>JAWNLD010000490.1:12592500-13225000 GCA_035041545.1 Drosophila colorata | reverse complement strand
TAGGATTAAATAAAAAGCCCAACAAATATTTAAGGCCTTTTTACGCTACAATCGAATTTAAATTTTTTATTTGTACAAAATGTACTTTTTTTTAATTCTTATAGATAAAGTTGCATGAGAAGTTTCATAGCAAGCAGCAATTTGTTATGTATCCAATTTTGTCCAACTCAACAAAAACAAAAACGGCGCCAAAAAAAAAAAAAAGCATTAAAAGGCTTACACAAAAAGGAGAATATAAAGGCAGACGGACTTGGCTATTACCAGTATATCAATTATCAATTATATGTATGCTTCCTTCGGCCTGTTACATACATTTGCACAAAACCATTATACGCTTTTTACCCATTGGGGAACAGGGTATTTAGGCCTGCATCGTCTTCATATTCTCGAATAAACTCGTCAAACTCTTCTTCCCACTCTATTATTTTGCGCCATGTATTCGCAAGGTGGTTATTATGGGCACAACAGAATTCATTTAAAGCTATTTATTTCGCAAATATAAATCAAAACAAACTGATCAGCTGTTTTAATTATTGCCAGTCGGACAACGGACATTTGCTAATGGAATCTAAAAATGTCAAATATGTAAATGTAAGACAACATAGTTTAATTGGACTATAAGTTGAAATAGGCTTTTCAGGAAAACATATATTTAACTTTTAAATATTTTCAATTGCGGCTTTTTGTATCGCCGATCTTAAGCAACACTGGTAATGACCGTTAAAGATGATCGTAGTGTGGCCAGATTTTGTGAAAAAAAATCCATTTTTCTACAAAATTCTTATTTAAACTTAACGTATTTATGTGAACATCACTCACCTGCACAGTTTACAGTTCTTGTCCGCGTCCTTGAGCATCGAGCCGCACGTGTCCTCCAGCGAATCGAGCTCGGTGACGCTCTTGGCGTCATAGCCATGGCTCAGCTCCTGGCTGCTTCCAATATTGCTATCCACATCGACCACCAGGCCGAGCCCCGACGAATTGGACGCCGATGAGGGCGCTGTCGTCGATATCGACGACGTCATCGATGCAGCCGATCCGATGCTGGACGAACTGACCCGCGTGGCATCGATGCTGCCAACGGTGCTGCTGCCCTTCCCGGTGTCCGTGTCGGTGCCGGAGTTGTTGCTGCAGCTGCTGCTGTTACTGCTGCTGTTGCTGCTGCTGCTGCTGCTAGTGGTGCTGCTGCTGCTGCTCGTATTGCTCACATCGATGTCCTCCAGCACGGACGAGGCATTCGAGTCATCGCAGAGCGTCGTACTCAGCGATGTTCGCTGCTGTTGTTGTTGCTGCTGCTCCTCATCGATGGAACCTGGGGCCAGTGTCTGGCCGAGCTCCTCCAGCAGCGTGCTCATGTTGCCAGCAACTTGTTAATTCGCTTGTCCTTCTATTGCTATTCTTGCTTTGTGTGTGCGGGAGGGGTGGGGGTGGGCAGAGTTGTGTCGCAATTTGCTTGCAACGCTCCCTCTCTTTTTCTCTCTCTCTCTCCGTAACTCTCTTCTAGTTTGGTATTCTTACTTATGTTATTTCCTTTGATTTTTTTTTTTTTTTGTTTTGTTTTTGGTTTCAAGTCCTTTGCGCTTACTTAACTATTTATCTTGTTCTATAGCTGCATATCCTTAATATTGTTCGCAACTGCCGTTAGCAGCCATGCCAATTTCACGTGAGAGCCGATATTTGCGTCTCTTCTAGAGCTGCTGCACTCGCACGAACACACACGTAAGCCAAGAGAGGGGCCAAGCAGCAGACAGCACACAGAGAGAGTGTATATGTGAGAGAGGAATGTGAGTGTGCTTGCTGCCGCTGCCGCTGTTGCTGCCGCTGCTGCACTCACACACACGCAAGCAAGCAGAGTCCCGTTGATTTTGCTTGCTTTGCTGCTGCTCCTATTCGTTCACTTGGTTTGCGTGTGCATTGTTGTAAGCCTCTGAATTTCTGTTGATGCGCCTCCTCCCCTTGTTGCTATTATTGCTCTTGTTGTTGGCTGTGATCCGTTAGATAGGTACCGTTAAAGCAATAAGTCTTGAAGTGTTGCGTTAACCACGACGAGAACGATGACGACGACGACGAAGAAGACGACGACGACGACGACAATAGACGAAGGATAACGGCGTCGTTCTGCACAATAAATTGTTACCAAAGGCAAAGAAAACGTTGCGTCAATTAACCAAATATTGGAAAAAGAAAACAAACAAAATACCACTTAACTATTAACTTAAAGGTTAATGCGTTGGCCGAAACTTGGTCATTTCTTATTAATTAGCTAACTAGAGAAACGCGAACCGACTTCAAAAAAACACAAAAAAAAAAAAAACAATATAACAAAAACAAACATAAACGACGACACGCCTATCACAGAGAGATTCGAACGAGAGAATAAAACTGAACGGAGAAACATACATAGTCAAGTGTTGGCACTAAAGTAAATGATGAAATGTTTGTAACAGCGACTATGTTGTGAGAGGGGGGGTGGATGTGTGTGTGCCAAGGAGCAGCAACTAACTGCTAACGCTCCTGGCGTTATGCAACACTTAAGAGCACCGAAGTCTACGCATAGCACATTATGCTGCATACTTTAAGGGAATAGCCAACACTCTTTTTGGCCATTATGATAAACTACGTCTCGCAAAATTACATATTGTTTTTTTTTATTTTAATTTAAAAAATATTGTTTTTATTGGTGCCTGCAAATGGCTCAGCAATTTAAATTCTTCCATCCACTGTGCACTGTTTACTTAAAAATGAATGCGAATTTAAGAGATTTAAATACCAACAGCTTTGTTGTTCTGCACATAAATATGTATGTATATATTTAGCACATTTTGGGTAAGATCGCCAACGGCTGTTTTGCAACACTGGTATACAGCTAAATGATGAAAGGTTGCCTGATCGACGAGCTCAAACAAATTCCGCACAATTCACGCAATAAAATAATTCTTAAAAAAAAGTTATTAACTTAGAAACGATATTGGTAATTTATCAACTGCAAACAAATCCTCAAATTGTTCAAAATGTCATCGATCAGCTTTTATCGAAGATTAGTGCAACTTCAGGATAGACGCAAATCGATTCTTTACGCACGTGCCATTAATATACATATATGTATGAATATATATATACATATATATATATATATACGTATATATATATGTATATTTATATATGTACTCGTTGAAATTACGAGTCGCCAAACAAGCGCAGGCGCCTGCGTCAACGTAGCTGCAACACAATATGTATGTGTGTGTATGTATGCATGCGTGTGTGTGCGTATGTTTGTCTATCTGTATGCGTATTAGTGCCTATGTTTGTATGTTATGGAGCCCGTGCCGTTTGCAATAAATTCAATTTTGATTTCTGGCCCTTTTTTCATTACTTGCAGCAAGGACACTACGCTCAAAATCCTTGAGCAAGAAATTCAACATACATGTGTAAGTATGTATTTGTATGCCTCAAGGGAAACCAGCAACAAATCTTTGTACTTATATAAAACATATGCATATATATGTAAATTTATATGTACACACAGGCACACGCGGGTTCGAACGAATTTTATTATTTTTTTTTTTGAGTAATGCCCGCAGCGGAAGTGTCGCAAATTTAAAATGTTGATTAGTAGCCCTCAAAATACAGGGAAAAAAACGAGAAAAAACTTTGAAACGGTAATAAACCAACCACAACAGAAAACACAAATCAGCTGCACAAAACAATTGCAACAATGTACATTAATACTTATGTACAATTATAGACTGGCGTACACACACACACACACACACACACATGTACACGTACACGCACACGTACATACGCACGCAGACTACACACGTGGTACGCAAATTTCGAGCGTTTTGTTTACGAGAATCTGTGCGCGACTGGCGACCCCTGTATTTGGAAACGGGCATCCAAGCAAGATGTGCAGCAATCCCACCCATCACCCCACACACCCCCTACCATCCTTTACTATCCTATCGACTTTGTCAAATCTGCGCAGCTGTTGTTTTTTTTTTACTATTATTATTATATGTTTTTTGCATTTTGTGGCGTTTTGTTCGTTCCTTTACGTACGTCGTTTTTTGTTCAAACGTTTTGTTCTCTGCGCTGTGCGCTCTCAATTGCGACAGTTATTTTCAGTGCCGCGACCCATGTGTTTTGCGGGTGTGAGAGCGCTAGCAAGAGAGCGCCGCGCACATGTGTGTGTTGGTATGCGCATGCTCGCTCAGGGCGAATTAAAAAAAAAAAAACATTGGCAACCCCACACGCACACACACACGCGCGCGCTCACACATACACACGTAGGTTTCTTTGAAAATTGAATTTCTTTCAAAATATGTGAAAAAAAAAATTCTATTTTAAAATGCTCTCTTTTACACATCTTCACACGTTGCCCTGGACACCAATGTTGATGGTGCGTAACTGTATATAGTAACTATGTTTGGTAGCCGAGCACTGAATGGAAAAAAACGCGCCCGCTCTTTTAAAAGTCGGTACTTTTGAACTACACACATATGTATGTCTGTATGTATGTATGCACGTATATATGTAGTTCGCGAGCCTGGGCAATTGAGCGAGTGTCTTGGAGGAGCATATCGAGAGTTCTAATAGTGGACAGAGAAAGTGGGCAGGTGGTGTGGGGGTTTAGGGGGAGGGGGCATCACACAGTACACACTTGCAGCTGTGGGTACTGTCGTTCCGTTGTCCTTGAACGCAAAATTTCCACAACACCGCCCAGGTGCTGCTGGTCACACAGAACACACGCACATACACACACGTACACACATACGCATACATAGAGTCCTTCAAATGTCTGCGCGTCATATGCAGTTTGGCAACAATACGATTGACATTTTATGAATTATTCTAATTGCGATACCTTTCTATAAATTTTCACACGTTTTTTTTTTCTTCTGCTCGTTACGATTTATACTTTTTCGTCGCGCACACACGCACACACACACACACAGCACTGCTGGCCGCCGCTGCTGCTTCTCGCGGTTAGTGATGGTATATTGCACATCGCATCGATGAAAATGGTTGAACGATAGGCGAGACGATAATTTTGGCATTTTTTGCCAATTTGCAATTCGAATTTAGCGTATACAAAACACCACAATAAATTACTTGCCAAATTAGTTAGCTCAAATTTTACAGTCGCAACAAAAAATAGAAGGTAGATAATACGCTTTTTCTATATAATGAAACCGTTAAATAGTCCAATGCTAAAATTAAATAAATAAACAAAAACAGAACAATTTACTAAAATAAGTAAATGTCATGTCTGATATTTTACATATGAACTCTTATTTGTAGTTTTGCCATATTAACTGACTAATGCCGAACATTGTCAACCCAAAAAAATACCAAAAAAGTTTTCTGTAGCTGTTAGAAACCTGCAATTCGTAACAGGTATCTGAACATAATTACCCAACACTGTTGCACAATTCAACAGAACAGTCGAGAACACTGCACGTTGCCTGCGGCACAAAGTTTATTTATCTTATTTATTTTCAACAAGAACTCCAGCTGCTAATCATGTCCACGGGGACGAGTACAACGGCCACCGACGTCGCACAGCCGGAGCCCATCTTTCAGGACATCAGCGGCGAGCAGGCGGTGGAAGTGGTCGAAATCGAATCCGCCTGCATGAGATGCTTCAAATCGGGCATCACCCGGCTGCTGCCCACAAAGATACCCTTCTTTCGCGAGGTGGTGCTGATGTCCTTCAAGTGCGAGCACTGTGGTCACGCCAACAACGAAATGCAGTCGGCCTCCGAGATACAGAGGAACGGCGTTCGCATCGAACTGAACGTGCAGAAGCCAACGGATCTGAATCGGCGCGTCGTGCGTTCCGACAATTCAAGTGTGCGCATACCGGAGGTGGAGCTGGAGATACCCGTGCAGTCGCAGAAGGGCGAGGTCACCACGGTTGAGGGCATCATTGAGCGCACCATTGCCGGCCTGTCGCAGGATCAGGAGAAGCGTCGCATTGACCATCCCACGGAGGCCACGTCCATAGATGCCTACATCGATCGCTTGCGGCAGCTGATGGAGCTGGCGAAACCGTTTCGCCTGCTGCTCGAGGACATCTCCGGCAACAGCTTCATCGAGAATCTTGTGGCGCCCACCACCGATCCGCAGCTGAAACTGGCGCACTTTACGCGCACCCAAGCGCAAAACAAACAGCTGGGTAGGTTTCTCTTGCTGTCCAGCTGCTTACTCGATGTGTAACACTCTTGTAAATTTGTTCGACGCAGGTCTCTACGAGCAGAATCACGAGGAGCAGCATCTTTTGAAGCCCATTGCCGAGGACTCGTGGCCCATCGAGAATCTGCACGGCGAGGTGCTACAGTTTGCCACCAACTGCTCGAACTGTCAAGCCCCTTGCGAGACCAACATGAAACTGACCAATATACCCCATTTCAAGGAGGTGGTCATCATGGCCACTGTCTGCTCCCGTTGCGGCCACAAGACCAACGAGGTGAAGTCCGGCGGCGGCATTGAGCCGGAGGGTGTGCGCTTCAAGGTGCGCATTGCCAACAAGGACGATCTGAATCGCGATGTCCTCAAGTCGGAAACATGTAGTTTGTCCATACCAGAGCTGGATTTGGATGTGGGCCCCAATGCGCTCTGCGGCCGCTTTACAACCGTCGAGGGCTTGCTGGCGGCTATGCGTGACCAATTGGACGGCACCATCTTTCACGACTCCGCCGATGCGCCGTCCAAGCGGAAGATGGATCGCTTTCTGGAGACCTTTGACAATGTCATCAAATTGCAGAGCGTGATCACGCTGGTGCTGGAGGATCCGGCCGGCAATACCTATGTCCAGTCGCTCAACGACAACGATGAGCCCGACGACAAACTGACCGTGGAGCGGTACGAGCGGAGCTACGAGGACAACGAAGATCTGGGCTTGAACGATATGAAAACTGAAAATTACGAGCAGAATGCGTGATAGTGTAGCCCTTAAGACCTTTTTTTTTATATAATATGCATTTAATGAAATCAATAAAACAATGAAAGAAGGTACACTTATCTTCGGGTGTGAAATAAAATGAAATTGCGTAGTTTATAAACAGTAAAATCAGTGTAAGTTTATCAAATTTTTCGCTGCGACTTTGTCTTTTGCAACTTCGATTAATCGACGTTTAAAAACTGCGCCAAATATATATTCGAGTGGTTTGCTGCCAATCGATAGCCGCTTTTTCGCAGCCCATTGACAGTATATTTTAGAGGTGGGCACGGGCCTCATTTTTAAGGCCCGGCACGGCCAGAGCCCGTATCTCACAATTAAACAACAGCACGACCACGCACGACACTTTTTTGGTGAAAACTAGTATTTTATTCATTATTAGTTCATATTTTTATATAAAAAACAGCAGAATTTGGAATATTAAGATACTAAGATACTATGAAAAATCTGAACAATTGTGATTCTATTTCGTTAATATTAGGGGACTTTTTTAGACACAAGTCCGGCCCGACAATTTAGTATAAACACCCAAGGACCACAAAGGCCGGCACGACCCGTGCCCACCTCTAGTATGTATACAATGTTTAATCGATATATTTTGTGCGCAACACTGGCAACTCCAGCTGATTGGGAAACGATACCGATTGGGGCACCTGCCAGTGGCGACGACACTTCCAATTAAGTTCAACTTTTCCACAAGGTTTTCTTCGATTGCAAGCGCATAAAATGCTCTCGAATTGTGCCGCAAAAACGCTGGCCGCTGTCGTAAGTAGCCCGTTGCCCGTTCAGAGGCAGCCGCTGGCGGGTAAATGCCCGTTTGCCAGTGGCCAGTTATGTAATTTTCGTAGCGCAAAACAATAACATTGGCCTTTTGGCCGTTTCTTGCAGCGGGGCAGCCTGCGCGCCATTGCCACAAGCAGTGCACAGCGCAGCGACCATCTGTTCGTGCACCGCGACACGCCCGAGGACAATCCGAGCATCCCGTTCGAGTTCAGCGCGGAGAACAAGAAGCGCGTGGACGCCATTCTGAGCATCTATCCGGAGGGGCACAAGCGCGGAGCGATGATACCGCTGCTCGATCTGGCGCAGCGCCAGTACGGCTGGCTGCCGATATCGGCCATGCACAAGGTGGCCGAGATTTTGGGCCTGCCCAATATGCGCGTCTATGAGGTGGCCACGTTCTACACAATGTTTATGCGGAAGCCGACGGGCAAATATCATATACAGGTGTGCACTACGACGCCCTGCTGGCTGCGCGGCTCCGACGACATCCTGGCGACGTGCCAGAAGCAGCTGGGCATCGGCGTTGGCGAGACCACCAAGGACAACAAGTTCACCATCTCCGAGGTTGAGTGCCTGGGCGCCTGCGTCAATGCGCCCATGGTGTCCATCAACGACGATTATTACGTGAGTGTGCAGAGAGTAGATAACGATTTTCCATGTGCTAATGCCTGCTTTCATTCAACAGGAGGATCTGACGGCCAAGGATATGCAGGAAATTTTGGGTGATCTGAAAGCCGATAAGATCTCACCGCCCGGACCACGCAACGGACGCTTCGCTAGCGAACCCAAGGGCCAGCCCACCTCACTGGCCGAGGAGCCCAAGGGTCCCGGTTTCGGTCTGCAAGCGGGCCTCTAAACACAATTGATCCTTAGCCTAACTAATTACACAACTGTACACATAAATATTTCCTCCGCCAACAAATACAACAAATACGGATTGTCAAGCGGCAGTTGAAACGAAATAAACCCAAAGCAAATCGATGTTATAATTATAATCGATTTCAAAACCGTGTGCACATTTGGCATATTTCAACAGTCGCATTTTTGATCTGTAATTTCGTTTGAGTTCTCTTTGAAAATTTGTACCTAAAACAGCTTTGCTAGGCAAGCGCTGGTCAAAGCTTTTAAACAAAAATTTCTTATGGCAATTCTTTAATAACAAGTTCCAGATCGCTTGGATAAAAGTTTACCAACGTCCAAGCTAGCCATATATTCGCAGCACCTCCATTTACCACACAGAAAGAGTGAATTTTTTACAATTTATTTAAATTTGGTGGAATTTTTGAAAAGTTCACTTAGCAAATCCAGATGTCTAAACTTAGGTCTAGTCAGAAACAAGAACGTTCCAGTCGGGTGTAACCGACTTCGCAACACTCGTCCACAGCATAATATCAGCTTAAAACAGTCGAAAACGGTCTTATTTTTATTTGGAAAAATATAGATTTAGCCGAAATTGATCAGCACAATTGTGAAAAACAAATTTGATGACTCTCGCTCTAAGCTTTCGCGGTTTACCGGCCCCTAGTGGACATGCCAATTACATTTTTCTTGATCTTTAGAGGTCATCAGTAATCTATCTGCTAAATTTGATGCAACTAGCTTTAAAACTGACTTGCCACGCCCCCAGTGGGCATAGACAAAAAATCTTAAGAATTTATCCAACGCGGGTGTACACGAGTATATATTCCAAGTTTCAAGTCCCTAGCTGCATTACCGGCGAAAGAAATTGCGTTCATACGGACAGGCGGACATTGGTCAAACCCAATATGCTCTAATTATTTCATAACGAGTATACAGACTCAAATATCTAGCATCAAAATTATTATTAAAGTTAACTTGAAATAATTGCAGTAATTAAATTGAGTAATATGCCATAGAGAGTCGCTGGTAAATGAGTTGTCAATGTGTTAAGGCATTTGGGCAACTGAACAACGAGGATCCGGGTTCGAGTCCCAGGCTAGTGTGTAGATGTAGTGTTTGTCTAAGGCTTCAAGCAGGCAGTGCATTCTTTGAGATTTTGTGACAGAACTTGGCATTTACAGTTGACACTTAATATCGATAATTCTTCAAAATTTGCTGTCATTCTAGAAGTTTGAAAGGCATTTGTGTGAATTATATTTGATCGAGAAATATGGTTTGTGCTAAAGTCACAATTAATATAATATATAATTTATTTCTCGACCAAATTCAAATGAAAATTCTTTTTCCATACCCGAGAAATTGACAACGATATCAAATCTGAGGCAAGGTAAGTGATGAAGACTCTTATAATATTCTTGGTCCAGTTCTTGGCTGAGTTCTTCCAACTAGAGCTCTCTTGTTTAACGAATATATTTATGGCATTTCGTTTAGCTCAATATACTTATTGACTCTCTAGATAATCGCAGTTCTTCAAAAACAAGAATTCGCATTGTCTAATTGACAATAACTGCAAAGTAATTGAAAGAATACAGACAAAACTTACATTATTGTTTACATTTATATTTGTAATCATAATCATGACCGTCAATGCTGCGCAGACATTGTTTAAACCTTAAACAAAACGGTATTTATGCATATATGGATTGCTATCATGAAACAAATTTGTAATTCAGGGGATTTTCAACTTAAAGTCTAGGTTAGATGTTTTTAACTTAAATTCTAAATAAAGGTGTACGCAATCATTGAGATACACAACATTTACAATAGCTGCAATGTTTACATTCAAGACTTGTTGCTTTCTTTGCTTTTCCTTTTAGCTTACAAAGTAAAATGGGTGTATTATTATTATTATTGTGTGTGGTGTGGTGTATTGTGTGCTGTGTGGTGTAGTGTGGTGTATTGTGTAGCTTGTTGTTGTGTTGTATTGGATTTCGTACTTAAACAATGTACTTAAGAACTAGGAACGTGTCTGCGCCTGACCAACTTCACGTGTCTCCAACTTAAGCTAACTGCGTTAAAATTGTTATTCAATTTCGTTTACTACTCCGGCTATTCCTCCGATTGCGATTATGCTCCATTTTGTTTGTGTCGTATCTCGAACTGAATCCCCCCCCATCAACTTTCACTCCTCGCCATAGAACACGCTGTGTGTGCGAGCGAATAAGCCGCATTAATACATGAAAGAGAGACAGAGACATAGAGAGAGAGAAAGGGAGCTTGTCAGCTTACCGATTCTTGGCAGCGGCCCGTTTCGACGAGCGCTCAATGCGATTGTGTAGATTGGAGCGTGGAATTGTCTCGTTGACCAAGCGCTTCGTCTTCTTCGGCGATTCGCGCAGGTGCTTCATATCCACGTTGCGCTGCTCGTCAAGGCCCCGCTTGAACTTCTCGATGAGGCCCTCGCACGACAGATTCGATTCGGGCTCCCAGGTATCCTCCTTGGCACCGAAGCCCTTCCAGCGTATGCGATACAAGCCGCCGTGCTCATCATCGTCGACAAAGTCCAGAATGCGCTCCACGGCCCATTCCTTCTCCGGATCGCTTGTCGATTTCTTAGTTGGCTTCCGGCCACGCACACCCTTGACACTAACCGGCGATTTCTTGGCAACGCCAGATGCGTTCTTCTTGGTGCCATCCTAAACACATTATATAGAGTTATGTGAGTTAGAACGGGTCAACAACTGGTGGGCACTCGACTAGGAGATACCATCAACCACGATTGAGAGAGCCACAACTTATGCAAGGAATTCTGAGCTCTTAAAACTGTGACGTCGCAATATCGGAATTTTGTGTGTTTGTATGAAAATAATCACAATTTCGCTCTTAAAGTAGTATAATTACAAAAATGAGCAGAGCTTTATTTATGAAACGTGGCATAGATCAGTATTATTAGTGATCATAGCACATATATCAAAATTGTCCCGATCGGATCACTATATCATATAGCTCCCATAGGAATAATCGGTAAAAAATCCAACTTTTTTGATTTTAAAGATGTTTTGATCTAATTTGTAAATTTTATTTTATATAGTTTATATTAGAGCTAAAAAGTACAAACCGATTTTGTGACGTCACTCTTCTCAAACCGCGCTCTTTCGTTTCAGCGCCGAAAAACGGAACTGTTCTTTGCACTACCTTCAGATCTCTCCCTCAATTGTGCTTTGTACGATCGAGCGAGATCGCGTATTTCTTGTATGCAACTTGCTCGCTCCTACTACAGACCATGGCCTGGGTTTGCTCTCAGCGTGCTCAGAGAGCAAAGAAACGTATGTACAGTATGTAAGTCTTTAAGCGCAAGCAATAAAGCGACCAACATTGAAAATTGTCAATTTTCGATCGCTTTTTTGCCCTTTTGCTTGGGAAGTCTTGTGATATATGTAAAGTAAAGGAATCGCAATTTTGTCATGAGAACTTGACATTTTTAATAATGATTGTTGGTGAGGGTATCTGAGCGTTGGTGCGCTTGCAAGAACCGTTTTGTGGGATGAATATATATTAAAACTTATAATTTTCTTAACCGATATTGGGGAAGCCTCTTGCAATGGCTTATTTAAGGGCTAAAGTTAATGTAAATTTTCTTGTGAACCAAATTTGGTTTCTGTAGCAATCATAACAGATAATAGACACGAGATAAGCTTGAAAAATGCTGTACTTTTGGTCGATTTTGATCGCTTCATAAAAACGGGTCGGGTTATCGATCGTTTGAAATAAACTAGATCTGCGTGTGCCATGTACGAGCCTGAATTCGAAAACTCTAGCTCTTATAGTTGCCGAGATCGACTCGGCTATTGTTACATACATGTGCACAAAACCCGTATACCCTTTCTACGTATTTTCAATGGGAACGCTAATGAATATTTAGTGAAAGATTTGCGGCTAACCTTTTTGCGATACTCCTCGATCAGATCGTCGCAGTTGAGCTCGGCCTCCGGCTCCCAGCTGTCGTCATCCTTGCCGTAGCCCTTCCAGCGCACCAGGAAGAACGATTCGCCCCGCTTGGTTTTGTGGCCCACAATCGCCTCCACCTTTCATTGAATGAATAATCATTTTAAATGTGAAAGTTAATTGGAACTTAGCTGTCGCACCTCAAATTCAGCTTCCACATTGCCATCCTCTTCGACAACGTGTTCGTTCTCCTCGGGTGCCGGCTCACCGGATTTCGCAGCCGCCTTTTTATGGCTTTTTTCGGTTGCCGGCGGCGGCGCTTTGCCCTTGGATTTGGGCGTCTTCCGTTGCTTTTTACGTGACGGCACACTGAGGCCGGAGCTCTTGCTGCCATTCAGTGGCATATCATCGCTACTGTCCTCGTCGGACCCAGTGTCGTCCTGTGTGCCCGTCTTGACTGCGGCGGCAGTGGTGGAAGCCCTCTGTTTCTTGGAACCCGAGTCCTGCTTGTCGTCGGCTTCCTTGTTGGGCTCGTTCTCGTCATCGCCCGAATTGTTGTTGGCTCCATTATTTTTCGGATTTTCATCGTTGTCTGAATATCCGGTTGATTTCTTTTTGCTCAGCTCGGAGAGTTCGGCTAATCTCTTTTTGCCAAGCTTTACCATTTTTGCTTTCGTTTTCAAATGTTGAACGTATTGGGAAGAGTTGGAGAAAATGTTTGCAGTTTTGCCGCGAAAAAAAAACCCAATTATTTATATATCCACCGTCGCGACTGTGTCGACTGTACAATAGTGGTGAGATTTTATTATCAGCGATAGTAGCGATAGTATGCACTATCGATATCTGGTTAAACAGCATTTACAGCCATTTTTATTTTGCCTAAATTTTTAAGTCTCTTTCTCTCTTTCTATTGAAATGTGTTGAAATATTTTATTCTCAATTTTAGAATGCCGTTGCTACGCTACCTTTTTTTGTTTGCTATATAAGCTGTATTAACAAACAAGCGTTATCAATATTTGGTTATAAATCATTTAAGGCTCACTTTGTTTAAATCTTTGTATGTCTCTTTCTAGTTAAATGTCTTGAAATTATTTATTGTTTTATTTTTTTTTTTCTTTTAAATTTGAATACTGCTATCGCGTTTGGACTGTTGCTGTTATCGTTGGTATGCTACCATTTTTGTTTTTGTTTTGCTATTTATGCTGCGCTACACAACACTAGTTCCTGTATTGATTATCGATAACGATATTTGAATTGATCAATTCGCAGCACTTGGCACGTGTTGTCGTTGAACGCACAAACACAACATTTTACATTTCTTGTGCTCTACGAATTTCCTAACATGATTAACTCAGATAAACCGAAGGAAACGGCCATTGCCAAAGGCAAAGAGAAGCCAACAACTAAAAAGCCGCCATTCCAGAAAAATGACAAGGCAAAAGGTAAATTCGTGAACAAATTCAAAACCGCTGGCAAACGCGGCTTCGAGGGCAAAAACAATAAGTTTGCAGCTGGTAAGCCACAGCCCGGCCTGGGCGCGCCTCCGGCCGCTGGCGAAAAGCAGGATTGGAACAAATTCAAGCAGGAGAAGAAGGATCTGAAGCTGAAACGCAAAAGCACGCGCGACACCTACGAAATCACGCAGGAGGTGAAGAAGATCTACGAGCAGGTCAAATGGCAAGTTGTGAACCCAAAAATCCATCAGTTTTTGTACCCTGAACCAAGTGGTGTGGTGTATCTTAATATATATTTGAAAATTTGTGAACCTTCGAAATACTCATACTACTCATACTAACAACGAAAGTGGCCATACAGTAGTTCATAAAAGATATTCATATAGTATTATATTACATCTTCTTTTTCTTAAAAACAAATAGTTATTTTGAGCAATCGATTAACTTCACAGAATTTAGTGGGTTGAAGTTGGGTTCAGGGCATCTCCCAGTCGGGCACACCCGACTATATCACTCCTGTTATTTATAAATCTAACCAAATGCCACTCTGCAGCCGTCGCACCCAAAACAAGGACCAACTGGTCGAGCAGATGTACAAGGTTCTCAACGTGGGCGACACCATTTCAAAGGTGGCCAAGGCCCACGACACCGCGCGCGTTCTCCAGTGTATGCTGAAGCATGCGACGCCTGCGCTGCGTGCCGAGCTCTCCGACAAGTTGATGCCGCACGCCGTTGAGATGTGTCAGTCGAAGTATGCCAACTTCTGTGTCCAGCGCATGCTCAAGTACGGCGCACCGGCCACCAAAGCCAAGCTGGTGGATGTGCTCCTGGGCAATGTGGTCCGGCTGTCCGGCCATAACATCGCCAGCAAAATCTTGGATCACATCTACCTGAACGGCACCGAGAAGCAGCGTCGCCACATGCGCCAGGAGTTCTACAGCGATCTTTACAAGAAGGCCAAGGACGATTCTGTGCACACACTGAGCGACACGTACAAGGATGCCGCCAACATGAAAGCCTCCATTATGGGCGCCGTCAAGGCCAATATCGAGCATATTGCCAACAAACATCTAGTGGATAATTCGCTGGTGCACGCCGTCATCCTCGAGTTTATGCAGGCCACGGACGACGAGAAGCTGGAGGAAACTGTCGGCGCCTTGGCCCCGTTGATACCCGAAATGCTCACCACCAAGGAAGGCACCGAGGCGGCCATAATCTGTTTCTACAAATCCCCACCGAAAAATCGACGAGTAAGTTTCATGAACTTTTTTTTTTTAGTTTATAAACATCTGATCTGGTTCCTTAGCCCAATTTGTGACTTGCTGTGTTATTCTTGTGGCATATTTTTGTAGTTTTGGTCGTAGGTCTAGTTTTGACAAATATTTGGAAGTTTGAAACATGGGAGCTATGGATCCGAGAGCTTTACATGTCAAATTTTTTCTCAATTTTTGCATGATTTTTGACAAAAAATTTGACACCCTCAGAATCCGTTTTAATGTTGTTTTTTATACTAATTGTGACAACCACAATCCATTAAAAATAAAAATTAGCAATTCTAAGTTTTGAAAAAAAAAATTTTTCGAAAAAGAGTAAGGGGGGAGTACATGATTTTTTGAGCAAAATTTTCAAAAAAAATTTCATTTTCAGTAATGCATATATTTGAAATGCAGATTGATTTAAGAGGACAAATCATGACCAAAATGCTATCAAACATGAAAATTGGTTCAGTTTTGACAAAGTTATGGGAGTTTAAAATATGAGAGCTATGATTCCGAGAGCTTTACATGTCAAATTTTTTCTCAATTTTTGCGTGATTTTTGACAAAAAATTTGACACCCTCAGAATCCGTTTTAATGTTGTTTTTTATACTAATTGTGACAACCACAATCCATTAAAAATAAAAATTAGCAATTCTAAGTTTTGAAAAAAAAAATTTTTCGAAAAAGAATAAGGGGGGAGTACATGATTTTTTGACCAAAAAATTTCAAAAAATTTCATTTTTAGTAATACATATATTTTAAATGCAGAATGATTTAGGAGGACAAATCATGACCAAAATGCCATCAAACATGAAAATTGGTTCAGTTTTGACAAAGTTATGGGAGTTTAAAATATGAGAGCTATGATTCCGAGAGCTTTACATGTCAAATTTTTTCTCAATTTTTGCATGATTTTTGACAAAAAATTTGACACCCTCAGAATCCGTTTTAATGTTGTTTTTTATACTAATTGTGACAACCACAATCCATTAAAAATAAAAATTAGCAATTCTAAGTTTTGAAAAAAAAAATTTTTCGAAAAAGAGTAAGGGGGGAGTACATGATTTTTTGAGCAAAATTTTCAACAAAATTTAATTTTCAGTAATGCATATTTTTGAAATGCAGAATGATTTAGGAGGACAAATCATGACCAAAATGTCATCAAACTTGAAAATCGGTTTAGTTTTGACAAAGTAATGGGAGTACTAAACTTGGGAGCTATGGATTCAAGAGCTATACATATCTAAATTGTTATCAATTTGGTCTATCTAGCTTTAAAGCTGAGGGAGATATAGATTTTCGAGAATTGCCACGCCCCCAGTTGGCGTAGCCGTAGCCGTTTTATTTCGTGAACGAGTATAAAAATGCTCATCTCCTCATTCTCTGGGATTTGGGATGGTTTTGAGCATGTCGTTGCAAAATAAATAAATTAAATAATAATTAAATAAATTTATATACGTATCTCGCACATATTTAGGCCATTATAAAGAACATCAAGGAGCATCTGCTGAAGACGGCCACACACGAACATGGCCATGTGTTTCTCATCGCGCTGCTGAATGCCCTCGACGACACGAAGGCTACCAAAAAGGCCATCTATGATAATTTGCACGGTGATCTGAAGACTCTGGTGGCCAATCAGTATGGCCGTCGTGTGGTGCAGTGGCTGGTGGCGCCCGGGGACACAACCTGCTTCCATCCAGGCTTCATTCGGACCATCGAAGAGGGCTTGGCCTATGGCAAAAAGGAGAAGCAGACACGTCGCCAGGAGATTCTCGAACAGATCGAGGCCCCAATTGCTGTTGCCATGGCTGAGGATGCTGCATTTTGGCTGTCCAACAGTCACATTGGCCTGGTCACTGCTGATATACTCAACCATAGTGCGTTGGCAATTATGCGCCCGTCTCCTAAATACTCCAATCAACATTTTTTTTTTTTTTTTGCAGTAACGGGTGAGAATTATGAGAAGGTCGTCCAAGCGCTGGCTCCGGTGATCACCGAGGTCGACTGGTGCGTTTTCGCATTGCCAGCCGATGTTGCCGCCCAAAACAAGAAGAAGAAGCCGCACGACGTGGAGGCCTTCATAGCCGAGGCCACAAAGGAGCGCAAGAACAAGAATCAACCACCGCCCGTCAGCAGCGATGAGGAGAGCGATCATGAGGACGGCACACCGGCGGCGAAGAAACCAAAAGAAGAACCATCAAAAGCTGCAGAGGAATTGCCCAAAGTGGTTGGCATTGAGGATGCCGGCATGCATCACGTGCTCAAGAAGATTATCAAAAACGATCAGAAGCGCGAGGCAACTCCATTTGGCGTGCAGCTGCTGCATAACCTGTCCGGCGATGTGGTAATCGCACAGCTCTCCAAATTTGTTATTCAGTTATTGATATATTCTCCTCTCGTACCATTCGTAGCTGAAAACCTGGCTGGGCATCAATCGTGCCTGCTATGTGCTCGTCAAGCTTGTGGAGGAGTCGCCGACCTTGCTGAGCAGCTTCCAGGCGCTCGTTGAGGAGCACAAACTAGCCCAGCTGCTGACCAGCCAGCAGACGTCGGGTGCCAAGATGTTGGCAAGCAAATTGAAGCAAACAACAACAGCTTCTAGTTTATAGACATCTTATTGATTAGTTTTAGTGCATGCGTTTGAGAATTACAATAACGATAATTAAATAGAGTATTTTCATGCGCCCTTTAAAATTATTTGAATACTTTAATTTTAAACAGATGATTCCCATGGCAGCGATGTGATATGTGGTCTGATTAGCATTAACTTTTGTAAAATATAAATAATATTATAAAACTCGGCATTTGAGAGTGTGAAAATCGCATAGAGAGACGCTAGAACGAACGAGAGTAAGGACAGCAAAAGAGAACAAAAGAAGAGAATTGCTACACCCTTGAATCCTTTGGCAAATCAGTGAGTTACTCTGCTCCTAACATATCTAGAAAATCCAATTAACATTAGACCACTATAGCATACGCTTCCAAAGGAAGAATTGGTTGAAAAATGTGTTTTTGTATGAACAACTATTTTGTTTCTTCACATCTGTACCAAGCTTGGCAAATGCGAGCGCCCCTATGCTCTTAAGAGCAACGAGCAGCATAACACCAACATCGAACTACCACATAATGAAGCTTTATACAGGAACAATCAGTCAAAAACTAGTGTTCCATTTGTCTGCAAGGGTATTATATATTTGACACCCCATAAATAGCTGCTTTTTCTCGTTTCTACCCATACAAAACAAAATATAAATATTGAATATATTCACGTTTCCAGAAACATCTGCAAGCCTTAAATTCATGAGAATCGCATAGGAAGGCGACAAAACACATTTTATTGATTTTATTTGCAACAGAGTTTTGAATGGTATTCAAAAAGTGAAGCTATATATAGAAATGGGTCATCCGGACCAAAAATACATATACATCGAGATCAAGATTTATGAGCCTGCCTAAAGGCCTTTAACATTGGAAACAACTTTAATTAAAACAGCATTAACCTGCGCATTTGTTAATTTCGTTTTATTTCTAATGAGTTAATGCAGAGTTCTCTATAACTTATCGTCCGACTAGGTTTATGATTTGCGCATTATGATGTGCAGGCCGGAATCCGTGTCCACAATGTCCGAGAGTTGTCCCACCTTCAAAGCGAAAGCGGCCTTCTCGAATGGCGCCTGCATTTGACCTGCAAGAGCAAGAGCATGAATAGTTGATTGAAAGGATCTGGGATAGGTAGGGGGCGGAGCTTACCGCGTCCGAATTTGCCCAAATCCCCGCCGCGTTTGGCCGAACTGCAGTCGGAGTAGGAGCGCGCTAGCTCCTCGAATGTGGCCTCGCTGTTGACAATCTTGTTGCGATAAATTTCGAGCAGCATTTGCGCCTCCTCCTTGGTGCGCGTTATGTTCTCCTCGCGCCAAGAGCTGGGCCGCCGGCTGCCCTTGTGTTTGACCAGCAAATGGAGGCACTGCACCTCACCGGACCCATCGCCCGAGGCGCCGCCACCAGCACCACCTACCTTCTTGGCCGGCTCAGTGGGCTGATCCCACTGGGACTCTTTTGTGTGCACGTTGAGATAGTAGCTCATACCTGAAGCATACGGAAAACATGCATTATCAAATATATGCCGGTTGTAACGTAATTATCAAAGAAAATTATATTTTTGTTTACCAGTTGAACGGCTGGTGCGTTTCTCCCAACCTTCTGGCAATTGTTCAGTTTCTGGCATCCTGATATTATGTACTGCACTCTTTTGACTAACTATATATCCTTAGTTTACGAAAAACTTAGAATTCATCGAAAGATAAATAGCAAATGCGATAACTTATCAAGCCCGATAGCACACTCTTGCACTGTAGCGATAATCTTTTGAATAAACACCTTTACCAACACTTGTAATATGAAATACACAGAAATAATGCTGCACATAATAGTTAATGTATTGTTTATTTCCTGAGGGTAAAATTTAAAATTTAAATGTGTCATGTTTTTATTTGCCAAATTTTAGATCTTCATTGGCAAAAATTAGGTTGCCTGCCAATAATAATAAAACTTGCGCTACCAGTGCTAAATGAGTCGATTATCGACACCATTTCGAGACGAGTATCGTAATTTGATAGGCTATCAAACAACTTACACTTTTTTTTAAATTTGCAGTAAAGTATAATCAACTATATAATTGGTTTGTTTGTTTTATGAACCTAATACAATTATAATTTCAATGAATTGATCTTCCAAGATCTTCCATAAATCGTTAATTCAAATTTAGCTGAAATAAATCCGATATGTTGACTCCATTTAAAGTGTTATCGATCGTCCACAATTATCAGACGTTCATCTCAATGCGTTTACTCACTTGGCACTGTTGAAAAGTCTTTATTTCTTAATTCTTTATTTTCTACGCAATATTTGCACTTTCTGCCAGCGAAAATCGATTCCTTTTGCAAAACTACGTGGACTTACCAAATAACCGCAACTCTTTTAAACACGTGAACGAGGCCAAGCAATAACGTACAGCACAGCTGATTATGCCATCACTAGCAGCGCAGTGTAAACAACCAAATACATACATACATATATTTTGCTGTTGCTGTTGTTGTTGTTTTGACAAACAAACCAAACGATGGCCAAGGTAGGCGAAACGAAAATCCCAATAGCCGAGTTCCTGGAGGCATACAGGCGCCAGCCGTGCCTCTACAACTCGCTGCTGGACACCTACAAGAATCGCGTAGCGCGCGAGGTGGCCTACGAGGCCATAATTCAGGCGCTCAAAATACCGCATCTAACGGTACTCGACATCAAGCTGAAAATCAAAAGCGTTCGCACCGTTTACACCAAAGAATTGCGCATCCTGATGCGCGAAAAGGAGCTGGGGCGCAGCTACGAGCCCAAGCTGTTCTGGTTCAAGCGCGCTGATTTGTTCCTGCGCTCCGTCTCGCTCTCCCACTGCAAACGCGTAAGTCTGCGAAGTCACCAAATCTCGCGTTTACTAAACTATTCCAAATAGCTCAAGAACGGGCATGCTGCGGATGCAGACAATGCGGGTGTGCCCATCAAGAGGGAGTCGCTGCTTAATGCTAGCGCGCCACTCATTGAGGATGCACTGCACGATGAGGAGGAAGAAGAGCACGGTTCAGTCGAACAGCTGGAGGATACCTACCACACGGAGCTGGACGAGCGGGCAACAAAAACAGTGGCCAGCACGGGCACCAACACCATCGCAGCGCCAAATGCAAGCTGCCAAACGGACGAGGTGCGGAGCCCAAAGCACAACAAAACGGAACTTATCATCGATGATGGCACGCTCTGCATCATGGATCAACAGCAGCCACAGCAGCAGCAACCGCAGCCAGCCCACCATCAACAGCAGCCGCAGACAACGCTGCGTAAATTAAAGTACATAAGCTATGCACCAGCCCAGCAGCCACACCAAAGGCTAGCCACGCCGTACGCCTCACCGTCGCCGGACTTGACCCCAACGCCAACGGCCGGCCTGTGCTTCGCGGGCCCAAATGGCAACGGTCCAGTTGGCAGCAGCGATGATGAGCTGGTCATATTCGGCCAAAGCATTGCCTCGCAATTGCGCACAATACCCGATCCGTATTCGCGCTCTGTGGCCAAGCTGCGCATACAGCAGGTCCTGTTCGAGGCGGAGACGGGCCAAAGCAGCGCAGCTGTCAGTCCTCACTTGCACAGTTTTTAAACCGACGATTTGATGCCCTTGCAGACAAATGGAAGAGCTTGTTTACGCTTGTTTACTGTGTTTGCACACATTCATAATTGACCGATTTTTCGCATGGAAGCCTATAGCCACATAGAGCAACAGGTTATGCAAAGAAGCTCTTCAAGCTCTTCAAATTGTGACGTGGTAATATAGGAAATATGTGTGTTTGTATGAAAATAACCACAATTTCGCTCTTAACATAGTATAACTAAACTAAACAAATATTTCCGCGTCACACTCTCATAAATCGCGCTCTTTCGTTTCAGTGCCGAAAAACGGGACTGTTCTTTGTGCAACCTTTAAATATCTGAATCATGTGCTGGGAGCATAGGGACGATCAGTTTTTCAAAAGTTTGGTGCGAATATCTTTGAAAACGAAAAAGTTTCTCATACGAAAACTCAGTTTCGAGCGATTGTTTCTGTTTTATGGTATAATACCCTCTGCAAGGGTATAAAAAGCGCCAATTGAGCTCTAAGTCAAGCGTATATATAGCCTGTACATATTAATATAATTATTTAACTGTGCATATTCCTTAGGTAGTTTAATTTGTGTACATTTTACATGCCTTAAGCTTAACTTAACTTAATTTAAGTCATATTTCTGCTATATATACCTTTATCTATTGCCCCCTTACAATTCATATTGATTTGATTGCATTTTCCATTAGTCTTTATATATTTTTAGTTTGTGTACAAATATTTATAAACTGTATGAGCCAAATATTCTAATTAAGTAATAAATCTCCCGATTTATATGAAGAACAGCGAATAGCTGTTTCTGTTGCTGTGGTAAAAATATCAACAAATTAAATTCATAGTTCATATATTACAGTAAGTAATTGATTTAAAGCAGGCCTTGATTTTGCTGACTGCATCGAAATTATATTTGGGTTACTCAAATTTGCGCTCAAAGTGGCATGGATAATGTTTTCATATTGTATCGTATATCGATAAGATTATAGCATTGCTGCCGTATTGTGTAGCCCTCGTTTTGCTGAAAACAGTGTTGCATATGTAGTCCTTTCAGCGAAAAGTGAACTCGGGCTGCTTACTTTGCTCAGAAGAACGGAACTAAGTGAGCCACTTTTGTTTAAATAATTACATAAAAATGTTGTAAGTGCTGGCTAATAAAAAACGTCACTTTTGTTTTATTTTTACACGGCTATGATTATAATAACTTTATTTACTCAAGCTTTAGATGCCGGCTCAAATTTACCAGTCAACTCTATGTAATGCTAGAACTGATATGTTACGATAAAACAAAGTGCGCATAAATCCTGCAACCAACAGACGTATTGTTTTTTTTAGCAAGAAGTTAACATTTTTAAGGGTAAGCACACGTTACAAAATAATATCATTATTTGCCAAACTCCTTTCAAAGAACAACTGCGCTAAGTGAACGCGCTAAACTCGCTCACTCGAGTAACTCGCACTTTTGAACCAACCTTGTTCACGAGCTACCCAAGACGACAGTGTTGTTTCTAAAGTATAAGTGTGTAAGTGCGTGCTGAGGGAATTTTACAAACTGAAATTACAATTGTCAAACCAAATAAGAACGTTTTCAGATCGAAAATAAGATAACAATAATAGCAGCAATATGCTGCGGTTTAATGTACATGTAAGTATCGACCAATTATTTTTATATAAATGCATTTACGCATACACATGCATGCTGCATTGTATGGCCTGTGGCAATCTCTTTTTTTTATTTTTGTTACATTTTTTTTTTGCAACTACACGATTATTTTGATATTTCTTCGGCACTTTCGGTTTTTTTTTTTCGCACTTCGTGCTGCAAAACTTCCATCGTGCAAGTGTGTGTGTGTTGGTGTTGGAGAAAAAAGCAAAGGACCAATAATTGTATTAAAAATTAAGAAGATAATATGCTGTTCTCTGCTATTGCAAAATGCTTATAATATAACAAAAAAACACATACATATTTTTATATTTATATATGTATATATATATATACGTGTGTATGTCTGTGCAGACATGCATACATTTGGATGTTGGTATGTCGGACCAAAGGCATTTGTTGCTATTGCTTAAAATGCAACAAAATATTGTTGCCCATACTCTTTATATGCAATAGCTTTCGTGCAGTACACACAAACACACAGACACTCACGCACACAGACACACACTCACACATACATTTGTTGCTGCTCTTTTTCGGCGAATTCGTTTTTCTGTTGTGGTTGCAGCTGCTGCGGCCGCGACCGCGGCGACAACGACGACGACACCTTAGACTGGTTGTTTATTCTGAAGTGTGCAGCGCAATCGGAAGCGCACATTAATATAAATTATAAACAAGTAGCAGTTTACATAGTTACGCCTGCTATAACGGACTATTGCGTCTGTCTGTTTGGATTTCCCTAGCATATTTAAGAGGGGTAGTCCCAAACTTTTGTTAACTAAAAAAGGGCCAACAAATTTTGTGATTCTGTGAAAAAAAGCGCCATTAACGAAACTTCATAGAAAGTTGACAACTCTCGCTAAAAAAAAACACTCAAAAACACACACACACACATAAAGTGGGGCCAGAGTTTTGGTGCTTCTGATTGATGAACGCCGTCAGCTCCATATTGAACAGCTGACGTTTATCGATAACACTTTGTGCATCGACAAGTCATTTTATTTGATAACTTCATTATTGGAGGTAGCCGATTCGAAGTGTGTGTTTGTATTAAAATCAGTGCCCAGGCAAGCAGGCAGCACCTCAATTGTTGTTTCACTCATTCAGACAGTGCGCGCGCGCTAATTTTGTTTTATATTATTTTATTTTTTTAATTCGTTTAATAATTTGGTTGCTAGTTGAAATTCGCTTCCAATTCCCTGCTGTTTTTGTTATTGTGGCGAGTCCAGGCGAATTCGAGACAATCGGCGACGGCGACGTTGTCTTCGCGTCGTCGCCGTGTCGGCCACAGCTGACAACTGACGAGAGAGCAGTTAGTTTTCGCGTTAATTGGGCCTAGCTGGGGCGGGGGCTACCAAAATCGCATTTTGTTTCAGTGTTTACAGTGCGTGCCAGCAGTGAATTATTCTGAATTGCATTATTTTTTTCTTTCAAATTTATCAAATATATATATTTTTAAAATAATTTTATTTTGTGTCTCATTTGCAGTTTATTGAAGACTTTGACGTATAAACATTTGAACTCGATGCCTAGCTATTAAAAAAAAAAAAAAAACAAATAGAAGCAGAGGAAATAAATAGGTAGGATTGAAACGGAATTAACAGGATTAAGAGGACAGAACACGCACCAACTTGATTGAACCAACCACATACACACGGCGGCGTCGGCAGCAGCAGGCGTCAGCCATGAAAGTGGACACCGTTAAGCTGAAGAAGGGCTCTTCGGAGCTAACTTCGGAATGTCGCGATTTAATTGATGAGCTGACCAAACGACGCACGCGTGCCGAGCTGCTCGAGTTCCTGGACACGGTGCACGTTTGGATTTACGGCAAATGTGAACTCTATCATTGGATCGAAATCTTGGATCGCTTTGACAAAATACTCGAGGAGGCGGCCCGCCATGTCAATGCCAATGAGTTTGTGCTGCAGTGCGATACAACATTCATCGAAACGGCAAGTGGCCCCAAATATATACATATTATATATAGTATATCATTTTCTGTTTGTTCTCCATTCACAGGATGTTACTCTGCTGCTGCATGTGCTCAACTTTACCACGCTGCTCATCGAGCACTCGTTCTCGCGCCATTTGTACAATTCAATTGAGCATCTGACGCAGCTTCTGTCATCACAGAACATGGACATTGTGCTGGCCGTTCTCAATTTGCTGTACATGTTCTCCAAGCGCAGCAATTTCATCCCACGCTTGCCGTTGGAGAAGAAGGAACTGCTCATTGTCAAGCTTTTCAACATCGCCGAGGTGCGTACTTATTTAAAAATCATCAGTATATATATATATATATATATATATAATATATATATTTGTATTCATTTGGCAGCGTTGGGGCGATCCAAATTACGGACTTTCGCTTAAGGACTGCTGCATTGGGGATCCCAAGCTGGAGTTCCTTTACCAGCTGTGCATTGACTATGTCGACGAGCATGGACATGCCGCCCAGCTGGAAATACCAGATATGATGGATCTCTGCCAGACGGCGGCAGCATCAGAAGTTATCAAAACAATAGCCGGACAGATCTCAAAGCCAAGCGAGGCCATAAAGGTGCATAACACTCCTTTAATGTATATTGATTGTATTATTGTGTGCTAAATGCATTTTCGTTATTTTCCTTGTATATAGATGCGCATCGCACATCGTGTACGCCTCATCTCCGGCTTTAACAATTACAAGTTGCGTCTGCAGTTTGTGCAGGCACGCCTACAGGCCGTATCCATATTGATATATTCCAATGCGCTGCAGGATAATACGGACAAGGTGCTCTATGCGGGCTTTGGCGAAGAGCTCTGCGAACTGATTGACAAAGAGGATGTGCATCTGGTGGAAATACGCGCCGCTGTGTTGCGCACACTCACATCGATGCTGCACTTTGATCGCAATCCCAGTGTGCCCAGGTGAGTGAGCGGCTTAAATTATTTAGACAATTTGTCGAGAAATACATTTGAAAAAAATATATATCTCTTATATGAAGCACCGCTTATATGAAATTATTGCATAAATGCAATGTTTGATATATCCGGTCTATTTAGTATGAAATATAAGCGAATTTAGTGCATTTTCGCTGTTGCATATAAACGGGGTATGCACTGTATTCAAAATTGTCCTATGGTAATACAGTTTTCAAATATCTATCGATATACAGGTAGCGTATCAATATGTCTATTGATTGCATAAGATGCTAATGAGCATTTCTTTCTTTACCCTAAAAAAGGAAAATTGGTTTTGGGCGGCATCTCCGACCTCATAATGTATATAAAGTTTCATCACGATCACGATGTAAATTTTGACAAATTGAACAATCCGATTGGGGGCATACATACATTTGCGTTTTATATAAGCACATAATGAAGAATGCAGGATAATTCCTAGTCGAGTTCCCTATCCTAGAGCATTCTTATTTGTTTTTAATTAGACTTAAATTTTTTTTAAATGTTTTCTAAACTCAGAATTGTGTTTTTTTTTTTTTGTGAATTTTTCCATTTGTCCTTTTAACCGTTTGCTGCAGCAGA
The DNA here is from genome assembly GCA_035041545.1 of Drosophila colorata. NCBI lineage: Eukaryota > Metazoa > Arthropoda > Insecta > Diptera > Drosophilidae > Drosophila > Drosophila colorata. The sequence continues at coordinate 13,198,350 of JAWNLD010000490.1, read as the reverse complement.
GCCGGCTCCCGTTTGATGAAGATTGTGCATTATACTGGCGCCGAGCGTCAGGGCGGTACGTTGCCATTGCTGGTCCGCGATTGCATTGATAATTTGACCACACACGGTCTGACGGAGCGCTATCCATTGATATTGGCCACATCGCTGTTCTCGCTGCTTTACCATTTGGCCAGCTATGAGCTGGGCGGCTCGGCGCTGGTCAAGAGCGGCATGATGCAGTCGCTGTTGCGCGTGATCAGCTGGCCGGGCGTTGATCTGGAGCACATTACGTTTGTGACGCGCGCCGTCCGCGTCATCGATTTGATCACCAACATTGACATAGCACGCTTCCATCAGAACAACGGACTGAATGTGTTTATCGATCGTCTCGAGAAGGAGATCAAGAGCTGTTGCCGTGCCCTGGCCGAAATTGGCATCACACTGAAGGAGTCAACGCTGCGTGATGAGCACAGCCTCACCGATAAGCTGGACAGCTCGCTGGAGCAGGCCGACGATGATGGTAAGTGGAAGAATTGTTGCACTTAACTCTGTCATCCTAATCCGAACTAATCCAACAAATATTACAGATGCTGCCACAGAGAATGCATCGGTTGCCAGCGGCAGTGCATCGCCGCGTCGCGACAATTCGAGCAGCGATGGCAGCGGCAGTGCCAGTGATCATGCCCAGCGTGCCTATCGCGTCTTCATGGAGCACAGCGGCGGCGATCAGCCGCGCGGCACTGGCGCCGGCACACCGGCCAGCTGGCTGGACATTGGAGCGCGCGGCTCGGACATGCATGCATTGAGCAGTTTGGCCGCAGCGGCCAGCAGTAGCAGCAGCAGCGGCGGCGGCGATGCGACGACAGCACGCGACAGGCCCGTACAGTATCCAGCCAATAGCTATTATGCGCGTCCGCTTGCCGAGCGCAAGGCGGAGCTATCCTCGCAGCTGCCCAGCAGTTTGCAGCCAAAGAAACCGTCGTGTGTTACCCAACGGGCGGCGCTGCTGAAATCCATGTTGAACTTCTTGAAGAAGAGCATACAGGATCATGCCCATTTTAGCAATATGCGCAACATTATGGAGACCAGCCTGACGCAATCGCTGCGTCACATTATCGCTAATGCTGAGTATTATGGACCATCGTTGTTTCTGCTGGCCACCGATGTGGTCACCGTTTACGTATTCAATGAGCCCTCGCTGCTATCGTCGCTCCAGGATTTGGGCATAACCAGCGTGATGCTGAAGGCGCTGCTGCAGAAGGATGTGCCCGCTACACGCGAGGTGCTCGGCTCCCTGCCGAATGTCTTCTCGGCGCTGTGCCTCAACGAACGCGGTCTCTTTGAGTTTCTGTCGTACGATCCGTTCGATAAGGTGCTAAAGGTGCTGCTCTCACCGGACTATTTGGTGGCAATGCGCCGGCGCCGCAGCTCAGATCCGTTGGGCGATACGGCCACCAATTTGGGCAATGCCATGGACGATCTGATCAAGCATCATCCGTATTTGCGTGCCGATGCCACCGAGGCGATTGTGCGTCTGCTCAATGAATTGGTGCGCCTCGGCTCCGATCCCAGTTTCATATGCTGGCGCGCCAACAAGGACAACAGTGCGGCAAGTGCCACACACAGTGCGGCACCATCGACGCCCTCGCCATCCGCTATGGTCATGGTGGCCGCCGGTCCTGTACTCCAGAGCGCTGCCGACAATAACGACAGCAGCGGCGACGATGATGACGACGACGATGAGATGAGCTCGGCATCGCAGCAGCAGCAGCAACAACAACAGCAGCAGCAACAGTCGCGTGCAACACAACAGCAACCACTTGTCGCCAATCGCCAGCAAACGCAACAGCAGCAGCAACAACAGCAGCAGCAGCAGCAGCAGCCGCTGCAGCAGCAACAGTTGCAACAGCAACCACAACAACAACAACAACAGCTGCAACAGCCACAACAAGCACAACAAGCGCAGCTGCCCGAACGCGAGGCCATACCCCTCATCGATTATATACTGAACGTGATGAAATTCATCGAGGCAATCTTTAGCAACAGTCCCAATGGCGACCATTGCCGTGAATTTGTACAGAAGGATGGACTCACGCCCATTTTGCAGCTGCTCTCGCTGCCCAATTTGCCGGTGGATTCGCCCGTTTCGACCACCTCGCAGGCGGTGGCCAATGTCTGCAAGGCCATCTTGAGCCAGGCACAGGAGACAAAGGTGCTGGATGTGGCGCTCAAACAGCTGGCGGATATTGTCGCCAAATTGAAGCCACTGATCAAGCATTTCACATTTCCCGGCGGCAGTGTCCTGCTCGCCGAGCTGGTCTGCTGTCAACGTTTGGAGGATGGGTTCGCCAATGCCGAATATACGCCCATTTTGCACAATATGAGCTTTGTCCATGGCTATGTGGTGATGCTGGTGCATCTATGCCGTAATGCGCCCACCGAGATGCGCACCGTGCTGCTCAAGCGTTGGGGCGCCAATCGTGAGACGGGCGTCCAACTGTTGCAGCAACTGGTCCAGCTGTATATATCGCTGGTGTGGGAGAGCACCATATTGTTGAATCTATGCTCCGATGAGCCCACCCAGCATCCGGATCTCATTTGGGATGAAATCGCTGCACAGATGTCCGCCGCCGCCGGCACCGCGGATCCCATGACTGAGGCCGAATTATCGCGCAAATTGGAACGCGCCGCCGAATTTCGTACCAAATATACGCCCGAAGAGCAATTTCGCTATATTAAATCGCTATTGGCGGCCAGTTCGCGTCTGGGACGCGCACTCGCCGAATTGTTGGGCACACTGGTCAAGCTATCGGTCGGCTCGCCACAGACGCGCCAACGTCGCATCAACGACCTCATCAACAATATTAACAAAGTTCCTACGCCGGAGGCGCGCGAAATTGCGCGCATACTCAGCTCCATTTTAGTGAATGGATTCAGTCACGAGAGCATTTTGCCCAAGCCGGTGCCGAAGCTGAAGCTAACGTTTCTCATTTGCTCGGTGGGATTCACCGGTCCGATGCTGTTCGATGATAAGCGCAGCGCCTTCCATCTCATGATCTCGCAATTCTGCGCCGAGAACGGCCTGAAGGCCTTCTTCGAGATGTTCTATTGGGCCCTATCCCTGGACAATGTCTCGCAAAAGTTCGTTTTCGATCAGTGGGCACCGCTGGACGATCTAATGCAATCGCACGAGGATGATAAACGCGACTGTCCCGAAGGTACGGGCGAATTTTTGGACGCCTGGCTGCAGCTGCTCGAAAAGATGGTCAATCCGCGGGCGATGCTCGACTCGCCGTATACGATGAGTCCGCGTCTCAACTACATGCCCGACACGGTGCCCTTCGAGCCGGTCTTCTATCTGATCCACATCCATCAGCTGGCCATGCAGGCGCTGCGTCGGATCTGGTGTCGTCGCCCCATTCCCAACTATGGGTCCAGCATGTTTGAGACGATCCTGCTGATACTCAAGCATCTGATTAAGTCACATCAAATGCTGCTCGATCGCTATCACACGCGCATGAAGGAGATCAAGTTCGAGAATCTCTACATACGCAGCACCGACGATGGCCTCAATGCGGACCACATCAAGACACTGACCGACATGGGCTTCCGACACTTTCACATCATTGAGGCGTTGCGCAGCAATGCCTCGCTCGAGGAGGCCACCGATTATCTGCTCAACAATCCGGAGGCGAGTGCTCTATCCAATTCTGGACAGGCACAGGCCGGCACCGGCACCGGCACCACCAATACCGTTACCGGCACCGGCACCGGTTCAACCCAAAGCCTATCACAGGGCAGCTCAGCATCGAATGCTGGTGTTGCTGGTGATATGGACATTGACATGGAGCTGCCGGGCAGCGGTGCCAATCCATCCACATCCAGTTTGGCCATAGATGCCGCCGATGCCGGCACCACGCCCGCCCTCACAGCCAAACCGGCCGCAGCGAGCGGCTACGATTATCGGCAATTGAAACTGATGCCGCCATTCATATTTGATCGCTTCTGTGACGAGGCCGTGTCGCGTGCCTTTGAATTCATGGAGGCCATACCGGACACCGTCAATAGCGCCGCCGATCTCATAGCGGTGCTCTATCGTCGCCTCAATCAGCACAACCGTCAGGTCTTTGTCACCAATTTCGTGCGCAACATTATTCAGTGGGTGGACTTTACGCTCCAGCTATTCGAGCCGGCACAAGTTGCAGCTGCAACAGCTGGCGCAGCAGCAGCAGCAGCAGGAACAGCAGGAACAGCAACAGGAGCAGCAACCACAACACAGCCGGGTGGCAATAAGGCAGCACCACCCAAGGCGGGTCGCTTGGAGGAGTGCCTGACGGGCATGACAGCGACCCGTTTGTTTGTGCGCTTAAAGACCTCGACGCTGCTGCTGGAGGAGAACTATAGTGATATGCATCGGCCGCTTGTCGAGGCCATAACCGCCCAGGATGCGATGGTGTCGCTGGTCAAGCTGCTCGACTGCATGAGCCAATGGATGCTCGAACAGTCGCAAATTGTCGATGCCCAAATTCGGGCAACGGTGCCGCGTTGGGTGCAAAATCTGGTTGATCTCATCGATGCCATTGACAGCATCAGTCACATACTGCAGCGCAAGGCCAATATGCGTGCGGTTAGCAGTGATCTATGGCGCTGGTATGACGCCTCCACCGGCAAATGGAACGCCTATTCGGAGGCGAACAATGAGCTAATACGCAGCGCGTACGCCGCCGGCGAACGTTGGCTGCACATCAGTATTGGACGGCAGCGCTGCACGGTCAGCTTCAATTGCATGACCCAGGTGAGCGATGCCTCTGGCAGCCATCGGCCCGTCTATCCGGCACTGAAGATCTGCGAGGCCATCAGTCAGCTGCAAAATCCGGTCGCACCGCATAAAATTGACAATGTACTGAACCGTGTGGTGCGCACTGCGCCCGATGGCAGCGGCACCATACAAACCGATGAGCTGGTGCCGCTGCGTCAGCTCATCAATTTCAATGAGGCCGCCACACCGCCGGCACCGCCACCCCCGCCGCCGCCCACCAACAACAGCAACAACAACAACAACAACAACGCAGGAATCGGCCCAGGGTGAGGAGCCAGCTGCAGCAGCAGCAGGAGGAGCAGCAGCAGCAGCAGCAGCAGCAGGTGGAGGAGCAACAGCAGCAGCCGGCGCTGATGAGCTAAGCGGCAACAATTCACCACCGCCAGCGATGACCACGCGCAGCAAGTCGCGCCAGAAGAGCGCTGCCGCTGCAGCCAAGGCGAAGGCGGCCGCTGCCGCTGCAACAACCAACAGCAGCAGCAGCAACAGCAGCAGCAGTAACAACAACAACAACAACAATAACAATGGCAGCAACAGCAACAACAACACCGGCGGCGGCACATCCGCCTCCATACCGAAGCGCACGCAGAAGATCGTGCTGAACGAGGAGAACGTGGGTCTCAGCAAATTCGACTGCGGCCGGATTATTGGCAGCATTGTGGCCCTGTTGCAGCCGTCGCAGCTGCTGCACCACGAGACGAAGCTGTCGCTGTTGCGGCTCTGCGCCCGCCTGACGCGCAACTATGAGAACGCTCAGGTGTTCATACGCTGCGGCGGTGTCCGTATGCTGCTCCACCTGCAGCAGTCGTGCAGCTTTATGGGCTTTCCCACCTATGCGATTATCATATTGCGTCATGTGCTGGAGGCGCCACCGGTGCTCCAAGAGGCAATGGAACGTGTATTGGGCATGCGCGCCGCCAGCATTGTCCCGGTGGGTCATCGTGATCTCATCTATGTGCTAACCCAGGTCTCCACCGCGGTGTCGCGTGATCCCAAGATCTTTGTGGCCGCCGCCAAAGAGATGCTCAAGGGCGAGTACATGATCAATGCGAATAGCAGCAGTAATCTGATCGATGACGGACGCGTCATGGTCAAATCCAAATTCGGACAACAGCCGACGGCAGCCGCTGGTGCTGGGGCAACAACAGCCAACCAGAAGGAGCCGTCGCCCAAAGACGATCTCACCGATGATCCGCTGGTGCAGTCATCAGTCGCAGTGCTCAAGGAGCTGCTCCTGGCACTGGTGCAGCCCTGTTGCCATTACGGCGGCACCGTCACCGATCAACAGCAGCAAAATGCAGCCGAGCTGCTGCTGCCCGATCAACCGCCAGGCGCTGCAGGATCTATGGGTAATCTAGACGATGAGGTGAGTTCGACAACTAAACAACTAAGAACGTTGCAGTCGGGTGTAAACAGCTGCGCAATACTCGTTCACAGTCTTAATTATTATTGTTATTTTGGAAAACATATCGACGTTTTGTAATTTGTACGGGCGGGAGTGGGCGTTACTGAAATTTGTCGGCTCGATCTTTAGGTCATCAGAAAACACTGTGGCACATTTAGTGACTCTAGCCTTAAATTTGTGGTACACATGGACTTTCGCGGTTTACCCGCCCCCAAAATATGTGGACACCCTCAGAATCAGATTTATTTTCAGTAATGCATATATTTGAAATGCAGAATGATTTAGGAGGACAAATCATGACCAAAATGCCATAAAACATTAAAATTGGTTTTTTATACTAATTGTGACAACCACAATTGATTAAAAATAAAAATTAGCAATTCTAAGTTTTGAAAAAAAAAATTTTCGAAAAAGAGTAAGGGGGGAGTACATGATTTTTTGAGCAAAATTCATTTTCAGTAATGCATATATTTGAAATGCAGATTGATTTAAGAGGACAAATCATGACCAAAATGCCATCAAACATGAAAATTGGTTCAGTTTTTGACAAAGTTATGGGAGTTTAAAATATCAGAGCTATGATTCCGAGAGCTTTACATGTCAAATTTTTTCTCAATTTTTGCATGATTTTTGACAAAAAATTGGACACCCTCAGAATCCGTTTTAATGTTGTTTTTTATACTAATTGTGACAACCACAATCCATTAAAAATAAAAATTAGCAATTCTAAGTTTTTGAAAAAAAAAATTTTCGAAAAAGAGTAAGGGGGGAGTACATGATTTTTTGAGCAAAATTTTCAAAAAAATTTCATTTTCAGTAATGCATATATTTGAAATGCAGATTGATTTAAGAGGGCAAATCATGACCAAAATGCCATCAAACATGAAAATTGGTTCAGTTTTGACAAAGTTATGGGAGTTTAAAATATGAGAGCTATGATTCCGAGAGCTTTACATGTCAAATTTTTTCTCAATTTTTGCATGATTTTTGACAAAAAATTTGACACCCTCAGAATCCGTTTTAATGTTGTTTTTTATACTAATTGTGACAACCACAATCCATTAAAAATAAAAATTAGCAATTCTAAGTTTTGAGAAAAAAAATTTCGAAAAAAAGAGTAAGGGGGGAGTACATGATTTTTTGAGCAAAATTTTCAAAAAAATTTCATTTTCAGTAATGCATATATTTGAAATGCAGATTGATTTAAGAGGGCAAATCATGACCAAAATGCCATCAAACATGAAAATTGGTTCAGTTTTGACAAAGTTATGGGAGTTTAAAATATGAGAGCTATGATTCCGAGAGCTTTACATGTCAAATTTTTTCTCAATTTTTGCATGATTTTTGACAAAAAATTTGACACCCTCAGAATCCGTTTTAATGTTGTTTTTTATACTAATTGTGACAACCACAATCGATTAAAAATAAAAATTAGCAATTCTAAGTTTTGAAAAAAAAAATTTTCGAAAAAAAGTAAGGGGGGAGTACATGATTTTTTGAGCAAAATTTAAAAAAAAATTTAATTTTCAGTAATGCATATATTTGAAATGCAGATTGATTTAAGAGGGCAAATCATGACCAAAATGCCATCAAACATGAAAATTGGTTCAGTTTTGACAAAGTTATGGGAGTTTAAAATATGAGAGCTATGATTCCGAGAGCTTTACATGTCAAATTTTTTCTCAATTTTTGCATGATTTTTGACAAAAAATTTGACACCCTCAGAATCCGTTTTAATGTTGTTTTTTATACTAATTGTGACAACCACAATCGATTAAAAATAAAAATTAGCAATTCTAAGTTTTGAAAAAAAAAATTTCGAAAAAGAGTAAGGGGGAGTACATGATTTTTTGAGCAAAATTTTCAAAAAAATTTCATTTTCAGTAATGCATATATTTGAAATGCAGATTGATTTAGGAGGACAAATCATGACCAAAATGCCATCAAACTTGAAAATCGGTTTAGTTTTGACAAAGTAATGGGAGTATAAAACTTGGGAGCTATGGATACAAGAGCTCTATCTAGCTTTAAAACTGAGGAAGATATCGATTTTCGCGATTTGCCATGCACTTTATCTGACACGAGTATACACGAGTATATATTCCAAGTTTTAAGTCTTTAGCTTCAAACAAACGGACATCAAGACGGACATTGCACAAAACCAAATATACTCTTTGCACTCTGCGAACAAGTATAAAAGCATGATTTTCATGCACCCGCTGGCTTTTCTTGTCACCACCAAATAATCTGTTATTTCCATTTGCAGGATTCGTCGCCTTCGACAAAGAAAGCGGGCGGCTCGGCGACACCATCGGCCGGCGGTTCGTCGACAGGCGGCGGTGCTGATAAATTTGAGCCTTGCTGCTGCACCTGGCACATACCGACCAGTGCGCACAGTCACGCCAAGCCGACGCTGTCGCGTGCCACGCTCCTGAAGCTGCTGGCGGACACAACGCGGGCGTATCAGTCGCTGGTGCCGCGTGTGCTGCTGGCGCATGTTTATGCGCCGTCCGATAGTCCGCTAATTGGCAGCGGACCGCAGACGTTTTTGGCCGTGCTCCTGGACTGCTTCCTGCCGCTGACCCAGCGCCAACACGTGCCCGAGGTGAGCACCATGGCCCGTGTGCTGCTCTGTTCGCTGTCCGACTGCTATCAGCAGGCGGGCGTTCAGCTGCAGGTGGCCGACGAGCTGCACGCGGCCGTTGCCCGTGCCCTGGCCCAGCCGGATTCGGCCGAGAAGCACACCCGTCTCCAGGTGCTGATGAGCCTCTTTCCCAATCTGATCGAATCGCCGATGCTGTACGACAAGGTGCACATGCATCGGAACACCATGTACCGGGTGCTGTTGCGCCAGGGCGTCATGACCTATCTGACCAAGGTGGCGCAGTACAAGGATCTGTCCAATCACAATACGCTGAGCACTCTCGGCGCCATATTGCGTCCAATGGAGATACTGTTGCGCTTCAATGTGGCCACCACAACGCTCGGCTCGAAGCGCATACTCTTTGGCGGCGCCAGCTCGGCCGGCAATGGCTCCAACAATGCCAATAGCAATGCCAGCGGCCTGGGCGGCCTCAATACGGTGAGCGCCATCATTAATCGTCGGCTGTATCCGCGCCTCGCCGCCCGCACCGCCGTCAGCGCCGCGGTGGATCGCTCGAATGCGATTGGCGGCGAGCATGTCCTGCGCGATATTATACGGAATGTGCTTTCGGATCGTCGTCATGCCTTCGAGTTCATTTTCAATTCGGATGAGATGGCCGTCGATTCGGAGGACTCGGCACCGGCGGCCTCGGCCGGCTCCGGTGCTGGCAACAGCAACAGCAACGCGCCGGGCGTCATTGGCAACCACAATGCGGCCGTCATCGATGTGGTCGATGAGCGCAGCAATGGCACCGAAGCCGCCGAGCCGCCGGCACCCGCAACCGCGGCGCCCAGCGGCGCTGTCCGGCCGGTGCTCAATTTCGATCAGCTGTGGGATGATTTCCTGCAGTGCGAGGGCCTGTTTCTCGCCTCGCGCAGCAACAGCAGCGGCGGCGGCGGCGGCGGCGGCAATGGCAATGGCAATGCCAGCGGTGCCATCGGCGGTCCCGGTGCCGCTCAGCAGAACGGCAGCAATGCCGGCGGTGCTGCAGCGTCCGGTCAAGCCGTTGGCGGCTCCACCGGCAGCTCATCCGTGGGCAACATTGGTGATCCGCGTCTGCGCAGCAACTCCGATGTCGATGTGGGCGGCGGCAGCAATTCCGGCGGAAATGCGACCAGCGGCAGCACCGTCAACGATAACGGCCTCAGCGGCAGCGGCGGCGGCAGTGGTGGCGGCGGCGGCAGCGACGGTGCATCCACATCCTCGGATACGGGCGGCGGCAACGGCGGCAGCGGTGGCGGCGGCGGCGGTGTTGGTAGCGGCGGTGTTGGCGGCGGACGCGGTGGTCCACGCAGTGCACGCGAGATGAACGCATCCCTGTTGGGAGATGTCAGCACCAGTGATTCGGAATCGGAGGCATCCACCGAGAATGATGAGCGCAACGCCGAGGAGGAGGACGATGATGATGACGATGAGGCCGCTGACGATGATGTGGATGAGCATAGTGAGACCGATGTGGACGAGGAGCGTCCGCGTCAATTTATTGAAGTATTTGATCATATCTATGAGCCGGAATCATCGGAGACGGCATCCAACGATGCCGATGTGGATGCCGAGGACGATGACGAGGATGAGGACGATGACGAGGATGAGGACGATGAGGATGAGGAGGATGCACGTGCTCGAAATGCAGACGATGCTGCTCTAATCGATGAGGTGCTCGCCCAGGTCAATGGCGCCGGCAACAGCGCCAATCCCTCGGCGGCCGCCAACTCCAACAATCGTCCGCGTCGCAGCGCCGCCATTGAGCCAAACGGTGGCAGCAGCGGCGCCGGCAGCGACAATCGCATGGACGACTCGGTGCGCGACGCCAATGCCTATTTGTATGAACGTCTGGGCGGCGAAAGCGGCCATGGCGGTCACGGACACGGACCTGGACATTTAATGCCCCAGCCGCCGTCCAGTTTCCGGGTGCGCATGAACAGCTCAATTGCTTTACCCTTGGACATTGATGTGAACGGCGGTGCGTCGTCCTCGGCGGCAGCCGGTGCCGGCGGCGGTGGCGGCGGACGCAACAATTCGGGTGCCAATTCCGTGGCAGCAGCGCTGCGCTCCTCGTCGGACTCATGGATGGCGCCGGACTTCAATTTCATTGGCAGAGGAGGCGGAGGCGCCGGCGGCAATGCGAGCGATGTCAATGTGACGGCCTTCTTGCCGCCCGCCATGGTCCAAATGGAACGCAATGCCGGCGGTGCTGCTGGCAATAATCAGAATATGAGCAATCTGCTGGACGAACAGCCACCGGCTGCGGCTGTTGGCACTGGCAACAGTGGCGCCGGCAGCGCCAGCGGCGGATCCACCACAGCCGCCAGCCACACCAACAACAATACCGCAATGTGCAACAACGGCGTCCGACGGCGCCTCCTCTACCTGGATCAGCAGTATTGTGTGTGCATGCCGACGCATCAGAATCCAACCGAGGAGACCCAAATGGATCTGTTCACACAGGACGGTGAGTACAAGGCCACAATTCAACTAGTTATCTATTCAGAGACTATTCAGAGTACCTCAATTTACACACAAAAGTCGCTCAGTTTTCAATCTTTGCGCAACTTGCAAAGTCAATATAGAAAAAATTGCTCGAAAGCAACGTTTTTTTTTTTTTTCATACATTAAAATTATAATTTATAATTTTCGTTCGAAACAATGTCAAAAATTGAGTTTTTGTACGAAAAGTATATTTTTTTTATTTTTCAAAATATTTTGAAAATTTTAATTTTTCTAGACTTTGTCCAAAATCTTATGAACAAAGCTTTATTAATACACCATATAGGTTTAATAGGAGTAATCGATTAAAATGTATTTTCTTTTTTTCAAACGCCATGCACTTTGAAGATAGGTGTTTTTTCTTGTAAGAATATGTTTTTGCACAAAAATATTTTAAACAAATTTTAAAGCAGATTCAAAATAGTTTTTAAAGCAGTTTTAAACCATTTTAAAGTAGTTTCAAACAACGATTAAAGCTGTTTTAATTCGTTGTAAGCTGATTTAAACCAGTTTTAAAGCGTCTTTAGAGCAATTTAAAATGTGTTGTATTTGTGTTTGTCTTTCATTTAATATACTACGTATTCTAAGTGGAAACCCCTGCTGATTACCATGTTCTTTTGTTTCCACTGCAGCGCTCCACTGGTGGTTGGAGGAGGCCAAAGCCCTGGACATGGAAAGCCAAACCGATGCTTGCCTGTATGCGGCACATTTCCTGTTGCCGCACTTGATTAAAGAACTGAAGGTGGCTCATCAGCAGCGCAAGCAGGAGGAGGCCAATCGTCAGGCCACAGCAGCAGCAGCTGCTGCTGCACTAGCCGCCAACACCAATGCTATTGTAGGTGCCGGTGCCGGTGCCGGTGCTGGAGCAGGTGCCACAGCCACTGCCACCGAGCCGGGAGTAGCAGCAACAAGTGCAAATGCTAATGCCAATGCCAATGCCAATGCCAATGCCAATGCCAGTGCTAGTTCCAGTGTGACCACGGCCGTGAACAATGTCAACAGCTGGCTAACGAATTCCGCTGCAACAACAGGCGGCAGCGGCAACAGCAACAGTAACAGCTCAAGCGCCGTTGCACCGCCACCACCGCCACCGGCAACAGCAACAACACCGGCCACAGCAACCAACAATTTCCGGAGCTCCATACCCAGACTGATCCCATCGATGCAATTCGTGAACGCTGCGTCTCTGGCAACGGTTGCCGCTCCACCACCGCCAGCTCCATTTGGCAGTGGCATTGTGACGGCTAGCGCCACCATTCAGCCGGCAAGTGTCGCGAGCAACAACAGCGGCGGCAACAGCACGGCCTATCCAGCATCAGCTATTGGTGAGTAGCTAGTCCTTATAGTTGTTGTACCCTGTATCTTCTGTACTCAATGGATATATTAAAAGAATTGTTCATTTATTGCAGCAAAGTTTAGGAAAATTCATTTGTTTTAGGTGACATTTGCAAGTTGAGATTTTTTTCGTTTCTGAAAACAGTCAATTTTATTAATTTTTATTATATATATATATATATTTTTTTTTTTTTTTATAAATATTTCCTATAAGAATCATAGTATTTAAGAATTAATTGAAGTTGTCACCTTGATATTTGGGTTAGCTGAGTACAGGGTATTCGCCAGTCGGGCACTCTGTCGACTAAAACACTTTTCTATCTTTATTTAATCCCTCTCCCGTTTTCCAGCTGGCACCCCTGAGCAACCACGTCCACGTCATCGCAACAATGCCTCACGCCATCAGGCGCTCTACAACATCTATGCCGAAATCGATTTGACCAACGAGCAGGAATCGACAGCTGGCGCAACGGGCAACAATGAAATGCCGCCACGCCCGCCACAGCAACAGCAAACGCAGCAAGCGCAGCAGCCACAGCAGCCGCAACAACAGCCACAGCAGCTGTTCCCTAGTGTCCAGCTCCAGGGTCAGTCGAGCGCTGGTGGTGTTGCTATACCACCATCGCATCCACCACGTTATCCAGTTGTGCCGCATCTGCCCTCCAGCGGGCGTCCATCGCGTACGCGTACACGCGCCGAGGTCGCTGAAATTTTCGAGTTTCAGGTAGGTTAAACGATTGAAAAATTCTGTGTTTAGTTAAATTGAATAATCAACTAAGATCAAAATCATAAATCATCCTAAAAAAAAAAAATAACAAATTTCAACAGCAGATTTGATATATATATAGGACATTTGGTTACCTAGAAAAAATATAGAAAAGTAAATAAATCATGTCGCGTGGCAGTTAAGATATAGAAGTAGCAAGAAGAGCATTTGCTGCTGGAAAAAAGATTTGAACATTGTACAAAATAAAAATTTTCCAAATTTTTAAACTCGTCTTCATAGTGAATAGTATTGGCTGTGTAATCTGTCCGTATGAACGCAATTTTTTTCGGTGTTGTTGAAGGTAGAGGTTTGAAACTTAGAATATATACTCGTATATACTCGCGTCAGATAAAGAGCAAAGATTTTTTGTCTACGCCCACTGGGGGCGTGGCAAACCGATTTAATATATATATTTCCTCCAGTTTTGAAGCTGGATTACATTTTTTCAGGCAGATTGATGATTGATGACCTCCTCAAGATCAATACAACATTTATTTGACATATTCACTGTGGGCGTGACAAATTGATAATAATTTAAAAATCTTGGGGTGTTTATTCTCTACTACAACGTTTTTATACTGATGGCTGGATGGAATATATTATAATTAGATTCCAAATGTATCGTAGGGTAACAACCAAGATTAAAATGTGATTCCGAATGCAAATCGGAACAGTTTGTTCATAGTTAGGGGAAACAAGATGTGCACTAAAGTAGATCAAATAAAATTCTAGCGAAAAATGAGATTTTTCGCTAATGTTTCTTTTATATAAGCTTAAAGATCTTGAACTACATCTGAAGCAAGAACTGATTCAATTTTGCTTTCCTTTTTCTCACAGATGAACGAACAACGTCAGAGCCCAGCGCGTCGCAACAACAACAACGCCAATGTGAACGCGAATTCATCTCGCACTGCGGGCGCCGCAGTGCCGTTAAATGCTCGACCCAATCGCGATATGCCCGCCCGCCTGCAGCGCCTCTCGATGGCTGGACGTAGTAGTTCCGGTGATGCCGGCGCCACGGATGAGCAATGGCGCGATTCGTCGGTTCGCGTGAGCAATGCTGATATGGCATTCCCGCTGCCGCCATCGCTGGATGTGGTGGTAAATACCCTGAACTTCCCTGACCTGGCAGCGGCACCGCCGCCGCCACCGCCCCCGCAACAACAGCAACAGCAGCAGCAGCAGCAGCAATCGAATGATCAAGAGCAGCAGCAACAGCAGCAGCCGCCGTCGCAGCAGGACACCGGGCTGTTGCTGGAACCACTGCCAACTCTTGTTGTGGAGCCGGTGCCCAGTTTGTTTGCACCGGCCATGCCAACGGTGACCATATCCGAGCTGGCCGCCCAGCTCATGGCCAACGATCAGCCCGACGAGGCACGTGAAATATTGAGCACTGTACCTGAACCATACCATCAGCTGAACCGCGCAACTCTATCGGCTGTGGCCGCAGCAGTGGTGGCTGCCGTTGACGCTGATCCTCTGCCAGAGTTGCCCGTCATCGATGCGCCCGAATTGGATTTGGAGTTGCGTTCCCGCGACTTGGAAACCGAAACAGAGCCCAGCCCCGTCCTTGAATTTGCTTCCACCGGAACGACAGTGGTCAACGATGTGGAGACCACCAGCGTAGAAGGTGCGCCTGGTGCGACTGCTGGAGCAGCTGCTGGTGCAGCTGCTGTAGCAACAGCTGGTGCGGCTGGAGGAGCAACGGGAGGCGCCACAGCAGCCAGTGCCGTTGTCACCGACATGAGTCCGGAGGTGCGTGCCGCATTGGGTGATCTGGAGGTGCCCGAGGGTGTCGATCCATCCTTCCTGGCCGCACTGCCCAGCGAGATGCGCGAAGAGGTTATACAGGAGCATTTGCGCATGCAGCGCATACGGCAGCGTGCCCAGCAGAATGCCATCCAGATCGCGCACGATTCCCTGGTCGAGGTCAATCCCGAATTTCTGGCCGCACTGCCGCCCAATATACAATCCGAGGTGCTGATGCAGCAGCGCATCGAACAGCAGCGTCAGGCGGCGCAGAGCGCCAATCCCGACGATCCTGTCGATACGGCCGCATTCTTTCAAAATCTGCCCGATAATTTGCGTCAAGCCGTAAGTGTATTTAGTTCATTCACCTCGATATGCAGTCACTGGCAATTGAATTCATGAATTCCCTTTCCCACATTTACATTTACAGATACTGACGGACATGGAGGAGTCACAGATAGCCAGCCTGCCGCCAGAGCTGGCAGCCGAGGCGCAATTCCTGCGCCGCGACTGGGAATCGCGTAACGGCGCCCGCATGGATGCTCATCCACCCAGCAATGCGATGTGTAAGTCTCTTGTGTTTGCAGTAGTTGTTGTACGTTGTATACTCGTTCACGAATAGATAAAGAATTTTGGCTACGCCCATTGGGGGTGTGGCAAATCGATTAAATCGATATTTCTCGCTCAGTTTTAAAGCTAGATACATTAAATTATTTTACACCTATTACTATAAACTTCCTCTAAAGATCGTACAACCATTTTTTTGGATATGCCCATTAGGGGCGTGGCAAATCGACCAAATCTATATATCTTAGTTATAAAACTGGGTACACCAAATTGTGCAGACAGTTTACCGATGACTACTTGATTATTATTATTTATTTATTTATTGATTTCATTATTGATTTCTTTTTTGTTTTCTTAGCCCGTTTTCACACCACCCTGCAGACGCTGGATGAGGCGCGCTGGCACAGCGCCATTTGGTACGACGCCAGCGGCAATGCGCAGCCGCAACATCACCAGCACACGACCATTGTGCACCATCATCATATTGCGCCGAGCACCGGAAAGCCGCTGGCTCTGCTGATGATGGAGGATGAGAATATCTTGCTCGATCCGGATTCGCTGGCCACGCTCCTGCTGTTCCTGTTCGTCGAGGATCAGAAGGTGAACAGCGTCCGTTTGCATCGCGTCATACGCAACTTATGCCACCATGAACCGACCCGCGACTGGATCATCAAGGCGCTGATCAGCATTATACAGAAGACAAACGAGGAGAATTCGAACTTTGGTGCCGCCAATGCGGGCAGCAAGCCCGAATGGCTCAAACTGCGCGTCGACGCCGCCTTTGGCTACAAGAGCAACATATTCCTGATCAATCACACGTTCGAGGGCAGCGCGCGCAGCATCAGCATCAATCCGCAGGCGGCGCAAATGATCGTACGCAACTGTCTCGACCTGCTCTTCGTGCTGGCCAAGCACTACCCCTTCAGCTTCTTGCCGTTCAATCGCGAGCCGAAAGCGCGCGCTCGGATGCTCAGCGCCGTCTTCGGCATGCCCAATGCGAACGCCTCGCCGCGCCTGGATGAGACGGCGGCAGCCGTCGCCGGTCCAGTGGGTGCGAGTGTGTTGCGCTCACGCTATCATCGCTACGAAATGGCCAATCGGCTGCGCGGCATTTTGGATGAGCAGCAGCAGCAGCAACAGCAGCAACAACAACAGCAGCAGCAACAGCAACAGCAGCAGCAACAACAACAACAACAACAGCTGCCCAAGACTCAGCCGTTGGATGAGGCGCCGTCAACATCGAAAGCGGCCGCCGCCAAGGCAGCTGCCAGCGCGGTGAAACCACCGCCGCCGCCGCTCTTCAACGACAACAACGGCACCAACGGCGCCAACACCACCGTTGCCTACCAGACAAATGCGCACAACTTCTGGGATGTGGTGCTGAACATTGATCGTCAGACGCCGCAGCGTTTGGCCAACGTTGCAAAGTTTCCGTTGACCTCGCAGCCGGCTTGGAAATGGCAGAGCAACAACAGCGAGTTTTTATCCTTCACGGATTCACCGTTCGGCCAGCTGCTCGAGATGCTGCCGTACAAAGTGATCTGCCGTTCGCCGCATTTGACCGATATGCTGGTCAAGCTGCTTGCCTCGCTGAGCGTTGATCTGCCCAAGGAGGAGGAGCAGTTGCAGCTGCAGCTGCAGCAGCAGCAGCAACAGCAACAACAGCAGCAGCAACAGCAACAGCAGCAGCAGCAACAACAGCAGCAACAACTACAGCAGCAGGATGAGCAAATGCCCACACAGCAGCCAACACAAGATGTACAAATGCCGTCGCTGCAGCCGCAACAGCAGCAGCAGCAGGTTGGCCAGTTGCCGCCGCTGGCGCCACTTAGTCAATTCCAGGCTGGCAATGCCGAGGCGGCCGCCAATAGCACAAATGCCGGGCAGTCTCAACAGCAACAGCAACAGCTGGCGGTTGGTGATGACGATCGCGATGACGATGACGATGATGAGGACGAGGACGATGAGGAGGATGATGATGACGAGGAGGATGACGACGACGACGATGATGATGATGATGAGCTAGCACTGTCGGGAGCAGGCAGCTCAACGGTGCCAACGCCACCGCCACCACCGGCCCTATCCAATAAGCCGCGTCGCAAAATTTACGCCAAGAACTTCTCCCAATTGCAGCTGGTGATTGAGGTGCTGACGCATCAATGCGGCACCACCGAGGGCCTGGACAACATAACCAAACTGATTGTGAATCTCACGCAGTGCTCGCAGGCATCGAATGCCATCTTTATACAGTACTTGACCGCAGCCATACTCGGCCTGGCCGAGGAGGTGCGTCAGGCCATCCAGACGCTGCTCAACGAGATACGCGCCTACAATACGCACGGCCAGCCCCAGCTACCCCAGCAGCAGCAGCAGCAGCAGTCGCAACAGGCGGACAATAATAAGCCCGGCAGCAGCACCAACACCACTACCAACAGCAACAACAACAACAATAATAACAATAACAACAGCAGCAGCAGCAGCAGCGCCGGCCCCGCCTTGCTAACCAATTTAACCGTCCACGAGGGCACTATGCAGGATCGCTTCACATCGGAATCGGTCATCATATCGGCCCCAAAGAATGCCAAGCCCACCTGCGAACTGCAGCTGCCCTCCATGAAGAAGCTCATGTCGAACTCATCGGCCCAACCTTATTTCCTGCGCACTCTGAAGATCTTCATGCAGGTGCGCGAGATGTACGAGCTGCAAAACAGCCAGAACGATGACAATGAGGATATTATTGATATTATTGGCGATGCGGGCGCATCCGCAGCAGCTCCAGCTTCAGCTCCAGCTACAGCTACAGCTCCAGCTGCTGCAGCTGCGACAGGTGTCAGCAACATGGATACCAACGATGCGTCAAATAGCAACAATGGCAACAATTCCAGTTCCAGTTCCAGTTCCGGTTCCGGTTCCGGCAGCGGCGGCTCTAAAAGCGCTGCCAAGCCGACGCTTAGTCAAATACTTTGCCTGGACGTGCTCTGGCACACGTTGAGCGAGTGCCTGGTGGCCCTGGAGGAGTCCAAGGATGAGTTTGCCGTGCTGGTACTGCAACCGACCGTCGAGGCCTTCTTTCTCATACACGCCTCACATCGCGTCACACCCAAGAAGCCGGGACGTGGCGTTGCCGGCAACAATGCGGCTGTTGGCGCTGGACTGCGCGTTGTGCCGCATCCGCATCCCGTGGCGGAGCATAGTCCACAGCTGGATGATACCAACAGCAGCAACAGCAGCCAAGCCCAAAATTCGTCCAGTTTTGAGGGTAAGCATAGAAGTCCCCAACAACTCCAAGTCAAACTTTATGTCATTTGTGTCTTTTTGTTCTTTATTTCTCTGCACAGATGAATCCCGCATGCAGGATGGTTCCACAGGCGCTGCTGGTCAGCAGGTGGCGCTAACCGCACACGAGGCCCAACTGAAACAGGATCGCCAAAAGTTTCTGCAATTCGCCGAGAAGCATCGCACAGTGCTCAATCAGATCCTGCGTCAGTCGGCCACACACCTATCCGATGGCCCGTTCGCCGTGCTGGTGGATCACACACGCATCCTCGATTTTGATGTAAAGCGCAAATACTTCCAGACCGAACTGGAGCGCCTGGACGAGGGCATACGACGCGAGGAGCACACTGTGAGTGTGCGACGTGTTACCGTTTTCGAGGATTCATTCCGTGTGCTCTATCGCCTGGGTCCCGAGGAGTGGAAGAATCGCTTCTACATTGTATTCGAAGGTAGGTCGTCTTTTAATATCCTCCAGCAACAGCTTCAAGTTTATTTTTGTGATCTCAGATGAGGAAGGCCAAGATGCTGGCGGCCTGCTACGTGAGTGGTATGTGATAATATCGCGCGAAATCTTTAATCCCATGTATGCCTTGTTCTGCGTATCGCCGGGCGATCGCGTCACCTATATGATAAACCCATCGAGCCATGCAAATCCCAATCATCTGAGCTACTTCAAGTTCGTCGGTCGCGTAATTGGTAAGTAACAGAGCCCTATCTCTCTCTCTCTCTCTCTCTCTCTCTTTAGTTACTAAACCTATCTCTCTCTTTCTCGCGCTCTCTCTCCCTTCCACTTACAGCCAAGGCCGTGCATGATAATAAGCTGCTGGAGTGCTATTTCACACGCTCATTTTACAAGCACATTCTGGGCAAACAGGTGAAGCACACTGATATGGAATCGCAGGATTATGAATTCTATAAGGGCCTTGACTATTTGATGAAAAATGATATATCGACGCTCGGCTACGAGCTGACCTTCTCCACCGAGGTGCAAGAGTTTGGCGTCACACAAATCCGTGATCTCAAGCCAAATGGGCGCGATACTGCCGTCACCGAGGAGAATAAATTTGAATATGTTCAGCTCGTTTGCCAGTTGAAGATGAGCGGCTCCATACGTCAGCAGTGAGTAGCGAAAAATCAGTTGAATTAATCGACAAGTGGCTAAATGATTGTATTTTTGCAGATTGGACGCATTCCTTGAAGGCTTCTATGACATAATTCCAAAGCATTTAATATCCATATTTAACGAACAGGAATTAGAGCTTCTCATATCCGGCTTGCCGGATATTGATATCGAAGATCTAAAAGCAAACACCGAGTACCACAAGTACACATCAAAATCGGCACAGGTCCGTATCATAATTGACTGTATAATCGATTGACTTTTTCAATATAATCCATTTCTCGCTGCAGATTCAATGGTTTTGGCGCGCGTTGCGCAGCTTCGATCAGGCTGATCGTGCTAAATTCCTACAGTTTGTCACTGGCACCTCGAAGGTACCGTTGCAGGGCTTCGGCTCCCTGGAGGGCATGAATGGCATACAAAAGTTCCAAATACATCGCGACGATCGTTCCACAGATCGTTTGCCTTGCGCACACACCTGGTAAATACTCAATTCAACTGGGCATCATACAAATTATATATTAATAATATTCCCCTTTCAGCTTTAATCAACTGGATCTGCCAATGTACAAGTCGTATGATAAGTTACGCAGCTGTTTGCTTAAGGCCATACATGAGTGCTCCGAGGGCTTTGGCTTCGCCTAAGCTGTGCCGTCCGAACACCCAAAAAGCAAGAAACCAACAATAATAACAACTTCACAAACAGCTACAACAATAAACAAACAAAAACACACACACACACGCTTGATGAAGAAACATACACACACATTCAAGAATTCCTAAAACAGAAACTGCGAAGAAAATTATTAGAAGAACAGTCACAACAAACGTGCGATTGCAACAACAGCGACAACAACATATACATATAGTACATATAGTTATATAGTATATATAAAAAAAACATGTTGAATTAATTATTAATTTTCGCGCGTATATCGTATACAATATATATACATTCATATATGTATACATATATATATCTATATATATATATATATATATTAACATATATATTTTCATAAATTTTCAAAAAGAGTAAGGGATGAAATCGAAGATAAACAGTAAAAACAAGAAGAAAAAAGAAGGAAAAACATGCAAAGAAAAACAAACAAAGAATAACATCATTCATATTGAAAGTATATCAGTCAACATCAATGTATTCAAAGCTGTTTTCTTAATTTTATAATTTTTTTTTTGCAACCCTATTTTTGAAAAGAGAAATTATAACACTAAAAAAATAATTAATATATTTTTATTTTCCTAAGTCTAGCATACCCATATGGATATGTGTGAAACAAAGCAAAAGCATAACATGCACATTACGCTTTGATTCTTGTTTATATATAAAAAGAAAAATATAAAAAATAAAAAAAATTACAAAAAAAAAACAATGCACGAAAAAAGAGAAGGGCATAGGTATTTGATATAACTATAAGTCTATGTTATGCATTTTATGTTTATCTTTTTAATGAGTAAATGTAACTTTAATGGAAGAGAGAAAGAGATGGAGAGTTATGAGTAAACTCATTGACTCATATATAGATATATATATATATATATATATATATATATACACATATATATTATAAAATAAAATTCAAAGAGCATACAATTCACTTGCACGCTGCTGTTCGGTCGAAAACATTTAAATGTAAACAGCCAGTGCTGCCTAACATTTATCGTTAATGTGCTGCGCAACCAAGTGGTAGCTCCGCGCGGACTTATCGAATTAACAGGGACGCGAGTTAACAGAGACCTATCGATAACAGATATTCAAACAATAACAACAGTTCACTGCACAAAATGAATTTACATGTAAACAATAATAAACAATAAAAAATACAGCGATGGATGCGTACATACGAGAAGAGCTGAGCGTGAGCAGCGACGTGACGCTGGACCAAGCGGCAACGCATTCCGCCAAATTGCTCGCTTGGCTGCTGGACTGCCATGAACAGATGGAGCAGGGCCGGCAGCAGCAGGAGGAACCGCATCTCGAGCTGGGCCACACGGATATCGAGTGCCTGTTCAAGGCCACGTTGTACCTGTACGAGTTCCATGCGCGCCATGGTGACGAGCTCGTTGAGGCTGTGCGACTGCAGTGCGTTCATGCGCATGCCGCCGTACAACGCTTTTACGACAACTGTGAAAAGGATCGGTCGCAGTGCATCGAGCAGTTGTGCGCCGGCATTCTCAACGGCACACGCAATGGCCATGCGCATGCGCCGCTTCTCTATCAAATGCACAAGGCGTATGCCGAGGCACAGCCCGCTTGGGGCGTCATCAAGGATCTGGACTGGTCGGCCATGACCCGCAACAAGGCGAACAGTACGCTGGATGTGGCCACAGCGGTCGTTGAGCTGAATGTGCATGTGCTCCAAATGCGTCAACTGGTGAGACGCATCTTCCAGCTGGCTACTTTCGAGGACATGCAGATTGCCCTGGAGCGCGCCATGCGGCTCATCGGCTGCGAACTGTGGCTGCAGCTGTTCCGCGAACCCAAGCAAAGCATTCTCTACACGCGCTGCTGCGTGCTGCGCCAAATCATCTGTGATAAGCTAGTGGAGGGCACTGCGTGCTCAGCCAGCTTTGTGCACAACATTTACCACTTTGCTGCCAGCGGGAGTTGCAACGTGTCCCGCCTGTTCTGCTGGCTGATGCACGTGCGTTTCGCTGCTGCACTGGGCGGCTATGTGCTTGGCTACTGGACGCAGCAGCTGCCGCACCTGCAACTCGATGACATCCAGTGCACGGCTGAGGCGCCCGTTGCCGAGCTGCCGCTAGACGAGATGCTCTACCTAACGCATTTGCTGCTCGCGCCCAAATCGCCGTGTCGTGGACAATGCTATGCGCTGCTGCAGACGCTGCCGTTGGCGCTGTTCGAGCGGCTGCGAGAGGTGCTCAATAAAGTGGCCTACGTTTACAGTTAACAATAAAATAAGTTTTAATCGCTCGGCAGATACTCGTGCTTATCGCTAACAATCTTCACCACCTGCTCGCCCTTCTCGGCCAGTATCTGCTCGATGTTGCGCTTGCCGTTGAGATCGGTGAACCAGTTCAAGTTGTCAGCGATCAGATGGTGGTTGGCACAGCCCTTGCATGTGACAATGACGACGCCCCGGTTGTAGGCCACCTTCGATATGGTCTCCATGTTCCGGCTCTGGCACACTTTGCACGTGTAGATCAGCTGCATTTTGGTCTGCAGCTCCGCCAGGGGTATGCTGTTGCTGGCCACGCGCTTGTCTTCATCTTGCTGCAATGGACATAGGACGACAATAAAGATCGCTTCTAACAGCCCCCTGTCACTCACCGCCTCTGCTTTGAGCTTGTCGCTGAAGGATGCGCGCTGCAGGCACGCGTGCTTGTTGTGCGGCAAGGAGGATACGGCCAACAAATGGTACTGACGCCGGCCGGGATGGTGTGCGTGCTGCAGGCTGTTTGTGGCGGGTGCTATGGCGCGTCTGCTGGCGCTGGCACATAGTTTGTACAATTGTTTTAAGGCGCTCATTGTGTATACAATTTATAAATATGAAACGGACAATAATCTACCAAATACATCGATAACATTTAACCATAACAAACACTTATCGATAGCTTGAAGACATCGATTGCAATATTTATTTACCACCTATTTGTTTATATTCAAATACTTATGCACATTTATCAAAATGCATTTTAAGCATAACTTTTCTTAAAAGGATATTAAAAACTGCATATAAAAGGCGTTGGTAATTTAATTTTTGTTTTGTTTTAATTTTTCATGTTAATATGAAATTACCAAAATTCCATAGTCTAATATGTTCTTAAAGTGGCGATGTTTTAATACCTTTTTTATATTTATATGTAAATTATACTTTTATTGAAATTGTAAAACTGTTGTTCGTTGTTTTGGATAGAAAATAGTCTTATTAATTACATTACATTCAATATACTTTAAGCTTTCATTTTCTCAAAAGAAATAACAGTATTGAATAATTTGTGACAGAACGATAGTCATGTATCGTATCATCGAAACTCGGTTGGCCTGTGATTGTTAGCCAACACTGAGGCACCTTGCACACGGAAACGTCTTCTTAGTGTTTAGTAACACTTTTCGAAACGCACAGCTATTGTTGAAATTGTTAGCAAAACAAATTATATAAATCTAGAACAAAAAAAAAATGGCAACACGTGTTGTGGCAACGGCAACGGTGCGCGCTGTCACGGGTCGCAAACTAATAGCAACGCGTGCCGCACTAACCCTGGTAAGTGCCACAAACTGTGATGAAATGCTGAATCCCGAGATGAAGTAACAGCTAAAATGCAGCACCTTGGCCTTTACCTATTGTTGTTTACGTTTTGCCTTATTGCTGTGTTTCTTTTCTATTCCAACAGACGTCCGCTGCCGTGCAACGCATCAAATCGCTGCTGCAGGACAAGCCAGACGTGGTAAGTGAAAAGTCGAAATGTAATTTATTGTAGTCTAAGCTATGCGCAAATTTGTTCAACAGATTGGCCTCAAAGTTGGCGTGCGCCAGCGCGGCTGCAACGGACTCTCCTACACGCTGGACTATGCCAGCACCAAAGGTGTGTATACAGCTGGAAGCTCTGTGCACGCGACTTAATTGCATGTCTTTCAGATAAACTGGACGAGGAGGTGGTCCAGGATGGCGTCAAGGTCTTCATCGATAAGAAGGCGCAACTATCGTTGCTGGGTGAGTAAGCGGCCCTGGCCCGTTATATAATGGCTAACTGGTCGTATAATCGAACTTTTTGCAGGCACCGAAATGGACTTTGTGGAGTCGAAGCTGTCCAGCGAGTTCGTCTTCAACAATCCGAACATCAAGGGCACCTGTGGTTGCGGCGAATCGTTTAGCATGTAGGGAGCTTGTGGCCAGGGCCATGCTCTCACCTGCAGAACCGCACCCGCCTCGCAAAAACCTAAATTATCTAAGTTTATGTAGAGAATACAGCTTGTTTTTCCTTGTTTAATTGTTATTTGCGAATGGGGCTCGTTCCGAACAACGTCTGCTCAATTCTCGCAAAGCGTTTGTAAATTCTCTGCAATATACGGTGCTCATCAATATATACGTATATTGTTGTGCCACATTTGCAACTAAAGCAAGCAACTTGTACTAAAGAATAATGCAAATATGCTAAAGGTTACATTTTAGTCGTACTGTTAGTTAAATGGCGCACGGTCAGCAGAAAACGCCACTCGACTCAGTTCTTAGGTTATCGTTTAAATAACAAATACGAAATATGTACACTAGCATGTATGTAGTTCAAATATAAACAAAACTAAACTTAATTGCTTAAACCACAAATGTTTATGTCCTAAATGGCTTAAAAACCCAGTTAATTGTGGGGCAAACGGAAATAAAGAAAAGAGAAGTTGCTTTCGGAGTGCCGAAGTCATAGAAGAAGTGAGCTATATATATATACTTAACTTTAGTTAACTGCTATTTAAGCTTATATTTTATTGTGGCCATATCGACTCGACTGAAGATTATTGATTTAGAATTCATATATTTGATGAGCTTGACGATGGTCTCCCTTACCGAGAGGTGTTTGATTAAAGAATATAAAGAATATCATCGAAGTCCTTTCCGGGTTTTCAATCGACCCAATGCTTAGCCTTAAGTTGAGCTTATTAAAAGTCACAAATTTCATTATAATTAAAATGTGGCATTGAAATATCCAAATGCAACACACTCATGAGTTATTTAATACTAAAACAAAAAAACACACACACACACACACACACTACGACACAATTGTAAGCTATACAAATAATTTTTAGACCACCTATTCCGTCCAGCTAGCGCTGCTGTAGGCCATGGATGCCAAACTCCTCGTAGTCGTCGCGCGTGTAGATGAACTCGTCGAAGTTGGGACTGGTGGCCACCTCGCGGCCGCCGTACCAGGAGTAGCGCACCGGATCCTCAGGGCAAATGAGCGATACCTCCAAGTCATCGGGGACCAGGGCGCGCAGATCGCGCTTGAGGCGCGGCAGGAAGCCGGGAAACTGGGCACTGCCGCCGACAATGAGTATATTGAGCAGGAGTTCGCGATGCGCCTCCCAGGGACACGCTTGCAGCGCATCGGCAACCGCCTCCGGAATGCCCACCTGCGAGATGCCAATGTCCGAGGGATTGAAGAGCACCTCCGGTACCGTGAAGCGCTCGTTGCACAGCGGCACCATCTGCTGTTGCTCCTCGTCCATGCGCGGTTGGCCTGGGATGCGAATGTAGCCACGCTTGACGGTCGTAAAGTCGGGCAGAACATATTCAACGGCGATCTCTTTCCGCCGCTGCTCGCTGTGATGCACGCCCATCGCGTCCTTGAAGTCCTCGGCCACAAAGCAGACGTCCTCCTTGATTTGATTCACCACATGGCTCTCGTCCATGACGTTCAGGTGCCTGTAGGAGATGAGCTCCTTGAGGTGATTTGTCAACGCCTTGCCGCCCACATCGATCCGTCGGATGGCCTCCAGCACCCGGCGGCCCAGCACGAACGGCACAATGTGCGTGAAGCTGTAGCCCACATCGATGATGATGCAGTTGAGCGTCTGCATTGTGGTGCGCTCCTCGCTGTCTGCCACATAGTTAAAGGCGGCCAGATCAGCAGCCGTCGCCTTGTACATGCCCGCCACGCGATACTCCTCGAAGAGCATCTCGAGCATCGCCTCCTGGACGCTCTGGAAGTTCATTTGCGGCTCGGTGATGACAATGTTGCGGTTTTCCAGCGTACAGCCGATGCCATCCTTGCTGAATATGTGGTCCCACACCGTCTTCTGCGTGTCCCAGTTGAGCAGATAGCCACGCTGGAAGGCCAGGATGTAGAAGAGCGCCGAAGTGTCGCGACACTCGTCGATTTGGCTGCCAACAAAGGCACGCCGCCGCTCGCTCTTCGCCTTCATTATACAATTGGGCACCACCTGGGGCTCGTCCTGCGTGGCGAGTCCCACCTTGGCTGTGTACGCGCCATTGTCCAGCACAACCACGGCCATGTCGGCCTGTCTGTCAACTTTTTGGCGAATGTCAACAACGCAAACGCAAAATCAGCAGCGCCAAACTGAGCTAACAGTGGCGCAAAATGCCCTCATCGCTGTTAGCGCAAAAATTATCGTTATGTTATATTACAACTAACAGACTGTTAGATGATCGTTTGAAAACTTAGACAGGTACGCTGCTTCGTTTAGCTGTAAATATAAATATATTGTGCAGCTTAATACATATGTTTAAGCTGATGTTACTTTTTTATTGTTCATTTTTGATTAAGTTTTGAAATGAACATGTAAAAATTTGTTTAAGTTTCATAAATTTTAAAATTGATTATCTGTGCGCACCATACTAACTTATAACAGCCAGTTACCAGAACATTTTAACACAACAGCTAGTTAGCAGTTGACCTTAACAGCAAGCTAACAGCAAATAAGCGGCAGCTAAATGTGCGAAACGAACGAAGATCTCATTTATTTTTATTCGGTACACGGTGTGCGGCGGCCAGTCGGCGCTTGTTCGCGCTTGTTCAATACATTTTTTTTCAATGCGTCTCGACGAAAGTTTGCAGTGCTAGTGTGTGTGTGTGTGTATGTGTGTGTTAAATGATGGCTTGGGCATGTGTGAATTTTTTGTAAAAATGCGCCAAATGCAAACAACAACAACAACAACAAGAGCAACACCAATCGCAACAACAACACGCATCTAGTGCCAAAATTAGCCGGCACCGTCAGCGCACTTGTTTGAGTTCTCCCCGCTTATCGCTTCCGCCAAAAACACAAGAAACACGAACACGAAACAGCAGTAAATCAAACGAAATAACAGAAGAAGAGGAAGAGGGAGAAGGAGAGCAAGGAGCAGCAGCGGCGGCAATTGTGCGTGCAACAACAAGATGTACACATGACCAACGTATCCGCACATCCTCTGCTACATATGTGTGTGTGTGTGTGAACGCAGCTGCCACTCGCCTGAAACATGCGTAGACCGTCCGCGTTGAGTCGCAATCATTATTTCGTGATCGGGCTGCTGCTGGGCCTGGGGCTCAGTTGCTATATACCACAGGACATTTGGGAGCTGGTGCAGCAGGAGGAGTGCCCCCAGCAGATTGCCGAGAATCTGCTTATCGAACGTTTTGGCCAGGACTTTGAGCCGCACTTGAACTTGATCAACAAGCCGCTGGCGGCTAAAAAGCCGGTAAGTCACAAATAAATAAACAACACGAAATCCGTCTCAATGTTACGCTTACTCTCTCGCTCGCTCGCTCGCTAAATTAGAATTATTTTCTGCACGTGGTCCACGCGCCAATCAGAGCGCGGCTGGCTGAGAGACCGCCAAATTGCGTCCTATGCACGCGATTGAGAGATCTACAGGTTGCGCCGTTTTTCGGCGCTGAAACATGAGAGCGCTGTAAGAGAGTGTGACGTCACATTGCGTTGTGATTGGCACACGTTCGAATTTTAGCTTACATTCTGCAAATTCTGTATAAAGCTACAGTCCGAAGATTTAAAGTTTTTGGACACCGTTGAGTGCTTAATAAAGCCAGAAAATAAAATAAAAATAATCAAATAATCTTTAAAACAAAAAAAAAGACTCCAATTTTTCCTGTGGCAGCTATACGATGTAGTGGTCCGATCGGGCCAATCTATATATGTGGTCCTATATAACATTAGATATCTATGTTTTACACCTCATGTGACTGCACTCAAAATTTCGATGTAGTGACGTCACAATGCTAAGAGGTCAGAATTCTTTGCATAACCTCTCTCACTCGGGATGTCTGCATATATGCATATGTTATATATACATATACATATGTATGTATGTATGTATGTACAAGTGTGTGTGCTTGTGTTTGTGCACATGGCTCATTATATCAAGCAATTTATTGACCTTCCTGCTTATCGCATTCGCTTTCGTACTTCGCCTACCTCCTCAGTTCGAGCGGAACACATGCATGCACACACACACATGTGCACACATCTGTATGCGTCAGTGCAGACGTCACTTTTCATTACTTCAGCTTCAATTGCTCTTATCACTGCCTGCGTTTATGCGGCATTTGCGGCAACAAGTCCCAAAAAACCCA
Organism: Drosophila colorata; assembly: GCA_035041545.1. Taxonomy (NCBI): domain Eukaryota; kingdom Metazoa; phylum Arthropoda; class Insecta; order Diptera; family Drosophilidae; genus Drosophila; species Drosophila colorata. The sequence goes on along the minus strand of JAWNLD010000490.1, from coordinate 13,169,134 downwards.
CATTGCAGACGAACAAAAATAAAATTTCACTACAATTAATACCCGGCGCGCAGCAGCTTGGGCCAATCAACAGTTTGAGGGTCACTGTGAATGCATGTTTGTCGTTCAATGTTGATGTTAATATTAACTGTTAACGTTCTTTCTTTCTCTCTGGTGATACACCGTAACAATTGCATTTGGGCAATTACTGTGAGCGCCAATTTCAGCAATGTTTGCAAAAATTTGATCAGTAAAAAAAAAAGTTACATTAAAAAAAGAACATTCGATCGGCAAAAATTCCACTGGCGCGCGAATAAATTACATTTAAATAAATAAACGCATTTCACTTATAAACGAGAGTCAAGTAAATAACCGATAGCTGAGACATACATTATGCCATAGTATACATATATTTAAATATATACATATGTACATATATATGCTTGTACAGACATATGTACTTATGCCGACATAAATCGAACGCAGCAAAATTTATTGAATTAAAAACGAGCAACTTGGAAAAGCCAACGAAAATCTATGGAAATTCTGTTTACCCTAGTTATAAGTATTTTCAATTTTTAGTAGAGCATGTCACACATGTAGGTACGATCTCATATGCATACACCTATACACAATTACATATAAATATATTTAAAGTGATTTTTGTTGAAACGCGCGGAATTGAAACAAATCAGCATGTGTATTTCATATGAAAATCAACACACCATCTCATAAATTTACTTTCTATAGAGGGTATTTCGTCTGCTTTATGCAGAAAATTAAAATTTTGTATTTGCTTTCTTGTGCGCCATACGATTTTTGAGTTTTTGTTTGTCTGCCGTTTTTTTATATGTATTTTTTATTCAGTTAACAATGCAAACGTTTGCTTTTTAATTAAACGAGCAACGTGGAAAAAGTAGGAAAAATGTAAATTGATTAACTTGATCAATTTTTTTTTGGCACTTTTTAAATTTTTTATTTAAAACAGTCGCCGGTTATTATCACAGAATAATGCGCAATTGCAAACATTTCTCGCACTTTTTCCTGTGCTGTATATTATTTGCATTATTAAAATACTTTGCATGATTTATTTAATGGGATACATGAAATTGAAACATTATTGGACTTGATTTTTTTTGCAGCGAAACGATTGAAATTTTAGATTTAATAGATTAATCAGTTATGTTAGAAAAAAGATTATGTTGCTTTCGCACATCGCGCTCTTTTCTCTCTTTATGTCCGCTCTCTTAATATCTTCCACTATCTCAAGCTTTTGTTTGTCCAATTGTTTGAGTAGCCTGTTTTCTCTTCGTTTGTATCTCCCTTTAGAGCACATAGCTTATTTAATTTATGCTCAATAAAATTAAGTGTTTAATAGTAGCAACAATGGAATGGAACAAGCGGCTTTTGTAAATCTCGAAAGTTGTGCAGTACGTTTGCTTAAACTTAAAAAAAATGTTCGACTTTAACGATGATTTGCGTTTCGTGTGCTGAGAAATAATGTTTATTGTTTCGACTTGATAACTGTCTGTGTGTGCGTTTTTTATTATTATTATTATTTTTGTTTAATGTGCGTAGGTTACTTAGTGGATGACACGAGCAAAAGATAATATTTGAAACTCGTTCGCACACACAAAAAATAAAAACCAAGAAAAAAAAACTTGAACAAAAAGTCGTTTTCCATTAATACAAGTAAATGACAATAACTCGAGTTTACTGAAAACCATGTTGTTGTTGTTGTTACATAAGCAAACACATAGCATAGAGTATATACAGATATTTGTGTGTGCGCTGGTGTGTGTGTGTGTGTGTGTGTACACTGACTAAGTGCTCCGGTGACACAAAAAGAGGAGACAAAAAAAGTGAAATCACATTGTTGGATGCGCACTTTGACCCCTCATGTCACAAGCAAGAGATCTTACATGATCAACCTATAATGTCATATATATGTAAGTATGTACATAAATATGAGCAAAAATACAGCCGAAGACATAGGACAGTCAGATGAGTGATATATAACACTCTTATCGTATTCATAGACAACCTTTGCGGATATATGATAAAGTAGTCCGCTTTTGCCAAAATATTAGAAGCATAAAATTGGTGACCATGATCAAGATATTTAACAGATTTTGAAATGCTCGACTAGAAGTTAGCCTGTAATCTTATACGGCTTTGAACAATATACTGAAGAATAAGCAATTGATGAAATTCAAAATGCTCGACTAGAAGATGCCCTGTAATTGTTTATATAGATCATACAGGCAACTGCGATTTTTTAACAACAACTTTAAATAACTTCTGCTCTTTTAAAGTATTTAGTTCTTGTAATCTCAGAGATATGCTCAGCGGAAAAATTATATTTATCGCTGTTGGTCTAATCGTAGAAGTTATCGTATGATTTACGCGAGGCTTTAAACATGAAATAAAACTAATCGAAAAAATAGACATTTCGCACAGTCGGGATGTCCTCCTCTGCAACTATATTATAGCTTACAATAACGAACGACTAACTTATTTAAGAAACTAGTTACTATTCAGGCACAAATCAGTAAACAACAAAAAAAAAAAATAAACAAACAAATGAAAATTTACAAAAATTTGCTAAATTTTAGTATATATGAAAATTTGTAGAATCTATTTATTTCTTCGCCTTGGGCTAAACAGAAAATTCGTAAGTGTTTGATATGGCGAAGTGTTATCCTTGGATGGTGCGCAGCCTGTGCATGTTGATGCGTCAAAATTTTGCCAAAAGCTGTGAAGATAAACTAAACGCACAGATCAATATGGAACTTAAGGCCTGTCATCAATATTTGGCCATGGTAAGCGTAAATGTAGTGGTATATATATATATAGATAGAGTTGCGAATATGTAGATAAGGACATAGATATAGAGGCAGATAAAATTAGAAATATATAGACATACGATATAATGGAGATAAAGAGATATTTAAATATTGGTGTGGAATCAGATGTAAAGATATATGAATATAGATGTACATATGTGGTAGATGTGGGTAGAGATAAAGCTATAAAAGTTGATACTGGGTATGGTATATAGGGGTAGATATAAATATATCTACATTTAGATACGTATATAGATGCAGATATACATATAGATAGTTAAAGATATAGCAATATACATAAATATATGTATAAACTTAAATAGACTAAGCTCTAAAAGTTTATGCTGATATGGATATGATATATAGAGTAGATATAAATGTGGATATAGACATATATAGGTAAAGATATATACATAACTATGAAGTTAGATAGTTCCGTTCTTTAATATGCCCAACTGCAGGCCTATCATTTCGATCGGGCCGATGTCAGCTCCCCGGGCGTCCACAGCTTTTTTCTGCAGGCCAGCCACGAGGAGCGTGAGCATGCCGAGAAGATTATGAAGTATATGAACAAACGTGGTGGCCTAATACATTTGAGTGCTGTGCCGGAGCCGGTGCCACAATTTGAGGATACAATATCGGCGCTGAAGCATGCGCTGACAATGGAGCTGGAGGTGAATCAGCATCTGTTGGATGTGCACGCGCTGGCCAATCAGGAGAACGATCCCAATCTCTGTGATTTCATCGAGGCCAACTTTCTGCAGGAGCAGGTCGATGGCCAAAAGGTGTTGGCTGATTACATTCGGCAACTGGAACGTGCCCAGAACGAAGTCGGTGACTATCTGTTCGACAAGTACATGATCTCCGGGGGCATGCATGGCAGTGGTCAGGTCAAGAAGCATTGATAAGTTCATTGGATTACACTCAATTTTGTTCGCCTTGTGACAGTTCAATTCATAACTTGTGCGAGTTATCAGCGTGCGTGGAGAACACATTGTCTATAAATAAATCCACTTATCAATTAGCAGTCAGGTGTAATTATATGAAGTGTACGCAAACAACTAACGAAGTTAACTACTATTTAAACTTTGGCTTTCGCACCATCGATCAGCTGATTGGTGAAAGCAATGATCATTGCGCTCAACTCGCAGTAGATCATGATTTACGAAATTCTAAGAATGGATTAGATCTTATGGATTTTAGTATGCGAGCTTTGGATGTACTCCGAAAATCTGATCAGTGGTAAGTTCTGATCGCCACTGATTGTTTCATACTAAAAATAGCATTGAATTAAATTCCCAAAACTTGGTCAGTTGATTTAAATATTAACAGAATAAAAGAATTCTACACGCGCAATTCGTAAACTTGATCAGTTGAGCTTTAAGCATCTGCGTTGTAAGAGTTAAAGCTTTCTTAAGACTTAAAGCAACATTGAAAAGCTTTGCTCTGATCGTTTTCGCAGCCGATGCTGAATATTTCAGATATTGTCATGGCTTCTCTATAGCTAATACCCTTTTGGATTTAGTTCACCCAGATGCAACGGCTATGCAACGGAATCTATTGAGTAGTTTTTGTTTTTTCTGCCGCTGCCTTAATTGAAAAGCGCGTCGCATTTCCGGCTTAAGGTCTACATACTTACATACTATATATCAAATATTCGTAGATAGATGCATGTGTGTGTGTATTTATATAGCCCACAATAACGCGCTCAATTAATTGTCATAAGCGCGAGACTGAGTCGACCCAGCTAGCCAGACATTTACAGCTAAACCAACAACAAGCTCCGATCTGTAACGAACTAGCACCGCCTGCGCACTTCTTTCAATTAAGATTTGTCAAATCCAATGCAATTCCCAGTGCCCACTTGGCTCTTGTGCCCGATTGAAAACGAGCTGAGACTGAGATTGGGACACATGCAATATATCATTCTATATTCAACTATGCCTATTTATATATGTAGTATATGGTATTTGCTATAATCTGTTTAGCTGCACTTGTGCGACACAAAGGTGTTGCCTAAGACGGTCTACAACTTGAATGCACTCGAATTCCCCGAATCATTTGATTAACTATAATGTCAACAAATTAGGTTTAATATTGTTTGTTGTACGAAAAGATTGGCCCTTTATTTTGATATGCATTTGAATATGCTCGAATCACCTGAAATGTGAATTTTATTCTTTAGATTCTGAATGCAGTAATATTCTTTAGATATGTAAGCAATTTAATGCAATTCTATGACTAAATGAATTTCGATAACTCAAATCAATTGCTTAATTCGAGTGTAAATATATGAACTTGAATTCGTATAACTTAAATCACTAGATTTACTCAAATGTAGTATAACTAATCTAAAGGAAACTGAAAAAACTAAACGTATGGAAAAACCTAAGCATAACTAAGTATATACTTAATAAGTCTTTATCCAATTGAATGAACTTATTTTATTTAAGTCATTCAAATATCGCAGATTACTTGAATCATTTGAAATACGCTATTGCAAATATATTTAATACACTCCTAAAATCAACCGGATTACTCGTAAGTTTTGATAAGTTTTAATCGAATAGTCAAAAATGTGAATGAATGAATATATTTTCGTATGCTCCATAAATGCATGCAAATAATTTAAATCATTTGATTCGTATCATTAAACTGAAACTCACGCTCGAAAAAACATATTCACACGCAAATAAGCATATACCCATTCCGATTCTATAGCTCATATTACAAACCAATTATATACAAGATAGAAGCAAATCAAATATTGGAATTGCATCTGCATGATTCAGTCCAACAGCACTTTAATTTGCTTATGACACGATATTAAATGAATATATTAAATTGATATTGTTAACTCAGCTGTGCTTCCTCTTTGTTTTAAAACAAATGTGTTCTCAAATAACTTCTGTATTGATTGGCCTTTTGTTCTGATAAATGCGAAGCTTGAAGAAGACATTTTTATATGGCATTTATAAACGAAAACAAGGCTGTAGCTCTTCAAATGTTGTTAAATTCTAACCAAAATGCCATCAAACGTCAAAATCGGTTCAGTTTTAACAAGGATGTGGCAGGACGTGATATGGGAGCTATGGATCCAAAAGCAAAAATCTGTTAAAATGTTGTTTTTAGTATAATTGTGACAACCATAATCGATTAAAACTATAAATTTGCAATTCTAAATTTTGAAAAAAAAAATATATATATATATATATATTTATCGAATATATATAAGGGACTGATTTTTTGATAAAACCAAAAAAAAAAAATATTTTTCAATAATGCAAATATTTAAATGCAAAATCAATCTAGTGAACAAATCATGACATAGAACATGAAAATCGGTTCAGTTTTAACAAAGTTATGGGAGAAATATGGAAGCTATGGACAGCACTATTGTGAAAAGCACTTTTCTGTGAGTGTTAGTGTAGAATAATATCGAAAAGTCTGATATGTGTTTGTAAGGTCATTTAATTTTCGGCAGCTTAAAGATAACCATTTTGGCTTTGATTGTTTTAACCGTGCGAGTGTTGGATAAAAATCGAAAACAAAGTCTACATCTGCCATTCATATGATTATTGCAATCTCTAGTGTCGTCTCATATGGGTGCTGCTTTATGAGTGCTCCTGAATGCACAGTCATATATTCATATATTCATTCATGGCAACCACAATACCTAAAGTAGCGGCCTTTTAATGGGCCATATGTGTGTTCACGTTTGGCTGTATGCACAAAATACGGTCGAGTGCTCGTGGCAAAAGTTATCTTAAGATTTATTTATTACACCCAATGCCGACCAGAAACCGTACCCGAGACCAAAGACTCATGGCTCATAGCTTATAGCTCATAGCTCATAGCTGGGCCATATAATCCGTCAACTTGAACCTTTTGCTGCCTGAGTCATAACGGCGAAATGTTTAATTTGATTGTGGTTTACGATGCCAGCAAATGTAAATTGTAAACCAGGTGCTGGAGGGGACGCAACTATGCGACGCGGCACGGCACGGCGGCGACGTCAACTGTGCCACAAATAAACATAATTCAATATCTATGTTTAATTAAATTTGTGGAATGGAAATTGGAATATTGTTGTCACTGGTGACGTTGCTTACTTTGTTATTGCTGTTTTTGTTGCTGTTGCTTCTTCGACTTTCTGATAAGGTAGCTCGTTGATAACGCCAAACACTTGGCATAAATGCCTACCAGTTGTTGGGCCAATGTTATCAGCTAGTTTTGCGACTTTCAATTGGAAAAAGAACGAAAAAAAACCGCTCAACTACTCGTACATCGAACAGCTCGTTTTTTTTTCTTTACTTCCGTAGGCTGCTGTTACGTCACGCAACGCAAAAACATAAAACCATAAAAAAAAACATTGACTTTTGCCCGGCCACGTGCCCCAAAAAGCTCACAAATCTTAATTCGCTGTGACAGGTCGCAAATTACTTTAAATTTTATTTAATTCTACAATGATTTCGCTTAAAATTCGCAACTGGTTTTTGATTGGCGCTATGTATACGTATTTCCATATCAAATCACGTGCAACTCTGGCAACGCCTCGTTTTTACGCTGGTTTGGCAACACTTCAGCGGTGAAGCGGCCTTGCCTGGTTAAAAACAAATTGCCAGCGGCTTTAATTATTGGGTGGTAACATTGTTATTTTAACTGCCTGTTAAATACTTGACAGTAAGATACGTTTAAGCAGGCTTAATCTTTGCATATACGATTGTGCAATACTCTGTTTAGAAAGATCTGAAAAGATCAACTAAATTTGTTCTGTGTCTTTCAAACTATGACTTTAGGAAGTCTTAATATTAATATATATATAGGTATTCTTGGCCAGCATCATCTGCCGCAGGGTATAACAAAGAATATTAAACTTTTAACTTTTATAAGCTAATTCTTACACTGACCGCTTGTTCTTAAATGACAACTCCTTTCAAATGTAACTTTCAGTCAAGTTAGCGGCAAATACATATATAATCTATAGTTGGCTACGTCTATAAATAATAAAAATCAAGTACACAGACCTTTTCTCCCGAAAATAAAACGTGTTGACTCATACTTATAATTCCATTTAGTTGAACACATTCATAATTCATGTGAAAACATTAAAAGCCAAAGCAAATAAATTTCGTGGCAATAGTAATACAGATCGTGAATCGAAATTGGCATCCGATTTGGGGCGGTCAATGTTTGCTTTCGATTTTTGATTTTGTGGAATTTGCATAGTTCATTTTGCCGCTAACACACACAAACATGCAGACATATTTAGGAAAGTATTTTCATTTACCGCCACAAAAAAAAGTGCTATGTAGAATATTATTTTGCGAATGCTACGGAGGGGGGGCATAGGGGCAGGTGTGTGTGTGGCCTGCTAGGCAAATGTTTACCTGTTGTGTTGTGTTTCGATATTTACACAATTAATTGCGTACGGAGCGGAGCTGCGGCTGTGGCATAAGGTGCCGTAATTTAGGCACAAGGTCATCTTAGTTTTGCATGTGAATCGAGTGAAAGAGTGGGGCGAACAGAAGAGGGGGCTCTCAATGGGTGCATTGGCCATATCGCCAGCTCATTAGATCGTTGCAATGGCACTCGCCCGTCGCCAGCCATAGCTGACAATTAAAAACGTGAATTACAAATATATAAAGTTGAATTGATTTCTTAATCACAAATTAACAGCGCACCTCATGAACCTTATGCACTCTGTTTCGCACAAGTTGAGGTGAGGGTATATTGGTTATGTGGCTGCCAAATTGAGCAAAGTTTGTAAATTTCAGTTTGGCTGTCAGCGGAAGTTACTGAATTGCGTATTTTTAAACAACTGAAGAGCCTCTTGAAAGTTTAAGCATTTATGTATATACGACTATATTGCGTTGATAGCTACAGGGTATCTGCTAGTCGCACACTATCGCCTAGATTTTGATAGATTTTACAGTTACAACTTTTTAACTTTGGTCTTAAATATTGTTTATAATATACAACATTTCTTACAGGGTATGTTGCAGTCGTGCACATTGTGCTCGCCACTGCTTACTGCCACTAAGTGGGCAACCTGTATTTGTGCTTGATATTAGCGCTAATTGCTGCTCACAAAGCTGCGATCCAAAGTCGGCCATTAGCCACGCCCCCCACTTCAATGTGTGTGTGTTGTGTGTGTGCAAAAGATGCTTACTTAAACTAAGTTTAGCTAGCTGGACACATGGTTCAAGGGTCAGGCAGGTGTATCTGACGTCAGCGTCTAAAAACTTGAAAGAACAAGTAAGATGGCTCTAGTCGGGTGCCCCCGACTAGGAGATACCCTGAACCCAGCGGCGAGCTGTCGTTACATACATTCAAAGCTCTTTGTATTCATACACACATTCACAATATCACACATACACACTCACACAAACTGCGCACTTTACACATCGGCTGCGCTTGGCCCCACTATGGAAAATAAATTCTTGAATAACTCAGATTATAATAACTGAGATTATAATAATTATAATTATTAATAACTAAGAGTATGATCGCTATGGAACTTGCAGTGTTTAATAAGAGCATCCAAATCTATGTATGGGGGGCGAATGGGATATATATATATTATTATTATTATTATAATATGCGTATCTCTGACGAGCACATAATAAACTAAATTTAATGGCTCTAGCTTTTATAGCCTCTGAGATATGCCAAGAAAACCATGTCTTAAAATCGATTTTTATCGATAATAATGAAACGGAGCAAGATATCGAAAAAAAACGATATACTTGTACTGCGTATGGATTAGGAGAATCTATAGTCGTTTAGTTTAGGTTTCTAGCTTTTGTAGTTTCCGAGATCGCTGCGTTCATACAGACGGACAGACGGACGGACGGATAGACGGACATGGCTGATTCAACTCAGTTCGTCGTGCTGATCAAGAATATATATACTTTATGGGGTCGGAGATGCTTGCTTCTGCCTGTTACATACATTTGCACAAAACCATTATTCCCTTTTTACCCATTTTCAATGGGTTCAGGGTATAACAATAATTGAACAAAAAGACTATTACTAAAGCAAAAACTGCGATCTCGAGCAAAGGCCGTCGCTTTACGAGCCCATAAACAGTGGCCAATTAAATTTGTATTTGTTATTGGCCATATAATTTCATTCAACTGCCGATAGCAGCCTCTAAACCGAACTCAACTAAACGGAACGGAAAGATGCACGAAAAACCGACAATAAGGAAGTGTTTTCTTTGACAACTACTATTTTACCGATTGTTCCGATAATAGCCTCAGCCTTAATATAAATAAATATAAAGTTTTTAATTGATGAATTTCGTTAAGATTTCTTTTAAAAACAACAAAGTTTTTCATTTTAAAACTATATTTTCGACCGATCGTTCCACTGTTAGCTATATAATGTAGAAAGTTTATAACTTAATATTTTTCTGATCACACGATTTGATATCATGTTCTCCAGATTTTCTGCTACTTCTTCTACATAACTGGGCCTATGGAATGCACTTGTATTTACAACATTACTAATATTACCTTTACAGTAGTTACTCATATTGCTCAACTATTTTTGCCAGCCGATCGAAGTATTTCTTTTTATAAGCAGCTCCTTCTTAGAAATACTTAACTCTTACTCAAAATCGTAAACATTTTATGGAGCACGTTGAACCCTTTATACCTAATAAAAACATAGATACAAATAGATACGAATACCATTTTTTTTTTAAATTTGTTTTTTACAGTTTGGCAACTTCCAGTCGGCGTTTCTTTACACCAAAGCAAAAAAAGAGAAAATAAAAACTTGTACTTCGCTTACTCGTTCATGAATAACATAATCATCTAATCATCAAGAACCACACTTTGAGTGGCCACTTGAGCTGACTGGCATTTTGTGTCTGTCTTTTGTGGCTCTGATTTCTCAAGTGCCCAAACGTGCATGCCAAATGTCCATGCAGCCGGCTATATTATTTTAATGGGTACAAAATACTTTTAGTATTGTTCTCCAGCATAAGGTCTGCGCTTAATATCGCTATCTATATATATGTACATATGTATATATATGGATACGTATGTTTATATTATGTACATATGTATGACAAAGGATCCATTTGAAAACTGAACTATTTTTGAAAGTCCTTTTCTTTTCTTGAATTACTTTTTATTATTTTTAAATTCAATGATTAAAATTTTATTTAAAATTATATATTATGCAATTTTTTTCAAAAATTTAGAGACGGTTTTGAATCCCCCAAAAATTTATTCATGTTGCCAGTATTTTCTTAAAAGGCTGATAGTATGTACTAATAACAGTAGTTATAATAATAAAACTAATAATTATAAAATAGAATAATAAAAAATCGGAAAATATATATTTATTAATGAAAATAATAATTATTATGATAATAAACATAATAATATAATATAATAATAAATATTTAATATAATTATAAAAGCTCTTTCGGAAAATCATAGTTTAAAATCCAGATTGTTTTATATTTTCTAATATATTTTGGTTTTTGTTTCGTGCAGGTAAAAAATGTGCTGCGACCACGGTATTACTCCTCGGAGTTGGGCATACGCGAGAAGATATTTATCGGTGTGATGACGTCACAGGAGAACATCAACAGCTATGCGACGGCCTTCAATCGCACCACCGCCCACCTGGTCAACAAGATCAAGTTCTTCATCAACGCGGACAGCGTGAAGACCAACTACCAGCTGAAGAACATCGTCGGCTTCACCGACACGCAGGAGAGTCGTCGGCCGTTCCATGTGATCAAGTACATAGCGGACAACTATCTGGATGACTACGACTACTTTCTGCTGGTGCCGGACAATGTCTATGTGGATGCCCGCAAGCTGAATGCCCTGCTCTACCACATGAGCATCACGTTCGATCTATATATGGGCGGGACACGTGTTGGCCTCGGTGAATCCACCTCCTCCGATGGCGATGGGAATGGGAATGCACCGCCCGCCGCCGCCGCCGCCGCCGGCAATGCTGGCGATGAGTCCAATGATTCCAATGATGGTGGTGCGGGTCTCAGTGATCGCAACTACTGCGCCCTGGAGGCGGGCATCCTGCTGAGCAGCAGTGTCATCCACAAGATGCGCAACAACTTGGATCGTTGTGTTCGCATCGGCATCACAAATGATCACAGTGTCAACATCGGACGCTGCGTGAAGTATGCGAGCCGAGTGGCTGGCTGCCAGGAGAGTTTTCAGGTGAGAACACTCGCTAAATACGAGACGTGTCAAAATGGAACAAGTGTAGAATTTATTTGCACTAACAATATTCGGGTACGACAAATTGTTTGAACAATAAATCAGCAGAACGTCAGGTTGGGGCATATACGATTCACATTTACAAGTTTAAGGCGTGGCTGCAAACCGGTTCGGTTCATGAATCTGGTTTTCCACATCAATGAACCCAGTTCTTGATTCGAGCCTTAGTTCGTCACATTATTTTCAAATTAAATGGAATTTATATTTATTATTTATACGCACATTTTTCGTTTTCTTCCTTATATTTTTGTTTGTTTATTGTTTTATTAAAAGGCTTTGTGGGATTTCTTATTTATTCAACCTCTAAGGTCAGGCAATAAATATACTTATAGTGCTGAAACGTTCCGTTCTACTGAAACTAAACCACACCATTTTATAATAATTAGATAAAATACTTCCATTCGGGTTAAAGTTCGGTTGAATTCATGGGCAACTGGATCGGTTCAGGGATCGGTTTCTGATTTTTAACCGGTTCAGTACAAACACCTGTTTGCAGAGTTAAAAAAACGAAGCTTGAAAACAGACTACAACTACAGTTTGACTTTGACTTTAAAAAATATATATATCGAAAATTGTTTTAAAAACGGCAAAATGCCAATTTCTGGCATACAAGATCCACAATTACAGTTTGGCACGCATGCAAGCAATGCGTATGTTAAGTGACATTTAAGGTTCATTTACACGAACAACTAACAGGTAGCTGACATATGTATGTATGAAGCAGCGGCTGTAATGTTAAACATTTGTCGCCTGCTGACTGCAGCAGCTGTTAGCAGTTTTAACAGCACTGCTGTCTGCAGCAATCAGCAGCACACGCACAAGCAAATGTTCTCCATGTTCCTAGGTATGCATGTGTGTGTGTGTGTGAGCGAGTTAATTTGCCGTTTGCTTGTCGTGTGATCTTTGCTGCTTCCTACACGCCGTTTTATTTATTTAAACAATTTGGCGTTGAATAAAGAAGACGCACAGAGAGCGAGAAACACACGCACACATGTGCAAGCAGCACGCCAGAAAAGAACACAAAAACAAACAAAATCAGTTCATTGATACACAAAAGTGACCCTGAAAAGAGCATCAACAGCGGCAGCGACTGCGGCAGCAGCAGCAGCAGAGCGAAATGCGATGCGGAAAGAGGAGAATACAAATGAGAAAGCGAGTTAAAAAGGCGAGCAAGAGCAAAAAAGCAAAGCAACTTCAAAGTTTTCGTTGTGCTGAACGTTGTTGCGGCTTGTGGCAGGCATTCGGACATGCCAGCAGCAGCACCAGCAACAACACTTGATGGACAGTTTATTTAATTTCCCAACCAACGGGCTAAAGAATTTCTTAAACGGTATGCGGGAATGGTCAGTGAGGCAGGAGGAGGTAACGCTTACGATCCACAGCCAATTGAAATGCACCCAACAAACAGTTTGACAAGAACTGTGGCTATTATGCTGTTTGCAGCCACTGACAATAATGCTTATGCTTATACCCTGGCAGAAGATATTGTAAATTTGTCACGAAATGCGTGGCCGTCTCTCAGTATATATATTCTTGATCAGTATCAAATCCCGGTTAAAAGAGACCACACATATAAACATTCAAAAATATTATTATTATTTATTGTTAACAAGAACATGGGATATCTTAGATATCGTTTTTAATCCATGAAAAACAATTATTTTAAAATTTTGTTTAAGCACATTTGTATGAGCATTATTCAGGAAAAAAAATAACATGCATAAATGTGTGTAACGACTAAAAGAGGTATTAAATCCCGGTTAATAGAGATGCAACTGTATAAAAAAAACGTATTGTTTTTAAAGATAGAAGATAGAATAATAGAATCGGTCAAAAAATTTGTTTTTGCATGAACAATTTCTGTGTTTTTTTAAGATATCCTTACTAAAATGAGCAATTATGAGCTATATATATGGAAATAGTCGGTCAAATTAAGTTTCTGTGTACAAACACAGTTAACTATAGATACATATGGATACTGCAAGGGTATTTAGTCTTCGGCGCCCCGCAGATAATCGTTTTTTCTCGTTTTTTTGCGCTGGGTGGCATCTATTTGGCTCAATTAAAGTACATACATAGTTGCTGGCTATTTATAACAACAAGACGAAATCGCATTTTGCACACGCAATTTAGCAGGAAATTCTTTATTTTATGTTTTTTTGGTATAGTAATTTTTTTTTTTTTTGTACATTAAACGAAACGCAGGGCCAAGAACTTGACGCACGTCTTTCACTTGAATTTCAGTTGTTTGGATTTTGGGTTTATTTATGTGGAATGATTTATGTATGTTTTATGTGCTCGACCCAATGGGTGTCTTTCCCTCTCTGCGTGTGCGTGTGTGTGTGTGTGTGTGTGTGTGTGTGTGGGAGTGTCGATAGCTGTTGTTATTTCAATTTTAAACAGTAATTGAATTTGTATGCTTCATAAAACTCTTAACTTAAGTATCGATCTGCTAACAGGGTATGTTGTAGTCGAGCAGCAAAAGCAAATGCGCTCTCATTTAACTGTTAATTTTGTCAAGCTGTTGCATCTTCAAAAGTGCCGTTAAGCTGCTGCTTCTACCAAGTTTTTAGCATTTTGCCATTTAAATTGATTAATGTGCGCCGGCAAATTAACTAGCTGCACTTTCTGCGAAAAAAAGGAGACTTGGAAAAACTCTGAAATGTTTTATGGCGCTGCTGCTGCTGTTTGTTGCAAAGTGGCAGAGACGCCTTTATGGGCTGCCGGGCGACGAGTGTGTTGACTCCTCAAACTAACTCGCAACCGGCGATTGCCGTTGCCGACTGTTAGCGTGGCACTGTTAATTTAATTATGCGCCCAACCTCACTTCCCCTCCCCATGTGAATGGGAACGGGAATCGGAATGGAAACGAGCACGGGAATGCTACTGCTAGTTGGCCCAAATGGAATCGTAAACGAGAAAAAAACTGTTAGCTTCGGGATACCGAAAACTAAATACCCTTAACAAAAATTGGGATTTTAGACAAAACGAACGAGTCAAACTTTATTTCCCTCTATAGAACTGACTGCAGACCCAATCTAGAGACCAAATCATGACCAAATGCCGAATTGACATAAAAACCGGTTCAGTTGTGTCGAAGTTATGGGACAATAAAATATGGGAGCCATGAATCCGAGAGCTTTACATGTCTAAATTTTTGCCAATTTTGCCATGATTTTTGATAAAAAACATTTGACCTCCTCAGAATTAGTTTTAATTTTTTTTTTTTTGAAAATTTTGATAAAATTTTCAAGAAATCGAGTCGGCTATTGATACGAATACATCTCCTTCTGTACGTTACACATTTCGTGACAAAATTAAAATACCCCTGGCAAGGGTATTAAAACAGCGACTCGCCGATAAATGAAGTTTATTGTTTTGTGATCTGTAGAACACATGTTCATAACTGGATCATGAATTGGGGTCTGGGTCTGGGTCGGGGTTGAAGTTGTTGTTTTTTTTTTTTTTTGTTAGAAGTTAATTTCATGGAACATTTGACGGCGCTACCAAATCGCATTCTGACTAATCGTTGCGCTTTGTTGGTGTCTTTTTAATATCGTACAGGGTATGCGTCAGTACAGCTATGCCCTGAATACAAAGGCGCGCCACTATAAGGATCTCAGCATACTAGCCAAGGAGCAGGCATTCCTCAATGCAACCACAGTCTATCCTGTACAGACGCCGGAGGATTTCTATCGACTGCACGCCTACTATTCCAAGGTGAGTACTCGAAGGATAAAAGCAATAGCATTAAGCTGTTTAACTGTTTATCTAAATAGCATTTAAATTTTGGATACCAAAACGAGAGTCTGCTAAAAAACTAACCTAATAAGAATATTAACTGAAAAAGTTTAAAATGTTTAAAACAAAACGAAAGAAAAGGCACTGAGAAAAGTAAAAGAGAAAGAACAAAAAGCTTTTTAGAACATATCGAAACAAAATAAACTAATACGTATAGAAAACAGGGCAAAACTTGGTGAAAAACTTAACGAAAGAATGGAAATGGAAAATGCACAATATTAGTTTAGATAACATTTGAGTTAAAAGATAATAACATGAAACGGTTAACCGTTTGCTGTTAACATTGCATGCCTTTGGGAACAAGCGAGAGAGAGAGAGAGAGAGAGAGAGAGAGAAAGCGAGCGAAGTAAATTGTGCAAACTGAAATCACAATAACGAGAAAACCCCCAATAAGAAAGTCATTTAAAAACTATAAGTTGAAAAACCCTTAAATAAGAAAAGTTTGTTAAAAATTATCAAGCGATGTGGGACTGTCCGTTGAAAGGGATATAAAGTGGAACAACTATATCGAAAGCAAAAGTCATTATAAAACTTGACGATATCAGCTAAACCCAATGAACGAATAGAAGTGGGAAAGCCGTAAATTTAATCATTATTAAGTGCTCAACAATAATCTAGGGTACGTTTGAGTTCAAAGACAACAGCATGAAACTGTTGCCTGTATAAAGACAGAGAGAAAGAGCGCTGGAGAGTTGAAACAGTTGACGATATGTTTAATGTTTATATGTGTTTATATGTTTGAAACTGCTATCATTATGTTGTTTTCCATTGCAGCACCATCTGGAGCTGGTGCAGCAGCGGGGCTATGCGCTGGAGCAGAAATCGTATCGGATTGCGAACGGCAGCATCTCCAATAAGATACTCGAGATCCGCTGGCCATTGGGCGTGCCGCCGCCGAGTGCGCCGGAGACGCGACACGACATGCTCACCTGGCAGCTGCTCAACGGCACACACAGCTTCCTGCCGAACGCCAATGCGGAGCATGCCGTCGCACCGCTCAGCCGGATCGAGGCACTCGACTTCGCCAAGGTGCTGGAGATAGCGCTGCAGTATGCCGCCCAGAAGTATCCGAAGCTGCGCTATCACGACCTGCACAGCGCCTATCGCAAATTCGATGCGACGCGCGGCATGGACTACCAGCTCCATTTGAATCTGTTCGAGGGCAGCGCACCCAAACGGCTGCTGCTCAAAAGCTTCGAAGTGGTCAAGCCCCTCGGCCGCGTCGAGGTGGTCCCATCGCCCTACGTCACGGAAAGCACACGCATCGCGCTCCTCGTGCCGGCCTTCGAGCACCAGGTGCCCGATGCCCTCGACTTTGTGGCCCAATACGAACGCGTCTGCATGCAGAACCAGGGCAATACCTTCCTGCTGCTGGTGGGTGCATCTCAAGGCAGTTGTTCAACTTCTCATACCCCTGCTCATACCCTATACTAATATATGCATATAAGATATCGTGATCCTTCTTGTTATACCTAAACATCGCTGTATTTCAGATCTTCCTCTATCGCCTCGACTCGCCCAGCAAGGGCGACGAGGATCCCTTCAAGACGCTCAAGAAGTTGGCACTGGACTTGTCCTCCAAATACAAAACGGACGGCTCGAGGATTGCCTGGGTGTCCATACGCTTGCCGGAGCAGCTGAGCGCGCCGACCGCGCCCGACGATTGGCTTCTGCACGCCTCCATGTACGGCTCGAGGCAGTTGCTCAGCTTGGCCGTAGCCGATCTGGCGCTGCCCAAGCTGGGCCTCGAATCGCTCGTGCTGCTGGCGACGCCGGGCATGCTATTCCGCACGGACTTCCTGAACCGCGTGCGCATGAACACCATACAAGGCTTTCAGGTGTATGCCCCCATTGGCTTCCAGCTGTATCCCTGCAGCTGGGCGCATTTCTGCAAGGAGTGCGACACCTGCGACATCAGCCAGAGCAGCGGCTACTTTGATCGCCACAACCACGATGTCATCGCCTTCTACAGTCGCGATTATGTGCAGGGTAAATGCATTGCCATTCATCTCCTCCTATTTCTTTGCCCATTATACTCTGTTTACCAAGTGCAATAGAAGTATATTGGTTGTGTGCCATGTCTGTCTGAACGAACGCCATTTTATTTTGAATATATACCTGCATTAGATAAGCTGATGAATGTGTTGTTTCAAAAGAGGTATATTGACCACAAATTTGGCATATAAAATATAAACCAAGTTTACCGATAACTGACTCAAAAAAGCCTTCCCCCATTTTTTTTACAAATCGCTTCTAAAACTTAGATTATGTATTATAAATAGGTTTGTGTATTCACTTTTCTAAATGCCAATTGAAAATGCTTTAACCAAATATTAAAAAGTTAGCTAATAAATAAGAAATAAAAAATTATTTTATTTTAAATCCATTGAGAAGATATATATATATATATATATATATATATATATATATATCTAAATCGCTATTTACAGTTTCTAACATATCTTTTTGGTTTTCCGCTTTGCAGCTCGCAAATTGCTGGATCCGCTGGGCTTGCCCATAATGCGCACCGATCTGGACATCGAGCAACTGCTGCAGGCGCCGCAGCGTCCGGCGGGCGTGGAGAGCATTCTGGACATGTTCGTTGCGGCGCAGCACACGGTGCACATACTGCGCGCCGTTGAGCCGCATCTGCGCTTCGGCCTCGCCGTGCGCAACCATTTGGCACGCGGCGGCTCGCTGCCGCCCAGGCTGCCGACGGCGTGTGGACGCCAGCAGTGCATCCACTTGGCGTCGCGCAAGCAGATCGGAGATGCCATCATACGCTACGAGGATAAGAGTATTCTGCAGAAGTAGCAGCTGCCAACAGCTGTTAACAGCAGCTAACTGTTATACACAGAGAAAACTAAAACAAAACTATCGTCAGTTCCTTGCTAAATTTATATTTCCAAGTGTGTGCGCGAGTGTGTGTGGCTGTAAGTGCGTGAGTGTGTGTAAGTGTGAGTTTGTGTGTAGTTTTAGACCATTTTTGCTGCTCAGCCCTTGCAGAGCGTATTTTAATTTTGCCAAGATAATCGTAGATAGTTTTGCCCCTTTAAAGTCTATATATATATATAATCTATATATATATATAAATATGTATAATTTTCATTTATTGAATTTTTTGTATTCCTTTGACAATACCGTTATCGCACTTCTGCTACGCGTCTGCAAGGGTATAAAATCTTCGGCATTTCGAGGGTTCTTTGGTTTTTTTTTTGTATTTTTTTTTTGTGTACATGCCCTGCTTTAAAGTGAAACTTTTAATGCTCAAAATGGTAGACAAGAATTGTTATATTATAAGTGCTCAAAGGGGGGGCGAATAAGAGGGTGGGTAAGGGGGGGGGTGGGGGAGGTAGGGAACATGTAGCTGCCAAAATGCTTGCTTAAGCTTAAGCATATCTATAAATTATATCTAAATATATACAAATGTTAACTGTATATCGAACGTAGTTTGTAAGTTGCATAGGACGCGTGTATAACAGTCATACAACAGCCATTAGCCAATATTCAGGGCCAATCCAGCTTGTCATTAGCCACTCTCAATTAGCAAATATATATAAGAATAATAAATAATTTATTAATCTGTAAACATAAGCATGTACTCTATTACTTGCCGCCGCATCGCAAGTATTCCTATATACTATATATATATTTTATTTAGTGCATAGCTAAGTGTTATACTATGATATACATTCATATACATATACATATATATATATATATATCCTTAAGTTTAACAAGTGGCTGTTGAAGTAAACCAATTTAAAACTTGACTCGCATTGTGTTGATACATATGAAAAAAGAAAAATAATAATTCCGCCTTAGCCAATCGAATGTGGCCTAATCTTGCCTTACCCAATACGGCAACTGTTATACGCGCTCTCGATCGAAACCAATCACGCATGTCCTATGCAACATTTGTGAATATTTCAGTTTGTTTTTTATATAACTGTTCTATAAGTATATACAAACGGGGGTCTATTAGAATAAATGCCCAACTCGTTGTATAACTGCAACACTGTTATAAATTTGACACAATTCTAAACAACAAGCACGCAAAAGCATTCAACGGAATTAAGTTTCTTTGAAATAAAAGTAAATAGTTACGATGTCTGCCAAAATGTGTATAAAAATGCATGTTTTCTTAAAAAATTGCCAACTTTTATAATTTAACTGCTCCAAATTATGAATATAAACAAGAACCTTTATACAACTGTTATACAGAATGAATAGAAACGAACGCTATTATAAAAATCCCATTCTTATTCATTACGATTTCTGAAATTTTTATGAAAACGCATGGTTTTTTGCAGCTAACTGTTATACATACTGTTATAAATTTCAGATATTATACAACAATTAAAAGGACACAAACTACGTTTTTAGAGTTCGAATAAGTAGCCTGCCAGTTATTTGTTTAAATACGACAAACAAATTTTGTACCGCATTTTGCATTTCGTTTATATAAAACAAGATTTCTTAAAAGTTCGCATGAAACATTTGTTGTAATTTATTTGAATACAATTAACATTTTTGTTATAGCAAAGGCAATTGATTGTAAATAGTTAATATCCAATTTGGCCAGCAAATGCGGGCGATTTCAATATTTGTATTGTATAATTGATAATGTGTAGTCATAGTTAATACCATGACATAGAATACGATGTACATACATTATATGCGTAAGATCTGCCGCGAACATGCCGACTATAATATAATGTTGCACAAATACATATACACACGTGTGTATGTAGGGCTGTTTGTGTGTGCTTTAAAATAAATGTATTTAAATGTTTTCTATGCCCGCGACTAAACTATCAGATATCAGTCAGGGTTGCAGCAGGAAACTGAGATCGGACAGGGGCTCGTACTCCACGGTGGTGCCATCACTGTTGGATAAACATAAGTAAATAAGTGATGACTGATTTATACGCCAATCTACTCACGCTCTGAAGAGCTTGGCATTGCGATCGCCCAGCAGCGTTGCCTGATCGCCCTGGACACGGACGCTGGTGCCCTCGCGCAGGCCGAGCACCGGCCGCGCATGGTAGGCGACAAACTCCTCGATGCGTTCGTCGCGCGTCTCGCCCTTGTGCTGGCTGCTCAGCTCCGCTTCCAGGTAGTGCGGATTTATGTTAAACGGCACCAAGGCCAGCGCCTCAAAGCTGGGCGGCTGCATTACCGGCATATCGTTGGTGGTGTGTATGGAGCGTGTGGCCACATTGGTGCCGGCGCTGCTGCCCACATAGGTGATGCCGTCGCGCATGACCAGCTCGCGTATCAGCTCCACCAGCTGCAGCTCATAGAGCTGCTTCAGCAGCACAAACGTATTGCCGCCGCCCACAAAGATGGCCTGGGCCTCGCGCAGCGCCTGCCCCGGATCCGCCTTGGTGTGCAGTCCCTCGACAGCATAGCCCCACGGCTGCAGTGCAGCACGCACCGTTGCCGTATACTTGTCGTGGTCACGCAACGCGTAGGGCACGAAGAGCACTGTCTTCACGTTCTTGCTGTGGATGGAACGTTGGAAGTGGCTGAACATGCAATATCTGTACGCTTACGCTTGAAACAGTTCCTCCAGCTGAACCCGTGCGTGCTCCAAATAGCCATGTCCATGCAGACGCGACGAGGAAAGCAACAACAAGTTGCGCGTTGCACAGTTCATTTTCAGTTTCCACCGGTGCTCTTCCAGCTGTTCATGTGTACTGGCAACTGACAAGCTATCAGCGTACTTGGCTTCGACTATGCTCGTGGCCAAAAGCTCGGCTGATAAGCTTCGTTTTATGAGTGCAGCTGTGGCTGCAGATAAGCAATCAGCACAAGAGCAGCCACCGCAAACGCCCACCCTCACACCCAAGAGTATCGATGTTTAACTGAGTACTTATGATATTTTCAAACACTGATGCCCGCCACATTTGAATTCCTTGACGAAATGTGTAACACATCAATAACGTCAGTTTCGAATTCAAAAATTATTTTTTCCACATTTCCAAGCAAAACAAAAAACATTTCAATATAATTTAATTCATGTTTGATGTCATTTTGTTAATGGTTTGTCTTTTTGATTCTGCATTCTAAATTCATGAGTTTCTCATAAACTATAATTTTAAATGTCTAGTCTATTGCTCTTATAGTCCCTAAGATCGAAGCGTTTATACAGACAGATGGACACTCAGACATACATGGGTAAATCCACTCGGTTATGGATATGCACAAAACCATTATATCCGTGCTCGTCCGTTTTGAATGGGTATATGAAAAAAAAGAAGGAAACTCAACGCCAACAGGTTTCATCAGAAAATTTTTATTTCCAACTGTTTTTATGACCTCAACACCAAACTTCATAAATATCTTTTACAATTTTTATTTAATTTTTTGTTTACTTTCTTTTACTTTTCAGCCAAGAATTCTGCTGTTTCGTTTTAAATTTTTTTGGTTTTTTAGTTACATTTTTCCCCTTAACTGGTATGCCTCTCGCGATTCAGCATTTTAGAAAATTAAGAAAAAACATACTTCATTTACATAAACAAAAAGAGAAGACAATTTAGTTTTCTTTTTTATAGATATACATGCATATATATATGTATATAATATATACCATATGTGTGACTACTTTCGTTTTGGTTTTTGTTTTTGTAGGGGAATTGGTTTTTCAAAAAAAATGTTGACTAAAACTAAAGTATTTGCAATATACTGGATAATATGTCTTATATAGAACGTAAGTCGATTCACACACCTATAGTTAAAATTGTTTGTTTCCGGTGAAATTAAAAATAGTGCCTTGCAAGCTTTAATTTCAAAATAATTGCATTAATTGAGGGAGTTTCGAGTTCGTTTCTTTTGTGAGGCAAATGTTAAAACCAAACTCTGATAGAATGAGATTTAAAATTAAGAAAAAAAGAATACACTGTGAATATTATGAACGTTTTTTTTTTTTATATTTTTTATTATGTATATATTGCTGTAAAGTTTAAATAAATAAATGGTGTATGGGAGTGCAAAAGCGGAGACATAATTAGGTTTTTTTTAAATCGATTTTTTCTTATTTGGTTGAGCAATCGATGTGCACATGCGATCGATAAATGATAGCTAGTTTGAAAATTATACCAATCATATTGATAAGAATAATAATAAGAATAATAATGATAATAATAGTGTAATACATAGTTATATAGTATGTATATAATCATAAGTTCATACGCAGCATTTTAAATAGAAGTTAATTTTCTTTACTTTCATTGTTTCCTTGCCTTCGCTCATTTTAGGTTTCTTTTTGCATTTTTTTTTCATTACTTTCTTTCTTTTTTAAACTATAATTGTAAGTGTATGTAGTCGTAATAATAATATATTTATACAGTTACTTGCTGTTTATTTTTTCGTCGTGCATAATTATAACTATAATCATAACAAATTAATACGTACGCAAATACATGTATGCGTGTGGTCATACTCCTACGGGTACTTGTACCCTGTAATTGTATGGAAAAGAAGAGTTGTTTAATTCTGTCAAGTACAAACTATATTAAATATGGCCCCTAGCGTGGGTTAACTTTGTAACAATTTTGGTTTTTTTGTTTTTTTTTGCTCTAGTATCGAATACATGCGCTAAAGAAATCTTATTCAAAGTAGAAATAATATGAAAAAGAAAATTGACACATTTCATTACATTAGCAAAAGTTAGGATTAGACAGCTCGCACCTGAAAAAGAGCTTCTGCGCTTTCACACAGTCACAGCACACAGACAAACGTCGCAAAGCTGCTGCGGCCTACGCTCGCTGCAAGTTACCAATACTGAGGCAGCCAGATGCATTGTCAGTGTGTGTGTGCATAGCCTCTTACACAACAGCCTAAATTTTGCCTGGTATGCCTACATATGTATGTGCCGGTGAGGGCTTTTTTTTCTCCACTAAGAGGCTATGCCTCTATCTAATGTATACAAACAAATATTTTATAGATGTACAATTTTCATGTTTTTCTTAGTGGTTTCTTTTTTTTTTTTTTTGTAAACATTGTGTTTTGGGATTGGCACATTATATTACATATAATACAAAGGTTATCGGTTGCTTTTTCCTTTTTGTTTAAGTGCACAAAATGACATATTTGATAAACACGTAGTATTTACTTACATATCGAATTTCAACAAAGTTCGTGGTTGTGGTTGTGGTAAGGGGCGGGTGAGGTTGGGGAAACAGCAATTTAGGCCACAGCATGCAATTATGATCTTATATAGAGAGTACTGTGTCTCTCAAGATGACGAACTGAATTTGAAAACTAAGCAACTTTTTTAAGAGTTGTTCCATTTGCAATAAAATGTTTTATCGTTTATCACATTTATAAAACGCTCGCAATTGTTCTAAGTAGATATACATGGTCATAGGTTAATTGATTAAATATATGTAATATATGTATATATATATAAATATATATATATGTATATATATATATATATATATATATATATAGTACATTCATACAGTTATCTATTAAATTAGTAGCATTACCTTGTACAAGTTAACTAAATGTTTTTTCTTTTGTTAATAGCACAGTGTAAATGTTGATTTTTTTTTGTTTTTTAATTAGGGCACATTCAAGTGAAATAAACGCTTTTTGGATTGTTCTAATCTTTTAAATATACAATAAATTTTCACTTAACTTAATAATTTTTGTTGGTATATTTACCTTGGATTTTGCAACAACTACAATACATGCAAACAGAAACAAGTGTTTTTTTTTAGTGCAACCTAAACGAACTCAACTCGAAACTTATAAGTACATAGCATGTAGTTAATTTTTTTCATGTGTGACTTTCATTTTATAATTATTTTTTTTAACTACCACTGGTATTTTGTTGGTATTTTTTGGCTGCTTTTCTTGTAAAATTTGCGAAAGTATTTTGCTGTTGAACGAAGTAAACGCTTCGCTTGCTTTTCTGATATAAAGTTAAACAAGTTGTATTTTTGTTATACTCTGCAAACTGTACTGCAATCGGGGCCTATAAAAAATACCTATATGGGGTATATAACTGCCGGTAGGGGTGTTTCATTTGAATTGCTCATACTAAAAAAGAGTTATGACATTTATAAACGCTTAAAGGTATTTACGTTTCTTTAGTTTTTTTTTTTTTTTTTTTAGCAGAAATTAACTATTTTTAATTTTTTTTTTGGTATTTAAGTTTTATTTTATTTGTATTTAGTTTGAGGTTATGCACATAGTTCGCTTCGCAGTAAATGGGATGTACATTTATTTGATATCTGTTTTATTTTTCGTATTTAAGCTTTAATTTTTGAATTTTTTTGGTTGAAGATATTACGCATTTATTCAAAATAAATGCTTTTTTTTCTGTTTTTTTTCTTTAATTTTCATTTGAAAAATACAAACATTTTACTGGTAGCACACACAGTATATTATGCCTGTCTACAGTTTAGTATGCTTTTAAATACTTTTCATTTCACGCTATCTTATATAATGTATGTTATATTTCTTGTATGCGGGTATTTTTTTTTTTGTATTTTCTCATTTGTTTTTGTTTGCTTGGATAGTCAGTTTTGTTTATGGTTATCATACAGAATAGAATTTATTTGCTAAGCTGTTAGGTGGAAAATCGGAAACACATATGTATATGTTAAGTATTTTTTTCATCTTTGAAACATACGTATAAGTAATGTGTATATATATATATATACTGTGGTTGGTAGTTGTAATTGTTCTCTCTCCGCTCTATAAACAGTAAAAAAAATTAAAAAAAAATACTAAATAAAATTACTAAAGAAAAATATTAGCGCTATGCGCATTAATTTCTGTGCTCAATGTATTTGAGAACTGGAAATTTTTTTGGATACTTATGGCATGGTCTAAGCTTATCGGTGTACCGTTTTTGTTGATGCAAAAATACCAACAGATTTGGTATTAAAAAAAAAAGTGTTATATTTTTGTTTTTTTATCATTATTTTGTTTTGGTAATTAAATATAATTTGGTTAGTGTTTTGCAGTTTTACAGCAAATAATTATATGTGGTTTTCCAAGTATTTGGAGATCGAATAGTTTTCATTCTCATGAAAGTTCTTCCAACAATTAGATGTAATATCTATGCATAGATATATTTGGGTAATATGCCTCGTGTTATAACATCTTAAATAAGTATAAAGCACAAAGTGTTGACTTTCTTTTCATTACAAGTTTTGCATTTTTTCGTTTTCTTCTTCACGGCAGATGTACAATTTCTAAATAATAGGCGTACACTTAAAGAGTTTAAGAACTGTTTTTGTTTTGGTTTTGGTTTTTTAAGATTCTCATTGAACGTGCTGTTGTTGTTGTTGCTGCTTAAGCATAAAACTCCGTTTTTCCTTGGGTCTTATAGGCCTCCTCCTCGATTTTGTACATGTCCATAAGCTGTCAATGTGGATTGTTGTTGTTAGATTAGGATTGGTCAGTGCGATGACAGCGGCGGTGACAAATATATATTTGATTAAGTGTGAGAAAGAGAAAGGGAGAAAAGAGAGAAAATGTGTTTTGGTTAAGTTTTAACATGATGTTGGCACAATGTTAGGGCGCACAGCAAAACGTTTAGCGAATAGCGGTAAATGTTAAGTGTTAGATGTTAAATGTACATGTTAAATGCTCATGTTAAATCATATGGCGATATCAGCATTTTATTGTTTAATCTATGCAAGTGAAATGAGTGTGTGAAAGCGGGAGAGATACGAGAGAGAGAGAGAGAGAGAGAGATACAGAGAGACGGAGTAGCTTAAGAGTAAGTAGTACGATAGACAGATATTATATAGAAGAGCTGCTGTTGCTAGGGTTCAAGTTAACTGCCAGATATAGGACTAGAGTTTGGAATGAAACCGTAACCATAGGCAAAGCTCAAAAAAACAAAACACACAGAAACCCAATTTTTTAAAAATTAAATTTAAAAAAAAGGAAAATGTCTAAAAATAAGCTCATTTGGAAAATGGGGAAAACTTTTGGTGAATGTTAACGTTAAAACAACCACAGAAATAAAGCCATAAAGCAAAAAAAAAAAAATAAAAACAAAAATGAAATACTATAAAATATGTTAGCAAATTAGGATAATAATATAAATACACATTTATATATATAAATATATAGAGAAAAAATTGATATAGATAATTACATCTTAGCAGTTAGTTAAAATTTAGCAGCTACTCATTACTTTTTCAAGAGTTTTCGATTATTGGATTTTTGTATTATATATATAGATATTTTTTTTTTTTTGACAACGTCTCGATCAAATCAAAATGGCTTTGTAGCGACTAGAACGTTGTGTGTGGGAGGAGTACTCGTTACTGGTTTCTCGGTACTCGTTAGTTTGCTACTCGGCTACAGTTAACTAGCAGATGGATACGAAAAGGAAGTTGCATTTATCGGAACGGTTCATCGGTTGGCGATAACGGTTAACGGTTAACAGCTAACGGTTTAACGCATTTGGTATTTTTTGTATCGGTTTGGTTTGTGGTCTAAAGTACAGTCTCAATACTGGTTATAGTGTCGGTTTGCGGCCGTGTTTCATTTAGTACCTTTTGCACGTCAGTACTAAATTCCTCAACTTGCTTCGCATGCGCCAATTTCAATTTCTCCATGGCGCGACCCTGCTTTACGCCGATTTGCTGTGAATGAACGATAAACGATAACGATTACAATTAGTATCTCATTGTTGATGAAAATAAAGTGCAAAAGTTAAAGTGATAATATTATAAAAGTAGTTATAAAATAAAAATACAAAAATATATACGTATTAATGAATATAAGCAACATCAATAAGAATATGATGGAAACCAAAGGTATGTTACGATTTGGAGACAACAAAATGAAAGGTAATATGTATTAGTATAAATAAATTATTTCACTAGATAATGAGGCCCAAAGAGGTATATATGTATATGAAAGACAATGAAACTAAAGATAAAAATTGGATAGAGACGTGGAACATATAAAAATACGAAAACACGGTTAAAGGGGAAAAATATGATAACCAGTATTAAAGGAAAGCATAGTAAATAAAAAACAAAAAAAAAAATATATATATATATTTTTCAGAAAAAGAAGACAGGCACAGGCAGAATTATGGGGTTATGTAGGGAATACAAGTGTGGAAAGTAAGTACAAAATAAATCATAAAGGCAAAATATAATGATAGGGAATTCCAAAAAAAATGATTTAGGTATAATAAAAAGAAGGTGGTATATAAAGGCTTCGAGTTTAATATAAATATAATAAGCTGAGGTCTAAAGAGAGGACTGGCTTTAAACGCCGCACCTTTTTCTCCTCCATAAAACGCTTGACATTGTTTTGACGCTTCTCACGCAGACGACGATCCTTCTCGTTCTTGGTCTTCAGTGTCTTGTCATTTTGCACTTCCTTTGCGGTATCGGCAGAGGTCTTAGCCTGCTTGGCATTTAGTTCCTTGATATCTCTGTGTGAAGATAGGGTGGGTATTAGATGAATAGACAGATAGTTTACCTGGACATTACCTGGCATGACGATCCTCGAGCTGTTTGATTTGCGCCGCCTGCACGGTCAACATGAGCGCCTTCATGGCATCCTGCGAGTCCTGGACATGCTGGCGAAGCATATCCCATTCCTCCTTGCGATGGCGTGCTATCATATCGGTCCACTGCTTGGTCTGATCATTGATCGCATTCTTGATGTTCGCATCGTTGCGTATATCATCTTTGCTCTTGCCCTTGATCAGCTTATCGATGGCCGCATTTTGGGTCTTCTGCACGGAGGTGCGCTCCTTGGCGTGCTTCTTGCGCAGCGTGTCCAGCTCTTTGATCTGCTTCTTGCCGACCTTCTGGAAGCCCTTCTCCTGGCGCAACGATTCGAGGGTGACCGGTTCGAAAACCAACGGTGGCTCCTTCTTTTCCTCCTCCTTGGCCTTGCCGGCATCGCGTGCGGCCCCGCCGCTCTGCTCCTCAATGCCTAAAGCCTTCATCTGTTCGTTCTGCTGCTTGGCAGCGCCGGCAAAGCCGCGCGGATCCGACAGCATGGCCATGAAATCCTCAAAGCCATCAGGTACATAGATTTTCAATTCGATGTTCACAAACAACATGGGCAACGACATCGGAAAATTGGCCTCCGTGCGTAGGGAGACATGACGATAGCCGGGCTGGAGGCCGTCCAGCGGCAGGATGCGCTGTCCGATCATTTTGCCGCTCTCCTCATAGACGCCAAAGCGCAGCACCGCCAGATCTGGGAGGACGACCTTGCGGAACACAAACGCATCCTCGTTGTAGACCGGATTGAGCCCGTTGTTGGGCACCAGACGGGTGCGGAACTCCTTCTTAACCGTATCGGAGGGCAGGCCAAACATATCCACCTCGACGTACGTGCCCACCTTCTTGTCGGACAAGAACTGCCCGGCGATTACCTTGACCGAACACTGGGCCGCAATTACACCATCCACGGGCGCATCGGCAAATGGATCGAAATCCTTGTCGGCGCGACGCATAAAGTCCGGCTTCAAAAGGTAGCCACAGCCGCCGTTATACTCGAACTTGCCCTGATTCAGCTGCATGGGCAAATCGGAGGTCTGGAAATTTAGGGAGACCATCTGGCAGCCGGCATTCCAAAACACCTGCGGCATATAATTGGATGAATCGGCTCGGGTGCCCTTCGGATAGATGCGCGACATTTGGCGCTTGTTGTAATTGACAAAATCAATGGAGCTCTGCTTCAGATAATTCATTCCAGCCGATTCAGCAAACGATGACATGTTGTGGGCAATGTTCTTCTCTGTAAATGCAGAATGTTGTTAACAATGTATATGTATATATATATAAATTTGCAACTATATTCTCATTTTCTTTTCTAAATATTTGTACTGTCAGAGCATATCTGAAAATCCGTTTTTTTTTTTTGCCCTATATTGGTTTTCATTCATCATATGATATTATATATTCTTTTTATTTTATGTTCTATGTATTTTTCAATCTTTATATTTTTCTCCCGCTCTCTCTTTCTCTCTCTCTCTCCCTCTGATTTATCATTTTCCATCTCCGTCTTACACTTTTTACTACAATCTCCATTTGCACTTTCTTTTTTTAAGGAAATTCCCTTTCTTTTTTAATTCAACAAGCAGGAATCTGTCTACGTTTCTGAGCCAGCTTGCTTTAGTTTAATCTTTAAAATGTTTTAAAATAAAGTGACAGTAGAGCACGCATGTTTTCAGTAAGTTTTTGCTTTACTTTCATCCCTTAACGTTCCTTTCACTCCCCCTCTCGCTCTCTCTTTCTCTCTCTTTATATACTGCTTTGGCATTTTTATTAATTTTCATCATAATATTTCCTAAACCCATCTTTTCTTTACATCCTATTGTTATTTTCGACCCATGTAATTAATTTTGAACGAGCGCTTTTACCAATTGCCTTGTCGAAGCCCTGGAACTTGATGGGCTGCGCATAATTGACCATTGATGATAGCCATGGATGCACATTTGTGGTGGAGCCGCTGTAGTTGGCAGCAGCTGCCTCCGCCTCGGCACCGCCGCCGCCCTCGGCGGCCGCATCGGCGGCAGCTGCCTCCGGTGCTGGAGCTGGCGCTGCGGCCGCCTCTGGTGGCTTGCCAGCGCTGGCATCCTCCTCGGGATCGTCGTCGGTCTTCAGCTCGCCCTTGAGCCACAGCTCCAGCTCGACTTTCTCCACCTCGGGCTTCATGCGCTTGTTTTTGATAAGAATCTTGCGCTTTAGCTTGCACGGCGGCGGTAGCGGTAGTCCCGGATCCAGCTAACCATATATAAATAGGGCAATTGGAATAATTTCAAGGGGAGCGGGGGGTTTTTAACAGATCCTACCGGATGATCGGAGAGCGGCTCCTTTAGCAGCAGATCGCCAAAAAAGTCATCACAGTATTTAGCTAATTTATATTGCTGGGCGCGATTGCAATGATTCTCAAAGGAGAGAATCACCGGATATTCCGACGAGACGAAGGCGCAATCCGCAATGGCCTGAATGCAATCCTAAAAGTGAGAATATTTCAAATAAATAGTATACAATTGCCAGCTAATCGCCAACTACCAACCTTAAATAAGATTTCCGTGCAGTAGGCGTGGCCGTGGGTAACAATTGGCTCCTCATCCTCACCCTTGCCATTCCAGCAATCCAGCTCGACACAGCGACAGCCAGCGAGCAGCGTCTGGCGGTACATCTCGACGGAGCTCTTGCCGCCAATCTGGCGACCGGACAAGTACGTATTATGCGAGCTATTGATATAGTAATGCGCCAGCGGCTGATCCATTTCCATGTAGAAATCGAGACGATCCAAAAACACGGGCGCATTCTCATCGGACATTAGGTAGCGCTTGAAGCCGTCTAGCGAGATTTGCCCTGCTCAGAAATAGTCAATGAGATGTTGCGGGTTCTATTTTCTATTTTCTATTTTCTATTTTAGATTTTTACGTACCACTCTTCTTTCTCTCCTCATCGAGCTCGTAGTCGTTGATAATCTCCGTGCAGCGCTTCTCCTCGTACAGCGGAAAGAGAATCTCGTTCATGCGCGGATCGCGCTGTTTTTCGTTCATGAACTGAATGAACTGCTCCAGACTGATAAAGTCCTGTTTACCCTTGGTGCTGCAGATGAGAAAAAAGAGATTTAAAAAGTGCAAGCAAAGATATAACTGGGAATAGGGCAAACACTGGCAACATAGGAGTCTGGAGGAATCATAAAAAGTTAACTGGATATACCAGCTTACTATTTGTATAGTGAAAACAGTCGAAAACAGTTGCCTGAACTGCTCTGATCTCAAGTTGCGCCCGGTTTAGTTACTTACATCGACGTGAACAACTCCTCGATATCGTTACGTGGACAGACCTTGTGGTAGAGCGCATAAAACTTATCGAATGTGAACTGTTCCTTAGTCATGGTGCCGCTCTTGTCATCCGGCAGGCCCGCATCTTTGATGCACGTGTAGACAAGCTTCTCAGTTTTGCCAGATGCGAAAGTTTTTGCCAGCGTCTTGACCGGTATTTTGCCGCTCTTCTCCACACAGTAGCTCAGACGCATCCAACTTGAATGATTTGATAGGGAGAAGAAAAGCTCATGAATCGAATGTGAACAAAATAAGTAAGAAGCACAGAAATTTCAAAGCTACACAAAGGATAGATGTTCACTAAATGTGCGACTATACTGAACATGCAAAAATACATACATATGTAATATACTTATATGGGGTGTACTTTACCTGGTGGGTTTATCTACCTGAACTCCCTTTCAAACTAAGTTAAACTGTCTTTGCCTTGCACAAATTAATTTTACTTTTAATTATGGCTGAAGTGTGAATCAACTTTAATTTTGAATAGCTTTTTAACTTATTAAATGAAAAGATTAAAACTTGTTTATTTGAATTAAAACCAAATACAAATAATAAACAAATGAATAGTATATTAAAATGCAATTTAAATCTTTTATTTATTTATTTTAATAAGGTGTGCTAGCCATGCAAATCGAATGTAAACTAAATCAATTGTGTTCTGATGGGAATTTATATATAAATGTATTTCGAACTCAATTGCATTAAAAACAAGAGGAAAAAGAACACAAATCAAATCAAATAAACAAACACTACAGCATTTTCCTTCAACTAAATTGCATCTCACAAAAAAGAATTAAGAATACAAATTAAATAAATAAACGAAAACACAATAAAAATTGATAACTTTGTTGTACGGAAAATGCAACTGGTAAATAATAATAAACTTAAGTTTTAAATTTAATCATAATATATATTTATATATTTATTTTATATATATATATATTTATTTTTAAGGACAATTGAAGTGTAATTAAAATGAATATTGTAATTGTAATTGCAATTCTCAATTTGCAATTAATTGCCAGCCCAAATGATCGATGGGGGGCAAAAAGTGCATTACAAATTGCAGTGGCAACAATTCATTAAAATGCCTTGCGATTAAATTCAATTTGCATGCCATCTGCCTCCTCGATATCCTCCCATTGTCCTTACAATGCAGGACACTCATTGGACATTCGCTGGACATTCATTACTTAGCCCAGGATTTGCGTGTTTAACCTGCTTCGTTGTTGTTGTTGTTGTTGTTGCCGCTGCTTTTGCTGTTCCCGTTGCCAGGGCAGGTCAGTGAAACGTACAGCTGGCTAAGAGTCAAGTTAAGCCCAATAGCCTCATTTAAAGCAGGTCCAGGTCAAGTGAGTCAAGTAAGTCAAGCAAGTCGAGCAAGTCGAGCAAGTCAAGTAATTGCAGTTAATGCTCCAAGACCTTACCATAAAATTCACCATAAAGAACACAATCAACAATCAACAATAACAAATTTTCAAACTGGGTCAACGAATTGCCAATGCAAACATGAAATTGTTGCCTCCGGGACGTCCCCCTGCCCCACACATACACACACGCACACACACACACACACACTGAATTTGTATTCAATAGATCGTCGACTAGATTAAAGCTGACTTAACTGTGGCAGCGAGAAGCATTGAGAGAAGTGCGGCCAACAGACTGATGGACAGCTGTCAGAGTGGCACCTCGACGTGAAAAGCGTCGAACGGGAAGAAGCTGAATAAAATAAACAACAGCAGCAAAGCGTAAAGCGATTGGAATTGTAAGTGAAGTAATTAAAAGTAATTGAAGATAATCCAAAGCAAGTAGCAGGACAAAACTTTCCATTTTGATAAATCTCAAAGGAAGAAGCGAAGTAGAAGCGAAACAGCAGAAAAACAAATAGAGAAGCAAATATATAAAAAAGAGCTCAAATTTTGAAGCCAAAAGCTCCAACTGGAATTCAGCGAGAGACAATTTTATAAATTGTTCAACTTTAAAGCGAGAAACATAAGGGGAAAAGCGACAATACAAAAATATGGCAAGAAGCCACAGCAGCGACAAAGCAAATAAATGGGCCAACAAGAAGGATATGTTGCGATGGGATAAGCGAGAAGCGCAAAAAAGCTTAAACAAACGTTTGAAAGCTGTCAGAACAAAATCGAATCAGCCACACAAAGAAATGCAGTCGTGAAGGGGCAAACTGAGCGCAGTTAGATGTAAAGGGAGAAACGACAAAAGACATACAGCAAGAAGCTTTAAAACAACTAAGCAGGAAATATCAAAGCAAGAAATGAAGGGAGAAGCAACAGCAGTAGCAAGAAACGCTAAGAAGCTTTACATAAGAATCCCTAAGTAATTGCTTGAAAGCTATTAGAAAGTACGTAAAAAGAGACGAGAGAAGCGCAGTAAGAAGCACAGTAAGTATAAACAGGAAAAAGAGAATTAAAGCAAGATGCGACAATAGAAGCCACGTTGGAAATTTAAGAACAGGCACAAACCAATGTTATTTCTTAAAAGTATCGGGTCGAAATGGATGCAAAAAGCTAAAGAAGAAAGCTTGACAAGTAAATACTTTATAATTTAATAGCCGATTTGGAATCGTTGTCTTTAGTTCTTTGTTCGTTTATGAAATGTTGATTTCATTGTGAAGTGTGCGTTTTATATTATTCATTGAGCCCGTAGCTATGGTATCAAACCGTCTGATTCGCTTCTTTCAGCCCAGGCCGACAAGTCAGTTGCCATTTATCAAGAGACGTTGGCTTAACGGCAAAAAAAAAAAAAAAAAACAGACGTAAACATTGAGAGGAAATAGCTTCATTTCTCCATTTGCTATTCCATAATGGAAACTAAAGCTGCTGCTGCTGCTGCTGCTGTTGTTGTTGTGAAGCTCAGCAGAGAAATGCAAATGAAATGAATTTGTTGTGTGTTGAAACAACGCCAACTATTTTCGAGTGGGTGGGCTAGAAGTGAGGTTAGGTGGCAACTGATGATGTCGTTTCCGCTTCCGCAACCGCTGCCCACCTGCCCACCTGCCCACCTGCCCAGTCTCGATTTGTTTAGACAACTTGGAAGCAATAATAATATACAATTTGCAATGTTTTCATTGCTCTGAGGTGCTCAATTTGAATTGTATAGTGTTTGTTTGCTTGTGTTTTATCTACTCCAGAATTCTTGAATCTATTTTTATTTATTTTCTATATATTGCATACGTTTTATTGTCTAGTTTGCCTGATTTTTTGATTTCTCAGGCAGGAAACTTGATTGCTCTCGTCTATTTTTATCTGTATATTAACTGTTTACTATTTTTAGATATATTTTCAACGTCTTCCATGTTTACTTTTTGTGTAACGACAATTATTTAGTTCAATGTAAAATAGTTACATTTATTTATCTCCCCTCAAATTAATTCCAGTTAAATTTAATCTATGCACATATTACATTCTTATGTCCTACATGCTAATTTTATTTTTATTATTATGATAACTAATTTGTAGGGTGTTCGATTTATACAGTTTACTTTTCTATGTACCTTACCTCATATTGCAGTTCTTACCTTATAAACTTTTCCCTATTGACTTACCTGATGGAATTTACTAAGAATCAAACCAAACTTTTCTACTTATTTAAAATATTCTTTTGCACAATACTTACCCGAACACAGTTCTTAACGGACCGATTTAACAAACCGATATATTTTCTACATAATCGATAGTTTATGATAGACTTTTTACAGGTCAAACGTAACTTACTGTTTCATAAGATTGGTACGTGGACACACGTTGGTGGCGCGATTGTTATGCGTTATAAGGCGCAAGTTCTTTTGCCAGCTCTGGTTAGGTGCCACCAAAGACATGGCGATAGCACGATAACGATAACGATAACACACAATAACACGATAACAATAACGATAAGAACAAAAACAATGCGCAAGACATGCAAATTAGAAAACAAAATGAAATCAATCGAAAATAATTATGTACAGCCATCCATGTGGTAAAGTAAATAGATGGACAGATTATATATGATGGATGGAATGTATATATGCTTATAGTATGTATATATGTAGTATGTTTGTGTATGGAAAGCAAAAGTTCATCGTGCTGCGAAATCGCTTAGAACGTAATAACACAGTTTAGAGAATGGCATTTTCTTTGGAACCAAACACACGAACAGAGCACAAAATTAGAGAACATAAAGTGCGTCTATGGAAATTGTGGGAACTGCTGGAGTCCACTTACTGTTTTCGCAGACACATCATGGGACAGATATTATTCGCTTTGACATTATGTGTTATTTTTCGTATGCCATCTAGCCAGATCTATAAGTACAGAGAGTATGGATGAAATGATGCTAATGAGCATAAATGATCAGCTGGTAACCCCCCATCTGAAACGCTCTGATCACTTAATGAACTATACAAATACATATATTTACCTTGGCCGTTGCCGCATCTGGGCAAATAACATGATGATATGTTATATTGATATAGTCCGTGTTCGAGCATATGGTTAGCGAACGTTTATCCAGTTCCGGTATATTCGTGCCATTCTTTTTGGTTACCTTATCTAATATTTTCGGATCCTTGAAATGAGACACAGTTTTTGTATATTAATTAAATAAATATCTTATTTGAAATTATATTATATATTTTGAAACATATTGTATATAAACTAGATCGATTTCTGCTGGATATATTTTTTTTTAGTGTAAAACTTATATTTTGAATTTTCTTCGGGTTTTATGTTGACGTTATTCTTGACTTGAATTGAATTCTTCAGTCCTTGACAAATATTCTTCTGCTTATAACCATCTACATTCCTTGATTTGAAAACTGACCTCTTATGTAACTCGATTCTGTTCAATATTAACATTAAGATATCCTTTCGGGCTGGGTCATAACTGGCTGTAGCCTTGCTGAGACATTAATTGGATGACTTGAAAAATGAACTGTGAGTTGTAAAGTAGAAGTCAATTATAAGTATTTAATAGTGTTTTGGGGCCAAGCGTTACGCATTCGACCCGGGGGCCCATTTCGAATTTGGCGCTTGACGCGTTTCAAATTTGTTTATGAGGCCAATCATGGCCAATGACCAAGGGCACTGCGTAGTTGGGGGGGGTTGAGGGGCAGCGAGAACTCTTTGAGGCAACTGCAATTTTGCGTGGCACAGCAACAGCAGCAACATTAATCTCACATCGCATCATTAATCAGGGCAGCAACAAAGCAAATGTCGTGGGTGCTAGGGAGGGGGCGGTGGGGTTGGGGATGGTGGTAGGGCCATTCCAGAAGCATTTATCAACAATTGTACATTGAATTAAAAATAAATAAATCTCTGTGCGAAATTCCAATAATAAAATAGCATTTTAATTTCACATTTGACCTTCAATTGCCGCGCGTAAGCACATAAAAAAAAAAAAATAATCCAAATTCCAATGCAAAACTATCGACAAATCGAATTCAATTTGCCATAAAATTAAAACTCATTCGTTTAAGATGTTTCGGACCATAGGAAAGTGAAAAATAAGTGTGCTCTAATGGGGTATACCGTGTAGCAAAGTCAAATATAGCGTGAATTATACTTATATATGTATTATGTATATGAATAGCTGTACAAAATTATTCAACTAATGGGATCTGTTCAGCACAGATCTTAAGAGTGGTAGCTGCTGTTGCTTGTTTATTTATTTTTTTTTTGATTTGTGAGCACTTGGGAAGCGGTTTCGATTTTGGACTATACCAAATACTAAACTATATAATATACATGATAATATTTCCATACGAAACCCATAATGTACCCCACACTTTACCCTATACTGTATAAATCTGAACCAGCACAGACCCATTTTATCATACAGCTCTCAATGTTAACAGCCACTTAAACATGTTGTCAAAGCCTACTTTCTTTATTTAAGCTGTTATAGACTGATCTGTCTATCAATTTATTTACCTGCTAAGTTTTGACAAGACACTCAGCCAACTTGTGGTCAAGATGTTGCCAACTTATTGACCAGACTTGCATACAATTTCAACGTGACATTGACATGGGCTTGTTAAAACAAAAGAAAGTTTAATTGCATATAAACAAACTTGAATTGAAACAGAAAAGAAAGTAGAAAAAACATTTTAAAATACTTTTGATTTTGAACAACAACAAGTTTGACTTGCGATTAACTAACATGCGCTTTGCCATCTGGTTGCTGGCTAAACAATGGTTAAATAACGCTAAACGGAAAGTTTGCCAGCATTTAAAAAACAAAAAAAAAATTATTATTTATATTTGTGTGTTGTTATTGTTGTTTGCTGTAGCTGTTGTTGTTGCTGCAGCCGTAACTTAACAATTGTTGATAGTTGAGCAAATGGACTCTTTGTTAGTCTCGTGTTGCCATGGATAACAATGGGAAACCAATGTCGAAACAACAGCCGCTGCCGCATTCGCAATCAAATCAACTCACAGGCCACAGTTGCAGTCGCATTTGGAATGGCAATTGAAATTCGATGGCAATCAAATCGAGTGCAATTTGTACGGTGAGTACTTACTGGCGTGGCTTAAAAACAACTATTGCATACTTCCAAGTGCTAAATAAGTCAGCGAATAAATAAGCCAAAGGCGTTGCCTGCTTTCAGGCGACGTTGCCAGACCCCAAACAAGTGCAAAAACAAAAAAAAATAAATAAATAAAATGAAAATAGAAATAAGTAAAACGGGGCAAAACGTTGGGTAAATATACAAATGTGTTGCCTGCTGCTGCTGCTTCGTCTTCTTCTTCATCTTTTATTGTTGTTGCTAATGTTGTTGTTGTTTGACGTACTTCGTCAGCAATGAAGCTTTTTGCATTATTGGAAAGTATCGACAGAAATTGCAACGAAGCTCAAATTTTGCGTTTTCAATATTTGTTGACAGTAAACTTGAGCTACCCTCTTAGCCAAAAAAGGCATCAAAGTGTCACAGTTCTCAACTTTAATCCGAAGGCAGCTCAATCTACAAGAAATATAAAAGAGCTTAAACAATTTTAAAATAACTAATTATGGGCTCTAAGCTAACTACAGGGATAACATTGGGAGCTCTTAAGGAAGAGATTTTTTAGTAATGCCTGTTGATAGTTTTAATTTTTGCTAATTCTTTCATTTTGCTTTTTTCCTTTTCTTTTCCAGGGTATCTAACCAGGGTACCAGTGAAGCGCTTGCAGCTGTTTCTTTGCCCAT
This sequence comes from Drosophila colorata, assembly GCA_035041545.1. Classification (NCBI taxonomy): domain Eukaryota; kingdom Metazoa; phylum Arthropoda; class Insecta; order Diptera; family Drosophilidae; genus Drosophila; species Drosophila colorata. The sequence continues at coordinate 13,130,225 of JAWNLD010000490.1, read as the reverse complement.
TTTCGTTCAGTTGGCGTTTGCTTTGCCAAACGAAGCAACTTTTAATGGTTCATTGTGCGACTGGCACTTACGAGTTCCTTTTTGAGTGTGTATTGTGTGTGTGTGTACTCTATATGTGTGAGTGTGCGTGTGTGTGTGTGTATTTGTGTGCCTGAGTGTGTTAGTTGGTTTGTGTGGCTCACTGATTTAATATTGATGACCAAACATTTCAAGTGCTGCCAGCGCACACTCAAACACACAAATACACACACACACACACACACACACAGAGAAAGAACTAAAAGTCTTCCATTTACGATTTTAGGAGGTGAGTTTTAAAATTATTTAACATAAGTAAAAAGTAATTTGACTGTTTTTTTTAGTGTTTAAACAATTTGTACTATAAGAATGAGAAAATTGTGTGAATTTTTGGGGGTTCAAACTTTAAGGTTAGGGTTTGGCTGAATTTCTGGGTAACTGATTTGATTCAAGGTTCGGTTGGCTTTCAAAGAAACAAGCGGTTAAAAATGAGTCCTTGTACGACAACTAATTAGGTATAGAAATATAGAGCACTTCTTTGGCACTACGAAGATAACTGTTCTTTCTTCGTCTTAAAATGGAATTTATCACCAACAATACTCCTCGTGCGACCCTCGCTAGCATGCAAGTGCAAACGATTCAAATGTGCATACACACACACAAACACACACACACACACACACACACACTCACACACACACACTCACACACACTCACACACACACACACACACACACACACACACACACACACACACACACACATACACACACACATACATACACACACACACACACACACACACACACACACACACACACGCACACACATTGTGATGTACTCTACCTAAATAAATATGTATTTAGGTACATGTGTGTATATACTTATTTGAGTGCCTGTCACTCTCAAGTTCTCAAAAGCAAAAGTTTTTCATTTTGTATTCTATTTTTTTTTTTATTTGTTTCTTATATTATTGTATTTATTTGAATTTTTGTTGCTGTTTTCTTACGATTTTTATTTTACTTTACGTTTTGTGGTCAAATTTGCGTAGTGTTGAAAACTTTTGCATTGCTCTCAACTATATACAATTTTTATAAGGGTATGTGTGTGTGTGGTTTTGTTTCCTTTTTTTTTATTATTTTCCTTTTATACTTATTTTTCTTTTTGACCATTATACAAATTTCATGGAGGTGCTGTTGCTGCTGCCTTCTTGGCCACATTTTCACACACACACACACTCACACACTTTTGTCCATTCTTCGGTTTCTTTGCTCTCTCATTGGCATTTATTTTGCATTTTAATTGAATTTATTTGGCAGCTGACATGAAACCGACTTGCCCCTTGCTTGAGTGTGTGTGTTGGCCAAAAAGGATTGCAGCAAGCTGAAAAGGCTTTAAAGAAAGGACCACAAGTTGAGTACTTGAACCAGACGCAGCAGCAGCAGCAGCAGCAAATGTTCCATTTGACTGGCATTTCGGGGATTTCGAGCGGGCAACTGATTCAGGTTTGGGAATTGGAACAGAAACAGAAACAGCTTGAGTGATGCCCAAAAATAAGTGCTACACTTTGCTTGCCAGTCACTACCTCTGTCTCTACTTATCTCTTTCTTCCCCTCTCTCTCTCTCTTTTTTTCTCTCGCTTTCTTTCTATCTTTGCACACAGACGTGGCGCACTTAAACGTGCATCGGGTATTGCAAAATCTTTGACACTTTTCAATTTACAAGTGCAACGATGCGCAGCCTTCGTTATCATTTCTTGCATACTTTGTATAACACACTGAGCGAAAATAGATGAGTTTTCATTCAAAGAAATAACTGAAACTGTACTTAAGCTTGGAGTGTGGACTTGTGATTTAATATAGAGGCATAAGACAGCAAAACCCAACAATATCGTCCTCCATCATAAATTACAATTTATTTCTTACAAAAAAAATTTTAAATAAAAATTCAGAATTCAGTTATGAAGTACAATACTACAAGAATTTTCGTAACTAAATTCAGTGAAAAACCTTGTTAGTGGAAATAAAACGTTTCTTAGACTGACTGCACTATTTTAGTATTATCGAATTTTTTCTTGATATCAGAAATTGGTTTTCAGCTTAAAAATCGCTCAAACTGGTGAAATTTAAACACGGTTTATGCTTGTTTTAAGCATAAAATTCTTGGTATTGTCTCTCGATTTCTGGTATAGGTGGACAGAGAAAAACTTTAGGAATGGGCTATATAAAAAGAAAAGAAATTTGCAAGTTGCAAAATCATTCTTGAATTCAAAATACTTGGACAAGCTACTTTTATATACCTATATCAAATTGTTCTATATCGATTTTCCTTAAAAGTGCCTCAAAAAAGAAGATGTCACATTTCTTTGTTTGTTAAAGATTACATTTTTGAGTAAGGCTTAGTAAGAGCCAAACAGGTTTGAATAAATGAATAACTTTTCTGTCAGTGTAGTTATAAAGCTGTGCCATGTGTTTGCGTGTGTGTGTGTGTGTGTGTGTTTGCGCACGTGCATTTGTGTGTGCTTGTTTGAGTGTGTTTTAAGTGTGTTTGTCAGTTAATGTGTCAATGTGTCACTTTGACTCTCAATTGTTTTGGCCAGAGGCAGTCGCTGGCTTCACTTGTACGCATTTGTCTATGCGCTGGATTTATTGGCCACGGATGTGCCACGCCCACATCCTGGCATGACACATTGCATTTGCTTTCTGTGCTTGTTGTTCTTGTAGTTGTTGTAAGTAGTTTTTGTTGTTGCCACTAAATGCAATTTATGGGCTGCAGTTCGCGCCCATATTTGTCAGCTGCCTGTCCTCCACCCATCCACCCCCCCCCTCTCCACCCGCACACACACACACCCCGTTAGTTTTTATGGCCAGAGCACGTGGCTGACTGAGCGCCATTGGGACAAAGTGCAAATGTGGTGCAGTGGGGTCGCCTAATTGAGATTTGCTGCTCGCTTGGCACACATTTTAATTGTGTCAGTACCTGTTCAATCGCCAATCCTCAATCCCCCAATCCACCTGCCCGGCACCACATTGGGGCACCATCGATATCGATATGCCCCGTGGCTGATACGCCTCGAATCGGGCCAGCGGCTGCCGCAGAATGTGGGTTAATGCACATCCAACGTGCAGCTGTCCACTAAATGGACATTGGGTTTCAACTTAATTGAATCGCCTCAAGTCGCTGAGTGAGTGCACTTTGACCCACTGTGCCGGCGGCAAATTAAATATATATATATAGATGTATGTGTATATATAAATGTGTCATCTATATATAATGCATGATTATACCCATTTGTGAAGGGTGGACGTGGCTAATAGACTCTGAAATTAAGTCACCTCTAGCCAGCAAAGTGCTCTCAATTAGATTTAATAGTAGCTCATAGTTTCAATTATATTATATTTATGAAATTTCGCAGAACTTTTGGCCACGTAATTGGAATGTTGGTAAGTTATGGGTTCATATATAATTTCGTTTGAAAATTGGTTGGAATAAGGTCATATGCTTTGTTGCTTAAATATGAACTAATTTCAACTCTTGTTGTTTCTGTGAATGTTAATCTAACAGCAACATTTTTAAATATGTACAAATACGACCATTACGTTACAGATGCAGGTTATGTTACTGTTACTATAATGGACTGTTATAAAAGACATTGTAACTGTTAATGTTACTGCTAAGGCTAATGTTACTGTCAATTTCACTGTTACTGCATTTGTTATCTGCACTGCTAATGTTTATGTTGATATTAGTCTAACAGTAACTGTTATAGTTACATTAATAGTTACAGATTGTGCTGCAGTTATTATTATTGTAATTTTTACTATTACTGTTACTCTTAAGATTACTGTTACTTTTACAAAATTTACAGTCTCTTAACTTCTTGAATTGTTTCGATTGTAAAAGTTAGGAACTTACCACTGCTATTCTTACTGTTAATTTAACCCCTACAGATAATGTTAGTCTTACTGTTATAAACGGAACTTACCTTCGGAGTGCCGCCTGCACGAATGTCGCTCACTTGACACAGCTCGATGACGTCGCCATCCTGTCAGAATTGAAACACAAAGAAAACGAAATGAAATGGAACACATGCAGAGTTGCATTCGTAATTGCGATATTTCATTTTTCTAATACTCACCCGTCCCTCACTTTTCCAATAGAGAAAGAATCCATACTCATCGACTTTGAAGAGAGCATCGCGCTCAAAGTCATTCTCTTTGGTCTCCTTCTCGTTCTCGAACCAGCGATCGAAGACACAGCCGGTTGTCAGTTCCGGTGGCACCGGAATGATCCAATCGAATTCGTACTTCTTGGTCATGATATATACAGTTGTCGTTAAAGTCTATGTTTGAGTTTGCGGCTATAGCTATAGCACAACATATATGCACATCTATATACGTATGGCTAACGGTGTGTTTGGTGTATTGTTTGAAATTGGTGTATCGGTTATCGGTTTATCGGTGTATCGGTTTATTGAGTTTATTGGGTTTATCGGTGCTATTGAAATTTAGTTTGGCTATTATTGAATTGGCTTTTTTGGTGTTTTGCTTGTTGTGGTTTCGGTTTGGCAACGCTGACACATGTTAGTTAAGGACACACATCAAACTAACTGAGTGTTAAACAACGTCTTAACGGTATTTAATACACATTTGTTTTTTTTTTCTTTCTTTTTTTTTAGTGGATGTAGGTTACATTGTGTTCTTTTGTTCTTCAGTTGAACCAATTTCCGATAGTTTTCTTATCCCTTTTTCTATAGAAAGTTAAGTTCTAGTTACAATTGGTTTTAGTTGTTGGTGTTAGTTTTTTGGTTTTTAGTTTACAATAAGCGTATTGGATTTGGATTTGGTGTTGTTGTTGCTGTTGTTGTTGTTGTCTGCTTTTGTCGGTTTTATTGAAATTACTTAGCTGCAAAGACACAAAAGATGAAAATAAATTAAAGCATTTGTGCATGCTAGAGCTCTAGTTTAAACTAAATTTTACTCAATCGAAATATAAAACAAGAGAAATTCCGTGAGACTTAAGTGCGAACAGGAGTTAACTGCGAGATATCCTATAATTAAGCAGTACCAGAGCACACGAAAGTGAATGAATAAAGAATAGCCTGTAGATATTTGTGTATCGAATTTATATATATTATAGAATTTTAGACTATTCAAAAGATCTGAATTAAAGTTTGAAAGTGAGTGCTATTTTTCAGTTTACTGGAGTTGAAGTTAACTGAATATCATCATTAGAATTATTAGAAGAGTTTCAAGAAACTCTCTTAAACGAAAGCAGTTGGTGGTCTGTTATTTGTTTTTGTTTATAAAATAATTCCCACCTAAAAATTATTAGAAATATACCGTATATTCTACATATATATATATATATATATATATTGTATACATTTATAATTCACTAAAACTAGTCTTAAGTTTCTTATTCGTATACATCAAATTGTTCTCTTTAAATGATATCCTTAAAGCGCCATCGCTACAGGGTATAACCACAGGCTGAGAAATCAAATAAAATTGAATGCAGAAAACACTTCGGCTCACGCACAACAAAATGTCTGTCCAGCTGGATATGGACTGTTTTGGTATCTGGCATGTGGCTGTGTTTGTGGGCTTTCGTCTGTGCACCACAGCTGTGGTTGGGTTGCATTGCCAAGTGAACAAAACCAGCGCCGCAGCGAAATCTGTTGCATGCTTCCAGGAACCGCATGTGCAAATTTTGTGAGTTTGCGTGTGTGTGTGTGTGGGTGGGTGTATGTGCAACATCTCGAATGTAATTCAATGCGTGTAGCTTCAATTATAGGAGCAAATTCGAAAATTCCCTGGAACCGCTGCATGCTGAATAAATGCCACAAAGCGTTACGCAAAAACCATAAATACTTCATTAGTCAGAAGCAAAAGGCGGGCAAGCCACAGGCAAATGGAATTTTCTGGAAGACTACTTAAAGATAGCCAATGCAAGCATTAATTTTCATGTTAGTCATCGTACGAATTCAGCAAACACGCTTGGAAACCGTAGGAAAATTAATTAAATTATAATTTCCGTTTAATTTTCATTTGTTCATGTTCGAGTTAAAAATATTCGAAAAGGATTCAAAGAACTGTATGCTGATTATATTTCCCTTAATTGGCATTGTACACAAATTCAACAGAAAAAAATTGTATTTTATTTCTGTCGTGCGTAAGCAAAGAAGCCAATGACGCAGTAACGAATGCAACTTAAAGAATAATTTTAAAAAAATATAGCTATACACATGCAAATTGCCAAACGTGATAACAAGAGAGAGAAACAAAGAACAATTTATAAATTCCAAGGGTTATAGAAAAGTTTATCTGCATTTTGAATGTTGTATAGCAAAGCGAAGCAGCCAGTAAAAAATTTGCGAAACAACACAAAAGATTGAAGAAAGACAAGAGGTAGCAGAAATTATTAGTATAAAGAAAATCTCTCGTTACAACAGTTAAGACTGAGCAGGTCAAAGGAAATAAGAGAGAAGAGGAAGAAAACGAAAGGGTTAGATAAAGAGGGAGAAAGGGAGCGAAAAAGAGCAACGGAGAAAAAGGAGGGAGAACAAAATGCACAGAGAGCGGCTACAATTTTTATTTTTCTAAATTATTTATTAAAAAAAAACTTTTTATTCTCGAGATCGTAAAAGTTAAAGACTGAGAAAGCAAGAGACGGAAAGAGCAAGATAATGAGAGAGATAGAGATAGAGAGAGAGAGAGAGGGAGAGAGAGAGAGAGAGAGAAGTAGGGCACTAACTAGTCACTACTAGTCGCTACTAGTCACACTGGCAGATATTCGCGTCGTGCCAGCTGAAAGGAAGTACAAAGAGCAATCTGAGCTGCCTATTAGCATTATACAAACACACAAAAGCAACAATAGAAACGAACAGCATTACGAATTGTCCAATTGGCTCTGCAATTTGTTGTGCATGTGCCAAAAGAGATTTACAATTCTTGTATTTTTTTTTCACACTTTTATTTGACAGGCACTCGACATTGTCCTTTGCAATGCAATTGTCACGCCTCTCAAGGCCCGGCCCCCCGCACCACATACTGCAGACACAAAAAAAAAAAAAAAAAAGCTTGGACTGACTGATTGCTTGCCGGTGTGTGTATAAGAGGTGTGTGTGTGTGCGCTGTGTGTGTGCGCGCTGCTTTCACATGACTTCAAATTCAATGAGCTGCAAAATGTTCGCTCATTGTTAAACTTGAAGCTCGTTAGCGCCAAAGCCAGCAAGGTAAGCGACTGTTGTGTGCGTGTGTGTGCGTGTGTGTGCGTGTGTGTGTGTGTGTGTGTGTGTATAAAGCGGATATGATTTCCCAGCGTATGTCAAAATACTTTCACGCCCAGCGAACGTTTTATGAATTTACGCTCTTTGCGCTTTTGAACTTTCCCAAAAAAAATGAAACGAAAAGAAAAGAAAAATAAACCTCCGTCGCGATAGTCAGATCGAATCAATGCGCAGAGATATGGAAACTTCCAGGCTCAAGTTTCGAATAGCTCAATAACGAGTTGATGCGAGCAAGTTTCCTGTTTACAATTTATAAAGTAATCAAGCGGAACATAGCTTTAAATTACTTTTGCCAAAAAAAAGATAAATGATTTCATACGGAATCCTTAAGTTGTGTTTATTTAAACGCATATTTGTGGTTTGCTAATTTAACAAAAATTATTCAATTTGATTAGCAGTTGCGTCTTTATCGACATGTTTCCATGTTTTCAATTTAAAGAAAACAATTCATAGGCCAATCTAAATTAAATAAATTTTATCGTTTGTGACACAGAAAGTACCCTAATTAAATCGATAAGCTGAATTTATTGAATCCTTAATATAATCAACAAAACTTAAGATAGATAATTAGATTCTTCGATATTATATTTGCGAAAAGGGATTTTAAGAGTTATGGATAATTTAACAAGACAGGCATAAGTTGAATGCTTTTTAAAATGCAAGGGGGTAAACCCGAGATAGAGAGAGAAAAATTAGATATGCCCTTTTTATATTTATATATATATATATTATGAAACACAAAAGTTTCCCTTTCCCCCTTTGAAGTACAGGGTATTCGCACAATTGTGGGCGTTACCAGCTGCTTGAGATCTTGTGGTTTATCGCCTGGCATTCCCATTTGGCATTAAATGCAGATACAAAATCAAAGCGGTGCCTCTCGGGTCCACCTAGCCCTTGCCCTGCTCTCTCTTTTCTGCGCACCAGGCCCCCATTCCCCCCCTCTTGTCATGCACGCAGTTGCCAAGTGCCACACCCCATCGCACACGGTGCGCAGCACACCTAGCGAACGCCTCTGGGCACCTGTGTCAATATGTATATAAATCTATATATATATATATATATATATATATATATATATATATATATATATATATATTTTTATATATATATGGGTACACACATATATATGAGCTGCAAAAGTTTGGCGCCCAACTTGAAAGGTAAGCGCAGCGTTGAGTGGAGGCTGGCGTTGCCAGCAGAAGGGGGCTGTAGGGGTCTGACAAGGAATAACTTGCATAAACTTGGTCTCAAAGGACTCCCACATACACGCACACACACACACACACACACACACACACATACATACACGCACACGACGCACGTACGCGCTGAAAGTATGCTACAAATATGCTCATTACGTGCGCGCCAAGTGGCAGAACCGAACCCCTTCCCGTATCTCCCTATCGGTCCACCATCCTGCCCCCTCCCCCCTCCCCCCCTCTTAACAACGACAATGGCTCAATTTATTATTGCATACTTTGTGGCCATATTTCAGCTGTTCGCGTCTGCTTTTTTTGTGGGAGGCGTGGCCAGCCTTTGAATTCGCATTTCGTTGCATAATTTCAGTCGATTTATCGGAAATTTTAAATTGTGTTGACGATTAAATTGAAACTAGGCAATAAGTAGATAAATATATCATTATCGATTGTTGTTATCGTAAATCAAATTAGTTAGTATATATGAATAAATATGTAGTTTATTGATAGATAGATAGCTGTTGTCGAAAGTCTGTGATTAATGATTAATGAATAATACTGTTCTGACTTCAATGATATTTTTGGCATTTTTTTTTTTTTATACAATTATGCATATATTACTTTTAAAAGCAATTTCTCGTTTTGAAATGAGAATTTAATTTTACATGAAGAATTTCGAATACTCTGTGAAACTGATCAGTAAAAATCATTTAATTTATATTGAGAGGGGTATTTTTTTAACTATGTCAAACGGAAACTTTCTCAATATTGAGTTCAGGCATTGTTTTTGACAAAATGTAAGCCATATTGGACTTTGGAAGAACAATTAAGTTGTGGCTTTTTTTTTTTGCCAAGCAACATAAAGTTCTTTTGGCTACCAAGCTGGTCACGAACGAAGAGAACGAGAAGAAACAAAGGATCTATGATTGTCGTGCTGTTAATGTTGTTCCTGCTGCTGATTATTATAGCTTATTGTTGTTGTTGTTGTAGTTGTCGTAATAGTTGTTGTAGTTGTTGCTGCCCATTACTTAAGTTGCCAAATTGAATTTGGCAACGTTGCGTTTGCGTTGCTTTTGTGAGTATCTGTGAAATTGGCATTTCAATATTTGATGAGCTGCTGCCAGAGCGCACAGGTAATAAAAATGCTCAACTCCAATGGGGTGAGGAGGATGAGTGGGTTGATTGTGAGGGTGGGGCGTTTGGCTGTGGGCTGATTTTTGATTGGTTAAAGTTACAATTCTTGACCTTGTTGCGTTTTGCAGGCGAATCGAAATTGAAATTGAATTTGAGTCATTTATCAACGAATGACAGCAAATGCAGTGCATGGCATGCAGTCTGTCCATCCGTCCGTCAGTCAGCCAGTTGAGCAGTCAATCAGTGCGTCAATCAATTGAGTTGAGTGCTCAATCAGCTGCCGGCGGCAACATCAATCAAAAGCTAAGGCTGGACAGGCTTTTTGCCTGCCAGTAATTTATGTGAGAGAAGCAACTATTTTTGGTTTCTTTTTTTTATTTTTTTTTCACTTTTGCACAAATTGAAAACTTGTTGAAATGCAAACAGCCAGAGAAGAGAGAAGGAGAGGCTGGTGAGAAAGAAAGGGAAAGGGGGGTAGAAAGGAAGACCAGGGTAGGGCTGACTATGTTAGAGTGAAACATACATGCAAAAATGACTGACGGGCATAAATTTGTGTTGAAAACACGCTACGGCGGGCTAGCTACCGACTTGAGATACTCTTCTTTTAGTTGAAAAATTAGCAGTTCAAAAAATGTTGCTCAAATATGGGTGCGAAATAAGGAAGTAAGTCGGGCATGCCAAAGAAACCTATATGCCCAGCCTGTAATTTTGGGCACAGGGTAAAAGAAATGCATTCTGCACTGAAAATTAACGCAGGAAATATGCCAAATGCCTTATCAAGTTGCCAGCGCAAACAATGTGGTTGTGTGTCTGCGAGTGTGTGTGTATAGTGTGGGTGTGTGTGTGTGTGTGTGTGTGCAGTTTTCTGGCAAAGTGTAAGCCTTGTCAGCCTCTCATTCCCTTTATCACGCCATCTATCTGTCTCGCTTACAACGTTCGTTTGCTGCTGAGCAAAATGTCAAAGTTCATAAAATGATTGCATACTTTCTGGATGGCAAATGAAATTTCTCATGAAATTAAAGTAAGCATCAACACACACACACACACGCATACTCAACGTTTGCTTTATTATTAAATTTGCAAAAAAAAAAAAAAAAACCCGGAAACAATAACAAGCGAACCAGCAGGAAGCCAAACAAAGCAACAACGAAAACAAAAACAAATAAAATTACTGCGCGGGTTCAGTTTTAACCAGAAGTTGACTGAGTTTGCGTGTGTGGGAAGGCAGGGGGCCTTCATCTTTAGTTATGGATGGCAAATATAGAAATTACAGGAAATTTCAATGTTCATTTCGGAGCAATTAAAAAAACATAAACATAAACAAAACTTTTTTAAGAAATTTTTGAGATTGTTTTTCGAAAATAACGCATAAATAATCTGAATTTTTTCTTAAATATTATATTTATTAAAAACTTTAAACTTTTTAATGTTGAACATTTTTGTCCTTTGAGATCAAAATCAAATAAGAAATTTCAAAAAATGCTGTACGATATATACAATTTAGTATATGCCCGGAATTAAATTTTCCAAACTTCAAAAAGGTAACCTCGAAAAAAATCTCATTTCATATGGCAAACACTTGTGTTGCAACAAAGTTATATGGGACTGTTAAAATTGGAAAGAAACTCAGGCCATTCGAATTGTTATTTTTATCAGTTTTGTGTGCTCCCCACATTTGTATGTCACGAGTATAAAGAGAGCAGAAAGAGTTAGTATTTGGAACAGCGTGAGATGCGATCGTAAAATCTGTTATAGCCATAGCCGATGCAGCAAATGCTTCAACCCGCTCCTCGCATCCCGCTCGACGCTCCCTGCACAACCTTTGGCGCCAGTTGCCAGTTGCCAGTTGTCAGCGTCACCTTCAACCCTCGCCCCCCTTTTGGCCCCGCCTGACAAAGCCAGCGGCATTTTGTCACGCATATCCGTCCAGGCACGCAACAGATACCAGCTACCAAAAAAAAAAAAAAAAAAAAAAAAAAAAAACAAAAATCAAACACACACACACACTCACGCCCACTTTTTGACAGGGGCGGGCTAACAAAATCAAAGTCCTGCGCACAGAGAGAGCGAGGTGGAAGGTAGGCGGGAGGCGTTGCTGGGCAGGGCAGGGCATCCTTCAAACAAAACTGTCAGCAACTGTCAGAAGAAGTTAAACGAAAACCAACAAAACAAAACAGCAAAGCAAAAGAAAAGGACAACAGACAGAGAAAAAAGAGAAAGCGCTAAATAAACAAACAAACGAAAAATAAGAAAAGGAAAAACAAGAACAGTTCGCGCTGTCGGAGTTTAAATACACTTGCCGACTTTCTGGCAGTCAATCAACCTAATTTGTTAGCAATTTTTCCTATTGCAGCTTTATGATAATAGAAGTTCGACAGTTATAAGATTTTTCTCATATGCTATTAGAATCGTAAGTTAAGTTATTTTGAAAATGCTAACAAAATATTATACATAAACTCAATTATCGGACGATTATTCCTATATGATATACTAGTCCGAAAATGATAAGATTTTATTCATATCTTATGAACATAATGAAGCCCGTAATTGCTAAGTTTGGTTGGGATATCTTAAAAATAAAATATATAAAATACCTTTGAAAAAAAGTTTGGTTAAGTTATTTCGAAAAACAAAGAAGTTTTCATACAAAAACTCAATTTCCTACGGCAGCTCTATGATATGGCTGTCCTATTCGACCAACTCCAACAATGAGCTGCCTGCAACAAGAATACGCATCCAGGCAAAGTTTTACCAAGCTGGCTTCGAAATCAAGACACCCGTTTCCATAGAAACTGTCAGACATGTCTCGCCTTACACGCGTTACATATTTCATGTCAGAACTATAATATCCAGCTGAAGGGCATCAAGCAAAACAACAAAATGCCACATACATTTTTATTGGGGAAGCTGGGCGCATTTTAGGCTGCCAACCTTCCCTCAGCTCATGTCCCGGTTCCTGTTCGATGTCATCGCGCCAGCTGAAGAACTGAGGAACTGGGGAAAAACCTGAAGAACTGAAAAACTGGGAAACTGAGAAGCTGGCTGTCTGTGATTTAGTCGATGGCACGTAGCAGGCGGTTTATTTTTAGCACCTCCAAAAAAAAAACCATGTATAGCCCCGCAAGCCTGAAGCTCACAAGCTGCGTATCTACCCAATCTCCGTATCAAAACAATACATCATCATGGTGGGGGAAAAGTGGAACTTAGGGGGAAATTACGTTGTCGTTGTTGTTGTTGCTGCTGTAATTGTGAATATTAAATATATGACAATAAGCATGCTCCAAAGCAAAGGCAAAACGAAAAAAAAAAAATGACGGAGAAAACAAAGCAAGCCAAGAAAAAAAAAGCATAATAATAATAATAATAAAAATATAAAAAAGCCAGCGCCAAAAGTTTTCTTTGGGCTTTTTTATGGCTTGCCAAAAATTTGGCGTGCTTTTTTGTGAATGTCCTTTTTTATACTCTTTAAGAGGTTATAAGTATTTAAAAGAAGTGTGTAAACACATACAAGGCTGTGCCCCACATATGGTTATTTTTAGAATGGGGTGCACTACGACCAAATAGAATTAAAATCTGTATTTTCAATTATTTTTATAACTTTTAGTTCTACTGTTTAACAGAAAACAAGCAAAACAAAAATTGTTAGATCGATCTCGAGTATGTCACGGTTTATTTTTCCAAAGGCAATTGCTAAACAATTGAATTTTCTCAAAAGTTATAATATCCAAGTGAACACTGTTCAAGTATATTTTCCTAGAAGAGTATTTAATATTCTTAGTCTTAAAATAAACTCTTCCTTTTTTTTTTTTTTTTTTATTTCTTTGACAAGGGTTTGAGCTTTGGGCTCGGGTTCAGCTTGGGCTGGTGGGACTGTGAGCGCGGGGTCTGTGGCCTGGGAGATGGATTGGTCGCTAGGTAGCAAAGCATAAAGCATTTATACTAATTTGCCGATAATTTTGTTACGGTCGTAAAAATAAAGTAAGGAAAGTACGCCGCTTCCGCCCGGGCGAAAGACGTTGAAGTCCAAGTTGGGCGCTTTGTGAGTCAGGTTCTAAATAGAGTTTATATCGATTGTTGTGAACAATTATATTTAATGAGCTTTTAATTGAATTGATTTTTTGTTATATAAATACACACAAAATACACAAACACACACATACGGAGCAAGGACGAAGGACACTAGCGAAGCGAAACTGAAGTAGAGTCCAGTGACAGAATGATGGATATTAAGGGCCAGCAGAGTCGATGAATTTACTCGGACGGGTCAGATAAACTGCATGGCAAACAGCGAACCAATTGGCAGCGAGTAAAACGAAATAAGATAAAGGAAATGGGATATATAAGTATATTAATCGAAGACCATCTGACGCAACTAAACAAAGAGAATGATAAATATCGAGGGGGCTGGCGAAGTAAAAGATTGAAAATGTGTTGGGCCTTGAGATTGTTTAATGCAGCAACAACAGGCAAGCGGGGAGGACTTAGGGGGCGGTGAGTGAAAGAGATACAAATATAGGGAAATAGACAGAGAGAGAGAGAGAGGCAAAGAGGAAAAAGTGAGAGTTGCCGAAAGGGTCTTTAAGATACTTTAGCAAATGCTGCTATCAAAGTTAACAGCCACTTTAATATGTTGTCAAGCCTTATATTATACAACTTGCTTCTAGTATACAGAAGCATAAGCTAAAATTTACACTAATGTAAAATTTGCCCATTTCCTGTCAAAGCTAACAAAATCTTTAACAAATAACCTTTAAATCAAAACACTTCCATTTTAAGAAATATGTTAAAATTTTGGGTATTTTGTCACTAATCTCTATTTATTTGGCTTTTATTTTGCCCTAAAGATGCCTGAAAAGTTGACTTTTGAATTTGATAAATATTTATCGAGAAATCAAAACAAAACACATCAAGTCAAACTCGGTAAAAGTTGCTTAGATAAATATCAATTTTTCTATGATTCGATATAATAACAGAACTAAAGTTTTGAAAAATATGAAAAATGTTTATTAGGAATATTAGTAAGTATTACAGAAATACATGCTCTAGTTTATTCACATGTTAATTATGGAACATGCAACTGAGTAAAAATACAAAACCAGAGACAGGGAAAATAAAATATATAAATCAAAATGAAAGAATCAAGTTAAGTTGAGTATTGACTGCGCACGCAATCAAGGCAGTTCTTGAAGCTGCATCTCCTCTTTCAGCGGTTGCTCACAGTCTTGAGTTCCAGAAATCCTTGAGTGAAAGAAAGCCTTGCCATTAGCGCAGTTGGCCACATTATCGCGTTCCAGCGAACGTAAGCGGCTCACAAGCCGCTTAAAGGTAACACGCGGGGTCAAGTGGAAGTGAAGGTACGAGGGGGGGGGGGGGGTATGTTGGGTTAGGTGTGCTGGTGTCGCAACCTCATGGCCACTAGCCAAGTGACAGTTTGTGCCGTGCCGGTGGGTATTGTATGTCAAATGGCCTGCTTTGCTGCCATAACAATGCGCCAGGCTGACAAACCCCTTGCCCCCGCAACAGTCGAGAGTGGTGGGTGATGGTGGTGCTGGTGGTTGTACGGGTGGGGGCTAGTGGTACGACAATGTCGATTACAATAAGCGCACAAATGGATATCAACAGCAATTTTTTTTTTCTTTATTTATTTATTTATTTTCTTTTCTGCACTTTATAGAATTTATTGTGTGCGTTCGCGTTTGCCTTTCATTTGTCAACTAAACGGCGTGGGCGAGAGAAGAGAGGGTAAAGTTGAGGGGGGGGGGGGTTAGTTGCTCCTAGCAATGGTTACAATGTATAAAGTAATGCAATTTCATTTAATTTACTGCAACTTTATTTTGTTATGTATGTATTTTTTACTTTTTTTGCCAATGCATTTTATGTGATTACCGCGCATTATCCAATTAAATGCGGCATGTACGGCTAGAGGGGGGGTAGGGAATATGCTCACACGAAACTGGAAAATTTTCAGCTCTTGTCATATGTGTGTGTGCGCGTGTGTGTGTATACATGTAATTAATGCGCTTAAAAAAGTATTAAATGAAATTATGCTTGGCGCTTACAACGCGAAAAAGTGCAATTGGAAAGGGGAGAAATAGCTTTTAGAGTGTAAACGGCTTAAAGATACCCTGTAGCTAGCACTGAAGTACTCGAAAACATAGTCATATACATATGTAATTACATAATTTATGTAATTTACGTAATTACAAAGAATTATATAGTTCTATTTTATTTTTCTTACTTCTTAATGCGAATCAATTTTCTATCTGCTCTAAATAGCTGCTTTATTCACACAAATGTTAAGAGAGCGATAGAAAAGCGATAGTTGACAAAAGATAATACCTTAATCGGAATATATGTATTTACCGAATAGCTGTTTCTATTTGGCTCTTGCAAAACAGGGTATTTAAAATAACAAAATTAAGGAAACCAACAACAGGAACTGTATTTTTTGCAATGCAGCTGACAGTGTTGGAGTGGGCAGAATGTGGGTGGGGTGTACGGGGTGTGCGGTAAGCAAGAATCGTGCCTGGAATTAAAACTTTGCCATTGCCAACTTTTTTGTCAAGCTTTACTTTATTTATTTTTTTTTTTGCGTGCGTTTCGCCTGATTTTTGCTCGCTTTTGGCATATTTCCGCAGTACCCGTGCAGCGGATTTGGGTTTTCAATGAGCTCGTGCCCAAAAAAAATATAAAAAAAAGGAACTTTAATAAAATTAAATATAAATTGAAATGAAGTTGTTTTTATTTTGTGTGTTTTCTGTTTTTTTGCACGGCGGCTGCGTCTGACAATTGTTTGGGTTGCTTAATTATAAAGCTGGGCGAAATTAAGGCAAGCGTTTCGCTGGAAACCCTTTTAAATGTCTCACGCACTCTCTTCCTCGCTTTCTGCCTCTGCCTCTGCCTCTCAAATTTAAACTTGAACTTAATTTAAGGCATTCTCTTTGTCGCTCTCTGTGGCTTACTTTTTGGCATATATAATAAACTTTCCTTTTAGTTGTCCCTGATTATTCCATCTTATTCTTATACTCAGGGCGTTTGTTTGACAGAATGTTGTTGGTAGCATATATACATATATTCGTTGCATATATATTCGCTCTCGCTCATTTGCATGCATTCTCTTTCTTTTGAGTGCATTTACATGTGTCGTTTCACATTCGTTAACTTAAATGCTTTTCTCTAAATAATATTTATATTTGTATACCCTAAACACATTGAAAATGGGTAAAAAGTGTGTTGTGTGTCTGTGTGTATGTATGTAAGAAGGCAGCAGGCTTGAAATGTGTGTAACGACAGATCGCCGCAGGGTTCTAGTCGGGTACTCTCGATTAGGTCAAATGCAAAAACGCCCTTCCATGCGATTTTCATGAGTTCAGGTAAGGTTTATGTGTTTTGGCATTATTTTTAGTTAAGTGTTAAGAGTGCATTATTGCATTATGCATTAGTGCATTATATACTGCATTATTTCTTTTTAATTTTTGGATTGGCTTTTATTGACTGACTTTTCCACTCTCTCTCTCTCTCCCCATCTCTCTCTCTCCATCTCTCTCTCTCCCCAATTTTTCTCTCTCTCTCTCTCCATCTCTCTCTCTCTCTCTCTCCATCTCTCTCTCTCTCTCTCTCCATCTCTCTCTCTCTCTCCCTCTCTCTCCATCTCTCTCTCTCTCTCTCTCTCTCTCTCTCCATCTCTCTCTCTCTCTCTCTCTCTCTCTCTCTTTGCTAATTCCCCTTTGTGTCACATTCGTAAACGCTGCACAGGCATCGCTGATTTGTGATTGAATTCATATTAAAACCTCTATTGAAATACACAAAATGATATGGAAATCTATTGATTAACTTCTCGACATTAATTAATAGGCACTAAGCCGAAGTACAAACGTTCCTTTATCATATAGATAGCCTCACAGATAAAGCAGCCCTCCTGTCAAGCTCGCATCCGTTCGCAGAGTGCGTCCCGACCAACGTAATGCACACTAATCGATCTTAATCCAACTTAATCCTGATTTCCATATGCACTCTCAATGCAATGCACGTAACTGGGATGAGCTAATCAAAAATGCATTTGCCAGACAGTCCAGTCCCCACCCGTCAACTCCTATGTATTAGTGACAATCAGCAAAGTTGTCGCTAATCCTGAAATAACAGCAGCTGTTGCCGCCCCCGCGCCAGTCGTCGTTTTGTGGCAATGCCACAATGCTACGAATGCCATAAATTAGCCCAATATAAAGTGCAATAGAATTACGAATTGCATTAATTAAACATGGCTAAGAGCAGGATTGAGAGGATACTCGGGGCAGGGGGAGGGAGATGTTAGGGGTTGGACAGCCACAGAATGGGCAACTGGCAGGCTATAGATATAACCTTCACCTGGACACGGGCAAAGGCAGAGGCACAAAAGTGGGTGGCAATGACGCCAGCGCGAATGCAATTGAAGAAATGGACACATGGCCATGAGGCTGTGTAGGTGTGTATGTGTTCGCGCGCGTGTAGCTCCGTGTATGTGTGTGCGTGTGTGTAGCGATTGCATTACGTGCGCGTAATCAGCTTAGTTGCTGTCATTTAATCAAATAATCATTGCCGGACTCCTCAAAGTCGACCACTGTGCAATTAGTGAAGCTGCCAGGCAAGGTCAACATAAGACGCAGAGTGGGGCCTAGAGGGGGGACGTAACCAAAATCCTTATTTCATATACCCTGTTGCCACAGGTAAAAGGTGGTTTTTGCTTTTTGCAACGCGTTTTAAAGTAATCGACCCACAAGACTAACTGTAAATAGATCAAAACCTAAATCTAACGGGGAAAAAATTTGCATTTCCGTTTTTGATTCGTAATCCTCTTTGACAGCATATTAAATTGAAAATGTAGGTACTTTAGAAATAACTGTCGCTTAGAATTTCCTGATAGATCCAAATACTGTTAGCCCCAAAAATCATTTTATAATCAACCTCGCACAGAGTTAGTTTTTGAAAAGTGTTTGAAACTCTCAAAATTATCAGTTTTGTTTTTATAGTTTACCACAGATTTTCCCATTTTTTTTTTTTTTGAAATCCCAATCGATACCCATGTGCTCATTAACCGCTACAATTAGTGCCATGGTGCGTAACATGGTGGAGGATAAGCACGTGCTGGAGGATGAGGACCCGCTGCCGCAGGATTCTAAGATGCGCATCAGTGCCAGCAATATGAAACGGCTGCTGAAGGAGATTCACAAGGAACTGCAGGGACGAAAATTCAATACGCTGCACTGGCAACTGGCCGAATGTCAGGGCCTGCTCGAACAGTTCAGCGCCAACAATTCGAAGATCCAAAAGGATATAAAGCACATCCGACAGATTTTAATGGAAATGGGTCAACGCATCGAAGCCAAGCTTGAAAATGATGAATTCAAGGACAAGGAAGACAATCGAAGAGTAGGTGCGCACTTTGTACCTCAAGGCGAACGTTAAATCTTTTAATCCAAGAGCTCAAGAAAATATAATTTGAAGCTGTGCTCTATGCTTAGCTGTAAGCTTTAAATTTGAGTTTACTTAAAAACGCGCTTCTTTTCAATTGTCAAATTTAGTGAATACAAATTATTGTTTTTAAGAGGGAAGTTGGTCAATAAACTGCAATATAAGATTACAAGTTTGAGAGGTATTGAAATTAATTAAGATAAGTTAATTAATTTGATAATGAGATGAAAAAGTAGTTAAATGAAAAATGAAATTTATAAAAAAAAAATTACTATATAATACGGCAATTCGACATTTAAATATCATGAAATTCACAATAATTCTCGCAAATCTATTCGCCAATAGGCGGTACGTATTCTTATCTGTCAAGAAAAATGCCTACCTACGTCCTCACATGGACTTTCTTTCAACTGTATTCAGCTCTTATTTATGTCAAAAGCCAAACTGAGTTCATTTGACTACAGAGAGCGCTTAAAGCACCAGAGAGAGAGAGCCAAAAATAGCCTTAACTTAGTTTAATCTAAACATAATTAAATCTCAACTAAAGCAAAAAATTCCATGTAAATTGGCTTCAAAGCGTTTTGTGTGTGTTAAATTTAGAAACCGTTATAATTATGCGAATTATACTTATGAGTAAACCGCACACACCCTCACTCGAGAGTCCCGCCCCGGCAACCCCCCATCGCCTCTTGTGTTTTTGTCGAGTGTTTGCAAGTCACTTGAATTGTTCTTAGAATTCAGTTGCAATTGCCAGTGTTGAGTTATTTGCGCGGTTCGCTATTTATAGCCGCTGTCTTTTGAATGGCATTCCAGGCGGCCAAAAACCCACGCAGCGATGGGTGGATGGGTGGATGGGTGCTGCTGCTGGTGGTGCTGTTGGTAGTGCCGTTCGAGCGCAATCGTAAACACAAATTTTGCTGTTACACGTGCGGATATATATTCATGTTGTTCTTGTTCTTGTTGTTGTTGTTGTTAAGTTAGTTGGCAATTAGATAATGATTTATTTTTGCATACAACAATTTGGTAGAAATTGCGTAGGTGTGTGTGTGTGCTGTGCTGTGTGTGCTCTGCTGTGCAGCTGCCATTTGAATTTTGATTTATTTACATGCCATACAAAGTTACACGCAGAGCTGTGCGCGTGTCACGTCACAATACGCGTTACTTGTTGAGTTCCTCGTGCTTGTGCGTGTCACGACAGCGGAAAATTGGACACGTGGAAGGCACAATTTGCCAATTTGTGTAGACTGATACAAAAAAAAATCGAATTTGTTATCAGTTCAAAACGTTTTTAAAAATAACAAACGTTACCATCACGACCTAACACATTTCCAACAGAGCTTAACCTTTGTACGACAAAACATGATCTAATATAATAATATTATGTGAGTGTAAGTAATACATTACCAACATCACTTAACAAGACATAGCTCTAAGTTACACTAGATTAAGGCAATATTAATACGACCTTATGCATTACCAACAAGACTTTACAGGACATAATAGGATCAAACACAATCGAAAGCCATATAAACGATGTCAACTCAACTAAGCATGAACCCAACATAGCCAACACGAGTAAGCCGAATACCAAGAGTAAGTAAGTCATGCTTAATACCATCCTAAATAATATGAAACTATATTAATCGAGCCAACACGACATCTGTCTACAACTAAGCAAACTTGCAGAAAAAAATATTTGAAAATTTGGATCAATAGAAGAAGAAGAAAGAAGACTGCAAGTACTTGAATATAATAGAATATTTTTAATTTAATTCAATTCTCCATTTGAATTTTAGATTCATGTCATTTTATACATTGAACATTTCGTTTTTAATTGCTGGACAATTCCAATTTAAGAAAGCTATAATTTCCGAGTGATCGCATATACTATAAAAAAACAGCATCGGCTTTTGTTTACATCGTTTGAGAAACAATATGCAATAACAACTAGTCGTTGTTTACCTTAGGCAAGTAATAAAATCTTGCATTCATTTAAACAATCCTCGAATTACATACGATAAAGTCATGCGAGTCGTGTCACGACGTGCTAGTCTCGTGTTTGTTTAGAATTCGTATATCATGTTATTTCCCTCTATTTTTCTCAAGTTCACTTTTTGTTGGCCGCAAGGGGGCGCCAGTGCATGCCATGCAATAGCCATGAGCTGCACATCTTTGTTCTTGGCAAACATTTTACACCTTTTGATCGAGCAAATAAATACCTGAACTACGCTTGGCAACACTTTTTCGATTAAACGGAAAAACAATCATTTCTATATACTGTTCACAAAGTCAAATAGAGTATATTGATTGTGTGGATTGTTTGTTTTGCGGAAGAAAACAGAAGAGTTACATAAGCTTTGGCTTTTCGATACTGGAGACTTAAAAATGTGGAATACATAATTGTGTATGTATCCGGATTAGATAATATTACGATTTTTTTGCCACGCCTTCAAGAGGAAAAAACTTGTTTCCCCTATAGTCTTAAAGCTAGAGTCGCCAAAAAATATAGACTACTGATGAACTTCTCTAATGGTAGAAATTAATCGGATTTTACCCAGCCCACTATTGCCCCCAAAAATCTTTGAACTTTGAACAGAGTATTGCGCAGTCAGTTGCAGCCGACTTGCTTGTGTTTTGGTATATTTTTTTTGTTGGGTGGTGGGCCGCAAAATTAATTTGATTTATTTATTAGCTGTCCATTATTTGTTTATAAACAATAAAAGCGCCCCAGAAGAATGCGCATTTCAGGTTCATGAATATTTCAAGCAACAACAACAACAACAAAACCAAAACCAAAACAACAACAACAACAAGAGCTAAGTAAGAGCAACAGCTATGAAAATCACAAAGAAAACGGAAAAACCAAAATCATTTTTATGGCAAATATTTATCTAACAGCATTTTAGGCGCTCGACTGCGCAAAGAGCGTAGACGAAGGGGGGTGGGAGGGATGGCTAACGGAGAGGGTGGCAGCGCTGGCAAAGTCAAACAAATGCCTCGAGGTCGTTTCATGTTGATATATTAATGTGCGTTAATTAGTGAAGGCCGGCGGGGCTTCAGGGGAAGCGAAAAGAGGCGGGGATGGGGTGCTGGGTGAATTTCGTTGCCGATTTCTGATTATGTAGAACTCGCATATATTGTATATAGATAGCTAAATAACTCAGATATGATACTAGCCAGATAGTTGGTTAGTTAATATGTACTCTAGTTCTCGAGGGCCTTGTTATGAAGTGTACAATGGGATTGAGGAATCGAAACACAAAATAAATATGTAGCTGTGATATCGATAAACGATAGATAAACCTGCAAAATTGAGTTTACATTTATGTAGTTAGTATATGATTTTAGTGCATATAAGTTGTTCTAATAATAATAAATCTACAAAGTAAGCTTTAGATTGATTTATTAATTTAATATACTCCAAAGGTTTATCTTTTACAGAGTAAATACTTAGCATACTTTTAGGTTATACTCAACAGATATAGTAGATATCAAACATGACAAGGGCAGAAATTCAAGAAGCGTAAGGCAATATACAAAGAAGGACTCGTATCGCCGTTTTGTCTTCCTCAGTGATCATTTGGCGATATCAAAAAAATCAAGAGCAAACATAGCGTCAAATACAGCTTAAAGCAAATATATAGGATATTCGTTTTATCGCGTGACTATTTACATTAAAATGTTTGTTACTTTCCCAAATATATCCCCCAGGCGACACTTATTCTTATCTGTGTGGCCAAAAGCTTGCCTTTTCCCAGGCGATACTCGCTCTGGCAATACGCTTTCCAAATCCTCAGAGTTGACACCAACTTAAGGCAAGGTATTTAATCATTTGCGATAAAAATTGCTTGCAAAGAGTTACTCGCACTTAAATAAGTCCAAATGTTATGGGTAGACTTAGGATTTTTTGTATTGGATCTTTCCTAAATAATATGAAATAAGTTGATATAGAATTATTGGGTCATAGGCCAGGCGCTTGTTGTAGCCCTTATTTTGTTTTTGTTTACCCAACGAACTTAGAGACCGCAGGGATTACAGATAGGAAATTTGGTATATAAATTTGAATTCTGAAAGTCTGAATAAACCATCTGCCCAACTATTTCATTTCCTATATTATTGAAAATATATAGAGATTTCGCAGCTATATACAATATTTGTAAGTTATTGTCAGTCTATTGTAAATGTTTAGCCATATTGAGGCTGATTATAAGCCAGCTGCCTCATAAATGCTACCGTGCTCACAGAGAGGGTACTTTATTTTTCCGGTAAAAGCCGAAAATCCGAGACAACATAAATTACGCACTTGTTTATTATTTTGATGAAGTGCTGATTGTTTTTGTTTTCTAGCCAAATTGAAAGCTTAAACAATTGCCCGGGCAACGAGATTTTATACAACCATATATACCTTTATATATATATATATATATATATATATATATATATATGTATGTGGGTAAGTATATATAATTCCTGGAGTTTTTTCAACACATTTAGGGCACTTTGGGCTGCGTCAAAAGGTTAAGCGCGTCAAATTACAGACGCAAATGAGCCCGGGCTGTGCTGAGGCCCTGGGATGGGCAAAAGGTATTCAGGAACTGAAAGCCTTGAGCCGTGAGCTTTTTTAGGGACCTGGTTAAAGTTCAGGGTCCGGTGTCTGTTCACTGACCACGCTGTGAAAATTGCGTGAGTTTAATTGCGTATCAAAACACATTTCAGCAGGGGGGTTGCTTAGCAAATGGGTATAGGCGATGGCTATATGGGAAGGGGAGAATGGGGGTGTATAGCGGGAATATAGAGGCCAGCTGAACACAAATAAACCGAAAAGCAAAGCAGCCAAAGTAAAGCGAAACGAAACGAAATGAAACGAAATGAAATGAGAGAGAAAACAAGTTAAATGATGATTGTGAATTGTTTTTGTTCGTTTCGTTTCGCTTCATTTTTACATCTCTTCTCTCCTCTTCTCTCTCTCTTTTTTATTTTATTTCATTTCTTTTTTTTCTGTTTGTTGTGCGTTTTCCTGTTATTTGCGTATGGACTTTGGCATAAACACCAAACGAGAACCGAAAGCAACAATTTTTAAATAAATAGAATCAAATTTGGACGTGCTAAAAGTTAATGAGCGCCCCGGAAATGATTTCCAACAAAATGATGTGCCCAAAAATAGTCGGCTCTGTTGTTGTTGTTGTTCTTGTTATTGTTGCTGTTCATTCGGTTGGTGATTTTGGACTTGTGCTCTCCGGACAGGACAATGAACTTCCTGCGAAACGTTGGCAGTGGAACAAGTGAATAAAATTAAAGAGCATCAATGTTACACTTTTTATTTTTCTTTAAAAGCTTACGCGGAATTAATCCTTGGAACGAGACGGGATAGGAAACCCTTTAAAATGTAGGAAATTAACTAACCATTCTTATCTTGTTGAAAACCTGAAGTTTGATTATGCGAGATGAAAGATTTTGTACAAGTTTCAAGTTAGGAACCGAATGGAATGGGAGCACCTTCTAAAGGTATTTGCAATTAAGAGACTTGACACATTTCCTTAGATATCAAATTGGAATGGTTTGAATTGAAACGTTCTTTTTGGTAGGAAAAATAATTTTCATAGCAAATAAACAAAAAAATAAATAGAGAAAAGATTTAAAGTACAAATCAGTAATTCAAAAAAAAATTCTTCAGCGAAAGAAAGCTTTCAAAACAAAATGGAATTGAAATAGAACATCTTTATAATTATCTATCTACATGTTTAGTTTATGGGCATTACAAACGCGTTGCGCTTTTTAAATATAGTAACTGGAACGAAATGGTATTGGAACAGCTTACAAAGCCTGCCAGCCTTTTTACTTTGACTGTTTCTTTTCTATACATCCCATTCGGTCGAGTTTTGTTTTTAAACTTTGCACTCATAAATTCATTCGTTAATAAAAATGTCTACAGTTAATTGTCGGGGCACTTGACTTGAATCGTCCAAGTCGGGGGCTTTAAACAGATGTGATAATAAGTTACGTAGACGAGCCGAAAATTGCATTCAAGAACTTTGCACGTTATTTGCCTGCTTAAGCGCACACTCACACAGCAAACACACACAGCAAACACACACACACACACACACGTTGACGGCGTCAACCAATGACAAATAATTAATTGCGCACAATTTTGGGCCTTGTGGGCTGGCGCCGCCTTCCTCTTCCATTCGCTTCGTCCGTCTCTTCATCCAGTTTCGTCCTCATCGTATAACGTATCCATTTATAAATGGCACACGCATATTTATGCCAACCCCTTTTGCCGCCGCCGCCACTGCCCCACCTTTTTGGCCCTGCAGGCAGCCACAATTGTTGCCTCTTGGCTTTTGGAGCCCCGTTCCCGTCGCCGTCTTCTTACCCAATTTCTCGACACTCAACTTGAGGCGAATTGTGTAAATAATGCGATAGACTTGGCTGGGCAAAAGGACACGTCTCCATCTCTTACTTGCTCGACCCCGCTCTCTCTCTCTCTCTCTCTCTCTCTCTCTCTCTCTCTCTCTCGTGTCTGTCTCTCGCTCTCTCTCTTGTCTCATCTCGTCTTTGTCTCTGTTGCCATTTCCATTGCTCTTCGACAATGTCTCGCATCAATGCGATATGATTTGATTGCACTTGTGGAGCGGATACAGGAGCGGGCAGCTAATTGAAGAGGCTGCCAGGACGTTGATCGGGTCGATTAGACGCCGGTGCTTTGCCGATAATTGGCCTCATATCGAGATAAAGCCAACAATCAAGTGGGCCAAAACTGTTGCAAGTAGACAAACAAAAAGGCAAGCGACGGCGACAGGTCGACTAAGATTTACTCTATAACAAACCGTTCATAAAATTATATAAATTATAACTTAATAGGCTTATTTATATTTACATTAAAAAACTTATAACTGAGTTCGTTAGGCACATCGACAACTAGGGATTGTCTTTAATGGCAAGTAAAATTACTGTTGTTTAATGAGATATAAGACATGAGTATGAGAAATTTATATAAATGCAAATTTCCACAATAGTATATATTCTGTATATTACTATTTTCAAAATTTCTCATGAAAATATTCCAAAATTTATTTTATTAATAGCTATTGAGTGTTTAAAAAAACACCCACATTCCATATTTTAAAAAGCCTCAAATGCAATCGATTTTGGAAGAAGGGAGAATTGTTATGCAATAAAAAAAAATTTTGTTTGTATAAAATTTTTGAGAATCTATATTCCTAGTTGGGAAAAGTTTGACCACAGGGTATACAAAAAAAAAAAAAAAAAACTTGCCAGCCAACTTTGTTGGGCGCCTTCGGTTTGTGCATGTGACGGCAATGGAGGCGACGCACAGCTGGAAGCTTGTATTTTGTAAATCATTAGTCAACAAAATGCCGCTATTGCCAGCTACTACTCAGCCAGCCAGCCTCTCTCTCTCTTTCTCTCTCTTTCTCTCTATCTATCTCTGTCTCTCGCTCTCTCTTTGTATGTGTGCGTGTGTCCATTATCCTCGTTTTGTCATCAGCAGCAGGCTGCACTAGATTAGACCGAGTGCAATGTGAGATGTCATCAGCATTAGCGTGGCGACTCGGCCCAGACTTGAGGCCAGATCGGCCAGATTCTTGGGATCTGTTAAGGACATTGCCAGGACATGACGGTGGCGCGGGGGGGGTCAGAAAGGTGTCAAGCGGCAAATAACCAAAGGCATAACTGAAGCAGCAGTCACATACTTGAGTGTTCAAATGCAGGTGTGCGTGTGTGTGCGTGTGTGTGTGGGGCGTGAAAGATAAGCATGAGACTGTGCGAAGAGAGTGAAGCTGGCAGCAGGTGGAGAAAGGACCTGGCGCTGGCTAATGATGCCAACATTAGGCGGCGCGTTTTATGTGTGTGCACGTAACGATGCTTACACAACGCGCACACACACACACACACACACACACACACACACATGCACAGGGACAGTGTGAATGTCAAGGCAGCGCTGCGTTACATAAGCAACGCACAAATGTATGCTACGCTTTTTTGATGGCCACGCGGCAGATGTAGATAGAGAGTACGAGAGAGAGAGAGAGAAAGGGACAGCAAGCTACTCTCTCTCTCTCTCTCTCAGTGTTATTTTTGTAGCAACAGAGGTGTCGCTGCTGTTTTGCCACCTCGAAAGCCATAAGCCCCGCCAAATTAACATGACGAAATGATGGCAACAACAACTGAGCAATGAGTGGATGGCAGGCTATAGATAACACATCGAGGAGTGGTGGGGGTGGGTGGGTTGCGAGAGGGCATGATTGAGGGGTAATAGAGCCAACTGACAAAAACTGGCAGCTCTTTCGCTTAGCATGTGACAAGTGCCTGGAAGATAACAAGTAACCAAATGCCATATAAAATGTGACGTCTTAACTAATGTCAAAGCCAAATAGGCAACAAAGTGGTTTTCAAATGCCAAAAAGGTGGTTTAAAAGCGGTTTAAACGAGGTTGCCAATAGATTAAAACACGATTCGGGCTCATATTTCATAAATCTGGAAAATATTGGAGCAAAGTAATTAATTTCAGTAGAAATAATTCCAATTACTTGTATATACGAACTAGAACCGAAAAAAATAGTTGCGCAAGTGGTTTACACATGATTTTGTGGTGGTTGAAAAGTAGGATTTTATTTCAATTAATGAGAATTCGCAAGAAGATGTAGAAATAGAAAGCGATCTATTTTAATTTAAATAAGAAATATAATTTTATTTTAAATTTAAGGTAATGTGACAAACCAAGGCTCAAACCAAAACCTGAGTTTTTAAAGGTGGAAAACCAGGTTCACTAACACTAACAATTTTTTTATGGATGAGTATTAAAACTCTTTTTCAACATATTGTATGTAACTGCCAACAAAAAAAAGAGGGTATTAACTGAATGTATGAAAAATATATAGAATTTCTCGAATGACCTCTGCATAGTAAATACATTTTCATATATACTCACGAATATTCTGCTTCTACTTTAAGACAAACCTATAGAAAGTTTATAAGATTTGACATTTCGAAAACTGTGAGTTAACATCACTTTAATTGATGTGTGTGTATAAAGTTGGGGGGTGCGTGTGTGTTTTTGTGTGTGCGTGTGTGCGTGTGTGCCTATGCGATTGCATGTCGCAAATTCTTGGGCACAACTGTTGAGGCTTTTAGGGTAATGGGCACGCAGCACAAGACCAGAACGAGCAAGGGACCGAAAGTGGAAGGGAGAGAGAAGGAGGCGAAAGAGAGCGCAGCCACATGAAATATTCAAAATACGACATGTAACTGTCATAATCAAGGAGCGGCTGTCCAACAGCTAGCGACGAGGACAAGTACAAAGCGAAGGGACAAGACGAAACAGGAGAGCAAAGTAGACGCAGAGGGGAGTTCCAGAAGAGAAAAGTTGGCGACAAAAACCAGAGGAAACTACTAAAAACCCCAAAACTGAAACTAACCCTCATAGTCATAGTTTAATATCTGTTTAACATGTCAGTGGTGTTTCGTAGCATCGAGACAATTGTTGTTGTAGTTGTTGCTGTTGTTGTTGTTGCTCTTGTTTTAGCCACAAAATCCCCAAAGTGATTATATTAATACAACATGAGCCACAAGTGTGCAGCATACATTCAAGCAAAACCTCAAAAACTATGGCAACTTTACACACACGCACACACACGCTACGGCAAGCGTTTAGTGTATGTGCGGGTGTGCGTGTAGTCCCGTTCAAAGCGAATCAACATAAAATATGAAATATACATAAGCCAACGAGGCAACTGTAATAAAATAATAATAAAAACAAAAAAACGCCCAAACAAAAAACTCAAGAAAACTGCCGAAGATAAAATACTCTAGCAGATAAGGGACAAATTTGCGATATATTTCTACACAATGAAGTGTTCATAGAATAAGCACATTTCGGAGAGAGAATATATATCTATAAACAACAACATCCGCATTGAAACTAACCAAAATTTGAAGTAGAATTTTCAGCTCCAAAAATGCCATAGCTCTAGCTCCAAAAATATTCAAAGAAATACACTTAATAAATTATCAAAGGAACAGAGGCATGGCATCAAAATCAATATACCCTTTTCAACATTTGAAAACAGTGTATACAAAGAAACCAAAAAACCAAAACCAGGGAAGCTGCTTTTATAAAATATGCTGCATTGTTAGGGCGAGCCTCTAAAATAATGCCAAAGAAAATTAACTTTTCATGCGTTAATATATAAACACACACACACACACATACACACACGTTCACAGAAAGCGCCAGCAACAAAACAGATGAAAACAAACAGCAAGAAACACAACAAAACAAAGGAAAAATTGCAAAGAAAACAGAAATTTATACTTCAAATAATATTTTAAATTGCTTAGCTGTGACTATAGCATGAAAAGAGTATGCGACTAGGAGGAGATACCCTGCAGCAAGCTTTACCTACGAGTTAAAACGAAATGCTAAGAAAACTAGAGCTGTGTTCGGTGTAGGAATACAGTTCAATGAGTACAGTAAAGGTTAATAATAGCTTTGATATAGACGCGTCTGATTTTTTCCCCCTGTTTGTATTAGCTACACATTTCATTATTTCATTTTACGCCTTTGTAAACTGAGATTGATGCTGATTATCGAGCGCATTTAATGTGAAATTCGTAGAATTTTATAGGTAGATGAGTCCTGCTGGAAAATAATTGCCAATCACGTGGATTAAAAGGAATTTTTCGACTAGTTTAATTGATTTTTTCTTTAATTAAAATATCAAATGGATAACTTGGCAGCTAGCAACACCATTTCGATAATATTTCAATACCTTAACGACAAGTTGCCAGATACGGCCAACACTGACAGGTATATGAAAACAACGCAATAATTTTGACAAACAGATTAGCTATCGCAGCAGGAACACCTACCAAAGCTAACTGTTGCACTGGAAAGTGTCAACAAGAAAGTGAAAGGCAACGCGAATAAAAATAAAGCATTTAGAGGTATTTTGTACTTACGCCAAAATTGTGTTGTGTTTGAGAAATACGTTTGGATCTGTAAAGAAGCGAGTATGCATAGAAAATATGAATAATTTAACAGATATTATCAGTATAATTTTTATGAATATATAAATAATATTATAATAATTATTATTATTTTTATTTTTATTTGTATTATAATTTAACACACGATTTTACATTTACCGAGCTAAGCAACTATTTTCCTTAAGTTGTATAACAGTTATGAGTGTGTGTATATATGTATATATGTATGTGTGTGCGTATATATGCAGATGTGCATATTCAGAAGCCAGAGAGTTCCCTGAACTTTATACTCTGTACAATTGGGGCTGCTGCTGGTGGCCTTAATTTCACAAATCAAGCAATGCTTTGTACGTACATACATATACATATATATTATATGCATATACATCTTGTTCGCTTTTTTATGATCTTATATATACTTATATAGTATAATATATATATATAAAAAATGTGAGTACCGAGACATGAAAACGCGAGGTAAAAAAAACAAAAGAAGGCGGCTTGGTGCAGGCAACAGAAGTCGCAATCGTATGTGTGTGTGTGTGTGTGTGTGTGAGTGAGTGTGTGTGTAAGGTCGCTAGCGTTGCCGGCTTGCTGCTGCACTCCAAATGTTGCCAGTTTTTACAGGCACACACACACACACACACAAAAGAAATGGCCCCATCGCTGTGCCTAATGAACTAAATTTCCATTTCTTTGCTCGCTCGCTCCACTTGCCCTCTCGCTCGCTCCCCCTCTCGCTCCCACAATCTCATACAGGCTTGTAGCTTTGCCGTTTTCTGGTTGAGCTGCTCCTGTGCCGCTGTTGTTGCCAGTGTTGCCAGATCTGCCTGCCTGCCTGTCTGCCTGCTAATGTGGCACCACCGCCAGCTCCCACTTTGGTGTTTATCTCTCGCCCGCTGTGGGCCACATTAACCTCTTTGTTAATCATTTATAAACAAATGCAAATCAAATAAAACACACACACACACACACACACAAACAGCCAGCTGCTTGGGCCAGGTAAACAGGCTGACAACCAGGTGAGCTGAGCTCCTGCTCAGCCGTAGCTGAGCCTCAGCGTAGGCCGTGGCCGAGACCGAGGCTAAGGCTGAGGCTGAGCCAAGGCACGCGGCAAACGGCTATGCAAATAAACAGCCAGCAAATGAGCAGCGAAATGGCGGAAACACAAAGAAAAACAAACAGAGAAAAACAAGAAAACGAAACAAAAAATCGAGTAAGAATGTTGCAGTCGGGTGTAACCGACAGCACAATACTCGTTCGCAGTGTAATAACTATTTATATGTAGACGAACCCGAAAGTAAGAGAGTATAATTTTTGGGGTGCCGAAAATAAAATTCCCCTGCAGACATATGGAAAATGTGCGCTCTATAATCTTCTGTAATCTTATGTTAACTGTGTATGCTGGAATAAAATCTTTTTTTTTGTTTGCCGTTTGTTCTTATAGTAGTTTCGATACTACTCCTAATACTGTTCAAGAATATATATATACTCAATACTTATTTCCCTATGACCATTACGCATTTCGCATCAAAATTCGAATATCCTCTGCAAAGTGTATAAAAACTGAAGAAAGCAAGACAAAAGCAGAAGAAGACACACAATTTGCCATACCAGCGAGAGCTTGGGGACGAGTGTGGGGAAAGAGGGGGCTTGGCTAAGCCTAAGGCAGTGAAAATGCAGCAGCAAAAACTTAAGTGAACATTTTTATAATACTCCACGCATGGTTGGGGGCTTAAAGATGCCGCGCCCCCTTTGCGCCTGTTCCTTGTGCCCCCCGCCATTCATTTAATCTCTGCTTATCAGTGGAGATGCGTACAGCAAAGTGCGCATTTAATGTACAATTGTTCATTAAAGCTGTCTAAAATCCTTATCAAACTCATAAGTTATCAGAAAACTTTGCAACTCTAAAGATGACTAAAAAGACGAAAGTGAAACTTAAACAAATTGATGCAAAATTAAAGCAACATTTTTTAACTTTACTTTGTGAGTGTTTTATGGAACAGCAAAAAGTAGACTATGATAAATTAAAGTCAAAATAGACAAAAGTGACCCTAATGCGAATTACAACAAAATTGTCCCAAAAATATTCTTTAAAGTTAAATTCTGTTGTGACCTCGTGTTAAATAATTCAAGTGAAACGAAAGCAAATTGAAACAGAATTTAGCCAAAAAAAATCTCGAAAGTTAACTCATGTTCAAATATATTTGGCTAAACTTAAGAGTAAGTTTCCAGAAATCCAGTCCAATGTTTGCAGTATCTCAAAAAATAATGATGTTTATTGTAGCATTAAAAGTAAAATTAAGGTTAAAATGAAACTGAAGTAAATTCAGCGCAAATCTAATTAATATTTTCCTCTTAAATGTAATTCGAGTTAACTCAAGCTGTTAAAAGCTTTGGAAATGCAGTTTCTTAGAACAAAGTTTCACCTTAGACAGTTTCTTTATGCATAATCCAAATGCGAGTCAAAATCAAATTGCGGCAAAAATGAAACTTAACCGAATTGTTGCTTAAAGCGAACAGAACAAAACAATTTGTCCCTTTTAAATTTTAATTGAATTAGTGCAAGCTGCAAAAACTTTTGTGTGAGAGAGAGAGACAAAAATTGTTCTGGCGAATTAATTTTTGCTCGGTAAAGTTAAAATGTTTGAAAAGCGAAATTGAGGCGAAAGCGATTCTTTTCTGTTGTGACTAATTGTTTTATAGTTTGTTTAATAAATGCAACAAAATTCCTGTTTTAAACTGAATTTCAACTTAAATTGATTTAAGCTATTGTTTACTCTTTAAATTCAAGGAAAACTGCAGCAGAATTTCGTATTTCGCTTTTCACCTAACATATTTGAAAAGAAGTTCGCACAGAGTAAAAATTCCAATGTTCTTCAAGCGAATTGTCATACAATTTAATGCATTTTCGCACCTCTTTCAAATTCAAGCTAAATCAACACAAGCCGCAAAATGAAAACTAGCTGGAAATCTGCAGTGCAGACGTTTCAGCTGGTATTTCATGAATATTTTCGACGCGTTTATAAATTTAAATAATCCCCCATCAACTTAACACGAAGGAGAGAGCATTGCAAATTGCATTTTGAAATGTCACGCTTACCAATCCGTCCGGCTCTCCGTCTACGGCCATGGACACGGACATGGACGAGGACACGGACATGGACTTGGACTCCTATTGACTTGCGAAAACTTTTAATCAATGCTGAAAAGTGAATGGGCGTGTTTGCCCAGCAATGGGCGAGTGGTGGGTGTATGGGCTATGGCTAAGGGGGGGAGGGGGTGGACTGGCCTGGTAAGGTCGTGGCAATTTCACAACTGCTTTCATATGCAAAAGATTCCAGTGGCGCTGGAGCGCATAATTAGTTTGGCCAGCTGTCTATATACGACTTGGTTTAGATTCAGCATCGGCTTTCATTTCTCCCCAACTTATCCACTCCGTCCCACCCCACCGCCATCTTTCTCGCTTCGTCTCCCGCTGTTCTCCCCTTGGTCCTGTTGCCTGCCTCGTGCAATACTATTTAGCCCAGTTTTATGGTCGGGCGCTAGTTAAGTGCGTGTTGCCTTTGCCCAATGATATTTTAATTAATTATGTGCGCCAATCTTAGCTACAAGATACTTTTGCTCAGTTTATCAGTTTATCGGTCTATCAGTTTGCCAGTTTGCCAGTATATCGGCTCGTCGGTCTATCAGTTTCTCAATATTGCTGTTGCTATGGCTATTCCCTGGCAATTGGCCTCAAGTTCGCCAGCATTTCAGGAAACATTTGTAGCCTTCATTCAACTAAATCACCTTGAACTTGTTTTTATACCCTGTACTTGTTTACTCCATAAAGTATACACAAAATTGTTGTCCGCCAGTTGGCAACTTGGCGACTTCAAGATTTTAATTAAATAAGCTGTATTTCTGACAATCGATAACATTCATATGTAACTTTATATCCATAAATATCAAATGGATGCCCAATTTTTTTTAAACATATTTCAGAATGTTTCTCTAAGCTTTCACATTTTCGTAACACATTTTCATAATCCAGTTTCTTGAGCATAGGTATTTTGGAGGTTTTAAGAGCTGGAGACACAAATTTTCGTCAAATTTACGCAGATCTGAAAAAGGTGCCATTTTTTATATATTCTAACGCCCCGTAAGAGCAGAGTATCTGGCAGTCAGCACTTGCTACAAAAGCGCTGTTTACTTGCTTTTCCTTTGATATTTTCATTTATAGTTATTGCAGGTAATTGCCTGCCAGGCGAAAGCCCGCCTCCCCGTCACTTGTCCATCGTCCCCCTTTCGGGTCTTATCAGCCGATATGTTTGACGCCTGTCAACGACACGACTCCCTCCGCCAACCCCTCCACCGTCCACAATCGGGTCCCCCTTGGCCAATGGTTTGTTTGCGAAGCGCTCAAACTGTCAAAATGGCGTGCGGCAACAACCGACAACAACAACAAACAAGAACAACAACAACAGTGTTAATAAGTCAATAATGTAATTTCTCATTTCATATTTTCGGTTTACACACACACACAAACACAAACGCATATGTATGTATACATTTGTTGCATAATTTTACATATAGATTAATATATATTTTTATTATGACCTATTAACCCTCATTTGGTCTGAACAAAGGGTATTAAATCAGGTTTGTCTATATTTTATTATGTATCCATGTCCGGTATTATTTACTTCGACGTTGCTACTAATCAAGAATATATATACCTTATAATTTCAGAAGATTTAAGTTCTTTAAGATAGGATTTCGATTTACATTTAAGAACTATGTTTTATATTAAACTTTCAGTTCTTTCTATACCGATTTAAATTTCCAAATTAAGATTTTAACTTAAATTTTTTTTTTGTGATATATGCTTTTTATTTAGATTTCAGATTTTTAAGGATTAAATGATATGGTAAGCACTCTTAACTTTAAGTTCTGCCTAAATTAAATTAATTTTTTTTATTTCAACTTTTTTGATGTGCTTAGCACATTTATTAAAGTTTCTAAAGTTGGGGATCAAATCTACTTTTTTGTGCTTATCTACAAGGTTCTCGTCGATCAAATGTGCTTTGGATTCCGAATCAGCATTAGGTGCGTGTGTTCAGTTGTGTATATATTGAGTATTCGGGCCTGAGACAGGTCAAATTTCCCACTTTGGAATGAACACAATAAAACACATAAGTATACTAAAATCAAAATAATATCTGTACTTTTGGCCAACACAATTTAGAAGCAGCTGCCAACGGTAAGTAGGTGCAGACCGTTGTAGACTTGTATTTCCATGGCTGCGGCCTGCCCCTCAGGCAAGGTCATGTCATCTCCTAACATTATAAAGGACACACCGCAGCGGCATATCGTCGAGCAATTGCACAGCCAGGATACTCAAGCCCACAACTGTAAAAGCATGGAGTTGACCCTTAACCAGGACATCGAGCAACTCAAGTCCACGTTCGAGAAGATGATGCGGCCGCACAAAGCACAATACGCCTACCCACGCCCAGCGTCATCGGCACTACAACGCGTTCCCGATTCGCCGGCAAAAGCTGCAGCAGCAGCAGCATCTGCAGCAGCAGCTGGCACAGTAGGCGGCATTATGGGTAACACAATGGACATACCCAGTCGGATGAGAGCCATCAAAGTTTTCAACGTGATGCTGGCACGTCTCTGGCGCCGACGTTGCGCTGAGGTCTGCGATTTACATGAACTAGTTCGCAAATACCAAAGTAAGGTAAGAGAAAAAACTGGAAGACTAAAAAAAAACCAAAAAAAAATATAATATATATGACGATAATAAACCCTTTGGCCATTGAAAATGGCTG
Organism: Drosophila colorata; assembly: GCA_035041545.1. Classification (NCBI taxonomy): domain Eukaryota; kingdom Metazoa; phylum Arthropoda; class Insecta; order Diptera; family Drosophilidae; genus Drosophila; species Drosophila colorata. Next base: position 13,094,307 of record JAWNLD010000490.1, on the reverse strand, counting down.
AAAGAGGGTGTGCTCCAGTTTAGCTTTGCGATTTACATGAACTAGTTCGAAAATATCAAAATAAAATATCAAAATAATAAGTAAGAGACACTGCAAAACGAGAAAAACTGCCTTAATTTAAAGTATGATAAAATATCTGAGCTTTGGCCTATTTCAATTAGTACAGTGCAACAGCAACCAAAACATATACCTTAGCATTAATTATACAAGTAAAAATAGAAAAAAAAATTTTAATTGTGTATGAAATGCAGAATAAGTATACAGGACAAATCCTGACCAATTGACAAAGTTATGGTCAAAACTCTACCGACTCCATTTTGATCACGGTTTCAAATATGGAAACTATGGATCCGAGAGCTTTACATATCAAAATTTTTTGTCAATTTTGCGATTTTTGACTAACAATTTTAACCCCTTAGAATTTGTTTAAATGTTGTTTTTTATACAAATTGTAAAAACCACAAACGATTAAAAATATAAATTTCTAATTCAGTTAGAAAGTGTACTTTAAGCAATTTTTGTACATTTCCCCCTCTCGCTTGCCAGGCCAATACAATGCGGGACGATCTGTTTGTGCGGAACAAGTTGATCTGCCAGGAGCAGCGGCGTTGCGAGAGCCTGGAATCGGAGCTGCGTCGGGTCAAGTACGCGGCCGAGCTGAACTCGCACAACTGTGCGACGATTGAGAAGGCGCTGAATGTGGCGCGCAGGCAGCAGGCGAAGCTGCGCCAGGAGCTGCGGGCCAAGACGCAGGAGTGCAACAATTACGCCGAGCTGCTCAATGTGACGAAGACTGAGATGTTCCGAGAGCTGGCCAAATTTCGACTATGCGCCCAAGAACTGGCTGAGCAACAGCGACAGAATCGCATTCTGGAGATGCGAAATGCAGAACTGGAGGATGAGGTGGGTGTAGGGAATTATAAGTGAAAAACTCTGAGATGATATCTATTGATATATTATCCAACTATCTGTTATATTTATGTATAGCTGCTGACGCTCAAGGATAGCTTTCAGACGCAACATGACGATATTGTCCTGGCTGTGCACACGAAACAGGAGAAACTGGATGAGGCATACGAAACGCTCAAGGGTTACGAACAGGAGCTAGCCGAATTGGAACTGTAAGTTTTTGTTTAGTCTATACACTGTGCACAAAGTGAAAGCGGGATTTGTAAGATTCGCAAAAAAATGGTAGATATAGCTCAGGATGGCCAATGACAAAAAGAAATAATAATATTAATATTCATTTCTTTAGATTTTCAATTGGACAGCAATAGAAAAAAACTGTTTTTAATATTTCTATACACCTTAAATCAAATTAAACTCTTATAGGAACTCCCTTGTACTCATACACGCTGTGGCAAGCTCGTTGCTATAAAACTAACTGCATTTGCTCTCACTCTCAATGTTTCTCCCTATCTCTCTCTCCCGCACAGCAAGCATAACGAGCTGCTTAAAGAGAGTCAGAACGATGCTATATTGGAGGAGATCGGCAAAGTGGAGCGCAAGATCGGAATGGTGCGCTACATGATCTGCTTTATCGGCGCGCACCGTTGGCGTCCGCAGTTGCCAAACTTCAGGTATATTGCGTACGAAATAGTTGCTCGATTTCTGGACTATATGCTGCATGGTCCCGTATCGACACCGACGCTGCCATCCGTGGGCATCTATTTGGCAATTATGCTACTGATCGGCGCCCTCTATTGAGAATATTACAGACATATATATACATACATATATAGATATAGATATATACATATATTAGAGATTTATAGGTTATATCTGTTAAATCAGACATGAGTTAGGAATGATGCTGACCTTGTCATTGGACCATTTCTATATCTATAAGGATTGGTGAATGTTATGTACTTTTACATTTTACTTATTATCTCTTTCGCTTCAATTCTATATTTTATCGCTCTTTCTCTTTGTAAGTTAATCACTGGATCCACCCAAAATTTATGTCAGATAAAGTGCACTAAATTGTCGTCTGGACGAATTTTTATCTATGTGTATACTTACAATTCCAAAGTACCCATGTCCATCAAATACAATAAATAATGAATAAAAACAAATTGTATTCCAAATAGTAATAAACAGAAACAAAAAAGAACAAGATCAAAGAATATACATATATATATGTCTATATATAGATAAATATGGATACATATATGTAAATCAGACACTGCAAATCGAAAATGATCAATTTTACAACTAAGTTTATATTATATCTATTACCAATCAGGACAAGATGAGTTCACATAGAAAAAAGTTATGTTTTAATCTAAACTTTTATTTATATTTGCAAAAATATTTTATTTAAAAACAAATTTATTTTTTAATGTCTTTCACAAACTATTCGATATTTAAGAACAAACGAAAGTATTTAGGGAATTCGAAGCTGTGTACAGGGTATCAATTAGTCACGCCTGCAAGTTATTTAATAATAAACAAAAGAATATAAGGTAAATCAAAACTGGATACAGGGTACCGCCTAGTTGCGCACCCTAACTTATTATTAACTCAATTAGTGCATAAAACAATAATTGTCGCTACAGGTGGGGCTCTGCCCCTGCAGAGGGGGCCTTGAGCTCTTGACCACAAAGACAAATAGCTTCTGACATTTGCACAGCTCGTTTGGCGAATTGTGCAAATGAAAATGGAAATGGTGGCAAATAAAATTGGCATTCTCATCAGTCTAATGCCAGGCAACAACAACTATAACAATAACAAATGGCAACAACAATAACAATCATGAAATGCGAAAGGTGCAAACCGCAGCGCGACTTTAATTAAACAAAATAGTTTGTAATGTAATTCAATATGCCGCGTGCTTATAATTCGTGTGTGTGTGTGCGTGTGTGCGTGTGTGCGTGTATGCCACGGGCACATAAAACTATCAGCAAACACCTGTCGACTGTTTATATTGCCAAGTCTAGAATTAATTTCACTTGTAAGCGAGTACACATAGATTTAAAAGGGGCCGTAAAAATAATAATTTTTTTTTTTTTTACCAATAAAATCATTTAATTAGAATTGCCTTGTAAAAAATTTATTATACCAGTTCGCGTCTTTTTATGATCATCTATGTATATTTACCGTGATTTTTAAGACTTAATGAAAAAATTAATTTAAGTAACTTTCCCTGACCATATTCTAAATGGGCTAAAAAAAAAACACTTGGTCATATGAAAACCAGTTAAAATATTATATACATACGTGCATATGTATATATGTACGCATGTATATATGTTTGTATATAGTATATATAGCATGGGTAATTGCTCGCGCCAATCTTAACCATATATAATGCAATTCATATGCAAATTGTGCCCATAAATAATTCTAGGAAAAATTCTTAGCTTCTTGCAGTAAAACGTTTAAAATGGACTATACTCTATTTTTTTTATAATTCTTGCAGAGGGTGTTATTATTTTTTCATAAAAGGTGTAACGCATTCAAGGATAAGTCCTTTAAAATATATTTATTCTTGATCTACGTATTTATATTTATATAAATATAAATTATTATAAATAGTTTTTATGAAACTATTAAATTAAGAAAATTTGATTTAATTATTTTTCTATTATTTTATTCATTATGTTTGCATTTGTTTTTAATAAACTCCAAGAATTGTGGGGGTAAGGGTATGACATAGTGCGGCTTATATTAAATACTTGTAATATGGTAAAGTACTTGCAAACCCCACTGACTCAATTTTAGTAAGTAGCTTAGTCGCTCACAGTTTGAAATGCATTGAGCTAAACAAAAAAAACACGCACACTCACCTGCGAGGCAATCGCAATGTCGCGCTTTCGCTCTCTCTTACTCTCTGACTCGTTCGCTCGCCCGTTCTTCGCGGCTGGCTGCTCTTCAAGCAATTGACACCTGAGTGTTGTTTTTGCAATCGCTCTGCCTACTAATTTGCTGCATTTTTCTCGTACGCACACACATAAACAAACTGGAAACAAACAAAACACAACAACAACAACATGTGGAGATCACCTCAACAGGAATTCGCAGACACACACATTCGCACGGCCGCATGCGTGTGAGGTGGGCACACACAAATAACAAGAAACTGTATTTAGAGCTTCTTTATTTCTCTGCCGTGCCAAACAATCGAAACTGAAACACGTTGCCGTCGTCGCCGTGACGCGGCTCCTGTTTTTTTTTTTCGTTTCTTTTTTGTTGTGTTTATCGAGCAATGTGCGCGACTGCGAGTGCGAGCGGGCTAACGGGAAAAGCTCAGCCAAACAACTGACCGGCTGAGAGCGGAGCAATGGATACGCACGCCTTGCAGTCGATGCCGCTGCCGCCGCCAGTCGTTTATCAAAGCACAACGAAGAGAGAGAGACAGAGAGAGAGAGAGAGTGCGAGCGTGCCTGTGAGCGTATGCGTGGGTGCCGATCGAGAGAGAGAGAGAGAGCGGCAAAGCGAGTGCAAATTTTATAATTGTGCGCGCTCGCACAATTCTATGTGCATATCTGTATTTATCTTTATCTGTGCGTGTGTGTGTGCGGCCGTTGTAACGGCGGCAATTGTTTGTTATTTTTGCTTTATTGCACAATCTTCACATCAAGCAGCCAGGCAAACAAAAAAACTGAAGCCCTAGCCGAATGAAAGATAGTAAAATACTCTTTAATTTAATTTAATTTTTATTTTTATTATTTTTTCAGCATTCAGGGTGCAGATAAAGCTAAAAGTATTTGAATAACAGTTTGTTAAGCTAAACTCTAAAATTAAAAATACCTATAAACACCCCTACCCGTTGGTCCTTTATTTTATAGGGTATTTGCGTGATCAACGCACAAAAATGCTTGCTGCTGCTGAAGAAAGACAGAACGAAAGGAAACAAGTGGCTGCATTGCCGCCCTGTGCCATTCAAACTGTACTCTCACAGAGCAGCAGCTGCTGCAGAGAGTGCGTGTAAATTGTTTTTGCCTTATTTTCTTATGCGCCTTTGCACAATTCACTTAAGTACAGTGCTTTTGCGGCCGCCTTCTCGCACCTCTCTCGCGCTGTACTCCGTTCTATTGTGCTTGCGTCGGCGTGCGCGTAAGTAAATTTTCTTCTAATTTAATATTTTGTTTACATTATTTATTCATTTACTTATGTATCTTGTGTGCCGAGCGCGCTTCCCTCTACCCCCGCAAACGCCCCAGCCTCCCTGCCGACACATTTGTTTATTTACTTGTTTCACCTGCCAGTCAGCGTCGCAGTCAGCGTCGCCGTCGCTGAGCAAATGCTCGAGCTTAAGTTCGAGCAGCGCGGCCAGGATGCGGCTGATCTTGCGTAGCTTTTGGCATTAGTGCTTTTGGAAATTGGAATTAAACAAAAACTATCTCAGGTCCGTTTATACAGTTGTTAAAATTACCGTGATAAAAAACAAAGCGCATTTGGAATGTGGCAAAAGAAAATATATTACCGTTAGGTGTTAGAGGAATATGCCAACAGCTGCAATTTCGAAACTCTCTTTAACTGTGTTAAAGCACAATATGAGGGATATATAAGAGATTAGTTCGAATTCTTTTGGAGATTTCCAAGAAAGTTGTAAAGGAATTTTTAGACTCGAATTAATGTTTATGAGGAATTTCAAAATGTTTTAATTGTCTAGAAAGGAAAATACATATATTTAAAGAGCATTACACGACATCTATATATATACTTCTTATTTTAAAAAAACTGTCATTATTCATTTTTTATTTTACGTTTATGATGCCCAATATAATTTGCCCATAAATATCACTCAATTTATAACATTTTAGAAATGTTAGAAAAACTCGTTTCAGGATGAAAAAAGGGTTGAAATGACAGGTTAGCATACAAAAATTGTATAATAAATAAATGTTGTAGTTATAAACAATACAAATAATACGTTTTCAGCTATGCTGGGAAATTCGGAAGTGCTTACACATTTAATTTGGAGAAAAAACAGTTGCTAAGACCAGTTGATAAGTGTTAACAATATTCCCCAATGTTTATCCACATATATACATATATATTTAATATTACATATTACATATATATTTAATATTATTTTTTCGACTCCCCTTTCAATTACATAAATGTATGTATTGTATTTTCTTCACGGAAACTCTATTCTCTAAATTTTTCTATCTGTTTATCCCTCATCATCATCATATATTTATTCCACGTAATTTTCATTTTGAATTTCGCTTCTCGAATTCCGCGTATTCTGTGGACGATGGAAACCTTAGACAAAGTGAAATTCTAGATCCTTGGAATACCGTTAGGAAAGTTTCTTGGTATTCACAGTTGATTCGTTCAAATGAGTTTTACTTTCTAGGGATTAAACGAATAAACGTCGACTGATTTTGATTACATTCTGAAAACAGTTTGTTCTCTAAAAGGGGGGTGGGTGGGTTGTTAAGGGCACATCTTCGATTTAAATGAAAATAATTCAAGCGGCAAGTCAGTGAAAACCCTTTGCATTTCCATTACGTTATGAAAACAGCATTTTCCACGAATCAGGAGTTCATGGGAAAAACTAATTGAAAATGTTGAGTTGAATATTTCTACAAATTAAAGTATTTTCTAGTCAGCTAGTAGATATTATGATTTCTAGCTAAATTGCGCCAGTCGAGAGTGTTCGACTAGCAGATTCCCTGCACTAAAAACAACAGTTTCTTCTTGTTCTTTGTATGGAAAATTGATTCTTCAATCACATTTTTATGGTTTGGCATAGAAATCATATTAAAATAAATTTGTCAATTTTTGTGGCAGAATAGAAAATATTATATATTATAATATGCCTTAGAAAAAGCTAAATGAATGTTTTTGCGTTCGTGTGTCTTATTTGTTGTGTGTCTAACTTTTGCGAAATCTACGAAATATGACGCAGCTCGAAATCGATATTCATCCATTTTATGTAAATTGAAGTTTTGATCAATGTACGCTAAACGAGATTGTTCAATATATACATACCTAAAGCATACAAAAATCGCTATTCTAAGTGGATGGTTGATTTGATAAATATTATTATAATTTGTATATTATATAAGAATATTTAAAAGTGGGGTACTAACGTATTATCCTAAGCTATTTTCGAATTATTCGATATTATAGCAATTGATTTTCAACAAATTTAGTTTTTGAAAAAAATAAATAATGATAAACGTGTTGTGTGTAAGGTGTATTAGAATATATATGTGTAAACATATATAGATTTTGAAGCATAATATACATATTTATTAATATTTATATTTTCTGGGATTATTCCCACGCATTGTCACAAGTCGATTAAGCCCACCTTTGTAATTAGAGTACGAGGTATCGTGAAAATGTTTTATAATATATGCTGTGATAATGGCAAAAAGTTCGCATAGATATTGCAATTTCTGGGTAAATGCAACAAAACCAAAAACTATGTGAAAACGGAACGGCAAAAAAAATAAGGGAACTGCGACGTCGACGGCGACGACGACGACGACGTCGACTGCAACTGTGAATGCAATTGCAATTGCGTGGGCGCATGGCCAAGGACGCTGTAAAGAGGATGTGAGTGGCAATGGGCATGGTAGGGGGAGGGGGTGGCTACTGCTGCCTGCTTCTGACAGTTGCGGACATTTTAATTAGTTGTTTTTGCGACGCGTTTTTTTCGGCTGCACTTGACGAGTTTGGCGAGGGCGCGCCTAAAAGCGCGCAGCAAAAACATGAATTGCCGCATTCGGACACGCACACATGCAAACGTATCACAGCGAGATTTGACACTCACACACACACACACACACAAACACGCAGCAGCAGTTAGAGTTGAAGAGAGCGGCAAAGAGAGCGCGCATAAGCTGGATTTGTGTGCAATGCAAACGGTTCTTTTTTATTTGTTTGTTGTCTTTTTTGTTATTTTTTTGTTCGGTGAATGCTTACCGCTGTCGACGCTGACGTTGGCGTCAGCTGCGCTGCTGCCACAAAATATACAAATTCTGTCTGTGTGATATTATTGTTTATATTTTTGTTTTCTTTTTTATTTATATTATTTTTTTTTGTTTGGTTCTGCACTTTAATTTACACGGCTAGCATTTTTGGTTGGTGTTGTTGTAAGCACATGAAAAAATTTGCAAAAAAAAAAAAACAACAACAATTAAACAACAAATCAGTTGTAGCAAGAAAAAGTTGCTTTACGCTTCTATTTATTTACACGCACAAAAAAACACAAAAAAAATATTCTGTTATTGTTTTCTTTAACGCAGACGGCAGCCACAAAAGCAACAACAACAACATGAGCTGGTTTGTTATTATTATTATTTTGATTATTATTGAAGTTGGTGCAGAAGGCAGCGAAATGCGCGTGCTTTAAGTTTAACTGTTGTTCTTGCTGTTGTTGTTGTTGTTGGCATTCTTTTGGGCTCGCCTTCACATTCAAAAAAGGCAACTTTTTCTTACTACTCCTGTCTACTTGTGTTGTGTTTGAATGGCACTGTGCAGAGTGTAGCGCGCTCTGCATCCGCCTCGCACGAGTGTCTTTGGTGAACTGAACTTGCGTTTATTTACACGATGACGTTTGTCGTTGGCGCACGAGCTTTAGCTTCAGCTTCAGCCCTATTCGCGTAAAAAGCTCTACAAGTGCGACGACGACAGCAGCTGAACATTGAATGCGTTGTGCTTGCTGTTGCGACGCACAGTCGCGTCCAGCACAATAATACACTTGCGTATTTAGCTTATGCCACTTATATTTCCAAATTTTTGTAAGTACTTTTTTAATAAATAACACTAGGCATGACATACACATATATATTGAATATATAATGCAGCGTTTGATTAGGAGCTTAATAATGTTAGTCTACTTTTTTGGGCTGCATAGTGGCAGGCTCGCCGCGTTTGTTTCTCTGTGTGTGTGCGGTCATGTTTTTGTTTGGTTTCTAAAGCTGGCGCTTGCCAAAGCTTGGCTGCATTCAAGGCAGCAAGGGTTTAGCACAGGTGCGAGCGAGACGCGGCACGTGCTTTTTGACATTGGTGTTGGGCAACGTGCGAAAGCACGTGAGCTCCCAACGGCACATAACGGTAAATTAGCGCCTCTACAGCTGCCTTTGCGGCCGAGCTGATTATGCTTTATGTTATGTGTTTTATAAACTATATACCAATATGCTTATATATGTTGTATGTTGTCAAATGCATAAATTTGGTTTATTTAGCTCTTGTTGCTGCCAATGCTGTTGACCTTACCTTCATGGTGTTACGCCTCGCCGCGCCCCCTCAATACCGTTACAGTCATTGTCGGCGGGATTACACATTTAAGCTTTTGTGCCAATTGGCGTCATTGTTTGAGGTTATGTGTGCGTGCAGCCGAACCGAAGTGCGCTCGTGTTTCGCTCCTCCTGTCGCTTTGACCCTGACAATGAGCGCCCTGGTGCGGCATCACTTGCTATGTATTCATTTAATTTAATTTGTATCAGCTTAAGCTATTTAACGACCAGCGCAACAAAACGGAAACGGAAAGGAAACCACTCTTCCGCCCGTGCACCCACGTTCACCAGTATTTTCGGCTGGCTGCGGCGGAAGTCGACTCATGCGCTTATTGATGTGAAGCAGCGGCCTGACTTGACTTTGTCTAGTCGGCCCCAGCCAAGGGCAGGGGCACCGGGCTGTTACACGGCACTTGCAGTGTTTGCTTTGCTTTGAATGTGCGCTAATTCGCGCCGTAAATGGATTACGTTTTGCCTTGCGAAGGCTTCGGCGGAACGTGAGTGCACATGACATATTTGCAGAAGGTTAAGCCAGATTTGCTCCAAGCTCAAGGTAATAAATACAAAACAAACAAATCAAGGAAGGAACAAAGGAAAACCACATTTTGAATTACGCGCGCTGTTTGGCAGCACTTGTGCTGCCCACTGCAATCGATAACACGTGTGCTTAATGACGTTAGACAGCGTCAGCTGTTTTTATTTACGAATTTTGAGTGCTTTAATCACAAACAAGCGCATTTATTATTAAAACTTTGCAGAGGATTGTCAATTGCAATTATCATAAAATAAGTAAATCAATAGTAAGATAAACTCAAAGCGAACTTAAAACACAAAATAAACATTCATGCATTTTAAATAGCGCGCGCAGCGATAACACAGCAGAACGATATCAATATGGCGTCAGCTGTTTCTAGCATTTTGCAGTGCTTATATTTTTAAAGAATATTAATTAAGATATATATCAATTATAAGCTAAAAATAAACACAATATAAATAATTTAATCAATTATATACCTAAGCTAGCAATCAACGAAAACCAACGAATAAAAAAATCAAAACACATTGAATTGCGCGCGCAGTTTTACAGCACTAGCACCCGATACCATTGCTGGCTATCAGCTGTTTCTGTCTTTTTTTTGTGATTTTTTGCTGTCAGCTTGCACAACAGTTTTTTTTTATATAGAAATTAACTTTAGATAAATACACCTTATTCTAACAAAGATGAGGCTGACAAATGTCTTGTTTAAGAAAGTTAAAAGCAAGTAAGTGATTGTGGGGCATTTAATTAATTTTCCCGCTGTACTCCATACACAAATCCCGTATTTATCCACAGGCGCATCATGGTATTGCTGGAAAGCGTGGTCAGCGGCCATCAGTTCAACGCATTTCGCGAACGCCTCGCGGACAAACTGGAACTGATCCGCTTCGATCCGTACAGTGAGTGGCCTATTGTACAGTTATGCCTCAAGCCAATTCGGTTAACTTTATTTATTAACATTTTTTTGCAGTTCAAAAGGAGAGTTTGTATCGTGAGCGCAAGAGAATTCGCAGCGCTTAAGGCGGCAGCGCGAGAAAAAAAAACATTGAATGGTGGCTGGGATTTCCTTTCTTTTCCTTTCTGTTTTCTTTTATATATATATGTAGTCTAAGTCAAATATATACATATGTGCTCTGTATATAAGCGCAGGTGTTTCCTCGATAAAACCAGTTCTTTCATGGGATTTACTGGTTTCCGTTGCTTTACCCCAGGAGCCAAGGCTGCAAACCGGGTTCGAACCCAATATTCCCTTATTTTGTAGATCATAAACCAAACAAGTTAACCTAAGACCGAACCAAACCATCTCTTCAGATGGTGACAGTTTCAACCACCACAATTTATGTAGATATTCTGACTCTTTACTAGACAGCAAAAAAAAAACAAAAAAAACAAATATAATCAGTCTTGTAGGATTAATGTTCATTTAGGCATAGTTTTTTTTATTTTTATTAATAATAAATAGGAGGGATTTCAATAAAATTAGACATATATAATATCTTTAATGATTTGCAAACGTGGAACAAACAAAAAAAACAATGAATCAAATTTCCACAAAAGTACAGGTGCATAAAACTCTACAAAAAAAAAATATGGACATAATAATAATAATAATAATGGGTACTTCTGGCACTAGACGGACCTTCTGAAGGGCTGCTCGGTCATGAGGAGGCCGCGCTCCCAGAGCGCGGTGGCCACCTCAACGCGCCGCTCGGCGCTGCGCAGCGGCAATTTGGCGACCTGCAGGTAGTTGGGATAGGCGCTGATCAGCGTCTCGACTGCTGCCGCCTCGGTGGGCTGGATCTCCATAAAGTTGGCCGCGTGCTTGCAGTAGTCGAGCGCATTGTCCACGTAGTAGTAGACGCGCAGACTGCTGCCGTCGGCCACCAGGCGCAGAATGTTGGCGCGCAGGAGGCGGACACGCGTCCGCTCGGTCAGCGCGTAGTCGGACAGGCACTGGCCGTGTGCGTCCGTTCGGCTGCGCGAGCCAAACACGGTGCGCAGCTGCTCCTCGGGCAGGATAACTGGTGGCAGGGCCTCGCGCTGGAAGCGCTTGGCCAGCTGATCGACGGCGGCATCTATCTGGGCATCGCTAGGGACGAGATAGTGCTGCACCAGGCGCCTAGTGTTCTCGAGCAACTGCGTCCGTAGCTCGCCCGCCTGCCCGCCGCGGGCCAGGCCCAAATGCTGCCACGTGTGCAGAGGCAGCCCGCGCCGCAGACTCAAATGATGTTTGATGGCGCGCTGGAGTACGTCGGGCATTAGCTGCTCGAGGAGATTGGCGTACGCCAGCTGCTGATAGACGCTGAGCGTGATGTGCAGCGAGTGCTGCTGCTGCTCTGTGACCGCCTGATGGACGGTGCCTCGGGGAAAATAGAGTATATCGCCCGGCTCCAGCACGGCATCAAAGATGGGCGCGCCCAGCTGCTCCTGGCTGTAGTTGCCGGAGGAGACGCGGCCGAGCACATCAGACGGCAGCGGCGGATTGTAGAGACGCCAACGCTTGCGTCCCTCCACCTGCAGCACAAATGCCTCGATGTCGTCGTAGTGCGGTGCAAAGCCCTGGCTATTCGGCGGCGTTAAATAGACGTTGGCGCCGACCAGACAGTGGAAGTACTCTTGCAGCACGGTGCACAGCTGTCGCAGGCCGGACAGATAGGTGCTCGGATTGAGGATGCGTATGCTGCAGCCGTCGCCGTAGTGGCCCCACACGGTCGGCGGCATTGCCCGTCCGTCCGGATTGCGGGTCTCGCGTTTGCCGTTCTTATAGCTGGTCACATCGATGTTGGTGCTGAACTCGAGATGATTCCTGATCAGCAACTCGTCGATCATCTTGAAGGAGATGAGCTGGGCGAAATATTGGGGCTGGCGGCGCTTCACCTGGCACGCGTTGCGCTCCCAGTACGTGCCGAAGAACTCCTCCGGCTTGATCGGATTCAGCAGCCAGAAGAGCACACGCTTGCCCTCCGCAATGCTGTCCACGAGATGCACCGGCGGACGTGGCGGCTCCGTTTCTGTCTTCCTCTTCTGCTGTTGTTGTTGTGGCTGTCCGCTGTTGCGAGGCAGCGGGCGCGACTTGGCCGCCATCTTGTCGGCCATTTTGTCCGCACCTTTGCCGGGCAGGCGACACGGCTTGGGCCCCGCCTTTGCGGCCAGCGGACACGATTTGACCGTGGCACGCGGCAGCGCATAGGAGGGCGTCGCCTGCTCGCGCTGCGCCGCCGCCGATGCGCGCTGCTCCTGCGCCTGTTGGCGCTTCTGCTTGAGCTTTTGCTGCATTTCGAGCTTTTGTTGCTTGGCAGTTGAGGGCTTGCCGTTGTTGTTGTTGTTTAGATCGGCATCGCTGGACAAAAGTTCGCTGCGTTTGTGCGCCTTGCGTCTGGCTGCAGGCGCGGGGGCTGGCGAGGGGGAGGCCGAGGGGGAGGCGGAGCTGGCGTTGGCGCTGCTATTCAGCGTGTATTCCTCGCTGAATTGCGAGCTGGAATTGCCGGTCCCGCTTTGGAAAGCACTTGCAGATGAGTTGTTATCCTCGCTGCCGCTCTCGCTTGCACTCGCGCTGTCATCATCAGCACTTTCGCTGCCGCTCTCACTTCCACTCTCACTTCCGCTCTCACTTCCGCTCTCGCTTCCACTCCCACTTCCGCTCTCGCCGCTGCAATCGCTGCTCTCAAAGTCATCGCTGCTCTCAAAGTCATCGCTGCTGTCTCCATCTGCATCGCAATTCTGCTTGCCCCGCTTGCTGATCAGGCGCGCCATCTGTTGAGCTAATTCGGCTGTATTATTCAGTTCCTCCATTGAGGCGTCTGTGCAGCTGCTGTTGCTGCCGGTCTTTTTCTTCTTGTGTGCGCCATTTTGGCGCTTGATCGCGGCACCGTTATTTCGCTTTTGTGATGATTTCTTTGGCGCTCGCTTTGCTATCGGCTTTGGTGTCTGTTTTTGTGTCTTTTTGGCTGCTTTCTTTGGCCGCTGCATTTTGCTGTACGACGCGTACGCTGATAACGCATCTGCCAGCTGGCTTTTTTTAAATTTTTTTTTATAGTTATTGAAAGAAAAACATAAATCAGAATTTGATTTGAATGCCGGTAGACAGTAAACTTGTGGCGAATCGTTCTGAATAAGTTCAATTAAACTACTCACTTAATTGAACGTACGAACACGTCCCAGATTACAGTTCACTGTTCGTTTTATTATATACATATTACAAAAAAATTTAATAATTAATGCATTTTGAATTTTATATTTACAAATTATGGTGTGAGATTTTGATTTAATAAATTAAATGAAAATAAATCAACAAGTGAACGAACGTTCAATAAAAATTTAACGACTGAACTTATTTTTTAAATTGACCTGCGTTGTACAGCACTAACGAGTATATGAAACGAGCGTAGCCACGTTGCTAAAAGTCTTTTTAAATATAAACTCAGTTGTTACATTGCAAAAACTGTGCACATTTCTAATCAAATAATTTTATCGTTTTATTTAGACATATTTTTCAAGGATCAAAGCGCAAGGAAGTTGACTTTAGTGCTGTAAAACGCATCATCCGATTTATGGATGTTGGTATCGGCGCATCGATTACTCGATACCTGTGCTTTCGTCTTGTCCGTGCAGAAATCATTTCCTCAACTTATTTTGCCCAATTTAACAGTTAATCAATTCAAGAAATGACAAACGAAAGCACAAATGTCGCCGAGCGGCTCAAGGTGGGTCCGCGAGAAAACGTCACCTATCCCATAGTGATGAAATATTGCGGGCACTGCACGATGCCAATAGAGGTAAGAGGAACTCGGCACATTTTTAATTTAATGTATTGAATTGCGGCTTGTGGCTTGCAGTACTGTGAATACTACCCGGAATATGACAAGTGCAAAGAGTGGCTGGAACGCAATCTGCCCGATGATTTCGAGCGTCTCAAAATCGAGGAGGAGCAGGCTGCCGCAGATGGCACCGACGACGACAAGAAGCGCCAGAAGCGCGGTGGCAAGGGGCTGCTGCGCGTCAAAAAGAAGGAGGATGTCCCCAAACGCATTTGTGTTTCACGCGCTGCCCGCGGCAAAAAGAAGTCCGTCACGGTGGTAACCGGACTGAGCACTTTTGGTGAGTACTCTAATACTTCTATTGACATGATTATTGAATACGCTGATGCATTCGCCCCGCGTTCACAGATATTGATCTCAAAGTGGCCGCCAAGTTTTTTGGCACGAAGTTCGCTTGCGGCTCGTCGGTGACGGGCGACGATGAAATCGTCATACAGGGCGACGTTAAGGATGAGCTCTTTGACGTCATTCCCGACAAGTGGGCCGAGATCGATGAGGATGTCATCGAAGATCTGGGCGATCAGAAGCGTTAATCAACAGAATCAACAGCCATTTGTTGTGCTTATTTTATACGCAAATTACATCAAATATTAAATGAATTAAACTCTAGCCTCTATCACTGCGGCTGGTTGGGCTGCAACTGATCCGGGCCGCTATTATGAAAGTGCTTGTGCGTCAGCTCAATAATGGCCTCGTTCTCCTCGTCGGTGAGCGGTACCTTATTGTCGTCAATGAGCTGCAGCGATGCCAAGATGAAGTACAAAACAGGACCAGGCATATATGTATCTACTTACCAGCTGTGTGTGCAGCGCGCTCGTCGGCGGGTCATTCACCATTTGCAACAGCTCGTGGGGCATCAGCCGGTAGTCGGCCAGGTCGCACAGGTAGTTGGTGATTGATTCGCGTGTTTGCGTCTTGCAAGGTGACTCCTCTAGGTACTGCAGTGCCTGTTCCATAGAAAAACCAAGTAAGAACTCTGCAGTCGGGTGTAACCGACGGCGCAATACTCGTTCACCGTATAATAACTGTTTAAAACAGTCGAAAATAGTTGTAAATATTATTATATAGGGAAAATATCGTTTTTTTTATTTGTGTGGGCGTGGCCGATTTTTCGGCTCGATATTTAGAGGAGGCCATATGGAAACTGTCCGCTAAATACGGTGAATAGCTCTTAAATTGTAATTGTATTGAACTGCCACGCCCCCAGTGGGAACGGGTAAATCCGGGTATATATACAACATTTTAAGAATATGGCTTCAAGAGCAAAGAAACAAATTTCGTTCATACGGACGGACGGACATTGTACAATCTCAATATACTCTTCAATTCGTGAACGAGTGTAAACAACGTTGCACTGTTAGTGTTGATGCTGGCTTGAACACCCTGCCCGAGCCATGTACTCGATACCTCGTAGGTGACCGTAGCCAGGTTCCGCATGCCAAACTTCTTTTTGGTGCTCTTGATCTGTTGCAGAAGCTGCATAACCTCCA
The DNA here is from genome assembly GCA_035041545.1 of Drosophila colorata. Lineage (NCBI taxonomy): Eukaryota > Metazoa > Arthropoda > Insecta > Diptera > Drosophilidae > Drosophila > Drosophila colorata. The sequence goes on along the minus strand of JAWNLD010000490.1, from coordinate 13,078,256 downwards.
GATTTGTGACGTACGAGTATGTGGCATTAATACTGCAAAGTATTAGGCACACTATAGAATTTGTATCTATTGTTTATTCACACATTTCTTACGTTTCCATAATACTTGGATATTTATTTGTCTTCAACAATTTGTAAACAAACTGCAGTCAAGCACGCGTGGCATCGATAAAAAACAGGTATCGACTACTGAGTACAAGTACTTGGCGGGAAAGTTAATTGCTTGGATATAGGAAAAACCGATTTTTTGACTGGGAAAGCAGTTGCTTGAATACATTGAACTGAATTCGAATTAAATCGACGTAACCGAGCAGAAATTGTCAGATGCGTTGCTAAACATTCAGTTGTCGTCGAATCTAGCGCTGTAAAACATCGTTCGGTATCGATATACCCAGTGTTTTCAACATTACTGCTTTAAATTGAAATTCTCGGCTTTCGCTCAGTTCCTCTTTCATATTTGTCCAAATTAAATACAATAGCACAATGGGGATCGCAGACACAGTCAAGCGAGTACTGGGAGATTCATCCGAAATCAAATCCCACAAGGCCCGAAATCGCAGCTTCCTAAAACGACGCGCACTGCAGCATGCCGGCTACCTTCATCCGCAGAGCAACTGGTCGCTGTGCACGGACTTGCAGCGCCAGTGGAGTCGTCGCCGCTTGCGCCGCCTCTTCGCGTCCGACAGGCACACCGCCCAGCCGACGATGCAGCGCTCCAATTTGAAGCAGCAAAGCTGGTCGTTCTTCTGGTACACATTGCTGCCCATGATTCTGGTGTTGTGCTTCAGCTGCTGCATCACCTTGTACCAGAACACGGAGGCCGTGTCCAAGTTCATGCAGCGCTACTCCAACCAGTACCAGGACATAGTGCACAACAAGCTCAACTACTGCGATCGGCGCATGCCATTAACAGACATTTTCGAGCGTATTCAGAGCAATGTGCTTGGCCAGGAGCTGGCGCTGAAGCAGCTGGAGCTGGCGCTGGGCAATCAGAGCTCGTTTCAGGCCATTGCGCTGGCGGGCACGTCGGGCGTGGGCAAGAGCCTCACCATGCGCCTGCTGCTGGAGCTGTATCCGTGGGCGGAGAACGTGCAGAGCATCGCCTGGAACGACTATGAGCTGGCGGATGAGGAGGCGCGCTACCAGACCGTTCTGAACATTCCGCGCCACTTGGCGCACTGCGGCCGCAATTTGGTTATCATCGACAACATGGCCGCATGCGACATGGAATACGTGTCCTCGATAAACGCTCTGGTGTATTCGCACAAAGACGTGGCCACCGGCAACAATGACCCGTACCGGAAGCACCTGACAATTATTTACATCTTCAATTTGAACGGAATGCTGCCCAGCGAACACTACAGCCGGCAGCTGGATGCGCTGCAGGAGCTGCGAGCGGCAACCACGGTGATCAACTATCGCAGCTTCGAGCCCAACGATCTGGAGAAGTGCATGCGCCACGAGGCCCAGCTGGTAGGCCTGAGCTTGGAAGAGCGCTACGTCCACGAAATGGTCAACACAACCAATGTCAAGGCCTCCGGCTGCAAAACCGTGCGCGCCAAGGTTCTGATCTACGGCCAGCCCCAGTCCAATGACCAGGAGGAGCACGCCAAAGCGGATCAGGCGCCAGTTGACGTCAATTAAGACGGGCAGTGACCAAACCTATTCCTAGGCATGTTTAGTTTTTCAACGAGTTCACGTTTTATTTTCTCGTTCTTTCGGCATTTAAGTTTGGTACAAAAAGGCTATAGGGTTCGACTTCTGTCATTTTTCGGGGGGGAAATGCGAAGCAACATTCTGTCAAATTCAAGTGTTACCAAAAAGGCCCAAATGTAGACTTGTACTATATTAAAGCTTTTATTATAGCAACTAACATTCTAATAGTATTTAAGCAATTCACCCTAGAAACATGGAGTTCATGGAACTTTGCAAATGACTGATAATTATCACTAATTAATTATAGTTAAGCAGCTTTTAAGACGCTATATGTAAGCTTAACTTGGTAAGACGGCCTACTTGGCTGTCATTTTTGGTTGTGACCCGCTCTTGTTAAAATTAATACGTATTGGTCGAAGAACATGTGTCGGTGTTTTTATCAATTGATTTTGAATTGAACCGGTTCGAGCACGAAACTTTCATTTTCAGCCGAACCGAACCATTTGCTCTTTAAAAATGGTTTCGTTTAGCAATTTATTATTGTTCAATTTTTGACATTTTTAGGATATATGCCAAATGTGGCTATAATTATACTAAAAAAAAAAATCCTAGTTATGTTCTAGTTCAGTTGAGAATTTATTTTCCGTGCTTACTCATTTAATTTCTAAAATTTATATCATCAAATATAAATTCTGATTTGAAAAAAAGAATAAGAAAATAAAAAATCAGAAATTCATGAATATATAAAAACAAAGTACAAATATGTATAATACGGAACTTCGCACTCAAACTGAAATTAGAATCGAATAGAATACATTCAACTTGATCAAAAGCCATCCGAATGCTGGGCTGATTTATCTGATCAGTCAGGAATTTTGAGACTCGGTTAGGCCTACCGTTTTCTGTCTGGCAAACAGTATGTTGCTTATTTGTTAGAAACTCTTCGACTTTTTGTCTTCAAAATTAATATTTCGTATATGTCTCGACACGCCTATCTAAAGAAAACTCCAATATTTCATGTTTTACTCGTAAGCACGAGGGATCTTTTGAATTCTTGTGAAAAAGTGACGCAGAATTCGCGCCCAGAAGAGCACAGAATTCTGGTAGGTCAAATTGGAATCAAATTGGCACTCACTTTCGCTCGACGATGGCCCAACACGAGGAAGTTGGCAATGTGAACATTTGGTGGTTTCCGCACGACTTTTGCCAGTCGCGCTTTGGGGATTACCGACAGAGCGGCACCAATTCCTGCACGCTGATCTCGCTGATACTGGCGGACAAGGTCTCGAAGATGCCCAGCCTGAGCCAGACGGTGTCGGAGCTGCCGGCCGTGGCCTGGGACTTGATTGGCGACTCCATCAACGATGGCAATAATGTCTATCACGATCTGATCTCGGCCAATCTGAATATTAACATACCCGACGCCATGTCGGCGATACGAGCACATCAGAAGATTAACTTTCGCTTGGAGGAGTGGTTCTTCACGCAGGTCGGCTCCGATCCGCTCAGTCCGATGATCGTCGGCGTGGAGCTGTCGCGGATCTTTACCACCACGTTGGATGCGTTCCAGCTGGGCAACGGCTGGGACGTGCCATCGCATCTGTTCGCCGCCATCGTCGCCGATTGCCGGACCGTGATGGTCGCCATCGATCTCCGCACCTCGATCGTGGCGATCATTGACTCGCATCAGCATGGCGGCGATGCCGGCGCCGTTTACGCCCAAAGCACCATACACTATATCAGCGATCTGATGTTCTGGTTCATCAGCATGCTGGATCACATCTACTCCAGCCATCCGGCGATATTCGAAATCTCGTTCCTTTGCGCCCTGCCGGATGTCGCCGCGCGCATCCCGCCCGCGGTCGAACAGTACGCCAACGATATCTGCAAGCCGAAGGAGAAAACTCGGAAAGGCTAATACCCCGGTCGCAGTGTTCAATTGGACGCATTCCGGAGCCATGGGATCAGTGCTTGCGGCCGTTCGTTGTTTTATTTGCTCACGCTTACGTTTGTTCTTTATTTGCGTTTTACTTATTTACACAAATTGCCAGCGGCCCCCAAAAGCCGCCATGTACCCAACCTCTTTTACCCAATAAATTTTGAATGTGCTTCTTGTTAACGGTACGACGCGTGCTCCTCGCTCTCTGCTCAAAGCTGCTCTCAGCTGCTCTCTTCAGCTCTAATTGGTCTGATTGGGTCCAATTGACGATGACAGCGCAGCTTCTCTAAATTATAAAAATTATTTAAAGTAAATACATTTATTTACATTTATTTCGCTTAGCAAGATTTGCTCCCTTTTTACCAATGTTCAATTAGCGGCCTATTTTTGCAAACTTGTAAATCCGAAAAGTATAAACTGAAGTCTGATATCTAATGTTAATTTTTGATGAACTTTGAAATTTTTTTAGATTTATAAATATAGAAATGTAAAATATAGTTATACTAGCCTAAAGATCCTATTAGTTTAAAGATCCTATAATAATAAAAGTTACAGAATTGCCAATTTCGAGCTCTTGTGATAAATGAATATCAATTTATCTGGAGTAAAAGCTAGTGCTCTTTCGCAGTGTTAAATTTTTTATAAAATACAGAAAATAAAATATTTGAATCTGTTTAGCCAGAGAGTTGTCCCGTCCCAAGCTTTTTTTTTATAAAGATTGCCGTTCCAATTCTCATTAATTTATTTTCATTTATTCATGGGTTTTTGGGGGGTTTTGGAACATGTACGAGTGATTTTTGTAAAGACATGTTGGCCAGGACAATGCAGCAGTGCACATCACATCGATTGGAATTTGGCAAGAGAGCCAGTTGGCCTATGAGTATGAATATGAGTATGCGTGTGTGTATGTGAGTGTGTGCAATGTCTGTTAAATGCGTTTGCTAATACAATGCTATTCAAATCCTGCGATCAGTACAATTTTTTAATTTAGCTTTGTGTTTTTGCTGTCTGCGCATAAAATATATGTGTTTATATTTATATATATATATATATATATATAGATATAGGTATGTATATATATATAGGTGTATGTGTGTAATGATTTCTTGTTTAATCCTCAGCAATAGGTTCGAGTTAAGGCTAATCTTGTAATGTGTATGCTTGTATTTGTGTTATATTTTTGCTTTTACTTCTTTATTTGTGTATTTTTGTTTTGTTTTTTGCTCTCGTCGAGCTTTAGTTCAACTAGATATCATCGATAAATTTATATATGTTAATAAGGAAACATTTTTTTCTTCGCTTGCGATCTTTGTTCGGGCAAAGAAACGCATTGTTTTTGATGCAGCAGCAACGCTTAAGAACCTAAACTTGTATATTACGTGCGAATATTCCTCTCTCCTCTCCTATGTGTTGTGTTGTTGATGTCCTGCTCTTTTTCATGTGTGTGTGTGTGTGTGTGTTGTTTGTTTTTCCTTTTTGGTAATTTCGCTTGTATTAATTTTGCTGCTGCTGCCTCTGCTGCTGCTGTTGCTAGCTGCGCACCTCTTAATCGAGTCCATCGTCCACAAAGTCCGACGATTCCTTTTTGGCCTTTGGTTCGCTGCTGTTCGCGGGCTTGGGCTCCGCATCGCGGAAGGCCGCATCGTCGCTGTCAGCGTCGCCGGCGGTCGGATCGCCGCCTGGGAAGCCGCCACCAGGGAAGCCGCCCGGGAAGAAGTTCTTCATCAAATTAAAGATTTTCGGATTCGAAACGTATTTTGAAATATTGGCCGGATTGGCCAGTATATCTTGCATGGCAGCTGCCACTTCGGGATCCTTCATTTTCGACATTAGATCGCCCATATCGAAGCCGGCGGGCATGCCGCCGCCGCCACCGCCGCCGGAGAAAGCTCCAGCTGGAAAACCGCCTGCGCCTGGAAAACCGCCAGCACCTGGAAAACCGCCAGCGCCTGGGAAAGCGCCGGCGCCTGGAAAGCCGCCAGCAGTGCCTTGTTTAGCCTGCTCCTTGCGCGCCTTGCACTGTGCACGCTGACGATCCTTGATCTTGCGCTCAGCTTGTTTGCGCTCCTGCTTGATGCGATGCTGCTCGATCTTCTTGGCATTGGGCGTCACCTCGCGCAGCCACTCGTCGGCCTCTTCGTCAAAGTCCAGCTTGCAAGCCTGCCGCAAATCCTTGGCCGCCTCCTCGAACTGGCCGAGCAGCCGATTGGCCCGCCCACGGAACTTGTACGCTGCCGCCGAGTCACAGTTCAGCTCCAAGGCCTTGTCGCAGTCGCGTATGCAAGCGTTCGGGCGCTTCAATTTTAGGAAGGCCTGGCCGCGCTTGGCGTAGAATAGCGCATTGCCCGGATTCAGCTCAATGGCCTTCGTGTAAAAGTTAATGGCCTCGTCGAATTTCTGTTCGCTGTATGCGGCGGCCGCCTGGCCGCGTAGATCGCCGGCCTGGTCGATTTCCTCGTCGGTGGGCGCCTTGCCCGAATCGCCCATTGGCTGGGCGGGATCGTTGTCGGCCTCGATGACGCCTGAAATGACAAAAAATTGAGGTTGGAACATCACAAGTTTCGAACACGTGATTTTCAAATACCTTCCATGTCCAGTTCGACATCGGACTCGGGGTCAGTTACGCTAGTATCCTCGTCGCTTTTATCGGAGTCATCTGCTCCGGCGGTCGTTGCCGATTCGGCCGGCTTGGGCTTGGCGCCGGCATCGCCGCCAAAGGGGCATTTGCTGTAGTTCAAGGGAAAGGGGCGGGGGGATTGTTAAAAAAAAATGTGCACTCACACACACACGCATACACTTACCCAGTTTCCGGCATCTTGAAATCACCCGCGGGCACCGTGCCGCCGAATTTTTCCACAAAATCCTTGACGAATTGCAATTGGGGCATGTTCAATACCGTTGGATTTGTATTGACAAAATCAATGAAGACCTTCAGCTTGAGCAAATCTTCGTGTTGCATTGGCGCGGCCATTGTTTCTTTTCTTTTTTTTTTTACAAGTTTCGTGCAAGTTCTCGTACGTTCTATCTATTCTATTTTAAATATATGTATGTAGTATGTAAAATGCGTCTCACACAAAATGCTGAAACAAAATTTTCTCCGGCTGTCAGTGTGACCGACTGTTGGTGATAGCAATGTGACAAACAACTCGATGGCAACTGTTCTTATTATCGAGTATATTTTCAAGTACAGCACATAGTTGGCTATATTGTGTTTAGCGATATATCGATAGCAACAAGCACAAAGCCCTGGCCTGAAGTTGAGTTGTAAATAGTAGTTCAATTTCAAACGTAAGTTTAGTAGTTCTATTTTTGACCGAATATCGTTCGTTATATACTTTTGTATTACAGATATTACATAATTTATTTATCATTGAATGCAATAATATTGCAAAAAAGTCTAATTAATACTTATTGCATTATACTTATGAAATTTTGTATTTTACATATACTTAGTTGGCGCCAGGTTTGAATGTCGACGTTCCAAATTTAAAATTTAAATAAACTTAAATTCTATGTGCACTGAAAAATTATACTTTTTGTTTACTAACAATTTAATATATTTGATAAATAAATAACTGTAATTAAAATGTAATAAACGAAAACGAAATAAAACGAACGATAAACTATAATTTGCGACCTAGTTCGTTCGTTCATTCGATTTAGCTCAGAACGATTCGATACAACTCTAGCTTGAAGTACCCAGCCCTGTGCGAAATACACAAAGCAAAAGTGAAAAAAGCATACAAAAATAAAATAAAAATTCAATTAAAAGTCGCACCTTTCCGCTGCACAATTGCATCAACTTCAAACGGGGTCTTCACTGAACACATTTGGGGCGCAGACAGAACGAAAATCGCAAGTTGAAGCAAGCGCAGCGCATACAGAAATATCCGAGCAGCCATTCAAAATGGCCACCAGCGAGATTTCCAGCTCCAACGAGCGGCATTATTACGCCAAGCTGGAGGCGATCAAGGACATACGGGACAAGACGCTGGCGCTGGAGAAGCTCAAGGTGCGCATTATCAAAGAGGTGAAGCTGAGCGACGACGAGGAGAAGTGTCTGGACGAGTACCGCAAAGAAATGGAGCACCTGCTGGAGGAAAAGATGTCGCACGTGGAGGAGCTGCGCCAGATACATGCCGACATCAACGACATGGAGAACATCATCAAACAGACCAAGGAGAACCAGACGCGCTCCTTTGACATGGCCAACCGCGTCTACGAGGAGTATCTCGCCCTCAAATACCAAATCGACCACATGCGGCGCGACTATCTCGGCCTCAGTCCGCTGCGCGACCTGCACGAGGAGGAGGGCAGCCCCATATCGAAGGACCGCTTCCAGACCAACTTCCTCAAAGTGGCCGCCCAGTCGGCGGCCGCTGCAGCAGCAGCGGCAGCAGCCGCAGCCGCCGCCACACAGCCCACATCCTTGGCGCGTCCGCACGCCCGGCATCCGCTGATGCCGGAGGCGACGGTAACGGCATTGCCGCCGAATGCGGGCGGTGCTGGCGGCGGAGCTGGCGGCGGCGGCGGCTCGAACGTAAACAGCGGCGGCGGCGGGCCGGGCCATGCATTTATGCCGCCGGCACCGCCCGGCGCACCAGGCAGCGCTGGCGCTGCCGCAGCCGCTGCCGTGGCCGCAGCGCGTCTGGGCAAGGGTGATTTCTCGGCGCCGCCGCCGCCACCTCCAACCACAAATCGCTTGCAGCAATCGCCGTCAATTGGGATCGGGCACCATCCGTCGTTCCGCTCCGACTTCAATGTGAATCTGCGCCAACAGCCGCCGCCAATGAAGTCGTGCCTCTCCTGCCACCAGCAGATCCATCGCAACGCGCCCATATGTCCGCTCTGCAAGGCCAAATCGCGTTCCCGCAACCCCAAGAAGCCCAAAAAGAAGAACAACTAATTGAAAATACTCGTTAGAGGTTCCATCCAATTGGAATCTTTAAGAATTTAATGTTTTTTGTTTTTATAACTTTTTTTTTGTATTTTATTTTGTGGTTTTTATGTACTTATTTATTAACCCAGCTGATGGCCATTAAGCCGCACATTGAAAGTATTACGTATTTGTTTCTCATAATTATTAGCGCGTAAAAATGTTCTCATCCTTTCTGTCGTCTATGCTACAGTTTTGCATATTATCTCTAAGTTAATTCTATGTAGACATTTTACGTCTAAGCGAACGTGTCAAATTAAACCTAATTACTTTTTATACGTGTAAGCATACGTGAATAAAAACGCAAATTTTTTAAAATTCTATTTGTTTTTCGACATTCTCAAATGCAACATGAAAATCAAAGTGAGTTCAGTGACAATTCAAAAAAAAATTCACGTCAAATGCTGGCGCTATGAAAATTTTGCAAATAATAAAAAAAATTCAACAATTTCTTCGTATATTAAAGTAATATGCGAACATTTATTGTTACTATTAATAACAGAAGAGATCCAGATAGAAAATATACATATTTTTGTAAATAAATCGTCTTGGTTTCGCAGCACCAATTCCGCTGGCGTTTTACAACACATGCTGTCGTGGGCTTGCCAGACTATTGAAACTTCTTGGCGATCTGGCTTAAAGTAGAATTGAAGAAGGCACCAAAACGCAACAGACTCAAAACAGTTAATATTGTTGCGCATGCTGAGCTGAAACGAAGCGCGGACAAAGCGGACGGCGATAGAACACAAGTGCAGTTGTTGTTTTTGTTGTTGTTATTTTACCATGTAAGTTAAAACGAAGCGTTAAGAACTAATACAATTTAAACGCTTCAGTGCGGCTGTAACTGTTTTCTGTGTTGTCGTTGTTGACGATGTTGTTGTTGTTGTTGTTGTTGCAGCTGCGTGCACAGAATTTGTGAAAAGAGAAAGTTTGAATCGCGGCTGACTCGACTCAGAAACAAGTCAACAGAGAGAAAGAGAGAGAGAGAGAGAGAGAGAGACACACTTACACCAAAAAATTCCAACTGGGGCAAGCATTTGAATTTGATTTCACATTTGCAGCTGTAACAATCGTTTCTTCCGCTCCGCAGATCGGAGCAAACCAGGACAATGGGCACCAAACAGACGGCTGCGACCAACAACAACGGCAAGGGCTCGGTCATGGCCAATTGCCAGCCGGAGAGGGCAAACGGACACGTCAAGTCGTCGCTGCGGGAGGCGAACGTGCTGCCGGCCAAAAAGTCGGTGGTGGTCGCCTATGCGCTGTGGCTCTTTGGCGGCATCTTTGGACTCCATCATTTGTATTTGCATCGCGATCGCCATGCGTTCATCTGGTGGTGCACGCTGGGCGGCTATTTGGGCGTCGGCTGGCTGGGCGAGTTATTTCTGATACCGGAGTATGTGCGCGACGCCAACGAGGATCCGCGCTTTGTCGAGGTGTTCACCGCCAAGCTGCATGTGTTTCAGCGGCCGCCGTATTCGGCCAAGCGGTTTCTGGGTCAGGTCATGATCGGTTACCTGTTTGGCCAGCTGTTCTCATCGGCCATACCGCAGACGATCACCGCTGGCATCGATTTCACCTGGCTGCACTGGTGCATACCGTTGTTCGTGTCGCTGGGCGTTTGGACCGTGGGCAACATTGGACGCGAGTGTGGCGTCTTGTGGCCCAGCCTGGTTGGCGGACTGGTCGTCTATCCGGCACGCTACCTAATCTACGATGAGACCTACTCGCTGCTCTTTACCGCGCTCGTGTCCGCTTTGATCTTTGACGCCTACTCCAAGCAGTGGCGTCGCACGCCGCCGCGCAGACGCGGCCCCACCGAGCGCACCCTGAAACTGGGCGGCGCCATTTGCATTTACTTCAGTCTGTGGGGCTGTGTGATTCTCTTCAATGGCACCATTACCGACGACGATGGCGGCGAAATGCCCATCCACGAGGCGCTGCATAATTTCCTCGCATCCGCCTGGTGGACGGACCTCAAGCAGGCCCTCTACGACACCTACACGTATGGACAGCATCACGGCTGGTACGAGACCTGGCGCGAGGTGTTCGAGAGCATGGACGTGGATGGCGAGCGCAATGCGTACAAGGTGCTGGGCGTTAGCGCCACCGCCTCGCAGGCGGATATAACATCTGCCTATCGCAAGTTGTCCAAGGAGAACCATCCCGACAAGGTCAAGGATGAGGCACTGCGCGCCGCTTCCCATCAGCGCTTCATTGAGATCCAGCAGGCGTACAACGTTCTCAGCAAGATCAAGTCCAGTCGTCGTCGCAAGAACAAACAGTTCAGTAAGGATGATGCTATCGAACTGTAATCCCCGAATGGCCTAATCTCAGTTAACCAGTATAGTCTGCTATAACTTAAGGCATTTTTTTTTTGTTTGTTTGTTTGTTCACTGACAAAAAACGTATTTATTTCTTATCGTTTAATATAGAATAAACCGATCGAGAGATCTACATTAAGCTAAGCTCCATTCACCTTAGCTGATTGCTGCGTGAAGTGTCGAGAAAGCCAGGCCAACAGATATCGAATATGTTTGTGCTGTTTTATATCCTTATATTGTAATTTGATAACGAGACATTCCGACTCGAATATAAGTTCTTGAATACTAATTGCAGACTAAGTTTACTTTCAATTATCGCTGAATGTATACACCTAATTCTCTTTTGACGAAAAAAATCTTGGAATAAAATTCGTATAAAAAAGCTATTGCATAAATGAAATAATAGTAAATTGGTTTCAGACCTAAAAAATCAACTTAAAGGTATAATAAACAATATTAAAAGATTCTTGTAGGAGTTCACTTGCGAATTTATTTTCCTTGCTTACCAATTTTATTTCATTGCATTTATTATAAAATATAAATTATGATTTGGAAAAAGAAAATATCAGTAATTTTAATATAATAAAAAGTAATACTAATATAAACATATGTATAATTGGAATATAATATAATCGATTAATGACAAAAAAATAATGCAAAGTTCAAATTTATAATTTGTGATGAAGGAAATGAATGAAATTCATAGATGCATTCATCATAACACATAAGACAACCGTAGAACGAATTCATAGAACAGAAATGAAAAAAGATTTTACTTGTTAAAGCGTATTATATCAAACCCGTATTCGTATGTTTGTATAAAAGAAAGTTCGAATTACAATTGGGCGCATTTCATGTTTGCTTTTTTGTCACGAAAGTGTTAGAAAAAAGTTGAAATAGAAATGCTAATATTATTAATAATAAAATAATAATAATAAAAAAAAAAAACAAAAACTCTACTTGATGCCTTTAATCTCACATTCATCTTAAACTTGTGAATTAACGTAAAGCAAGACGGCTATTTTCGGGGTGCTGAAAATTGAATACTCTTGCTTATAAGGCTAGTTTGGTTACCTATTGTATGTATTCAAGGGTACTTTGGCACCACGAAAAACTTAGGTCTTTTTAGAAATAATTTTTATTTAAATATGTACCTAAATAAGATGTGATGCTGGGCAGGGGAACGCCCATTCGCGTGCCCTTGATTTTGTTCTTTTTATTACAAAACCAAAAAACCTTTTCAAATTAAAACCAGCAAATTTTTCAAATATTTATATTCATTTATTTATTTTCATACTTTACATAATATAATGAACTACTTAATGAACTAAGCAAAAAAAAAAAAGAAAAATATATGCACTATAATTATATTTTGTTTTATTTTTGCATTTTTTCCATTTGTTTATATTTATGTAAAACTTTTAAATAAAACGAAAAATATATATGTATGTATATTGTATTTATGCAACATTATAAAAATAATAATAATTGCAATCGAAGGGAGGTTTTTAGATAATGCTTCTCCAACACAGAACTAAACAATATTTTCAATTTATGTATATATAAATATGTATATATACATAAATGTACATATGGGTAAATTTTGTTTATCGTCTTTTTGTTGCGAATTTCTTTTTTTTTTTTTTTGGAAAAGAAAAAAGTGTTAAAAAAAAACAGGAAACAATAACTCACTTAAATTTAGTTTAAAACATAATACTGAGCAAAAAATGTATTTATCATTTTGCATGCTAAATTTTTTGCTTTTGCATTTATCAAATTTGTTTTAATCGCTTGCTTTCTCTTTGTGTTTTGTATATATTTTTTATTTCTTTATTTATTTTTATTTTGTATATTTTTGAATTTGTTTTATTTTTTTTCTGTTTCTTTTTCGACTGCTTAATAATAATTATTTTAAATATTAGTTTTCGCGGCCAGTTTTAGTTAAGAAATTTGACTATTTTGTGACTGTGTGCACTCGTGTCTGTGTCTGTGTGTGCGTGTTTGTTATCTGTGTGTGCGTGTGTATGTATGTGAGTGTGGTTATTTATCACGTTTTGTTGTTTGTTTGATTGTTTGTTGTTGTCTTGTATATAAGCAGCAACCAAGAAAAAAAAATTGAAAAAAAACGTTATATATATAGATTTAATGCTAGTGTTTAAAATAAAATAACAATTTAATAGGCATATCGACACACATACTGCTGCAGCATGTTGTCATTGTGCGTGGTGCTTGTGCGTGCATGTGTGTGGGCGTGTGTGTGTGTGTGTACCTAAACTAACGCAATGTTGCTTGCAATTCACACTACATAAAGTTAAAGGCGCCCTCTGTTGTCAGTTGCTATAAACTGCCAACTCGCTGCTAACATCTCTTGCATACATATGTACAAACTAAATTTGTGCAAGTCACATGCACATACACACACATATGCACGCACAATGACATACACAGACATACATACACGCACACTTTTTTTTATGTATATATATAGACGCACACACTCACACACACACGCACACATATGTGTGTGCTTGTGCTTGCTTGTCGGCCTTTTGTGTTTTAAATGGATTGGGAAGGGGGAATGTACTAAGTACTACGACAACTACAACGACAAAAGCTCGGACGCGTCGCCGATTGGCCGACGAAATGTGCGCGCCTGCAGCTATGCAACAGTGTTTGCATTGAATTGATATTAACATTGTGGGCACCTGTCTTTGGGCTAACAGCGCTGTTAACAGCGGCTGTTAGCCGTGAACAGTGCAGCTGTTGCAGCCGCAACGACGCCGCAACGTCGGCAAAAATAAACAAAAAGAACGTACAACAATTAACAAATTACGATTATTACAGGCGCGTGACTACAATATCCTCTTCGAGATCGTCGAGCTCATCATCGGTCTCCTCGACGCCGTCGCCGAACGAGGCATTTGCCTCGGCCGCGGCTGCTGCGGCGGCCGCAGCGGCGGCAGCCTCCTTCTCCTTTTCGGCAGCCTCGAGCTTCTCCTGCTTCTTGATCTTGCGTTGCTGTAAGCGTAAAAAATTCAAATTAAACTCAAGTTAAATGCCAGAGAGAGATTTAAGTAGATGAGCTTCAACTAAATATGCACTGCAAAAAATTTGTAGTGCGTTTAGCCTCTGATTAAATGGCGCCTTTTAAAGCCATTTTTGGAACTATTTTGCTTTCGAAGAAGAAGCATAAACTTTTTTTTTACGATTTTTGATAGCGATAAATTAAGGCTTCAAATATATCGGGAAGAAAAATTTTATTAAACAAAATGTATATTGTTGAAAATCGAATTTTAGCAGTTAAAGCTTTTATTGGGTTTTGAGCCCTGAATCTACGTACACTCGGAGAAAAACACAATTTCAGTGTTTTCGATTTGTTTAATAATTTGTTTTAATAATGAAATTCTTGAATTAAATAAAAAAAACGATTTTTTTCGGAAGTATCTAAGATTTCAAACTATATTTGAGTTTGATATGAAAAAGTGTGAGAAATAAAAATTTAGTTCTCAAGCTAAGAAATGTTGACCTTAGCCGGGTTTGAACAATGTTTGTACTTGATTTAAGTACAACATGATGGGGTTTTTCCTTCAAGTGTATTAATGTGCAGACATCCTATAATAATTATAAATATTTGGTGGTCTTAGCTTACCTTCTTTCTGTAGAGAATCTCGACGATGACGTAGCCAATGCAGCCGAGCGTCAGCACCGCCAACAGAATGTAGAGCTTCATGCGGGTGCAGAGCGTCGTGGCGTAGGCGTAGGCGATGACAAAGCCGGCGGACTCCCAGAGGCGGTAGTTGGAGAAGGCGGCCTCCTTGTTTCGTCTGAAGAGCAGGCCGTATAGGCCGTTAATTTGCGTCTGCCAGACGGCGTCGCCGACGCCCCACAGTCCGGACATGGCAAAGAAGATGAGTGGATTATCCGGATTGGGGCGCCAGACGAGCATTACGGAGATGAGCGTGAAGTGAACAACGGCGCCCAGCACAATGATGGGCGTGCGACCAATGTACTTCATCACTGAGCCGAAGAGTATCGAGCAGAGGGCGTTCACCACGCCAAAGCAGATCATCACGAAGCCAATCTGATGGACGCCCAATGCGCAGGCGACATACGCCTGGGTGAAATCGGCGCCAATGAATGCCTGCTCCATGCCAATGAAGATGGTGACCGGTATGAGCAGCTGCAGATTGGGTTTCTTCATTTGACGGAACGTCGCCGACAACAGTTGGAGGCCGGACAGTTCCGCCGCCGAATTGGAGCCCTTGCGCTTCTCACCGTAACGCTTCAGGGGGTCCAGGAAAAAGGCAATGATGCACACGGCGGCCACAATGCACATCAGATAGATCATGGAGATCTCAAAGATCTCGTTCTCTGGCGGGCGCTCCAGATTGCCGTGGCCGCCGTTGCCGGTGGTGCAAAAGTTTGCGCCACAATACTGCAAATCCTCCTCACTGATTGTGGAATTGGCACTGCTGGTGCCGCCATGTGCGCCGCTGGACAGAACTGCCAGGACCAAAGAGAAGGGAGAAAGACAGAGGGAGAGAGGGAGAGAGAGAGAGAGAGAGATAGAGATAGGTTTAATATCGAACTGTGCTTTTTGTGTTTGCTTCTATGTAGCTGTTACTTACCCAAGCTGGAGATGAGATTGCCCCAGAGCTCGGCGGATTGCCAGGCCAGAAAGAAGAAGCCAAAGAAGCGCACAATGATGGCATCAACAGCCTGTTCGGTTATCTTCGCATACACCTGCCCCACCTGTGTCAGATATGTAGCCTTGGATGCCCACATAGGCGCCGCGCCCATACCCACCAGGATGCCAGCCGGCACCAGGGTGTAGAAGCGCGGGAACAGCTGGAAGGCAATGTACGGCGCATAGCAGAGCATGCTGCAAACGAGCGTCCATTTAACCGTCAGCTTGCGAATGATCAGCGTGGGCAGGAAGATGCACGAGACAACGAGCGCCGCATAAATGGCACTCAGCGATACTGTGCCTAGACCATCCTTGGAGTTGATCGAGGATTGCAGATTGGCTGTGCCCTAAATACGAAAGGAATATAAATGTCACATATATATATATATATATAAAATGTTTGCTCGTCATATATATATTTGTATATATATATATATATAGTTCATCGATAGACGATTGCTTACCTGAAACGCAGTAAACTGCACCATGAACGCTATCGAGATGATTGAGATATTCTTTAAAATGCGCCATTTCTCGGCCGGATTCAGCACAACTTTCTCTCGCAGCGAGGCGGTGTCGGGCTCGAAACCAGCTTTTGGCTAAAAATAAAAATAAATAAAAAAAAAAACAGCGAAAAATAATCGTCGTTCATTAGTGATTTCGGATCAGTTGGCGGGCGGTGGGGTTTAAGAAATTCATTTAAGAAATGCGTTATCTTTGGCTCTAAAATCTGCGAATGCCCCAACAAAAGGAATGCATTCCGAATCTTAAGATCAGCATTTACAACTGGTTTTTACGATTCCAACGAAAACTTAACCAAATCTTTCGTATTGAGTTATCATAAACAAAAATCAAATACAAAAAATATTGAAATACAGATAAATATGGCCAGGATTCTTAAGATTTTATTCTATTTTCTATTAAATATTGAATTATTTAAATATTTATATAATGTAAAATGAAAGCCGTTGCGGTCCCAGATTTCTATAGACAAGATATTCTATATATGTTAATGGTGAGTTGATAATCTATAGCTAATTGCTTCTCGAAATAAGTATTTAAAATCATTGTTATAATAGGTTTCACACATCGAATAAGAAAAATTAACTATTAATATTTTTTAAAATTAGTTTCGTTTAGTATTCTTCAGAATTCTATGCTGTGGAGCAAATTTTTTTATTTCAAATATTTTTTAAATGTATTCTTAAAATTGTTTTTCCTCTAGCTAGTTTTAGCAATTTTGCAAATTAGTGAAAAACACCTAGTTTGATTAATATTGAATTTTTAGTATGGACAAAAGTAAAGTAAATAATCAAACATTATTATATATGTGATAAGTACTGAATGGATCATATTTTCATTGAGTTCTTGGAATGTAATATGTATTTTAAGATTTTTATCTAATATCTCTTATAACAACAATAGTTTTTCCTTCAACACTTTTTTTTTTTTTTAAATTTTGGTTGTTCAATGGGTATTTGTGGTGCGGCTAGTTGCATTTTGATTGGTTTTCTTGGCATGTCTGTGGCACACACACGCACATATATGTACATGTATCTTAATTAATTATTTATATGTTGGCGCGTTTACGCTTTTAGTTTCGAAAATTAAAAGCAGGCTTGTGAGCGATTTGCTCGCGTTTTGTGCGCGTTTTGGTGCGCGTTTTACATTGCGCATGCGCGACGCGGTCTTTAAATGGTCATAAAAAATGCGCAAGGCACCTGCCAGATAACTGGGCACGGTCGTAGAACTGGCCGAAAATCGAATTTGTGATTTTGCATGCGCTGCCGCACCGTTCAGAAGGTTACAGGCCCCGGGGAGTGGGATTGTGTGGCCCCTCCGCCGTGATTTTGAACGCCAACGCAATTTACGTAGTTTTTTTTTTTGTTGGGAGGTACGAAACTGTAATTGGCATTTAACGGGGCCCACAGTTTGATGTCGGCGTCGGGTCCACGTCCCCTGGCCAATTAGGTGGGTAACAGCAACAACTATAACAACAACAATAACAGCACGCGCTGTTATGCAAGCCTGAATCGATTACAGTTTTTACAACAATATCGTATGTAAGTAGTTTAAATATTATCGCATAATACCCGTTGTGGCAGCTAAGGTTCACACGCAGCTCAAGGAACTGATGACTGTGGGCGGGGGCTCGGAGATTGGGGCAGGGCGGGAAGACGTCGTTTTGTTTGTATGCAAATTATAGGGCAGAGAAAAAATTCCCCGACCTTATCAATAAAACAGAATTAAAATGTTAAACGAATGCAAAACGAACAGCAAAAAAAAAAAAAGTTATAATAAAATCTAAGCATAATTTAAATGCATGATAATAAAGTTTAAATACGTGGAACTGTAAAATGTTGCTCTTATTTTTATTGTTATTAATAATGTTGCTTTTTCTGTTGTTTCTGTTGTTGTTGCGATGTGTTGTGCTTTGGCGTTAACAAAACAAAAATTGCATTTAATTAGGTACTAAAAAAAATCAAAAACAAGTTTTTGGCGACCAGAAAAAATAAATAAATAAAAAAACATACCCAAAACCAACAACAGCGGCAACAACAATAATAACAATACGAGTTGTTGCGGCCACGTCAATGCGGCCCAGACAAATGCATTTGGCAAAATATTACTCATACGCCGCAGGTGCCAGTGGTTGAGTGGACATTGAACAGTCTTTTCTAAAATAACATTATTGCACAGCGTTACCTAATATATTTGGGCTTAGCTTACCAACTATAATGTCTAACATCTTGAAGTTTGATTTGTTTTGTTGATTGTTGAGTTATTTAAAAAATTATTTTTCTCTGAAGTTCCAATTGCAAGTAAATAACAATATTACTTTAAATTTAATTTTTTTTTTACTATTTTAAAACAATAGTCATTTATAAAAATCTATTATATATTTCGACTCATTTACATATTTATAATTCTTTACATGCAGAATTAAACTTGAGTTTACTTTAAAGAAACAGAAAACTAACTATTATATGTATTACACAATATAGGAACTCTAAACGAATGTTGGCAAAGAAAAAAATAAAAATTATATTTTTACAAGATAATAATCAAATAGTAAACTATAAAATATTGTGAGACAAATATTTAAAAATAATTTTTTTTATCGCTTAAGAAGCCCGACTTATGAAGCCATCAAAATGCCAAATTGCGCTTGCAATCAAACGCAAATATCATAAAACTCTAGTCTCCGTAAGCATGTGCTTGTAATTACAGTGTTCAAAAACCAAAAACCAAAAACAAAAAATAATATGAAAATAAAATACTAAAAATATGCATATACAAGTATATATAAGTGCATATGATTACTATAAATAAAAATGGTCAGCGAGCAGCGCGCTGCAACTGTAAACTTTGTTGTCTACGCTCGCCGCTTAATCCACGTCTTCGTTGCTGGCTCGACAGTTCGTAAAAAAAAGTAAATAAATAAATAAAAAAAAAACAGCTGATGTCTGTAACTGACGGCAGGTGGCGCTGCGCTCGATTTTCCTAGAAAACGCGCACACAAACACAAACATAGATGTGGTAGTATAATAATAATACAAATTTGCATTATTATAGCAAATCCAACACACAAATCCGAATCCGAATCCGAATCTGAATCCGAATCCGGCGAGTGCAATAGCAATAATCATGCGGCAAGTGCGAAACATGCATAAAATGCCATATGACAAGAGAGCACAGAAAATCTCTGAGCCAGCAACGGACCCACAAGCTGCAAACCAGTTACATTGCGCCTCGGGTGGGGCGGTGGAGGCGGGGGGCAATAGTCATACCGTCACAGTGTGCCTGTGACAGTGAGAAGCGCGTAGAGCGGCGCAGCGGCGCACGAGATTTGCGTTGTTTTATTTTTAAACTCGGCACGTTTCGTGTTTGCTTTTTGGCTTTCAGTCTGTCTGTCGATCTGTCTCTGTGTGTGTGTGTGTGTGTGTGTGTGTGTGTGTGTGTGTGTTTATTTGTCCGTCTGTTGCTTCGTCGCTGCGTCTCTTGCTATATATTTTTTTTTACATGTCTTTTGACTTTACATAAATTTGTATTTGTTATTGAGTTTCGGTTATTTGTTGCCGTTCTCTGGTTTCTTAACTCTATGGCCGATGTCTCTGCGGCCCCACAAAACAGGTTTACCACTGAGAACTCTCTGTACCCGGCACTTGGGACTGGCAATCGCCTCGGGCACATTGGAACGTTGGATGCTGTGGCAATGGGCCGTTGGGTGGCGGTTTACAAGACTCATTATAAATGGCCAATATTTATTATTATGAAATCTTTTGCCAGCACAACTAATTGTGCAATAATTTATAAATACATGGATACACATACACATAAGTATATATAATAAGTATCTAGCTTTTTGCAATTTGTTAGCAGCTCGTGCAGAAATCCAATTCAAGTCCACGATTGTGGCTCTGTTTCAATTAGGACAGGCTCATTTATTACCTACGGCATTATACGAATATATGTATGCGTACATATGTTTGAATGAGTGTGTGTGTTGTATATGGGCATGTAGTTATCGAGTATTGGTATTCGTATTCGTGTTTGTATTTCGCTTTTAAGCGCTTTCTGCTGTCACATTTCTTTTTGGCTTGGCTTGTTTCGCGTGGGCTACGCCGTTGTCTCTGTTTCTGTTTCTGTTTCTTGAGGTGAAATTTATTTTATGTGTTTTTTAGGAGTGCCCACTTTGCTTTACAGCGTGCTCAGCTCCTCCCGCCCATTAGCGGGCAACATGATCATTCATAATCACCGACATCCCGTGATCATCAAACATATACTTATACATATATATATGTATAAATATATGTACATTACAAATTATATATACATTTGAGCATGTGAGAGGTGAGCTGCTTTTGAATACTTCCTTCTTTATTATATTTCTTTTCGTTTTTTTTTTGCTTTTTTTTTTTTTTTTTTTGGGGCACATCATAAATATTGTGACGCGTGTCATTATAAAACATGATTTCTTGGCGAAGGCAAACACAGTCATTAACAACATCGGCTTGTCAATAAGTGTAATATTATAGCTTGCCTTTTAAATACTATATATACATATATATATACTGTTATAACCGAGTGAGTTTAATGTTTTGCGCATGAATGAATTTAACAAATCTTACAAGTATTTGTTCTATGTAGGAATTTCTATTATTATTTTTTTTTACATATAGTCAAATGCTGTTCTATGTGAACCAGTCTTCCAGCTGAGCGATTTTCGTAAAAAAAAAACTTGATTTTTACATGAGTGCGATACATTCCAAATAATATGAATAAGATTAAATCGCAATCTTTGTTGCAAACTTGTTTCCAGCACAGCACAATAATTACCGTGCAATTGATAGCTGCACATGTACAAATGTCTCTACGAACTCGTAACACTATTAACTCATTGAAAACAATAGGTCAAGAAATACGATTGATTTAAATTAGTTAACTACTTCTCGTTGTGTCTTATTAAAAAGGTTATTTTTTGCTAAGCCAGATTAAATCTTTTTTTTTTTTGTTATGTGTACATTGACTTATGCATGGCAGTGTGTGTAAGAGAAAGAGAGAGAGAGAGAGAGAAACTATACCAAATTATACCACTTGCTATCAAAAAATGTCAAATTTCGTCAGGAAGATAGTTTTTCATTACTGAACAAGATCATTCAAATTGATATACAAACCAAAGGGGGGAGGTATCCAAAATCGGAAATATTACGAAATACTAAACTCTAAAAACCGGGTTCAAAAAATTGATAACTATTGATTCTAAGAATTTAATGCAAGTCTTTGGTAGGAATCACGAATCCATATAGCCCCTATAGTTAGCCCTATAGCATTCGCACACTCAATGGCCATTTGATAACTCATGCCAAACACTCACCTTGACGGGCTCATCGTTCTCAAAGCCGGCGTTGGTAAAACCAGTCATCTTGCTGGCCTTTTTCTGAACGTCGTTGAGTTCTTTCAGTAGTTTTGTGTTCCTCTTTTGTTCGGGGAGGAATGGGAAAATTGGCCTGTTTAATCAATTAGGCGAGTTAAATGTTTGCTGTAATGAGAAGAAAGAGAGAAGGGCAAGTTGAATAGAATCCATTAGATACATTTAAAACAATTTGCCAGACAAAGCCAAACAAGAAGCGTGCAAAACTATCACGTGTTGCAAAAAATATAATATATATATATATATATACTAAATGTATATGTATATGTATATGTATGTATATGTATATAGTAGTACGATCATTATTTAAATTGAAAACTTATTACAGCTACTATTGAGAGGGGCAATAATAATAAAAGCTCCTAGTATATCGATATACTCGAGCGCTTGATATATATGTATGCTATGTGCATACATACATATATACACACACATACATACATCATATCTATATACACGCGCCGTGGCATGTGTAATACTATAAGCAGAACAATGACAATAAAAATAACAATAATAATATTAAACATTAAACAACAACAACAGCAACACAAATGAGACGCCAGCCAGATTTTCGTTATTGAAATTGCGGCCATAATTGTCGGATTTTTCGTAGACAAATGATTTAATTTGATTGGATTGGTTTGGTTTCGGTTTTATTTCTGGTGTGGATCTGTTGATGACTGCAGTATGATAGACTGGCCAACTAGCTACCCGTCAACTGTGACGAACAACTGTGTGTAACATCTGTATATTATATTTCATTTAATTTTCGGTTTTAATTTTCATCGCCCGCACTCTTGTGTGCTTATATACTAAATTTGCGTAAATATGTTTATCAAGTATTTGCTAATCTTAAAAATAAAATCTAATAGATCATAAGAGATCAGTAATTGGCATTGTTAAATCAGAATTAATATTTTGCAATTGCATCTATAAGATACATCTAAAAATTATCCAAGCACACTTAGATAAGTAGTTGGTAAAAAAACCGCCTAAATCCTATAAAAACTGTATTAAAAGAGGAACTAAGTGAGCACGGATGTTTGGTAATTGGCATTATAAAATCAGAACAATTAGATTGTTGTATCTGTTGCATCTATAAGATACATTTAAAATGATCCGAAAATACTAAGAAAAAAATGTGAAATATACTGCTTAATTCGCATAAAAACTTTAATTAATAAGACGCTAATGCTTAAACCAGAAATTAAGTGACCATGGAGAGCCCGCAATTGTCATCTGTCAATCAGAATTAATACACGCAAAATAATTTAAGAATACTTGGATACTAAGTGAAATATGGAACTTAATTCACACAAAAACTGTAATTAATAAGTTGCTAATGTTTAAATCAGGAACTAAGTGACCATGGAGGACCGCTAATTAGAATCAATTATTAGCATACGTGATGCATATGAAAAAGTCTATTGTAGTACGGCATAAGGTACGACAATAAATGGATATGAATAGTCTCGTGTGCATATAGGTAGTATATGTATGTGCGTATATTCCCATCATTTGGCTAACATTTTGCCATTGTTGTACGGCTGTAATTAGCTGTTGGTCGCGCCAGTTCAAGTTCATGTTTCCTGCTGCTTGTTGTTGCTGTTGCTGTTGCTGTTGCTGCTTCTCTTTTTGTTCGTTTCGTTCGGGTATATACGTGTAGAGACAAGGTAGACGGTTGGGCAGGTGGACAGGTGGACAGGTACACATCAATTAATTGCATATTAGTACTTCGCAACCACAATTATTCACAGATACAACGTGAGGCAACTCTGGCTATCGCTTCAATGAAGCGATAAGAAACGAGCTAGCGCTAAATTGGGTAAACACTTTTATGGCACATACATAAAAGACAACGACCAAAAAAAAAGAAAAAAAAATTGGCATAGATATTCTTAAAACAAAAAATAAAAACTAATAAAAAAAAAGGGAAAAAACTGCCAAAATTAACATACAAATGCCCAAAGTTATGGCTTATAATAAGACGAGGCGCGGCGCAGCTTTATAATTTGTTAACAAAAAATTAATATTTATGTATGCTAAAAACGCAAACGTAGATACTAAAGAAAAGGCAGATCATACAGAGACTCATCAGAATTAGCGACTTTTTTTTGGGCCAATGAGGAGTCTTTAGTTGGAGTGTTAAATAGTGTGTCTGGGACTGGGGATTGTAAATTGGATACAGCCTAATTTGTGGCTAGGGTAGTGTATATATAGATAGATACAGGTTTTTCTGTGTTTTTCCAGTTTTTCAGTTTCGGTTGGGCTTCAGTTGAGATGAAAGAGCGACACTCAGAGAGAGAGTGAGTGAGAGCGAGCGAGATTTGCGAATAAGTGTGACATTAAAATAAACATCCTAACTTAATGTTAACTCACTTTAACATGTGACATTGCATGCTGTTAAAATCACTGTAAATGTTAAGCTTAGTTCACACGTGCCAGATATCGGGCTAGCAAATATATATATACATATATATATACGACAGCGAAATGTGTATGATTTTCCATAGAGTATACGAAATAATCGCCAATTGCCAGTTATACTCTATAGAAGAGTTATAGATATTTGTACCATCATATCGGTTCACGTGTGAACTGAACCTGATTGTGGCTATTAGCCGGATTATGGTACAATTCCGTTTTGTAAATGTCAACTTAGCTGTGTCTGCAATGATGGCTACAGAGAAATGTGCTCAATGTGCACACCGTGATCCCGGGCCCGATGCTCAAGTACTTATGGGCTGTTAGCTAGCTGTGGAATACGTATAACTATTAAATATTATTATACGGCATGTGATCCCGCGGGGTTCGATTACCAATTCTAAGGAGGATGGGATAGGGGGTTTTTTTTGTTTTTTTTGTTTTTTTACGGGCGCAAGTTACGAAACAAGTTTAATGTTTATGGGCTATGTTAGGTAAACTACCAATTTTTGAGTTTTGCGGCGCAATAAACGGACTCAGAGATGGGCCTGGGAGTGCTGGAGTTTTGTGCGCGTTTTAAACAGCGTGCGAAAATAAAAGAATATAAATAATAAATGAAAACTGGCTATTAATAATAATACATGCTACAAAAAAGAATTTGCTACTGACGATGATAATAAAAATAAAAAATTATAATGATGATAATGATGACGATGATGATAATGATGATATTGCTGACGTCAGTTTCAAACCGAGCTTTCGAGCGTTGGCCATAGGCAATTGCGCCTGGTATCCGTAGTGCCGGCCCCTCGCCCCTCGCCCCTCGCCCCTCGCCGTGCTCTAATGCAAATAACGAGAATTTTTATTTGAAATTTTTTTTTATTTTGTCGGTATGTGTATGTGGCGCACGTGTCGTTGTCTATTGGGATAGGCTCTTATAATATGTATACTGTGCTATAGATATTGTTATTTCTGGTATTTAATTGCGGTTTTGTGGTTGCCGGTCTTTGGGTTTTTTTTTTTTTAATTTTTTCTTTGTATTATTGTTAATCTAGTCGCTTAGGATTTGACGTAGATCTCAGTGCATTTTTCTGCCAACTAATTATACAGTGAACTGCTGCACAAGGGGGTAAACAGGGAATTTATATTTCAATAGCGGCAGACCGCGATATGCATATGTATTTGTATGTGTATATAACAATTGAATTGTGCCGCTGCCAAAAATGGGACAATCAATTATGGGCCATTTTCTTCATATGTGCCTGCTCTTTTTTTTATAATTAATTTTTTTCTCTTTATTATTGCTTCTGCGTGTGGGGCAATGCTTTTTGTTACTGGTTTCTTAATAATATAATATTTTTATTTCATTTATTTTTGGTCAGACACGCGCCAGTCGCACACAACAACAATAACGGCATTATCAATAATTATATTTGAAAATTAATATTCTAAGTATGCGACGTTTCTAAATTATTAAGCTGCCTGCATAGATTGCTACACTTTTGCGACTGTTGTTATTGCTTTTGTAATTTCGATTGTTGATTTATATATATGTATATTTTTTTTTGCATAAAATTAGCCACATTACATTTTGTCTTTTAGCCATATTCGAGCGCGCGCGCATTCACATTGCCCAATTACACGAAACCAATGAAAAATAGACAACAAAATAAAAAAAAGGCAAAACAGCCAAACAGCAAAAATTCGAAAATATTCAAAGAGACAGAAAACATCGAACAGCACAACATATATTCATATATATATATATATATATATATGTTATATATATATATATGTATATACATGTAATCTGCATTATCCGTGTGCACACACAATACAGATTGGGCCTTAAGTGGCCATGTTTTGGCATGTGCCACAAATAAATGTACAACAAAATAGACAAAAAAAAAAAAAAAAAACTGAAAAAGCAAAAGTTTTTAGTTTTGTTGACTGCCAAAGCGAGGCTGCTGCCGTTGCCCTTTACAATAAACTGGGAACTTGGCGAACGGACGAGCTTCAACCGGCCTTTCAAAAATATACACAGCCCAAAGACAAAACCCCCTATGGAGATAATGAAGTGAAGCACCTTTTTAAAGCAGCCAGCAGACTAAATGTAAATCGAGTTAGGTACTCAAATCAGATGCTCTTTCTCTGTATATCAAAAGTCTATTTTAAGCAGCTTATATTAGGATAACGAAATATATTTCAGAGAGGATTTTTTAACTTAAAAAATCTAAAAAAAATAACAAAGAATACAAATTTGACTAGATATTTGTGATAATTATTCATTATGTATTTTAAATGAAAAATAGCAAATTGCTGTTATTTATTTCTAAATGAAATAACTAGATTCCTGAACAATATTTTGTATTTTGGATTTTGTTAAAAAAATGTTTTGAATAAATAATGAAATATTTATTGTATTTTTTTAAATATGATCAGAATCAAATTTTTATTAAAAAAAAAATAAATAAATAAATAAAGATGCATTTATGTGCACTTCTTATTTGTTTCGAATATTTTAATTTCAACATTGACATTTATTTCATCAAGTTAAAAACAAATTGCAAGAGCAACAAATTATTTTCGTTTAAGTAAAAAAAAAAGATCATATGCATTGCTTTCTAATTGTATATAGAACATATGTACCTAAGACTTTTTCTAGGGCTGATGCATTTATTTCACATATCGTTAACTAGAATCACGGCAAATTTTATGGCCTTGGCTTAGGTTTGTTAGAGTAATCGGGGTTCGTTGTAATGTTTGTTGTGTTTGTTGTTTAACTCGCATTTTTGCTTGCTTTATTGCCTAGCATCGTATTTGCCATGCATTCAAATTTGTCGTGCTCTTTGTTTAGTTTCTTCTTTGGCTTTTTGACGTACATTTATTTAGTGTGTGTGTTTTTTTTTCATCTTTTTCTTGCTTTGCTTTTGGTACATTTGTTTTTAATTTAGTTTTCAGTTGTTTCTTGTATTTTCTGTTTTTTTTTGTGTTTTTTTTTTGTTGTTGTTTGTTTTCGTGTGGCTGCGTTTTTGGTATTGCGATCTAGTTGGTTTGGTTTTTTAATTTGGCGCGCAACGTGCTAGTTTTATAGTCCCCGATTCCTAACGATTGTTTTATGTTTTCATAACGTTTTTGGATGTTTATTGTATTGTATATATGGTTACACTTTTTATAAAATATGGAAGCACTCACACAATTCACCGAAAAAACAATGTCGAATAGCAGAAAAGGGCCCCAGCTCCTTGTTGCTCCTGTTGGCCGTTTTATTGGCTTACTGGCTTCGATTCCCTGTTGGCCAAGTGTCTGACTGGCTGCCTGCCTCACAATACAATGCCAAGAAACGGCGACAACGTGCGAATTTTAAACGAAAACCACTTTCTAGCTAATTGGAGTGATTAGTGGCGGGCGTCGCAGTCAGCGTTGACGCTGCTGCTGTTGCTGCCAAGAGCCAAGAGCGGTTATCTATCTATCGTTAGCTGGAAGCGTGAATAACTGTAAATAATCAAACGGCAACGAGCCGCGGGCAGTGCACTGCCCGGCCCTGATTCGTTTGCCAATTTGCTGAACAACCGAAAAGCAGAAGCCACTCAAAAGATTACACGGATACGAAGAGCATCGAAGTGTCTAAAAGGCAACCACGCGGCGCTTTTGAATTTCCTCCACAACTCTAGAATAATCGGAAACTCTGGACAGTGCTCAAGACGGTGTGCCGGACTACTCCGGGCGTGTGCCGGCCGATATGTGTGCGTACACTGGGAGAAATTGGTCGAAATTCATATCCAGAACCCGGCTTATGTTTGAGAATTATAGCCTGCATATACACTTAGTTCAAAGAGATATAGTCCAGGTCACTATATAGTCGATCGATATATGATAGGCAAAGTAACAGTAAGTTATGGTATCCAATTTATATTATGAATGCTTACGAATTTGTTTACTATATTTTTTAATTTCCAAAACCAACTATAATTTTTTTTTAATTTTCTTTTTTTGGGTTTGCAGTCAATAAACCAAGCCCAAATATATTTAAGGGTGTTACAAGCTTTATATTGAAAGCCTTATGTATTTATAGCCATTTAAGAAAGAAGCTATAGAAAATATAAAAAAAAAAACGTTTATCTATTATATAATCTGCCCTTGTATCTAAGCTTTTATTTGTGTGTGTGTATAGAGAATATTGCGATTCGACTTTAAATTCAAGATTTATTCATTATTAATTTATGAACAGCCGAGAATATGTTTGAGCGCTTATCAGCTGTAGACTGGATATTTTTGACAGTGTATGTGTGCTTGTAAGTGCAGGTTAAAAGTTTAGCTCCTCAGGCAATGGGCGGTGGGCGGTGGTTTCATGTAGCGATAAGATTGTCAGTTGCCGTCAAAATCGTAAGTATCTAATGGCTATTTATTGTCAGTGGACGGCCGAGCAATTGGCAGCCATAAATTCTAATTAATAAACACAAGCGCGCTGCGAACCCATAAACAAATCTGAAAACTACCTAAAATATATATATTATATATTCATATATATGTATATGTATGTATAAGTATGGGGATGAAAATTACCCATATGGTTAGCACTTGGCAGTTAAGTTTAAGGCATAAACAGCTCATCTAGCGGTAAGGTACCCCAGCCAGCCCGTCAGCCCGTCAGCCCGTTAGCCCGTTAGCCCGCCAGCCTTATCGAAGCTATCGCCCCATGGCCAGTTATTAGCGCGTGATTATGTGCTGTGATTTGTCGCAGATCATAAATATTATGATTAACTGGTGATTGGGCCAAATTATTTGGAAGGCAGGCAGGCGCAAATAAATGTGTGGCTTGTGATTTTTTAATGATACGATTTCGGTTTTCATTGCACGTTAATTGCACCACCAACAATGATGAATCATAATGGACAAATACACATACATATATCCCATGTGGTGCACGAGTGTCTTCCTTAATGAACGTCACAGGTGGTGGCAACCCTGCAGGGTAAGTGTTGCCAAATACGCTTTAACGAGCAGCAGGCAACATTAAAATAAGACAACCAAAACAAAAAAAAAAAACAAAAAAAGGCCAAAAAAAAAATGCAAACTTAAATTTTGTGTGTCGCTCAATAAACAGGCGCACATTTGTGTCAATAAATGAGAACGGAGCCGTTGACGGGTAGCGCACTTGACACGTGTACGGGCTGTTCATCTGCCTGAAGTGCTCGCAAGCTGCGGCACCAAAGAGCGTTGCTGACGCGGGGGCAACAGCCATGGTGAGCTTCGATTACAAGCTGAGCTCAATTCAGATGCGAAGTGGTCAGATTTCTTTTAGGCAGCTGACCCCAATAGCGAATTGATTGACATTCTGCAGTGTTGCAAAAGGTGCAAAGTGAAAAGTGTCATAAGCTAAGTATTTGGTGAAAATACTTCAAATATCGCGTATACGTAATATTTAGCTAATGTAAAAACCATTATGAAAGTCAATGCCTGATTTGACTGACAGCTTATCATTACAGAAAAACGCGTTGCCCAGCCGAAGGCTAAGCAAAAATTCACCGATAAGCGACTTATCAGAAGAGGTTCGTCGAAACCAAATTTCAAATACAACAACAACTTAATCCCCTAAAATAGGATATGTTTCCTTTGTCTGTCCATGTGTCAAAGCTGATGAAAAGTACATAGAAATGCAACTATTTCTGTATAAAATTGTCTTAAAGTTGTCTACAATTTTTTTTTGCACATTTTTAATTGTTCAGTGATCGCTTCTGGGCAAAGTGTCCCGCGGAAATGGAATGAAGTGTCATAATTATCAAATGTTGTGTGACGATTAGCACTATTAATCAAATAATTGCTGTAATCAGCTCAAGATTGACTTACTAATAAAGCGCAACGACCTAATGCCACAAATGTTGACTCACGCTCCAAGCGGTGGATGTGAACTTGAACCCCACCCCCTCTACCCCCCCCCCCCCGCCTCCCCGCCACTTTTTTTTTACTTTTTATTTTTATTTTTGATATTGTTGAGTTGAGAGCGAGCATTAACTGTAAGTGCCCATCTAAAAATAGCGCTTCTACGTTCGGAGGGCAATACGAGCAGCTGTTAAATGGCTAGTGAATGCGCATTGTCACCTGTATTCGCTATGGGTATCAATGATATATATTCTATATACATCTGCATATATATGCTTATATATGCATATATTTGTATTTCTATTAATAGGATATTAGCTGTTACTGTTTTGATCAACAACAATTTTTGCAACAATTTGGGCTCTTATCAATATTAATAAATCTTTTGACCAAGTGCCGCTCTTTTAAATTTTAGTTCTTTTTCTTGTTTTTCTTTTGTTTTTTGCTAGTCACGTGTTTGTTGCCTTCTCGTGTGTCTGTATGTGTCTGTGTGTATCTGTGACTGTGTGTGTAGGGGTTTTGGGTACTGGTTTTGTGTGTCCAGGCATTTGACTATTTTTAGCCAACATTTTTAGCTGCTGATTTCATTTCATTAAGCGCGCTACTTGAAATTTTGTATTCATTGTTGTTGTTGTTTTTTTTATTTGCTAACAAATATTTCGAATTGAATTCTTAATTAAATTGACAACGGCAGCAAAAAGTTAGACAAAAAAAAAAGCAAATATGAAAACCCTATGCAATCAATAAATCGCTTAAATTACGTATACGTAATTCTTCCCCGTTTTTTTTTTTTTTTGTTTGAAATCGTTGATAATTTAATCAAAGCAACTGCTTACAAAGTTGCAGGCTTTTTCTTTGATAGTTTTATGATCTGCATATATATATACAAGATATTTTTTGATTATTTTCTCTTATATATTTCTGGTAAGCCGTCAATCAATGTATTTTAGTTTTCTCAACGAATTCGTTATCGAGTATTTATATAATATATACAAATAATAGTCATAATCTTTAATATACTTCTATATTTAGCATAAGCAAAGTGCATAAGAATGTAAAGATGATATCTTTAAGTACGCAAAGAACCCACAATATCTTAAGTATATAGCTAATTGGAAGTTTATGTTAACCGTAAATTAAAGCAACTAGCTATTTTTAAGCTCTTTTAGCCTATATGTTACTGCTATGGGAAGTTTTTGGGTATTTTGTCGTTGATAAGACGTTAGAGATTTACAGCTGAGTGTAGCTAATCTTTATAGCAGGCAAATCAATCAATTTAAATTTGATTAAGCTGTGATTTTCGCCTTTGCCAGAGGCGTGATTTCTGCCTTGGGGCAATAAAAGCCAACATTCAATATATGGCCAGGGATTATCATGGTGCTGTATAATAGTACACACACACACACGCACACATGTGAGCCCAGAGCGTATGTAGTTTATGGCTGAGAGTCACGCGAAGCACTCGAAGCACTTGCCGTGAGGCACAAAGAACGAGGACGGAAACATTTGGACAGACGCAGGCGTTGGACTCTGGAAAAGCCGAGCTGTTCGCATGACATGTGCCATATAATGCTATAAGCAAACATGTATATGTATGTGTATTTATCATATACATACGACTGCAAGGCGTTACATATGTGCATGTATGTGATAATAAATAAATATATATATATATATATATATGTAGTATATATATAAGCAAATCATTGTTATTAATACGATTATTGTGTGCACAGTTGCGTGTTAATTTTTCTGTAATTTTCGCCAGAGATTTTTTTTTGTTTTTTTTTTGTTTTTTATATTATTTTTCCTATTTTTTTGTGTTATGTTTTTTGTTTATAAATTTTTTTTTTCAATTTGTTCGCACAATGTAAATGGCTCACATTCAAAGAGTCACAGCCGCCTGCCAATTCTCAGCGCGAATTTCAATGGCGATCTGAGTAGATTAACTATTATTAGAGTTTTTTTTAGTATTTACTTATTTTGTTTATTGTTGGTTTTTGTTGGGTTGTACCGAATGTACACCCCCGAGCGTTATCAGCTGCCTGTTCGCTCAGCTGGCGATGGCCATTGGCCAAAAATATATTTGTGTCGCAAATTTGTCGCATTTACGACCAATGGGCCAAATGCCTAATAATTAACTGCGAGCTAATGCCAACGGCAAATTAATGTTAATAATTAAACAATAAGTACAACAACAAGTGTACGTGTGTATGTCGATTTTTTTATATTTATTTTCTGCGTTATTAACTAATTGTTGCTATTGGTGTTGTTGTTGCTGCTGTTGATACTTTTTTAATGTTTAAGTTCAATAAACTCTTTTTCGCATTAAGAAGGGTGTGTATTGAATTTTAATTTGAGCCATGTTTAATTTGATTTCGAAATTTTTTCAATATCTGTAATTGATTTTTTTATATTACCAAGTTTTAAACCGAAGAAACTTGTAAAATTTAACTTCTCGTTTAGTTTGAAATTGCAGCTGAATTTACTACACTTGCATTAGCGAAACTGTTAAGAATTTGTGTCTAGTTCAATTCTCAAGTCAAATAATAATATATATCTACAATATATAACTATATATACTGTATAGTCGTAAGTATGTGGCGGACCCAATGATTTTTATCAACAAGGCATCAAAATAAATACTAGAAGAGTTGGCCAGCGGCCAGGCGAGAGGACAGCGCCGTTTGTAAACATAAGTATTCTAGGGCAAGTGCATTGCGCATACGCTCTGTGGGCCGCATATGCAGAATGCAAAAGAACATGACAAAGAGACAAGCAGCAACAAATAAGTGGCGAATAAGTGATAGAATGTGGGAGAAAGGAGAAATGTAAATAACAACGATCGCACATGCCACAAACCTCTACGACATACATATATATATATATATATTTATATATATATATATATATAGTATATAATATATATATATATATGTTTATGTATTTGTACACATCACACATACGCACCGCGTGGCCGTTTTTCTGTGGTCAGTCACCGATGCTCAGATGCGGCTGAGATGCGTCTGGGCCAACTGCTTTCCACAGCGCAAACTAAACGAATGAATATTGTTTTTGTTGCAGTTTTTAATGTTCTAGTCTATCTAGCCGTCCGTCTACCTAACTGACTGTCTGACTGTCTCTCTATCTATTCTTCTCTCTCTCTCTCTCACACACTGTGTGTGTTTGTGTGTTTGTTTTTGTACTGTTGCCAGACTGCGACTGCGACCGCCATCGCGGCCGAGACCGAGACCGAGACCTTCGTCGCCGATTAGAATGCAATTAGTGGCAACAGCAGCAACATCAACAATAACAACAACAGCAACAACAGAAACAGCAATAATAATAATATTAACAAAACTCCACAAAGTTCTAAACAAACACAAAACATTGCATTGAGCTTTAATTTCAATTTAAATTTCATTTCCAATTTATTTGAGTTTGTGACTTGTGTGCTACGAATTCAATTCGAATCAATTTGTTTTTGTGTTTTTTTTTTTTTTTATTATTATTATTATTATTTACCTGCTGTTAGTTATTACTTGGTTTTTTTTTATCACTTATAATAGCTTCCGCTTTTGACGGACAAAGTTAACTTATTTGTTTGTTTATTTTTTTTAAACTTTTTTTTATTGTTTATTATGTTTTTGTGTATTTTTTTTTCAACTTTTTTATGATCAGCAGGCGTAATTTGAACAACAATCGTAAGAATTACTTATGCAGCATATTATTTATGAGAAATGCGTGCGTGAGAGCTAACGCTGACGGAAAAACTGCGACAAGTGCGACAAGCCGTATGTTTTATAATTATTATTTTAGCCTCCGTTTTCTTTGCTTAGCCCAGTTTTTGTTATATTTCTTCGGCTATATTTATTTTCTGTTCTGTTCTGTAGCTTTTTTTTTTTTCATTTTTTTCGCTCATCCGTCGATTATCAGCGCCAAGGTTTACACTTCATTTGGCTTTCGGCTTGGCGACTTTGGCCAAAAAATGTTTTTGTGCCTCTTTTGTTGGTTTTGTGTGCGCAGTTGGCTTGTCAGAATCTTTGGCTTTGACTTTGTCTGGCTCTGATAAGTGCTCGGCAGTTGGATGTGATTATGGGCTGGGCTTAGCCGGCAATATATGTAGATATATGATCTCAGAGCACTTGCGAATTGCGTTGTCATGTGTGTATGCATATTTGCCACCTGTTGGTCGATTGCCTATCCGGGACTTGGCCATTTTTTAGCTGTTTAGTCTTTTACGTCTTACGCTGCTGCCTTTTTTTGTCTTATTTTTTTCTCAATGCATATTAATCAAGTTTGAAATTTTATTTTTTTCCCCCTTTTGTTACAGCGTGTTCTTAAGTCGTTTATTATTGCTGGTCATTAAGTGTTTGTTCAGTCAACTTCACACAGTTCGCTTAGAGCTTCAATTCAAATTCAGCTACGTTCCATTTGGGTTTGTTTGATTTTCAATTTTTTTTTTTATATTTTTCGTATTTTTATACTCGTTTCTGCCCTCTCATTGGCGTCTCATTTGTAAAAACTGTCAATCCCAAATGATGCTAATGAGGTAAGCCAACAAACGAAATACCCTCCCCTCTCCCGCGCAGGTGCTAACTATTGCCACGTTATGTGTTGGGCTGGGAAAGGCCCAATTGATTTAGCCCACACTTCATACACGAAATTTATAATTCAATTGTTGGTTAATAAAGAAACAAAAAAAAAAAAAAATGTCGAATTAAAAGTCCATAATAATAATAAAAATATTACCCATTTTAAATGTATGCCATGGGTAAAATTACGGCAACATTTCTTAAGCTTATGTAAAGCTGCCTATACTCAGTTTTATATATATATATATATATAGATATATAATTGATTTTTTTTTTTTGACAAATAAGCATATTGAATGCGCCATTTGTGAATTGATAACGTCATATCGACGACAATAGAATAACTCCACTTGTCAATCAGAAATTGAAGCACTTGAGGCATAATCTGCGTGACTTCAGATCATTAACACTGTCTGTAAAATGAATAAACATCTGAATAATATGAGTGTGCCGCTACTTTTCATGGAAAGACACAGAACTGTCTGGCAATGACTAATAGGTGCTGTAGCTGTGTCTTTATCTGTATCTGTTATGAAATGCGAAACCTTATCAAACGAAACGATTCTTAATTTTTTCGTCCCGTTCCACCTCACCCTGAACAGCAGCCACGTTTCAACGTGGCAATTGCCACCAACTTTTAACAGTCATGAGGCTCTTATCAACGGCAATTATTTGGTTATAAATAACAATAAAAGTTTGGCCGTAAATGCGGGCAGCTCTTATCATAAACATCATCAACATCTTCATCAACATCAACATCATTATCATACTCATTGTCAGCGTCATAACGACTGTTGCTACCAGCTGCAGCGGCCTGTTGTTGTTGTGTTCAAAGGTGAAAGCTGCACAAACATAGCCGTGACCCAAGCTCCCAAGATTCCCAGTTGCAACCTGTTGTGGAAAATTACCAAGCTCAGCGGTTTTCCGAGCGCCTTGAATTCCATTCTAAGGTCGCGTTCGCCTTCGCGTTCGCATTTAATGTAAATTTCGTTTACAAAGAAAACGAAACAAAAAGGAAAGAAATAAAAAAAAATAAATATAATAAACAAGTTTCCGATCAGGGCTGATGTGCATGTTTTTTTTATTTATTTTTTTTTATTCGGGTCTGTGGCTTATGCAATCTGGTCTGGAGAGTCCCTAAACGGCAACGGCAGCCGGAGCTGTACTCGTCCACAAAAGAGCTTAGTGTTTAATGCTGACATAAATCGTTGGCCTAAAAAACAATTGGCTTTTTAAGTCCATTGTAATAGGTTTGAGTTGCAGTGTGCTTAGTAAATATTTCACTTGAACAAGTTAACAGCACTATTTAATGCTAGAATTAAATGAAAACTTTAAAAAAAAATACTTTTTGACAGTTTTTCTATTTTAATGATTTTTTTCTTAACCCAATATATTTTCTTATTGATTTTATAGAGTTTATAAAACTTATATCCTAAAGAGTGTTTTTTAGAGGGACTTTCAATCAAGCAATTCTTGACATGAGTTTTTGTGGAACTTAGTGTGCTTAGCTGATGAAATTTGAAATTAATTTCAATTTCTTATGGACTAATTGCTATTGCGAACGTATTTTTACGGACATAAAATTGATAAAAGATTTAATTTAATTGCCACGTTCTTCGGTAAGTGTACAATTTTAATTAAATATTTTTCTCTTAACATACACACTGCTTGGGTTGCCCTAATAGCAATTATTCCCAACGATATCGGTATTCTTGTACGATTCGAGCTGATAAGGTTAAATGGCTTGGACATCTATTGACAGGTTCAAGTGCTCAAGTGTAATTCCTTAAGTATCAGAACTTAATGCTTAAGCATTTTGTGTTTAGATGATCATCAGATATATATACATATAAATATATATATGTGTTCATTAATTATTTTTTGTCTGCTTATCAGTCTGATTAGCCATCAAATTGTGTTTTTGTGCTTTTTTTGTTGTTATTTGACATGCAAATTAGCTGTCTGCCGTCTTTATAATGTGATTTCGTTGATTTCTATTTTATTTTAAGATATGCACGGCGTCTATTGTTAAAGTTCGATCAAGTTGTTCAATGATGTTGCCCGATTTTCAAGGCATATCGGCGAGTCTATTGGTAACATTTGACTCTTAATGAAGTGATAACGCGTAAGTAAACTAGCTGTAAAAAAAACCCACTCCGCTCCAGTTTGTGCTGTTTTTTTGTTTTTTTTTTTGACTTCTACCTGCAAGTGTGCATGCATTATTTGCAAATTATATTATCGGGCATGTCCAAATATTTGTACGCTTGTTTGGTACCTGCCGTACCAAAGGGGCGACGCCTGCGCACATGGCGTATGAGTAACAAAGTCAATCTGCCAACTTCTGCTCATCATCTTGTGTAAACGATTGATGCGATAACAAGCACAACAAGCAGACAGCAAAATTATGATCAACAATATTCGCTGTAAATGCGACATCAGCGACAACAGCAGCAACAACCACACGTCATCGGCCACAAACAGTTGAAAGGAGTCGTCAACGCTGTCGTCAAGAAATTGCGCAAAATGTGCACAAAAATTTATAACAACAAAGGCAACAAAAAAGGTTATTACAAGCAAAGGGCGAAAGTTTGTTTTTATTTTTATTTTTTTTTGTACATGAAACAAAAACAATAATAAAACAAAAAAAGGCAGCGAAAGGAATTTACATACGTATATAAATAGTAATACATAAGTAAATGCATGACTGATATGGGGAATTGTAAATTTACATAAACATATGTAAAGATACAGTAGATGAATATATATATGTATATATATATAGATTTATTTTTTTCACACTTATTTAATTAAAATGCACATTGCCAGAAAAACAAATCTAAAAATGATAAATTGATGTTTTCATCGCGAATTTGCCAACAGATAAGTTGCAGCGCAAATGCCAAACTAAAAGATACCCTGCGAACACATATTGTGCTTTAAAGTAGTCTCTTTTCTTTTTATATTTAAAATAGATTATTTTAAATAAAATGCGTTATTTAAAATCATTTCTGAAATGAAAGTTGTAAGTGCCAATCTTGAGATATCAAATCTAAGAGATTAATGGACTACCCTAAAAAAAACAGACAGTTAATGCGAAGCAATCGTAGTATATATCTACTTTTTTAAAGCATTTCAAAGGAACTGCATACTTTCATACAATATATAAGCCATATTGTTTTAATCTATTTAGAATTTAAAACCTACACTGAGCAATAGGATTTAATACAAACAGACTCCAAAATGAACTGTACAAATTAACATAATACAAATACTTGAATTTAAATAGATCATAAGGCAAGCCGTTTAAATCAAATAACTTAATGCCAAGAAAAATATTAATAAAGTCTATTACGTTGTTACACGTTACACAACACTGTTCAGGCATGATAACGTTAGGTAATATTGTTTTTCTTTTATTACATTATTATTTTTTTTATTGTTATTTTGTTTTTTTTATTTTTATTTTTTTAATGCTTTTTAAGAGTGTTTGTTTTGTGAGATTCTTAAAGTACATTTTTCACATTTGCTGTTAAAAGCAAAAATTGAAAATTGAAAAAATTAAATTGTCAGCTGCCAAACAATTTCACAGTGAGCCATATAATAAATTGCCGCTAAAGTCTAAAAATATGTCGTATATCATATAAGTGCTAAAATTTATAGAAAACCCTTAAAAGCAAGCTTATTCGAATTTTAATTTTCATAATAGAATTGAATATATAAAAACACATTTTTAAATGAACATTGTTAGCATACAATAGTTGTAGAAATGTGTCAAATGGCTGAAAAGATTCGTTTCGCAATATATAAAGATATGCAGAAGAGCTTTCTAGAAAATTAAGACTGAAGTATATTATTTTAATTCAAAATGCACACAGTATGCGATAAAATATGTATCCAAATATTTAGATATGTATGTGTATGTTTATTAACTTTAACTATATTTTCAGATAGGCGATTCTCAAAATAATAATATTTAAATGTAATTTCCAAACATACATGAAGGGAGGTCCTTTATTTTATTTATATTTTTTTTTGATTTTGCACATTTGTCGGACGGGATATTATGCAATTGTGTACAGTTAGAAATTGTTAACTAATTTTATGCAATGCGCAGTGCGAATGCGGTTGTCGCTGCCGCTGTCGCTGTTGGCGTCGCAGTTTGCTATAAATAATTAAAAAGTTTGCGCGCCCGTCAAAAGTTTTGTTTGCCTCCTGCTGTTTGTATCTTCGTACGAGTATCTCTAACTGTCAGCAAGTATCTGCAACAACTATGTGTATGTGGCTGTGTATATGTGTGTGTGTTTGGCGATTTTGCGGAAGTGCATTGATTTTCCACTCAAGTAGGCACTTGACTTGACTCTGCCGCTGCCGCTGACGCGGTCACAGTAGAAATAATTTTCTCACCTTTTCGTCGCTCTCCAAAAAATGCTAATTAGGTTTTTTTATTTACTATTTTTTTTTTTTTCGCATTCTCAGTTGTAACTACATTTAATTAGAACTTTGTGTGTTTTAAGGTGATTTGTTGATTTGTTATCGTAAGACTATTTATGCAAATTGTCTTGGAAGTGAACAATTTACAGCGGCGGAAATCCGCTCGCAGCTTCACAAACTGAAAAAAACAACAAACACACAAAAAAAAAACAACACAAAATATATATACTTATTGGACTTTGAGTTTTTCTGTCGCTTTTGGGCGCATCTTTATGCAAAACGTCAACAAAAATCAAGCCAAATCGAAAACTGAAACTGAAACTGGTAAACTGGAACGTCGTTAGCAGTGAAAGTTTCTATGCTGATTTTGTTGTTGTTGCTGTTGAGCTGTTTAAGCCTAGGCTAAGCTGGGGCGGAGGACGGGGCTATAGTGGGTACATCTGCCTGTGCCTAGGCATTGAAAAACTGCGCATGTGCGTTGAGCGCTTAAATAACCAGACACCTCATGCAGCCGCGCATGCCAACGACAACAGCTAAATCAACAGCGGACGTATCCATAAGATACTCGCATTCGCATTCGCATTCGCATTCACATTCACATTCGCACTAGCTGCTGCGGCTGCTCCATTGAACGTCACATGGCCACATTTGGGCAATGGGCTATCGATTGGCCAGCCTTTGTCTCTGGCTTCGGCTCTTTAATTGCAAAACAATTAAACAAACGTTCCGACAGCTGCTGTGCCACCCATCACCCTGCCACCCACACACTTCTGACTATCTCTCGTTTTATTACATTTTTTTTGTTCTTGTTATTTTATTAAGCGACTCTAGCCTGCCAAAACCGGCGTCAAGCCGCGTCTTTGTGACAAGGCGGCAAACTGTCCAGCTGTCAATTACTTTCTGTGGGCGTTCGCCCGAAATTATAGGTAGAGTAATTTGGGGCGTTTCGGACATTTCTTTTTATATTTTTTGGGGCATTTAAATTTCGCTTAGGCAATGCATTTATTATTATTATTATTATTTATATATTTTTTTCTATATGTTTTTTTTGTATTTGGTTGTTGTTGCTGTTGGTTTGTTGTTGGTTTTTTTTTTATGGGTTTTTCGCTTATGACATGCACTGAACTCACTGCACGGCTCGTGCTGTCGCCGCCTTGCCCGCCCGTACACCCAATGGCTGTGGGGGGTGTGGGAGGTTTTCTGTTTTCATTAGAACTGTTTGATAATATACTTAGGTAGCTGAGACGCGTTATTTATGGTTTCTGTTACTAAAACACACTATACACATTGCAATATTTGTTTATTATTGTTATTTGTGCTTGGTTTCAATTTGCTGTGTGTATTGGCGTATTTCTGTTGTTTTTTTTTTGTTTTCCCCCTGCTACGCTCGAAAGTGTCTACTCTTATACAAAGCCGTCGACGTTGTCTTATACTGTTGGCAATTTTACATTTTGCGATCATTTAAATTTTGTGTTATGTTAGCGCAAGAAACAGCTGCCAAACCAAAATTTCGTCCATTTGCTGTCTCTTATACGCACTCTTATACAAAACGCTTATAATGTGCCACTTATCCTTCTTAGCCATGGCGAAAACAAAAATGGAATGTAAGTGTAATAACAGTGGGCAACTTACCGTTTACACAACTCTTATACGCGTGCAAGAGAGCCAGCCAGTTACGATTCTCAGTGTGTGTGTGTGTGTGTGTGTAAGTGTGTGTGTTGTGTGTGCGCGAAAAGCTCAAACAGGATGCGCCGCTTTGCAAAAAAAAAAACACTTCCGTCTTGATTTCGTTTTTGGGCTTTATGGTTTTTTTTAATGGTTGTTTATCGTTTGTGATTTTCTCTTCTTTAAGTTATTTATGATACTTTTAAATATATATTTTTGTACTTGCAGTCAAATGTTATGTAATGTTTGTTGCTTTCAAATTAAGTATTTTTTTTTTTTAATATCTTTCTTGGTTTTTGCGAAAAAAAATTGTTCTTAATTTACAGGAAGCGAAGCTCGGGTGGCGGGGGCGAGTAGTTTACATTTCCGTTTAATTTTCAAAAAATTTAATGGCGAAAAAAATTTTTGAATTCTCGTTGATGTGTTGAATATAATATCTTTGCCAATTATATTGCGCAGGACGTAAAACTTGAATAGTTATTGTTGTGGTGCGATTGTTCTTCAAAAATGTTGTGGAAAAAAAATATTTTGTAATTTTTTTTTGTATAGATCGAGTCAGTTTATTTTTTTTTTATTTTTGGAATTTTTCACAGCCGCAGTATTGAACCTTTCTGTTTTAAAATTTTAAAATTTGTTTTATTTTTTTAATTAAGTTTTTTTTTCTTCTTTTGATAACAAAAAAACACGACCAACTCGAAAACGCACTAAAACGGTATTAAAAGCCGAGACTAAATTTTACTTTGCAAGTAATTTACAATGGGACTTGAAGCGTCGCGCAAGCCGATCGCGAGGCAGAGAGACACGAGCGCGACACGAGCGCAACACGAGAGAGCGACGAAGCGATGCTTTTGTATGGAGTTCACTTCACTTTTGCACTTGTTGTTGGCCGTAGGGGGTGTTGTGGGAGCGCTGCCGCTGCCTGCTGCTGCTGCTGCTACTCTAATGGAAATTTGCGTTTTGGCAGAGATGCGGCCAGATATCTGACACTGACAACGGGCCCAAAAAAAAACAAAAAAGTTAACAGCTGCTCGTTATCGTAGATCGTTGCTCGCTGTTCGTGTGGAGCGTGTTTGGAGCGTGGAGCGTGTGTGTGGAGCGACGGCAGCTGTTGTTGGCGTTCGGCTTGGAAATGATGTTGGCTTAAAGCCAGCCGCTACGTAATATACGCTCAGATCCTGTTTGCACGCCGCCAACGTCAGCGTCGCAGCGCCAACAGCTGCTGCCGCTGCTGCTGCTGCGCCGGCGCCGAGAGAGCAACAATGGCAACGCGAGAGCGAGAACGCGAGCGCGAGAGGGAGTAAATAAGGCAAAGCTGCAGCTTCACAGCGATCGCAAGCTTTTTTTGGGCTCTGCTCGTGGTTGGTGTGGGTGAGCGAGCTGCGCGCTGCTACGCTGCGACGCTGGCAGCGCAGCATCGTTGCCGCTTCGAACTCGCTTCAAACTTGCTCGATGCCGTTGTTGGCGTTTGTTGCCTGTCTTGACTGTAGCTGCCTTTACGTTTTGGCCGCTGTGGGCGAGGTTTGGGGGCGTGCGGGGGCTCACAGCTCAGCCAATCGCAAAAAGCGGCGCTTTTCAACTTTCATTAGAAATTGCGGCCACGCCCACTCCCAGCATTTGGCTGAGTGTGTGTGTGTGTGTGTGCTCCTTGCGCCGGCTTCGATCTCGATATTGGTCTCGGTCTCGGTCTCGGTCTGGGTCTGAGTCTGTGGATTGGCAGCGACGTCGCCATTGTCGTTTAGCATCTCTTAATGCAATAATTGCTAATAATTGCTGTTAATGAAAAACGCCGCGATTGATAAATCGTAAAGCGCCCCGTCTCGCTCGCTCCCAGCCACTGTTCGCCCCCCTTGGCTGGGCCCATCGGCTGCAGCCCGTTTTGTGTGTCACTGTCGGAGCCTGCGTCAATTGTTTAAAGCTGTCCAAAATGCAAACCAGCAAACAAACAAGAAAACAAAAGCAACCGCAGCGGCGGCAGCAGCAGCAACAACAAAAGCCGCACCAAACAAGCCATAACATACTCGTATAATAATAACAACAACAACAATTGGCCATTTTATCGTTTCAATTTTTAATTTATTAATTATTTATTTATTTGTTTGCTTAAATGAACCAACGTCGTCGTCGGTTTTGGCTTCGGTTTTCGTCATCTTTTGTCATCGCCGTCATCAGCAAACGTCACGAGAGCCTCAAGCGCAGCTACAAGTACTTATACATACACACACACACACACACATATATCGATCTATAACTATATCTACATATATCTATATATGTTTATCTATAATTGTCGCTCATCTATGTGCTTTCTGTTTTGCATTGTCTATTCACAGTTTGCCATCTTATTTGTTTTTTTTTGTTTTGTTTTTTTCCTTTTGTATTTGGACTTCGTTAATTGCTGCCGTAATGTCATTCTTATACTCGTAAACAGTCCTCGCCTGGCTGTGTGCTATTTATGTGGCGAGCAGTTAAAACATTTCCTATAGCGTTTCCCTTTTCTTGCGTCTATTCTTAGATTGTGTGCAAGGTTTTTGCGCGCTTTTCGTACTCTTATACAAAGTCGTATACTGTCAGCAGATTGTCATTAACTCTTCTACACTGTTTATATTGGCATTTTTATTACATTTTCGAACTATTTTATTTTTACATTTTTGGCTGCTAAATTTCTTACATTTTTACATTTTCTGTCGTGCTTTTAGCACTATCTTATATTAATTCTTACGGTACACAGCTGACTGTTTGTACACTTTTTATTGTCTTTTGTTGTTATTTATTTTAATTGTTAGATTTTCTTTATCAAGTCTTAAACTAATTTGCGCAAGACACATTTATTTGTACTCGTTTTTTATGTACATTACATTTGGCACATTTTTTGTTTTATAGAATTCTCTAATTTTTCGCACATTCAACATTTCCCTACACTGTCTTATACATCATTTTACAGCGCTTTGCACAGTTTTATGCTTTTGGCTCATTTGGGCACTTCTATCAACACTTATATTGGTTCTCAGCTATTTTTAGTTTGTATGCAAGGTTTCTGGCGCATTTTAAGCTCTTATACAAAGTCAAATACATTTTTGTAATTTTTTACTTTTACCTTATACTCGGTCTTATATTCAATAGTGGACTATTTTCCACAGCTTTCGCTGTTGTCTAATAAAGTCTTATACAAGCGCTTTTGCGTTTAAATTGGGTCCTTTACAGCTCGCCTGCCTCGGCTAGTCTTATACAGCTGCACCTACTGGCCACAGCCACTTTTGTTTTTGCAATTGGATTTACATAGTATGAACCATATGCATATTTACGTTGTACTTGTGTTGTTGTATTCGCAGTGAGAATGTGTCTATTAATTGTTAATTTATTTATAAGACAGTTGGCGCGATTCAATTTACGAACGGCCTCTTCCAATTAAAATGCGAAAAATCTGCACAAATCTGCCCCAAGCCGCCCCAGCGTCCAGTCTGTGCCGGAGAACAAACGGATATATAGTCTATATCACGTGACCATATTACTCACTTCAAGTGTTGCAACCCCTGCTGCCCCCAGCTACACCCCTTGGAATTTTTTTAATACTCGTTCCCGACATGAAAAGAGTATATTGGGTTTGTGCAATATCCGTTTGTTCGCATGAACGCAATTTATTCGCACCTATTGAAGCAAGAGACTTGAAACATGGAATATAATCTCGATTATACCAGCCAGTGTTATGTTTTACCTCCTCTAAAGATCGAAAGATGTTCGACCACGCCCACCTCCGCTCCCACAAATTGCAAAAATTGATATTTTTCCAAAATAACAATAATAATTAAGACAGTTTTCCTCTGTTTTAAGCTTTTATTATGCTGAGAACGAGTATTGCTCAGTCGGTGACACCCGGCTATAATGTTTTTACTCGTTTTCTTTTTGGTCATGTGTTGGGCGTTGGGG
This sequence comes from Drosophila colorata, assembly GCA_035041545.1. Taxonomy (NCBI): domain Eukaryota; kingdom Metazoa; phylum Arthropoda; class Insecta; order Diptera; family Drosophilidae; genus Drosophila; species Drosophila colorata. The sequence goes on along the minus strand of JAWNLD010000490.1, from coordinate 13,033,858 downwards.
CACGGGGCGTGCGGTCTGGAGAAGGGCGTGAATGCCTCGGCGAAAAAAAATACTTGATGTAATTATTGTTGACAGCGGTTGGGATAAAAGATACAACACGTAGCGATATCAATAGGGTATACAAAATATTATCTAGCGTCAGTTGGCAGTCGTTAATTGGCATCTGAAACAGTGGACGCTGGACACGTGCACAGATTTTGCGCCCAGTTTAGCACATTAATCAAATCTGAGGCATTGCATAATGCCATGACAATAGAATAAATTCGAAAATAATTATGATATACTCAGATACACACTCACACACTAGAGTTGAATGTCATTTCAGCTGACTAAGTTAAAGCTTAATTATACTACGTGCATGCATATATCTATATGATATATCTTACCAGATATATACCGTATACTATATGTGTGACTATATATCTATGCGCCTTGGTGGCCCAACAAAATGCAAATCATTTTTACGAGTACCGCAATTGCTCGTCAATTTTCGCTTCTTGGAATAAAGCGATAGGCAACAACGACTCTGCCTAATATTTGCCATTGGGCTTAACGCATTGCATATACCCTAACAGATACATACATATACATACTTTTAAATTGTGTGTTTTTTTTTTGTTGATATTTGCGTTATTTATTTACTTATTTTTTACAATTTTAAATTAAGATATATTTTTCGAATTTTTTTTAAAAACTTATTGAGTTGTGTGTTGCGAATTTAAAATAAAATTTTAACATTCAAAAGCTCAGGCAACTTTTGCGTTTAATGTGTGCACATAATGAAGAGTTCAGGGTATCTACTAGTCGAGTACCCTCGACTAGAGGATTTTTACTTTTTTCAATTGTTTGCTTAGTAATTTGAGATTTATGTCAATAGCTCCAATTTTCGAACGCTTCTCGGCATAGCACGTAATATATAGGTTAACAAATGAATTTACAAACATAATTTGATATTAAAGTAAATAATTGATTATAAATATAAGCTAAGCTGAATAGTTATCGGAAGATGAGTTGTCTAAATGATCAGGCATTGAAGAAACTGAACAACAAGGATTCCGATCCCAGTTTGGAATCAAAGTTTGTATGTTTCTTGTCTTAGCTGCAACTGTAAGTTGACAACTATATTCTATACTAAAAAGATATGTAAAAAAAATAATAATAATAACACCCAAAAGCAAAAAAAAAGTTCTTCCTAAGCTATGTATGGGGGCGCAGGATAGAATTCCGAAAGTTATGTTCTGAAAATTTCAAGAAAATTTCGTTTTTGATTATTCAACCATTAAGAATAAATCATGCTTGATTTCACAATCTTCTATTTAGTTTGACTAAATAAGAACAAAATTGTTGAATTATGTAGAGAATACTTCAGTTCAGATTATCGTACTTTGAGAAAACTTAGAACGTTTCTTCGGCAAGATAATGATACAATAATAATAATACAGTGTATAGCAAAATTGAACAGTGCTTGATTTTGTAGCCGCAGTTAGTTGGTTGACAGTCAACATAAAAGCACTTTTCGTACACTTGCATAAATCAGTGTTATGGCAAATCTACGATCTGGGCACAGCGACAATATGGGTCAACCGCTATATAACCAACCGGGGGCTCTATGCTCTATGCTCTGTGCTCTGCGTCGGTCGCTGCCAGCGTCGCTGTTGTCACACGGTTGTCGTCGTCGTCGTCGTCGTCGTCGTCGTCGGTCTGTTTACCTTAGCACCCAACTACCGCACTTGAATTTTTAATAACCTTTTCAAGTTCACTGCTAGCAGCGATTGTGTGTGGGTGTGCAGGTGTGTGTACAGGTGTGTGTGTGTGTGAGTGAGTGAGTGTGCCTGATAGCTGTACTGTCAACTTTAACGCTGTCAGCAGGCTAACAGTCAGGCGCAGTTTACTTGGGGTTAGCGGGGGGTTTGTCTATTGACTTAGCCCCAGCTCTACATGCAAATGCGTGTTAGATACAGTTACGCACACACACACACACGCACGCGCACACACAAATATATGCCGACTTTATTTTACAAACTAGGTGCTTGGCTTTTCATATAAGATCGGCGTCAATTGAAAATTATAGGTAACAAAAACAAATATTTCATCATTTACTGAAACACTTTTTATACTCGTTCACGAAGTGAAAAGAGTCTATTGGCTTTGTGTAATATTCGTCTTGCTCTCCGTCCGTCTGTCCATGTATTGACAGGTGTTAATAAAGTGTTAAAATCAAATCTATAAATCAAATTCATATCTTCCAGAATTTTAGAGCTAAGGTCAGCGAATTTGGCAGGCAATTTTCGGATGACCTCCGCTAAAGATCGAGCAGAAATCAATATTTTTCGAAAATAACTGAAAGAAAAATAGTAATTCAACCCGTTTTCAAGTTATGCGTTATGCGAGTACTGTGCAGCCGGTTACACCCGACTGCAACGTGCTTGTTTGTTTTTGTTTTGACATAAATAATAAAATGGTTACTTTCCGTATTACTATTACTATTATTATGACTGTTGCAGCACTCCAATACACGCACATTTACACACACTTGAAATTAAATCAATTAATAATGAAGAACAAAGGCAAACAGAGAAACGCGTCCGCATGCGCCCCAAGTTAAACACAGCCAATTAACACTTGGCCAGATGCCAGCTGCCAGCTTGCAGCATCCAGCTTTGCCAGAGTTGGGCAACCGATGCAGGCCGGAAAATATTGGTTTGCAGCGGCTGTCCGAGTTGCCACGAAAAGCCATAGAAAAGCTGCGCAAAAGCAATAATCATCGCACAATACCCCAACACAGCTCGCCGCCCACCGCCCACCGCCCACCACCCGCAAAACCACCAAGCTCCGAGCTGTGTGGCATGTGTAAATTCAATGGCAGGCCGACGTGCGGCTATCTGGAAGATGCTCTCGAGAATTGAAGGCGTGCGCCTCTTTTGCAGATGTTCTCGAAAATTGCAGTTAAACAAATATAAGAGATTTAAGCTTTGGGTTAGTTCCTGCTAAGATTGCTGTCAAGGTTGACAAACATTTTATTTGCTGTTTCGAAACTCTGTTTCTTTTTATTCCATAAACTCAAGCAAGTATTTGACAAGAATACGCAGCGCTGTCATATAGTAATAAAGATAATGCCGGTTAAAAGTCGACAAATCCTGTGAAATTGATAAGTCATTGTCAACTAATTAACGTGGAATTGACACAGTTGTTCATAATTTAAACAACTGTTAACGGATTCTGTAGAAAGTGCAGAGTGTAATTATTAAGTTATTTACATATTTTTGATGCGCACTCAAAATCTGTTCGCCGAAAATTATAGTAGCTCTATAAAATTGACATTATTTATATATTTTTTAACTGATTAAAACATGTATATTGTTAAATTTCATATAATATACATTTTATTTAGTTTATAAAACATTTTATTTACAATACTAAGTAGAAAAAAATATATAATTAAGAATAATGATAATAATAAAACATTAACATTTAAGTGAAAATTAATCATAATTAGATTACAAATGCTCACAAACAAATTTGGAACGGCAATCCATTTCCATGCTTTGATCAAATTCATTTAGTTATTTCTCTGCTATTCTTATCTTAGAATCGCTGCCCCATTTCGCTCGCAACTTGGTTAAATTAAAGCTGTTAACTTGGACAGCTTAGACAGCGAGCCCTACCCAACGCCTAATGCTGCCAATAAACGGTAAAAAAAAAAGATGTCTAGACTTCAGGCCAAGCCAGGGGGAGGAGTGTTGGTTCGTATCACTGTCGGTATCAGCAGCGGGACGAAACGGACAGTGCCGCCGCCGCGTCGGTCCGCTTTGAATCATTAGCCAGTTGAAGTAGAGCCATCAATCTTTCAATTGCTTTGGCGTTGGCTCTGGTGTACCTATGACTGGGATAGCGCCACCGTCAACAGCAGCAACAGCACCAGCACCAGCACCAGCAGCAGCAGCAGCAACAGCAGCAGCGACGGCGGCAGCAACACCAACAAGCCCCCATTTGAAAACCGGCAAGCGGCCGTTGGCAGCGGCCACTAAAAACAGCTTGAAACCGCTTTGGGCCAGTTCAAACTAGAATCACTGAACGGCATCGGCGCATTAATCGGTTTGCGGCTTGTCCATTGAATCAGAGCCAAACTAACAGCCAAATGCGATACGGGGGTTGTAGCCGGCCATCGTCATCTTGGAAGTAAGTGTCTTGGCGCTGCTGGTGCCAAAGATCAAGCTGCAGCTGAAACTGACAAAGAGCCACTCGCGCTGCAGCAAGAGGTGCATTAAGCTGACATCGACACCAAAATTCATGTACATTCGGACGCGCCCAGTAAGCGCTGCACTCAGAGAAAACGAGAATTTTGTACAACTATCAAAAAATCTGCCGTCAAATATTTTTATTGTATTTTTAACTTTCTAAATATAAGAAAAATATTTTTCATTGTAGAAAATTTGCTTCAATTCAAGGGTAGTTTTCATTTGAAATGATTCTTTTTGATTTAGCTTGAAAACAAACTTTTTATTTCAAGAACTTTAGTATTTTTTTTTTTAAATTTCAAAATTCTTTGATTCACGGCTTAAATACAAAAAAAAAACCTTACCTTAATGCACTTTTAACGCTTGTCAAGTAAATATCTAGTACCAACATTTTTGTAATATACTAATATAATATAATAATATATAATATATCTTGTACTTTAAATTACTTTAAATTATGAAATCAAGCATGATAATAATAAAATGTTTTTTAAATTTTACTTCGCCTTAAACTACGTTTTTTTCTGAGTGCATCGATCGTTTAATTTGTTTAAAATGCTATACGATCCAAAAACGAATGAAGAAGAAAAAGAACACCTAAAACAAAAAAAAACAAAAAAAAAACAGAAACGAAAACATGGCTAATAATTTGTAACGATTGGCACTTGGCGTAACTCATACGCAGCGTGTTCCGAATGGAGGCTAAAAGCCAGTGCAGTCTATAAATAAATCTTAAGCTGCATGGCCTCTTTGGCTCGGATCGTATGCGATACGAATGAAACGCTTCGAATCGCAGTGCACTTGCATACAAAGCTCGCACATTTCCATAGTATTTTGTTGCTGTCTTATTTTATATATATAAGTATATTTTTTATGTGTTGTTGCTGCGAATTCTGTTGTTGTTTGTTTGCATTTGCCAGCCTATGATGGTCAAGGACGTGCATTAACCAGGCTTTCGATCATTTAAACGATCGGCACTTGCATTTTTGGCTACTCACATAAGTGAGTGCAGTCAAAAACAGCAACAACAACCACTTGGCATGTTCTATGCGAATGAGTTTGACTAGCGGATACCCTGTAAGCTGATTTATCTATCATACTCTAATCTAAATTTAAAATAATCATTTTTAAATAAATACATTTTGTACTATTTTGCATATAAATTGTTCAACAATCATAGAGCATCTTAATACTATTCTTCTCCTGTTCAAAATATTTAATTGACTATTGCTGAAGTCTTTGCTACCCATTTTAACTAGCGGGTAAAGAGCATGCCAAAACCAAAACTTTTCAAATTTACTGAAGCGTATTAAAAAACGAATATTGCATAGTTTGTGTCACTTTTTATGCCCTGTACCTGCACCCATTGCAGTTGGGTAAAATGGTATTTCGGAAATCCTATAAATAGATGAAGATTTCTTCAAAACTGAATAAAAAACATTTGAATACTCTTTAATATGGTGCTAAAAAATAGGTGGATTCCAGACATGGGTACAGGGTATTTCCCAGTCGAGCACTCGCGACAAGAGCATTCCTACTTGTTTATACACTTTTGTGCTTACATTTTCGACTGGTCGGCGGTTTTTGTGGTTGGCAATGTTGATATTGCAAATGGAAATGGAAACGAAACTGGAACGGTACCTGGAACTAGTTCATGCGTTCTGTCCAAATACAAGTAGCTGACTTTTATTTAAAGAAATTAAAGATAGATTTCATTTGATCGTATACAACGGATACAACAATAAATTATTCAAAACTTTCTTTACGTAAATTACGATCGCTATCCCACAAAGATAAAGATCTTGATCGATATTTTTGCTTTTGAATGCCCTTATAATATAGAAATGAACAATTATTAATGAAGTGCAGCGCCCGGAGGCCAGGCCCAAAGGCTTTTTAGTTGGCCCGGGACCGTGATCGAGTCCGGTGCCTAATGAGACGTGATTGCTCAGATTGAGCATCAATAAAATGCAATAAACTGGGCCAGGTTCGGAAAGGCTCGCGCAATCGCACAACAACCACACCAAAAGTGACAACAACAACAACAACAACACTAACAGCTACAACAACAATATTATTTTGGTTTTTTTATGATAAAGCAAAACGAGCCACCAACGGCCTTGCGCAAAAAATCTTATTGTTGGCTCATAAAAAGCGTCGCGTAAAAAGCGGCAACAAACTCAAAACACAAAAAAAAAAAAAAATAAATACAACTCGACAGGCGAATTGGAATCGAGCTAAACAAAAGATTGCGGACAAGGCGCGACATTCTTTTGGGTGTGGTCGATGGCAGTTGGCAGTGCCAGAGGCTAAAGCTGAGGCTGCAGGGCCACTGGCCGGGGCTCAGCGGGTGAAAATATTGCGCATACGCCGCGCGCAGCGATGCGGCAACCGTCAAATGGCCACGGCCAATAATTGCAGGCATTCGTTTTGGGTATTTGGATCTTTGGCAGCAGACACAGCAGCATTTTTCCCTATTAAATGCTTAACTTGGCTTACCCAATGTTTACACATTAAATTCTGGCATAACTTGTACCGCATTTAATTCGAAATGAATCAGATATAAGTATTTGCAATCCCTATCGACAGGTTTATTGAAATGATCCGTCGCCTCATAAATACAAACAAAATTGGATTGGCTTAATAAATACATCAAAATTAAGAAAAGCACCAATATGTTACAAATTTATTTTAAAAAAATATACAAATTCATATTTGAGATTGTATTAATTCCACCAAGGGATTGCTGAGTCTAATAAAAAAAATATGAGTCCAGCATTGTATTGTGTATTCTTAATTGGTTCAAATTACTCACTGCATTCAAGAAAGATAAAAAATACATCAGGTGTCATACATTAAAGATCAAAAGACAAAAAAAAAATCGAAAATAATAGTAAAATTAAAATAAATTTACGTTTTTCTGGCTAGTTTCACTATATTTAAAAGTTTAATCTAAAAATAGTTTCAGTTTCAAGCTTTTTTTTATTTTTAATTTTAAAAAATTAACTACATAAAATTAGCCTTTTGTGAAAGCTTGCAAACATTTTTATGCCCTGTTTATGGGTATAGGATATAAAAAAAGGGCAACACGTTCCAAATAAAGGCGTGTTAATGACTTTAAAACGCAGTAAAGGGTATCTGCATGCCTATAAAATGTTAACGCTTACAAAGTCTGTTACTGCAACGCGATATACCCAAGAAAATTCAAATTTGTTAAGACTCTGTGGTGACCAAAATACATGTAATTTTTGGACACTCTTTTGAAAACTAAGAATTGAATTAGAAATCTTGGATATGTTATTATTGTTTTTATTTCTCTCTGCTGGCAAATAAATAGGTTTTAGGCTAAATTAATAAAGTACATATCTAATGTTGTAATATTTTATTTAACTTTTTAACTTAATAATTGGCCTTAGAATTGTTGACAAATCACCCAATAATGTCTCAATCAAAGTCTGTGGTGGTGCAACTTATGGTATATACCATTTCTTGGTATGTGCAGAATTTTCTTACCAAAAGGTATATAACTTATTAAAATAGAGGAACACTCCTCCCGAACTCTTCTTAACTATGATCTAAAAAATTAAACCTTATAAGTTTCGTGTAAATTCAAAATATGCTGATAGTGGTTTAAAGACAAACATTTTTTTTGCCAAAATCAAACATTTTGAATAGAGATCCAATCTTTGGACTTAGACTAGTGTATCCCGAATGAGGTGTATCTTTCCGAGATCGGACTTTATTTAACCAAGATAGAGCCATTTAAAGCTTATTACAATTAGTAAAACCTGCATAAGAAAGGCAAAAAAGGTCATATCTTCGAATGATACACCTCTTTAGACTCGTACGGATCGCGACTATCGATTGGCATTAAAAATTCCCGATTCTAAATTTTGGCCAATTTTGACAAAAATGGCAAGGGGTTACATCACGTTTTTTGCCAAAATCGCGAAAATCAAAAATTTTAAATGCAGATCGAATCTATAGAATCATACTATTTGAAAGAGGTGTATCTTTCCGAAATCGGATTACATATCTCCGAAATATAGACATTTAAAATGTTTTAACACTGCCAGCACTATTAATTGGCCAAGAAACTTTCAAATCGTCCCGTAAATGGCCAACTTACGATGGATTTGGTATTATTCAGCCAAATCTGTCTGTCAAGTCGTTGGTTGCTAGATGGCTGTCATATCCTTGGTAATCATATCATGGGTATAGTCTTGGTGAGCCTAAAGGGCCAAGTCCTAGCAAAATGCGCAAGAATATGGTCAAGAAAGATATAAGCTTCTTTTCAGCTGCCCCCACCCTTCGTCCTCCTCGACCTCCTGACGATTCTGTTCGCCTGGTACTTTAGCAGGAATTTTTATAAAAATCTTGTTTCGGCGGCCCAAAAGGTTTACCTTGGAAGTATGCAATATAATTTTGCACTTTTTGCAATAGAATTTTGATTTTTTGTCGACCTCCTGACGATTCTGTTCGCCTGGTGCATTAGCAGGAATTTTTATAAAAATCTTGCAAGCCGGCTCACAAAAAATTACCCAAAAAGTTCCTCCCAAAAGTAATAACAAAGAATTTGTGTACTGTTTTCAATTTATTCATAAAATTTCTCTTTACGTCCTTATAAATGTATTTGTATTGATTCTTTATATCTATTTCTCTTAAAACCGCAGTAAGTTGTATATTAATAATTATTAATAATATAATTATATAATATATATTTAATAATTATTTTTACTTATAACAAACTCTTTGTAATATTTAAATTAAATTACATTCGGCGGAAATGCCCATTATGCATTTCGTGAAATATCGAGGATCTGATTAGAGTTGACTTGAGCAACAACATGGAACCAGCAGAGCAAGATTTGAAATGATGAAGTTAATTAATTGTAAGATCAATAATGCCGCTAACGGGCAGCAATAAAAGACAAATACGAGTAGGCAAACAATTAACTCGAATTAACTGTTGTACACCCCGAATTTGATGAATACTCGTACTCGAGAACGGTTCCTATGGACGACCTTCTCGGGGGTAAACAGTGTCCGCCACACGCCAATAACCAACACCAACAACAACAAATTGACTTAGCTCTTTCTAAGCAAACAACTCAGCGGCAACAACTTAGCAAATATTTTTTTCATTATTTACATATATTTATTTTTTTTATTTGCGCAACGTTCCGTTAATTTCAGCGTGCAGTCATTTGAAGCTTCAGTTTTCCCTAAGTTGGCCCAGACAATGACGGGAAAATTAGCACAGGTGCTTAAAAAGGCGCACTGTAGTCGTATTAAATGTGTATTAAACGGTAAGTACATGAAAAATATAAATACAAATATTTTTGCAACAAATTAAACATAAGACGATGAGGCCACACGGTCCCTTCTCCTTCTCCTTCTCCTTCCCTTCCAAAACAATCCGCAACATTCACTTAATTATTTGCGCGCTTTGTGAAAAACTGTTTTCTGTATTGATACCCAGCAGCTAAGTAATGGAAACTGGCATACTGTTTTTAAGATTCTTTGCCTGATGATCAATATAATGGGAGGTTTTAATGGGAATATAGAAAGGTATTTAGAATGGTATTAATTTGGTATGTAGAGAAAGGAAAGAATCTTTTGAAATACTTTTATTTCAGAAAACTTGAATGTATTTTAAAAATATTTGTATTAAATTTACTTCTTCAAGTCTTTGGGCCGGAATAAAAGTTTAAAGGTTTTTTGGCATTATAAAAATAGAACGGAATTTGGTTTTCAGTTAAACAAATCTTAGTTTTAGTCGGATTTTGAAAACACTAATTTAATTGCAAATTTCTCTTATTTACTTCATTAAAATTTAATCTGAATTTACCAAAATATTTTACCAAATTATTGCACCAAAATGCCTATTAATACACTGCTAAAAAACGACAAACTCCAGGCATAGGAATAGCTGTGAGTAAAAAGGTTATAATTATTATTTGCTTAATTTATTAATAACCTGGCTTACTACTTCTCGCTTGTCATTTACAATCCGTTTTTGCATAAAGGCAACAAAACCTTTGTGACAAACTTAATTAATTGGAGTCTTAATGATATCTCGAAAGCGATTCTTTTGTACATAAGAATCAACTTACAGATTGGGATACACACATCACAAAGTTCTACCTAAAGCGGTTTTGTTGCAAAAAAAAAGTTTTAAGAAATGAAACACCATAAAAAATGTATTTGGTATGTTCGCTTACTAGGGTATCTAATTGAACAGATAGCAACTAGAATATAATACTTTTTGTTTATTTTATTTTTTTTTTTTGTTGTTTATTTATGTACTTTTTTTGCTAGTTTTTATTGCTCGATAAGTTTTCACTTAATGTAAATTGCAATTAACAGCATTTTGCAATAGGAAACGTTAAGGGGCTGCGGCTACTGTGAGAAGACGTATCTCTAATTGATAAATTCTATATTTGATTGCGAGTGCCAATTGTATTGAATGCCAGAGAGACCCAGGTACAAATTTCGCCAGACCCAAAGCCACAGACAGAGCCAGACTTTGCATAGCCTTCCTAGTAGACGTCATCGTGAACGTCGTGGATTTGCCCCTCAAAACGAACATTTTGTTTATTACTTTTATTTATTTTGCTGTGTTTTTGTTCCCCCCCAGTGTTCGCATGTTTCAATTAATATCACATTGTATTCGTGCTCTATTAGAGGGCATTAGCGCTGGCACGCTAAGTGCTCGATATGTGAACTGCCAATCCATATTCATATCCACATTCAAAGCTTCATTCACAGCCGCACAATACGTCCATGCCATTAGCAAAGCCGAGCGGAATTGTTTAATTATCATTAATCAATGAAAAGTTGCGTCTCGTCTGAAAGGCGGACTTTGTGCCAATTGCAAAAGGCTTTGTGAGATCAAAAATATTTGACAACTAACATCAAATTGCTGGCGGTTTGGTGAACCTGGGAGGCTTGTCCCACAGTCGAAACGAGTTTCATTCCAACCCATTCCATCACATATCATATCATATAATTTTCTATCGTCTCATATCTGAATAAGTGAGCATAGTTTGTAAATAATGTCTCTACGCCACATGCCAATTCATCAAAATGCCCGCCCGACATTTGTGGATGTCGTGCCCGGAATCGAGCTGAATACAAAAAACAAAAAAAAAAATAGAGATAAAAAAGTTCTGCGCATAAGTAGCGTGTTTTATGGTGCGATAAGCCGTTTACGATCGTTTCGAGATCGCTTTCAGTCTGTGAGCGTATTGTCAATGGATCTGTTTTTTAAATTATGATCTTACGAATTGGGGGGTTTTTGGCTGTCTGTCTCCGACCGAAATGACACTATTTGAGTCACTCTGCCTCTCTCTCTCACTCTCGCTTGTTATCTCTGCTTAGTATTTGGTACTTCAAGGCCACAGAAAAACAATGCGAAACTTATATCTCACCTGCGTTTTACTATTGACAATATGACGACAATACATAAGTAGTTATAGTTTGAGTCTATTCTAATTATAAGTCAATTTGAGTATATTTCAATTTACAAGTTTCAAAACAAACTGGTTGTAGAATTGTGGCTATTATAATTATGATCGGCTTTATTATGTGGTTACATTTACTTTTGAATTCATTGCAAAACCTCAAAAGTCAACTAATTTTATATTACTTTGGTATTAGCTTTTGTTATACGATTTCTGTAAACAGAGCACTTAAACTATGACTTCAAACAACAATAATAAATTACTTTTTTTAGTTTCGACTTTCAAGGCCCATTCTAAATTTATCGCTTGTTTGTGAGTTTGGAGATATTCAATATCCCTTATTAGTTGATAGAAACTCCGAGCATAGAACATACAAATTTAGTACTTAATCTATATAAGCATTGTACCATTGTGAGGAAGGCTTTGCACTTATTTCAAATTCAAATTCACCACATATTCAAATCAAAGCTATCATTATATTTATTTTCCTGTCATACCTCAGTTGTGTTTCTTCTTCTTGTCAATTGCTTGTAGAGCGAATCGTACCCTGATTTGAATAAAATAAAATTTGTTTTCATGTTAAACTGCTTGTTAACTTAAACTGTTTGGCGTATCCTGTTGTCACATTCAGCTACTTATCAATTAACACGCACTTTGACAGTAACAAAACAGAATCGATCAATCGATCGTTGCCCGTTGTACTTTGAACGATTGTTTTTTTTTTTTTTTTTTACTTTTGAATGTTTTAGTAGACGTAACGGTCGCCACACCCAAAACCCATAGAAATCGAGTGTTAACCTTCTTGGTAGTATTGTGATTCCTCAACTGCTTTAGCTTCTGTTGTTTTCGTTTTAGTTTCATATTTATTTATGTTTATTGAACGCTTGAACATTTTCTGATTATTGTTCGTTGACTTTTATGATTTGTTGTTGTCCGTTTCATTGCGCCCGATCGAATGGCGATATTATTGCTTTGTGATCATTTGTTTGTTTATTAAATGTTAATGTTTATGTTTATTTATTTGTTTTTGTTGCTGTCGCTTCTACTCTTTGTGTGCCTACAAAGTGTTCTGTAAATTTTCCTTGAATTTTTGCATAAATGCTGTACAAATATTTTCATGCAATAAAAGATAGATAATAAAAATAATGGCAAAATGCATAATCATAGTAATAATATTAATGAAAATAAATAAATAAATACAACAGCAACAATTGCACTGACCATAGTTCACACAGGGCACCCTCTCCACCCCCCCCCCCCCCCCCTACCCATCCCACGTGCAGTCCAACACCATTTGCTCACTTGAAAGCGAATAAAAGTTCAATGTTTGAATAAATTAATTTAACAAACACTCTGAGCGACAGACAGAACGGACGGACAAACCATAATAATAATATGGGTGGAGGTAGTGGCAAAGCTATGTAGAGGTGCCTACAACAACAACAACAACAACAACAACCGTAACAGCAGCAGCAACAAATGACAGCAACATGAACAAAATGACCATTTTCAATAACACTCACGTAGCATCCGAGTTAATAAATTACAAAAACAATATCAACAACAACAACAGCAACGAAAAAGCAACGCGCGAATCCCATAATTGAAATCGCGACTGGCCGGCACGTACACTAACAACAATAGCAATAACAATACCAACAACAACAACAACAACAACATTTTATTAACGGGAGCAACAATGCCCGAAAACAACTTGCGCAAGTCGGGTAGCTAACTAGATACGTCCGGAGGACAGAGGACAGCTGCGACCCAGAGGCCAAAGCCCAAGCCCAAGCCCAAGTCCGATCCCAAGTCCGAACTCGAGCCCAAAAACCCGACCCAGACCCAGACCTAGTTCGGGCCAGGTTGCATTCGAAATGTGTGTGAAGGCCAAGGACGCGATCGCCTTGCATGGACAAGTTAACAGCTGAAGTTAACAAGCTCTTGTTAACGCATCGAGCAAAGTTCCATTTCAAAAGTGTTGCCAATAAATATATTTTAAATATTTATCACAGGCACAAAAGGAACTAAACTTGATACACGGTATTTGTTGGCCATGTTTTTGATATTGTGGAGAAAATTACTTAAAAAAGTTACCAAAATAACAAGGTAGTCAATACAGAGAAAACAAATAAGAGAAGTCTAGTTAAGATTGCCCGGCCTTACGATACTCTACTCCCTCAAAGCTTTTCTAAACTTAAAAATAAACGGGTTTTTATAACTTCAAAATGTTTAATTACTTCGGAATGTACATTTTTCATTACGAGAAACAGCAAAAAGACTAAATAGCATTTCAGATAAACAAAGGGCATGAACATAATAATATTCATGCAAAGAGTTTTATATGCATGCTAAATGGAAAACTTTAAATATTTGACAAAACGAAAGTTAATATACCTGCTAAGTAAAGCAGGAAATGCACGTGCTACGGAATCGGATGCTTTTGATGGATCGCATAGTCGATGCTCATAACCAAATTCGTGGCAGATTTAACAAGCCAACGTTATTACTCGCATTGCACAACAATAAACAATAAACGATAAACAATAAACCATAATTATTGATTAAAGAAACACAATGCCGCCGTATAAATATTTGTTTATACAACAATTGTATGGCTTGGCCATTGACGGGTGGGTGGGGCAGGTCAGATACACTGGGAAATAACTGCCAAAAGGGACGTTCTGTCAACTGGAAGGGTCACTGATACAGAAAATTACGACAGAGCCGGCACTTCAAAAACCAAGAACACACACACACACATACAATATCTAAACGTGTCAATCAAGTTAATTAAGATTGAGCAATAAATATTGAACGGAGAGAAAGAAAGAGAGAGTTTAAGAGAGTGACTAATAAAAACATTTCATTAGCTTTTCGTAAATTAGTTTAAAACAATTAAGAACTTTTAATTAAGTGTCGAAGCTTAAAAACCCTTGCAATCAGATTGAAATTATAATAAAAATAATAGCTATTAATTATTGTTGAACAAATATATTTTTAACCAATCAATTAACCTTAAAACCCTAAAAACAATAAAATAAATAAAACTGCTTAGCAAAATTCGATTAAAGCATTATTATCCCTCTATCGATTCAACTCGTCTTAATGAATTATTATGCGTTACACTTTCCGTTAGAAAACCGTAATACCCTCTTTGAAAGGAACAACAAATTCTTTTCAAATTTAATTGGGCAATTCCCATTGAGCGCATACCTATCATTGTTTTGCTATTATAAATTAGTAGCGAGCATTAAATACTAGTAGCTATTCATTTTTGTGATTGAACAACCAGACAAATATTTTCATAGTGCTTTTTTTTTTAAAAATCCCAAAAGTATTTCCTTAATGCGAATTTTAAGACTTTCTATACTGTTTAAGTATAAAGCAATGAGCTGTATATATATATTAAATGCAATTAAATGCGCAATTGATTCGATAATAAACAAGAAAAAAATGCTCTGTTCAAGGGAACACGACTAGCAGATACTCTGTTACAAAATTTATGTTACATATATTTAAAAATGAACATACACAAAGAGAAAAGTTTCACTTAAAAACAAGTGTTGCACTTGTTTTACAAATTTGGGAATTCGAAAATACGTTCCTGAAATAACAGAAACTTCTCACCTTGGCCACATTCTGACAACGATTGTGATTGGGGTACCTAAATGTTGATGTTTTCGTCTAAGTGTACAAACACAAAAAAAAAAAACATATAAACACCTATCCTCTATACTACAGACTAAATTATTTTAAAAGCTTCCGCATTTTTTTTATATCTTATTTTTAGGATTTCGATATCATGAAGAAACATGTACAAAAATTCAAATACAAACGAGAAGGATTTTAAATATTATTTGTGTTCTAATATACCTAGAACTAACATAAGTCTATAGTGTAAGTCAATTGAGTACTTACATATTACAAAGTTTTGTCAGATTCACGACATTGAGATTGATCAATAATTTAATGATCTTTAAATATGTATTAAATTATATAGTATGTGTTTATTTTATGACTTGCACTTCTAAATACAAGTCAATCTAATTACCCTGTGCTAGAACTCTAAAGAATGAACTGTGATTTATCGACTGAGACAGCCAAAGCGTGATCTTGTTTTATTAACTAATATCACAAAAAATTATACAAATATATATATGTATTTACAAATACCTGTATGCATATATATAATATTTTTATATCTTTTATATCGCAATAGGAAGAAATGCGGTTTCTACTGGAATCTGCAAGATCTAACCGGATCCCTGTCCAGCTGACATGCGCTTACCTGCATTTGTCATGCCCCCTATCCCCTCCACCCATGGACACCTTGCTTTTAGCTATTGTCACATATTTCGCGCCGTGAATAAATCGTGAATAGAAGTGAGACCAAAGTCTGATTAGAGTGAAGGGTGAGCCAAGATTCAGTTATTAGACCCAGAGACATAAACATTGAATGATATAAGCAATTCCACGTAATTAACAACAATGCAACGAGCTGGCCAAGACAATCACCCGTATAGAAGGGTGTTTGAAAATGGAAATGCCATAGAAATGGAAAGCGCTGCGGCGCGGCCGTAATTGTCGGAATGCTTGGAATGGCCGAGGCACTGTAACAGGTTCGCTGCAGAAATGTGCGGCAAAGCTCAAGGCCAGCGAGCCAAACGAGCAGCTGAACTGAGCCAAGCACAGCTGAGCTCAGCTGAGCTGATCTGATCTGATCTGATCTGAAGCGAACTGAACTGAACCGAACTCCACTGAACTTATGCGGCGCCGTTGTGTTCTAATTGGAAGCCACTTACAGGTGTTACTTGCATTCGGCTTGAGGCTAGATACAATTATGTATTTCGTTTGGCAATCAGGAACTGTGCGACGGTGTCAAGAAACTGGCAACCCTGAGTTCCGGCAAAGCAATCAAGCAAACAAGCAAACCCATCCAAGATCCAAGCAGCCGGTTCTACAAAACAAAAGCAAAATTCCAAAATTCCAAAATTTGCGCAATATTTGTATAAAGACTTCTTGCGAAATGACGTACGGGCATTTTGTTTTTGTTTTTTGCTTTATTTA
This sequence comes from Drosophila colorata, assembly GCA_035041545.1. Lineage (NCBI taxonomy): Eukaryota > Metazoa > Arthropoda > Insecta > Diptera > Drosophilidae > Drosophila > Drosophila colorata. The sequence continues at coordinate 13,017,084 of JAWNLD010000490.1, read as the reverse complement.
TTTATTTATTTTCTGTTTTAATTTGAAGACACATCTGCCACAAAGCGTTGCGACAAAACAAATCGGTCAACGGGCGTTGGGCTGGCGGACAACGGACAACGGACAACGGACCCGGTCCGTGCACGTTTTTCGCCTAAAAAATAAACCAGAAAGATATATACATACAATATAATGCGAAAAAATACATAAATAAATAAAGCTTCCGCAATGGCAAAGCAGTGAAATCCACGTTCGGGCCTCGAATCTCAAATCTCGTATCTCTCATCTGGCGTCGGTATCTCTCTCTTGTCTCTCCATCGCACTGTTTCTCTGTGTCTGTGTTATCGTTCAAAAGTGATTTGGCCAGGTTGGGTAATTTCGTCAACAGCATTTTGAACTTCAGCGCAGAGTTCGAAGAACTCGACATAAAAACATAAACAATCGACAAAAGACAAGAAACAAGTAACAAGAAACAAGAAAGAAGAAAAATGGCAAACAAAATGGCGACAACTACTCGAAGTTTTTTCGACTATTTTTTTGTTTTTGTCTTTAATTTGTTTTTTTGGCTGCGATTAGAAGCGGTTCACGGGCCCAGCTTGGCGCTGATGTTGGCCAAGTCTGCCGACTGCCGACTGCACAGTGCCAAGTGAACAGCAATAACAACAAACATCAAGAGTGAACAACAACAATAACAACAACAACAGCAGCAACACTCGATCACTGGTATTTTTAGTATGTGGCGTTGATTTACAAGGTGAACCGGTACAGAGCCAATACCAGTTCCAGTACAGCCAGAGCCCGAGATCGAGCCCGAGCCCGGGCCCAGGCCCAGACCCAGGCCAATGCGCAACAACATCAACAGTTTTTTTTTTTCTTGTTGTTTTTGTTGCGCTTTTGGCAATGCCTGTGCATGGTCTGCATGGCTGGGTTCCGCTCCATTTGAGGCGCTGAGCCGCATTAATTAATAAACTATTTGCAACACGTAAGCAGCAATCTGAAGACCACCATCGGAGCTGGCAAATCAACGATCGCTGAATCCATCGCCGGCTATCAATCGAGTTTCGCTTCCATTTTGGCCACTCAGGAAAACTTTCCCGAAATCTGATAACAGCTAACAAGCAATAACAATATAATATCTATGCCATCATGTATTTCGGTTAGAATAACCATTGGTTTTTTTTTATTTATTTATTTTTTTTTTCTTTTTTAGTGAATACTTTCTGCGCTCTAACCATATATCGTACACAATTTGGTTCACCATGTCAACCAAAATATTTAAAATATGGTTTGCATACATATAAATATGAATATAAGTAGAAGGGAATACCCTTTTAAGTTTCTGAATTAATTTGGATTTTGAACTGGTTATAAAGTGGCTTAAATTGAACTGCACTTATTTTAGGCCAGCAATATATTTAACTGTGCACCACTATTCCATACACGAAAACGAATCCCGGACTCATGGACTTAAATATTACTCTATATTAAAATTAAAAAATATGTCCAACGGGTTTTCTAAAAATAATCCATTACCATTTCCTGATCGGCACTGAGAGCAGCCTTAACTTAAAAAGTCAAGACTTAAAAACAAATTTAAATTGATTTTAGAAAGAGTATTTGGTGCATCGATGCGGTCGACAGAAAGATCGATTTCTTGTTTTTAAGCTAATGACGTCTGTTTGTTGCTGCACGGGTTGCTTATGAGCTAAACTCGTGACCGCAAAAAATATTTAAAAAAAAAATAAATAAATCAAAATACAACAAAAATAAAAATAAAAAAATGACACTCGAAAGTAATTTAAAAATTTTCCTACGTGTTGCGTTCCGTAATTAATAAAGGAGATGAAACTGTGATGGTTTTTTGTTATTTTTTACAATTAATTTTCTGAGCAAGAATCTGACATAGGGCAAAGTAATTAAGTTTTCTAAAACTTGACTATTATATAATTAATATATTTCACAAAGGAGCTTTAGTGGACAGCGTTCGACTAGAAGGTACCCTGTGTAGAGATTGCGTAGTTATATATAAATATTAGCTTATTTATTTGTACATATGTACATACAGCGTTATTATATGCTTCATCTACCCGTAATAAAAACAAATTTTTTTTTTAAATAAACTCAACTTCTACTGCGCATTATATTTATATGTTACCTTGACCTTAATAAGGTTTATACTGGATAGAGTTCTCAAATCCTTAACAAATATTGTACACAAGGGATAGTTGTGACTGAAGAACTATTGTAATTTTCCGTCCGCTCAATGATGAATGTGAGTAATGATTAGATAAGTCCATTCATTGGGTGAGAAATTAGTAATTTGGTTATGAAACCTAGAGGTGCAAAGAATTCTTCAACTGAATCAAGGCATCAAGTCAACAATTTTTGAGGTGTTAAAGCAAATTTGTTGCACTCGCCATCGTCGTTATAATGTTTGGCCCACAGTTATATCATGATCTTGCTCATTGATCATCATGATGGATTTGGAGGCGCAAAAAGCAATCGTACCGCAAAAAAAAAAAACACAAATAAAAATAAACAAAAAAGTAACCCCCTCAAAAATGTCACATTTGCCCAATTGATTAGCGGTAGTCATACACTGCGCCATAAAAGTTTGTATACACAGCAGCAAATTGATTTTACGATGTGGACTGATGAGCACCGCTAATTTGACCGCCTTCGCCGCCAGCTACGGAACTGGTTGGGTCTGGTCCGATTTGGGTACGGGCACGGGCACGGGCACACGGACTAGCCAGACTCGCCGGACTCTCATCAAATTGACTTCTTGGCGTCTCGGCGTTTGTTTCACATTTTATGGCCTTTTCATTCCACTCGCTTGTTTGCTCTTTATGGATTTATTGCTCATTTGTGTCGGCTGCGTGGGCGTCGGGTGTTTCGGGGGTTCGGTAAAATATCTTTAGGTAAATACAATTTATTAATATTTATTTATTTCATTTTTTCAAAGATATTATTTACGTGTGAAAAATAGCATATTCAGTGAGCATTTGACATGTGGAAAGTTTTGAGCGCCATCCGTGCTATTAATTAATATGCAATTAGAGGGTTAAGTAATTTTCATTTTCGCATTTCCGCACCAATTAGTATCGCTTAGAAAAGGTGCTCACAATACAACTACATAAATAAGCAAATAAACCATTTTTTGCTATTTTTTGCCAAGTGCTCCAAATGACGCACAGATAAGCAAAGAAGTCAGTGTGTGAACGGACTGATCCAATGCTAATTTCTAGATGATCTACAGTCCAATAACAGGTCAAAGTGTTAATTTCATTAAAGACCACCAAAATATGCAATAAAAATAACAAATTTACCTAAATCGCTAGCTTTCAAAATTAAAAATATTTTCAAAAGCCATATAAAATGTATTAATAAAAATACTTTAATTTGAGTAAGATATATGGCATTCAATACTTTTTATATCCTTTTTTTTACTTAACTTAATTATTTACTATATATAGAAATATAATAAATATTTACTATGCATAGAAATTTTCATTCAAATTTGTTTAGTCAGCGAACGAAATATTGTTTTATTCTTGAAGAAATCAATTTTAGGGCAACATCTTTAGAAGAGTCTTTTAATATGGGACATTCTTCGATACGGACCGTGCCCACTTGATCGGATATTCAAATATTGCATGTTTCAGAGACTCAATGATTCCTTAAATGAAATGTTATTGGATAATTATGTACTTATCTACGTATTTATCAATCAACAGTTATGAGCACAGACTGGTTGATTGATGCGGAAATTACAAATAAATGTTTTTGGGACTTATCGCGTTTATTAAATGCAATTACACCGTCATTGAAACGGTTGGTCAACTACGACCCTCTTTAGAATGTCGAATATATCTCTCTATGAGCAATGCATAAATCAAAATATTTAAATTTTTGACAAAAAGTAATAAATAAAACGAGAGTCGAACAAGTTTATAATTAAATAAGAATTAGCAAAAATAAATATATAGAAAACACATTTACCTTCACCTCTGCGTCGTTCCGTGACTCCGAATCTTCGCTGAATGTTCACAGCACAATCTGTAATTATTCATGGGAAATCTGTGGCTAAAGCATAAGCCCAAAGAACTGAGCTCTGCTTATTAAGTTTATTTTCGAGTTTGTTTTTTTGCTTACAATTTATATAGGTTTATAAGTATATACGATTGCTTTCAGATGGATTAAATGGATGAAATCAAAATTAAGAATTAGCTTAAGTATTTTATACATCAATTTAAATCAAAAGCTGATTTGTTAAATTAAATTTTTAATATTTTAAATGCAGAATTTATGATTTGAAATTAAATTATAAATATTTAAAAGCTATTCCTCATCAAAATCGGTAAAGTTTTAACAAAGTTGGGGAAGTGGAAAATTTTGGCCCAAGTTAACATACACACCGATGATTAAAATAACTGTCAGTCCTCTTTAAATATGATTTTATCTGATAATTTGCACATTTGCATACAACATCAATGTTGAAACAAACTTGATTTGTGCTATTCATCAAAATGTATGACAGCTTTTGGCTACTTTAGACCTGGACTCAGGGTATATTTTGATAAGGCCACTCTATATTGTGTATTGTATTACCCATTTGCAAATTCACACAGCCCACTTAAGCGATGATATCCATTATATAATTGGGAAAGTAATCACAATAGTGATTACAACTTCCAATTAGTTAAAGACTATCATGGGGAACCTTCATCTCGTTGCTAAAATAGTTGCATGCAATTGTAAGTAAATATCTATCAAATATTGCATAAATTGAATGCAGCTAATTGAAAAGAGTTTAAGCTTATAATAAAGACATTTAGCCTCTTCCCTGTATAACTCCCGCACTCTTCCCCCCGCCCACCTTCCACCATCCCCCTGGCAAAGCAGCGAAGCGAGACTAAGTCCGAGTCGAAGTCACGTGATTGACATACTTCAAATATTTTATTGTAGAATTTGTGGTAAAATGTGTGAATTTCAGCATCTTTGCCTAATGCCAATGGGCCGCAACGTGGGAACGTGGGCATGGCAGTGGGAGAAGTGGAAAAAACCTTCCATTTGCGTGCCGTATTTTTCTCATGTTTGCCGTTTTGCGCAATAAAATGTGTTATTTATTTTTCTGTTCCTGAACATTTTTTTTGTGTGTCTCTGCTGTTATTTATTCATTAAATTAATTTAATTTTTATTTATTTAATATTTACAGAACAGAAAATATTAAAATAAATATGCTGAAGAAGAAGCAGATGAATGAAACGCTCTGTTCTGTTTGCACTTTTCAGTTGCACTCGACGTTTCCCCTTATTTGATTAAATGCTGTTCTTTATTTAATCAAATGAAACGAAACGAAATGAATTGAATTGAAAGTCAGCACAGGAGCTGGCAGATCGATTGCGACAGTGCGGCAATGGTTGGGGGGACATGAGTACACTTGTCAGCGGGGTGCGACAACCTTTTTTTTTTTTTATTGTATTGTGTATTTTTTCTGTTTTTTTTTTATTTATTTATTTTGTATTTTGTTTTGTTACATGGCAGCAACTTCTTGACAATCTTGACAAATTAAAATGCAAGCAAACAGCAGTAGCAGTAACAACAATTGCACTCGCTTTTGTATCAGTGTATCTGTGTGTGTGTGTGTGTGTGTGTGTGTGTGTGTGTGTGTGCGACATTTAACTGTGACATTCTGCTTAGATTTCATAACATTTATGCGCGCGTGTGTGTGTGCTACACAGTTATATAAATGCGATAAATAAGACGCCTAATTCATGCAATTTACCTGGCAGGGCCAATGCGACGTATGAGTGATATACAAAGCGGCTGGCAAATTATCAACAAAGGAAGTGCAATGAAAAGCGCTGGGAAAATAGTCCCACATCGTTATTACGACACCCGATTGCAGCAATAACTGTCAGAGTTACTCTTACTCGTATCCTGTGCTGCGCTGTGCGCACATTGCAAATTGGCCCGCATCACGTATACGCGATGTGTGTGTGCGAAATACTTCGTGGCACACACGCAAGGGCCCGACAAGGCGACCAAATAACCACTCTGAATATGAACACCACTATTATATTCTATGCACATTATACTACTTTGACTTAGATGTGAAATGCAAATTTACAGGCAAGGTTTAGTATGACGAACTTGTTGGGTATTGAAACAAAAACAAACATTGAAATACCTTGTAGTAAATAGGGGCATACCAAACCGAACAGGCAAAAATAAATATACCCCAACGTGTTGGTTTGTTGTCGTTATTGAACAATTGTGTAATTTATCTTAAGGTTTTCTTGCATTTAGCTCAAAAGTCTTTAAATTCTATGTAATGTTACATATGTATGTATCGAAATACCTGTCCGTTGGAATGACATGTTTTACTATTGAAACTATAGATTCTAAAATGATCATATTGTTGGAGTTTTTGCTATGCCCATCCCAGCTCCCTCAAACTGTTAAAACCTTCATCTTTTGTTCATGACTAAAGAACTTTTATTCCTTTTAAATGGCTAAGAGAAAAGAGAACTCAATGGAGGTCTTTTAGTCGTGAGTGCCGGCAAGGAGATACGCTGTACTCGAAAAAATATATATCTATACTTTGCAGGATTTCCTTTCACTTGTAACATTGGTTTTTCACAGCTACAGCATTGATTTAAGGAATGACAAATGAATTTTCTTGAAAAATTCATTTGTTATTTTCGAAAAAAGCTGAGCAGAATTTACGCCATAGGAAAGCTGAACTGTACTATATATGCTTGCATAGTATAGGTACACCGTATGTTATTGGATTGCAACCTCAGTCCGCAAATAACAGGTCACGACCAGTTTGAAGCGCTTGCAAGTCGAGCGGCAAACAAATAAGTAGTTAGTAAGTATTTATGATGTAAACACGGCGCAGCGCACAACTGTCTCTATTATTAGTATTATTATTATTATACCAGCGAGTATACGAAACTATACTTTACTACACTGTACGACTATAAAGACACATAAATGCCCGTTAACTGTTTATATTTCTATTACGAACAGCCCACCGACTGGCCACAACATCCATCACAGCCATGGCACCACGATCGATACGATCTCTGTACAGCTGTACAAGCACGTAGAACTCTGGGCAGCAATTCTCGCTCTCCCTTCCACCTCCCCTCCTGATAGCCTCGTGTTCGTATGCATTCGTTCACCCAGCATATCGATTTTGCATTCACATTCTAGTCTAAAAATATGCCAGCCAGAGATATGTATATTCAGCTTGTTTTCAACCTCTAGCCAATTAATTATGTAATGCTATAATTAGCAGCTGAATTAAACACCCCGCAGTGCTTCCTCACAGAAGGATCAAAGACTAGTGATACAGGAGTTCATGCAGATTAAGCTTTGCCTTATGCTCAATTTATCCATAGGCAAAGTTTCCTGTTCCAGACAGCTTTCATATTGAAAGGCAGATAAGGCAGATAATAATAATGCAACTTATTATTAAACGTATTTAGAGCAGCGCTAACTTTAAGAAAATGTTTTGAATTTTATTCCAAAAATTTAAGTTCAGTTTCGGCAAGATATCATAATTTCCTTCTGAAATTTGATTGTATGCCACTTTTGAAAATAATAGCAAATAGTAATGAATTTTGAATTTCAATAAGATTTAATGTATCCTTTTTTCTAATACTTTGATCGGTCCATCGTTTTGTAAAATGAGTTGTTTATGCAGACAGACAAAAATTCTGAACCCTAGAATTATTTTGGCACACAACAATTGTTAGCTAATTCAGTATCATTTTTAAATAGTATAATTTTTTCGAACAAATTGTCGAGTAAACTTTTTAGCTTTTTATTAAATTGCACAGTAAATTTGTGTATAATATTTAGTGTGAGATATAAAATGTCACATAAGCGAAACAGTCATGAATTAATTGTTCGAGTAGATTTATTGATATTTACAATGCGAGTGACTTAAGTTTAACAGCCTCAACTATTTGCTTACTTAGTTCGTTTATTTTGTACGGAAAATGCGACATATATTTATGAATGTATAATAGTTTCACTGTTTGATCAAATTACGAATATAAGATATTTAACATTCTAGCTTAGCGCGTGAAATTCTCTGTTATCACAGAAGGAAATAACAAAAAATAAAGAGTACTCACGAGTAACTGGCAATTACAGATGTGTATGTCTAAGCAGTTACAAGCTGTTAATTATAGATTAATGTTCGGTTTTTTCCTTCTTTTTTTGTTGTTGTATACTCTTTTAGTCTGAAAACTGGTGAGTAAGGGGTAATATAAAGCTGTCTATGTCATCCCATAAAGTATTAAACTTTTTTGTATATTATTTAAGGTGATATGTGTTTTTTTTGCGTACTTTAGAAGTGAGTACAGGGTATCTCCTAGCCGACTTAATTAGTTGATATGTGCGTTCGTGCTTCAACCACCTTGGAAAGTACGTTGCATTGTTAGGGGAATACTTTTTGTTTACTTTTACTATAAAATATATACGGACACTCAGAGAAAAACATCGTACTTAATCTAATATATTGTTCAAAAAGTACAAAAAGGAACATTTCTAAAATAAAATACCGCAATTGAGTTCAAATATTGGGAAATTTCTAAGTTAGAAATAGATTCTTAAATTATGTAATTTGTTTTCCATTAAAGAAATATCCTTGGACAGACACAGCTTGTACGCCATCAAGTACACAGTTTTTTCTCTAAGTGTACATACATTTATCGGAATACTGGGTATGCCCAGTTAGTTACTGGTATTTCAGTTGGTTTGCTACGTTCTTGATCTATGTTCATATGATCCTAGGATCCCAACCTACATACATATGTATAAAGTAAATTTGTTCTTTTACATGCTATTCAGGTGAGTTTGCATAATCGCATTTACTTAATAGTACTTTTATTGGATTGTTATGACAGCCCAAGTTGAAACGAGGCGAATGTGCCTCCCATTTAATATAAGCCAGTGCAAAAGGCAGCTCAACCACGTGAAATTTACCTAGCTAGTGGGCCAGGGAATCCGCCGAAAAGAACAGGTAAGCGCTACTGTCATATAATAGGTGTCGTAAATTCTCCGGCTGTTTGGGTATCACGCGCCGTTGGATGACAAATATAAATGAGTTCTGTTGCTGAAATGGCGCCGACTTTGGACGTTGGTAAATAGCAATGGGGATTACGGGAGCAGAGCGTTCCTTTCTGTTTCGCGGGGATTACGAATATGTATTTCGCTTATCATCTTCAAAACTGCGGTCTGATGAAAACTTTGGCTGCAAATTACGCGTCATTTTTGTGTATGAATATAAAATATTGTTTATTTGCATAAAATTTAGATATAAGGTAGTATAAGGCCCAATTAAGCAGTGCAAACATTAAATAAACAGCCAACGGGCACAAACGGCAACAAAATGGTGCATTTTCAAGAACTCTATATATAGCACAATACACAATAGCAACAGTTGAAAAATATGTTGAAAAAACATGTACACATGTATAAATGTATATGTATATATGCATACTATTTTTGTTTAATATAAGCTAACTGTGCAGAAGATCAGCATGCAGGTCTTTATATCACCGACACTCAAATGTATCACAGCCTTGAGATCCCCCTCAATATCCCAACGGGGCAGATTCTCAATTTGCATTCGATTGGTTACATTTTGAAGTCTGTAAACTTTCTGAAAGATCAAATACAAATAAACAGATTCTATAATGTTGCATAAGTTAAATAGTTACTAAAACCTTATAATTGTTTATTATATGAATTCTATCGCACAATGGGACTTTGTCACACAATATTGGGAAAAAAAACTGGACAATTTTTAAGAATTTAAACTCAAACTCAATTTTACAATTTCTTTTATGGAACAGTGACATCGATTTTTTCAAACAAGTTTTTGGCATACTGTCTCTTTGTAAAATTTTGTCAATCAAATTTTAGCTTCACCGAAATTTAATATAAATTTAAAAAAAAAGTATTTGGGTTGGTTCTCTTTTGAGTTTTTTGAAAGAAAAAAAAAAAAATGACAGGTAGTTCCACTGTCCACTTCTTGTAATAATCCAAGCAAATATTTAAACATTAAACAACTGTTGCAAGACATCAAAATGCATATAGCTTTATCACAGATTTGCAGTAATTATGTGGCTCATTTGAAAACTGTTCTTTGATTCAATTTGGGAATACTTACACCTGTTTTTGGTGGGCAAGTGCGCTGCTCCTTGGGTATCTGGGTAACGAGGTAAATGTGCCAGAGCTCCATTGGATCCTTCAGGGCTTTGCAAAAATCGTCGCGCTTCAGGGAAATAAATGTTGGCACCCACTGACCACGCTCCCACCGACTGATGTCCGCCTCGAATTTGATGGGCCTGTGGGGCAGATCCTTTTTGACAATAATATCGCCACTAACGTAGAGTGTTTCGTAGTCCTGGTCGAGGACAGTCGTCAGGCCGCCAACGTCCAGCAGCTCGGTCAATGGCATATTGCCCTTGTTGTCCTTGCTGTCGCAGGACTCCTGGATCAAGCGCTCATCAAAGAAAACATTATAGTTGGCCGACTGCCAAACAAAAGCGACAACATGCAGATTTGGGCTAACTGGACTTTGTGGCAGGAACAGACTCACCTCAGCGCCAAGCGGCAGCAGCACGGCCAACAGGTATGCGATGAGGGGCAGTCGCAACATTTGGACACACTCAGTGGCAGCAGATGCAACGATTTTATAGCCCAATGCGGGGGCTAATTGGCCGGCAATTAGCTTTGAATGCAACTATATTTATCGCACCGTCTATCGGCCTAATTGACAAACACCCCAGACCCATTAGCTTTTAATTGCCACTGATTTCGATTACGATTTCGATTTCAATTACAATAACAATAGCAATTCAATTCAATTTTTCATTCCAATTTGACTTCTACTCAACATTTTGTTGTCGTCTCGCTTGGCACCCAAATAGATGTCCCGCTCGGCATGCCGGCAGCGTAGGCGCTAGCGAGGCCATCCTGTACGGAAGCCGCCTCAATGCAAATGCAAAAATATGTATGAGTACTATATACAAAAAAAAAATAAAATAAAATAATAATACATATGTCGATCACATGTGTAAAACGAATATTGTCCGATCTGGCACAATTATCACGCGCCTGCCGTGTGCGCCTGCGGGACAACACCCCACTCGACCTTGGCGGCCGGCAGCGTGAGACAGCAGCATTGTGGGCCATGGCCCCGCTACATTTCGGCCAAAAGCAAACAATGTGGGCCACACGCCCCAGCCAGATAGTAGGCTTTACGGCCGCACGGCCATAAATGATAGCACCAAAAAGCGCGTGGCGCCGTCTGCTCTTCGCGTTCGTGCAGAGTCACAATCCGTGTGTTTTAATTATTCGTATTAAATTTCGTGTTTAACAAGACGTTTACGACAAGCGCATCATTTATCTCGCACTAAAACGACAACAGCTAATATGATAAACGGCTCTTCGCTAAATAGTGGCACGCACTCTGCCAACGCTTGGAATGTCCGTCCGATTTTCAAGTACTCCGCCTGCCCATTCCCATCGAACTTAAGTCCGTACGCTATTCAGTATGTCAACTCTTGCAACATGTACAATAACAAGCTTGATTTGTCATCTATATTTTATTTATTTAAAAAAAAGAAAACAATTCCCAAATATTGATTTTAAATATTTTCCGAAAATAAGTAAGGAGGGAGTCATGATATTATTTACAAAAAATTAAAAAAAAAACATTATTTTAAATATGTGCATTTATTTTAAATACAGAACTCATCTAGAGGAATAGAAATCATGACCAAAATGCCCTCAAACATGAAAATCGGTCCAGTTTTGTAAAAGTTATGATAGTTTGATATATGGGAGCTATGGATCGGAGAGTTTCACACGTCAAAATTTAAAACGAGTATATATTGCAAGTTTTAAGTCTCTAAAGTTTCTCTTTAAAAGCGACGAAAAACAATTGCGGTGCGGAAATTACACAAACCCAATATACTCTTTTCACTTCGGGAACGAGTATAAGCATACACATTTAAAATAAGAAAGTCAAGAGTGCCCGACTAGGAGATAAACTGTAACCTGCTCCTAGCCGAACATCCTGAAAACCTGAAAACTTAACTTAAAAATACAATTTTATCAAATCCGATTACGAGCCCAACAGAAGGAACTGTGGCTTGTATACGATTAAAAGCTGATGGCGACAATGATGGGCATAAAACAAAAGGAATTACTTACTTTAACAAATAAGGCAATCTTAACAAGTTGCTATATATATATACATATATATTTTAGCGGAAAACCAGGAAGCGAGGAAAGTCTATTTAAACAGGTTGTTTCGCTTGTAGATAAATAGAAAAAAATTATTTACACCACAAATAAATGCAATTTGCAGTGATTTTAATATCATATTATATTTTACAATACCATTGTTCCTCTCCCATAAATCTTCAAGGATATTTAAACTTAATCACGTTGAAAAGAACTCATATATCTTAAGTCCCGTATCGCACTTTTGAAAACACAAGGCATAAAACAGTTGTATTTCTTTTATACACAATTCATTTCATTTTTTCCTCAATGGTCGTAGTTGTCGATTTATGAATAGCCTTTTATAAGTTATTTTCTTTTCTTTTAATATCGTTTTGCAATGACAATTTTACATAAGCGGTGCAATTTGTGTTTGTGTTTTTATTTTTCGTTTGCCCGATATAATTACAGTGTTTATAATCGTGTTGTTTATTTATAGTCATATAAATAAATACATATAGTTGGTAAAAAAAAGATATTTATTGAATAACAAAAGTTTAGTATAGGCATATATATAAATGCTTCCTCAAGGATCTAGTCAAAAAGACCGACAATTTATGAAAAGACAAAATCATTTTTAAATTTTAGTGAGCCACAAAAAATTGCTAGACTGTTGCCTGAAGAAACTACAGATCAAACAGGCTCCAAACGAACTAGCTACATTGAAGACAAATGGCATAGGCTGAATGATTTCCGATATTATGTACAATTATTAAAAATTAAAATGTATATATCTATTTTTTTTTGGATTTTGGCAGATTATTCATAAGTACAAATGAATAAAAAATGTTGATAATCTAAATGCATATACAGTGGGCTTTTATTGTAAGAAAAAGAAATCTGCTCTCAAAGCAGTGAATAAGTATTCGAAGTGTATAGGAATTTCAGAACAGAATATATATATATATGTATGTAGTTCCCTATCTAAATTATATTTAAGATCGTATTAATTATTCGTATTGCACAAATGATGAAACAACTTTTGACAAGTTTTGCTCATTTGTTATCACGATCGTTGTGGAAAATCGATTTGAATGCTTCGGTTGATCAATAAAAATTAAAAAAAAAAATTGCGATGTGTTTAAAAATACATAATCTATATGTATGTGTACTCGTATGTTTAGAAATATCTATGTGCGTGTCTAAAATAAATTCCAAAAATGTATCTACAAAATAATGCACTTACCAACTAATTGATATTGCAAATTATACTACAAAACGTAAAACAAAATAATATAAATAAAAAAAAATATATACCAGCCATGTTTTGAATTTTCTCCTCAAATCAATTATTAAAAAAATTAAAAATATATATAGCATACTTTTCGGATTGTAGAATAGTAAGTTGTAAAACAACAACTGACGGAGTTAAGTCCAAATGAAGGCGAAAAGTATGCTATCAGTATAGAATGGATATATTAGATTGAAAATATGAATCATGGCTGAATATAAATGAAATGCGAATGCAGGCAGAAAAATATAATTGGCAAATAAACGAGTCCTCAGACGTTCCGATGCTTATTTGATGATTATCTCCGCGGGCGGCAATATGTTATCGCCATGTAGACAGTACCAAATGCTCGAATACCAGATGGTGCGATCGACCCACTCGCTGCCCGCCAGCACATGTCCGATGAAGGGTGCATCGCGCGATCTGCAAGATACCATCAATTTAAAAGCGTTTAGTTCCCATTCGGGCAAAGTGAAAAGTGATTGAGTTCTTCACCTCATAATTTGCGCCTGGGTGCGCTCAACGAAGGTGATGGCCCAGCTCCAGGGGAATTCACGCTTGCGCTCACAGCCCAAATACGCTGTGGAGCTGTGCAGAAAGATCTCGCGCACAATGGTCGTCTTGTCGTTCTTGTCCTTCTTGGAGACAACGATTTTGCCATCGCGCAGCTCGCACTGCAGTGTCTTGAAGGATTTTGTGCGATTGTCGGCGAAGCGCAGCTCCTTGCCGGGCGTCACCGTCGCCAGATTCTTGACAGCGCGCTGCACCTCGCGCAGCATCTCAATTGGCCGCACCATCAGATAGTTGTGCTTGCGATCCTCCTCCGGCCAGTAGGACCAGTTCAGTATGACATCGAACACCTTGGCGTCGTGATGCAGCGGCCGTTCCAAGCTGTCATTCAGTATGACCTCGTACAGCGTCAACTGATGCGTGGCCAGACCCATCTTCGCCGAGTACTCGCGGCACAGCTCATACGCGGTCTTGGTCGGTGAAATGGTGGCATTCACCTGCGTCTTCTCCTGAAAAGGGAAAAGATAGTAAGCTCCTTGATTTGATGAAAGACTAAAGAACTCACCTCTGTGGTATTTTCGGGATTGGGATTTAGACTGATCCAGATCTTTATGTCGCCCGATTGCTTAACGGCATCCTTCAGTGTCTCCGCGGCCGCATAGTACTTTTGCAGGCACATCAGCATCGCTTGCTCCTTTTTCTAAATTGTGTACGAAGAAGAGATGGCACTTTAGTTTAAGAAAGAGAAACACGATATATGTGAATGTGCAGCTGGACACGATTGTCAAATCGTGTGATTAGCTAAAAGCAAAAAAAAAACATCATCGAAAAAAAAAAATTTTTTGGTGGTTCGGTTCACTGTTCCACAGGAATAAACCTAGGTTTTGATTCGAGACTTGGCTCGGAACATTATTTTATATTTAAAAAAAATTGTATTTTTGCGAAATTACTTGTTTTACTTTGTTTTTTTGTTTTTTTTTTTAAATTAAGAAAAAAATAAACGAAAAATGTGAACAGAGTATTGAGCAGTCGGTTACACTTGACTTGACGACGTTCTTACTTGTACTAATTTGCAGTGGCAAATGCTTCAAGTGTTTCAACGCCATTATTACAACAGTTAGTCAGAAACGCGATTTGCGGTCGAGTTTAGAATTGGAAATCACAGATGCGGCACAGTTGTCGCAAGCCCTTAAAATAGCTGGGGAATAGGTTGTGATGTGTAGAATTGGACATATTTTGTCAGCATTAAGAAGTTGGAATGCCCCTTGATTTTGTAGGCTTTTCGTGGAAAAGAGAACACACTGAAAAATACATTTACAGGGAACGTGTTCTGGTATTGCCCGATTCACATTACAGAATCTGCAAAAATCGCTCTCTCTCACATTTCTGAGACGGTTCTTATCAGAAATGATCTATCGACATTAGTTCCTGATGTTTACCATTTCATCGGCGCTGCAGGGAAACAGATTCTTATAGAGCACAATCAGATCGCTTAGCACATCCGCCTCCTTCTGCGAATAGATGAGCTCGTCGGACTGTAAGAGAAGCGGAAGGCGGATTAGGATTGGGAAAGGATGTTTGGCAGAGGCAAGCTGGCGTCGTTACCTTCTTGGCCAGGAGCGTGGGACCCCAGATCATGGTCAGATTCTGTACGCTCATCTTGTTCTTGGTCTGCTGCGAGCTAATGAACACCAAATGGCCGACAATGCGACGCAGCGTCTCGTGCTCGATGGTGCTGAGGCGGGCAAGCAGCTCCCTGTAGATGGGTATCTTCTCGCTGGCCACAGCCAGCTCGGTTACGAACACAAAGCTATCGGTCAGCTTGCCCAGCAATCTCTCCGGCAGATCGCGCATGAAGCGCTTCAGCACGTTGGCCACGTCGTGTTCGTTGTATTCGTTGCGCGTGATCTCCACGTTGAAGGCGTTCGCGCGGAAGGCGATCATCAGCTTGTGCATGGAGTTCTCGGAGCCGGACTTGCGGTAAATGCCCTCCGACATGGAGCCGTGGATGTAGACGAAGTTAATGCACTTGTCCACAATTACGGGCACATCGTATCGCGTCAGCTGCTGGTCGCCCAGCGAGAAGCCGTTATTATGCGCCACCTCCCTGATGATGTGCCGCCAGATCTTGGTCTCGCGCGCCGAGCTCATTATCATGTACACGGCATACGGCGGACAGTCGATCATCAGCATCGGGCCGCTCTCCACGTGCAAATTATCGGTGGACTCGTCGCTGTCCTTCAGAACTGCAAATGGCAAATGGCAAATGGCAAATGGCAAAGGAGAGATGTTTAAATAATTGGATTGAGAGCAGGACATGTCCAAGGGGAAAATCAAGCCTTTTTTTATTTGCCCACGTTACCCAATAATTTTTGGCCTAATCTTTTTTGTTGTTATTTATTTGTAATTTAAAGATAGAATATCTTCTAGCATACGCTGGAATTTATGAGATATTTTTGGAGCTACAATTTTCCGTTCTACTAAAACTTTTGTACAATTTCTCTTCCTATTTATACACTCAGAGAAAAAAACACCGAATTTTTTACTGAAATCAAGCAGAAACGTTGTCAACATCCGGCCAAGGTGAGGACCAAAATACTTATTTCAAGCACATTTTTGTAAGTGCACAAAATTTGTATTTATAAGAAATTAAAATTCTTTTTATGGTTCTTTTTTATACGTATTTAAATAGTATTGTTTTTAGTCATGCATTATTAACCTTTGACATTATTGCAAAAGAAACCCATAATTTTATAAAAACTTTCGCTTGGCAGCAACCCATTTCCCATTACAAAATCAAATAATATAATAATTTAAGCAGTATCTGAGTTCAGTATAAACAGAAAAATAAACATTATTATACGAAATGTGTGACGCATCGAAGCAGGCTTAATCGCCGCCATGAAGAGTATATATATTATTGACCTTGATTTTTTGTTATGGAAAGACTCGGTGCAAACATATGGAAAGTGGACTTTGGTTTTCCACGCTTTGCTGTTTGCAATTCCCAACGAGTTCAAGCAAAAATAAATCAGACAAGCTCACAAGTGTTTAAATAAAACTAGATAATACAAATATGAGTTTTTTTAAGTATTAGATAAGTGTCATTTGCCTTGGTAGTTCATAAATTTGTGCATTTCTAGGTTTTTGTGTATAAATGAATTTGCAAACTGAATTTTGGAAAAATCTTTTTAAAAGTGTCCCACATTTTTTTTTTTTAATTATTATTATTGTTATTATTATTGGGAGCAATTAGTGTATTTTGCCAGGGTTGCCACACATCAAATTCACAAGCATTGTTAATAAATTTGTTCGTAATGTTAAAATGAATCAGTTTCGAACTAATTAGTGAGGTGGGCAATTGTTGTATTTCGATTTAATTCAGGGAATTCCGAATTCCGAATACTTCGCTTCACTCACCGATGCAACGCGCCTTCCTCAAATCCATTTTCTCCACGTTGCCGTTGGACTCGCTGACGAAGATGAGGCGTCGCTGGCTCTTGCGCAGCACGAGCCAAGTCCCGCTCCACTCGGAGGTGATGGAATTCTGCAAAGAGCAGCATTAGACGGAATGGGTATTGAGGACTGAGGGTATGCTGGATTCGGGGCTCACCTTGAGGTAGCACCAGCCGGCGCGATAATAGTGGCAGGTATACTTAACGGGCACGATGTTGGTGAGGCTCTCGAGTATCTTTTGCATCCAGACGCCGCGCTCGGACTCCTTGCCGACGCCATAGAGATGGGCGACACGCTGCTGCTTCACATTGCCGCTGGCATTGCTCGTCATCAGCAGATTGGGATTGGAGCTCATGCCGTCGCCGGCGCCAGCGCCGTTCTTCGGCTGCGACGTGGTCAGCTCGAAGCAATAGAAATGCGTTGCGCTGTCCGTGACGCGGCTGTTGCTGACGCACTGCAGCGTCGTGATGGCGTCCAGCGGTATGATCTCCTTGGGCGTCTTCATCTCCTGGTCGAGGTACGTCTGAAACTGTCGATCCCGCAATATGGCCTTGCGGTTCTGCATTTCCTTCAGTATGTCCTCGACCACGCCCGACGGAAACCGCACGAGCGGCCCCTCGTAGCGCACCAGCAGCGGCGACAGGCTCGGCCGCGGCACCATCTGCAGCGCGACGCGCACGTCCGACTGCCGCTGGGCGGCGCCCTTGAAGCTCGACCGCCGCTTCATCACGTCCATGCGCAGCTTCACGTTGCAGATCGTCTGGCGCAGGCGCGTGCTGAGCGTGTTTTTCGTCTCCGAGCTGCTGGCGCTGGGCGGAGACGTCGCCACCGGCTGGCCATCGCCGCCGATGGCCTCCAGATAGGTGGGCGGACTGTCGCCCTCGATGTGCGTCTTGTCGCCCACAAACCAATTGCTGCGATTGCGCGATGGCGCCGCCAGATCCACCGCTGCCTGGCTGGCCGCCGGCTTCTCCTCGACGCGACTGAGATAGGGCTGGGCGCGCAGCTCGTTGGTGTCCAGCGCGTTCGTGTCGTCCACCAAGTGCTCGACGCTGTCGCTCAGCAGCCGCGCATTCTGGTGCACAATCTGCGGCTGATTGCGTGGCGCAGTTCCGCCAGCTCCACCAGCTCCACCAGCTCCACCACTAGCTGGAGCACCTCCAGCTGATGTTGAGGCGCTGGCAGCTGGCGCCTCGCTGCGGCCATCCTCCTCGGAGGTGCACATGCTGACGTCGTCCTGTTCGCGCTTGATGGTGCCGTAGGTGTCCTCCTCGAGCAGATGCTCGAGCAGCAGCAGCTCGTTGCTCTTGTTGGAGCGGACCAGCGTCGAGCACTTGCCCGTCAGCGGATCGAACTCCTCGATGAGCTCCGGCGGCGGCGGCGCTGGCGCCGACCAGCCGCCCACGGCGCCATCGTTGCTGTCCAGCTCGCCGTCCTCGCTGATGCAGGCCAGCTCCACCTGGGGCGTCAGCAGCTTGCCGCGACTGCTGCTGCTGGTGGCCATCTCGAAGAGTTTGCCGTAGGTGGCCTCCTGGTTGGCGTACAGCGGCTCCGGCGAGGAGCTGGTCTCGCAATCCGGATCCCGCTCCCGCTCCGGCTCCCGCTCCCGCTCCGGCTCCGCATCGGACTCCGCTGCATCGCCGTAGAAGTGCCAGGAGTCGCTGCGCTCGGGCTGCGGTGCACGCGCCTCCTCGGCGGCGATGCTGGCCGAGATTAGCAGCGATTCCTCGCGCTCGACGGCGACTGCCGCCCGATTGAGCGCCTGCAGTTCCGCCGAGTCGACGTTGGGTCGCCGCAGCTGTATGGTCTCATAGTTCTTGCGGCGCTTGTGCCGCGCCGGCGGCTGCACTGCATCCAACTGCTGCGACAGGCGCGGCGGTGGATAGGCGGGCATGGGCAGCTCCTCGCCGGTCGAGTCGCCGCTGCTGGACAGCCGCTGCGGCTGTTGGCTGCGCAGCTGCACCAGCTGGGCCGCCTCCTGTGCCAGATTCTTGGCCAGCGGCAACGGCGGCGCTGGACGTGCACGCAGCGCCTCATCGTAGCTGGGCGGCTTGGCCTTGAGCTGGGGCTTCGGCTTCGGCTTCGGCTTCGGCTGGGGCACCTCGTAGTCCAGTTCGTTGTGCAGCGTTTGCTTCTCGCTGACGGTGCCACTGAGATCCGTGTGGCCGCCAACGGCGGCATTGCGATGCAGCGGACTGCTGAACTGTATCGTATTGAAGACGTCCGTGTTGGGCATGGTGCGGCGTCGCTCCAGCTCCATTTGCTGCTCCAGCTCGGACAGCGCTCCGCACTCCGGCGTCTTGTCCCGCTTGCCCAGCGTAAAGTTCGAGCCGAAACGTTTGCCGGCGTGCCTCAGCCGGCTGCCGGCGTCGGCGCTGAGGCTGCTTATCGCCTCCGTGGAGCTCTTCAGATTCTTGTCCAGACGCTTCTTGGCGCCCTTGGCCTTGAAGACCACACGCTCGCCGATCGCCTCGCCGAGCAGCTTCGAGGTGTTGCCCAGCGAGCGCAGCAAATTTCTGTGGGAAATTCAAAAGGCAGAATTCGTTGCGTTATTCGTTCGGTTGGATGAAGCGAAGTTGCCCAGTCCAGTTGGGGTTAGTAGAAAAGAACGCCTAAATAACGGTTAGCGCCCACACAAAAAGTATCTATATATATCTAATTATATAGAGCGTCGATCTTTCGTCCCCAACGGCACAGCGCCAACTGAACTTCTGCGCCAGTTCCCACATAAAAAACAACAAAAAAAAAAAAGAACAAACAGAAACGAACCGGAACAAAACGGAACGGAACTAAATAAAACAGAGCTCACATATTTATATCATTGGTCGTTGATCTTGAAATGGCTTGAAAGGCGGGCGACTATTTTGGGACGCGCTCGACAGGAGCGTGATTAATGCGACGGCGGAAGTCGAGGTCGCGTTCTATAAATAGAGCGAATAATGGGGCACCGGGAGTATTAAGGTAGATCAGCTGCAGCTACTTATAGGCTCATGCCCAGATATCTAGAGCGTGCCGGGCTTGGGTAAACTGCTTCGAGACTCCTCGAACAGTTTCAGCTGTCGCTGCGCCTCAGCCCCAACTGAATGAAGGAGCATTCTGAATAATCAGAAGCATCTGTTTGCCGACTGCGCCGAAGATCAATGACCAAGTGTCAAGGATCGATCACTGTACACTGAGAGATCGGTAACAAAAATTGTGTGCCAGTCAAGGCAATTTTTGTAAAAGATCTTCAATTGAGGGAAGTGCTGCTATAAAATCATTAGTCGAATTTTCAAGGACTCGCCGATCGTTTTTGATGGCTAGTTACAGCTTACACTACAAATAAGTTAGAAATGTTTGAAAAACTTGCGATCTAGTTGTTATATTATTTAATTTTTCTTAGAAATTGTCAATTAATATTACATTTTTTAAAGATAATGTTCTGTTTTCTAGATTTTCAATTTAAGTTTTAAGTGCAAAATTCCAAGTTTTTTTCAAAAGAGCAATTATGTATATGTTTTTGTGAATAAGTTTTTGAGATATGCAAAATTTAAATTAATTATTTCATTCAGTTGAAAAGATTTGAAAAAGCAAAATTTTAAACCGCGATTTTAAATGATCCTTAAGATCTCCTTAACTAAAATATCTCAAATGAACTGAGAGACCTGCAATAATCTTCAGATATTTAAATAACTAATCTTAAAGTAGTATTAATTAATTTACAGTGTATTCTTGTGTATGTACAGTAGTTAATGGGTTTTTGAGGTATCCAAAACTAGCTGTACAGATGTTTTGATGAGAGCCATGACCAAAAAAAAAAAAATATCAGTTTTAAGGATTCGTTGTGCGTTTTAACTTCTAATTACGTGAATTGTTACTATTTCTACGGGGTTAACTAGCGTACGGGACCCACTTGGGTTAGTTTCCAAAACAATTTCAAAAATCAAGTACCAAACATTTACGAGGAAGGTGCAATACTTAATAAAAATAAAAAAAAATATAAAAAAAAAATAACAAAATTAAGTTGGAAAAACCATTAGCAAAAAAATTAAAGACACCAAAGAGTCGTAAAGAGATAAGAAGGAAATGAAAAATTGTTGGTAAAAGATTACTTGTCATCGTCACAGCTCGCGGATTGCTCCGACTGATCGGACGGGGCGGCGCCTTCCGCCTCCGCCTCCGTCTCTGTTTCCGTTTCCGTTTCGGAATCGCCCTCAAGGCCATGCCCATGACGATCTTGACGATCTGCCGCCTCTTGGTCGCCCTCGTCTACGTACCCGGGTGATGGCGACTTGAACTTGCCGCTCTGCGAGCTCTCGCTGCAGTCGAGCGACGCATTCGACGTGTACCGCGAATCGTTCTCCGGCTGCCCGTTGGCGCCTCCGATGCTCGTCGTGGAGAACTCGCTGGATATCGAGCAGCGTTCGGGCCGTCGCCGTTCTAGCTCCACATTGAGCGGCTTCGATGGCACCTGCGGCGCTGCACGCAGTGGCGGCGACGCTGCCATAGCCGGCTGCTCCCGTTCCCGTTCCTGCTGCCGCTCCTCCCCCTCCTGCAGCAGCTCGGCGCGTGCTCGCTGCCGGGGCGCCGGCTTGGGCGTGGCATATATCGGCTCGGCGGGCACATTCTCATTCGCGTCCGGCCCGTAAATCGGCTGCTCCACGTTGTGCTCCTGCAGGATTAGTTTGCTGTGGCTGCTTGCCGCCAGCTTCTTTTCCGCACAGCTGCCATGCAGATTCTCAGCGTTGATGTTTAGCTTTTTAGTGCTGTTGCTGTTGCTGTTGTTGTTGTTGTTGCAGTTACCAATGTTGTGGTTGTTGTTACTGCCTGTGGCGCTGCCCACGTTGATCTCGACATTCTCGTAGTTGGCCACCCGCATCTCCGGATAGAGGCGACGCGGCGCCGGCACGGGCCGTGTCTGCGTGCCCGCCTTCTCCATGGCCAAAAACTGAAAGCAAATCAAAGAGCGAGAAGAGTGTCGCATAAGCATACAAGTTGGTATATACAAAAGCCAAGGGATTATAAAATGGATAGGGTATATCATATACTTGTACATATTAATTTGTTTAAAATGTAATACATCGACTTCACCGATGAGCTGGTACAACTAAATAGACTAAGGAACTTTTTTGTAGATGAAAAGAAACGCGTGGCACTAATTATTCACTAAATAATATTATAATTTGCACTGCTATGTATTTTATTTTCGAAGTTATGTTGATTCTTATTTAAGTAAAATCCAGTCTACGAAAAATAGAAGCTCAAATACGCTGGCTAAAATTAAAGACAATCATTATTAGGTATTAAACACATAGAATTTTTTGTTTTTGTTTTTTTTTCATTGCCGTAAGTCCGCCCAAAGGAATGACAAACTTGTCGAAAAGCTGTTCGCTTTTATTTATTTTTAGAGTTTCATGTAAAAAATTAATTTAAGACACGTTTTACCAATTGAAGAATTTGATTCGGAAATTGAAGCCCAACTTTAAATCATAAATAAAAAGCAACAATTGTTTGAAAAACTATGGTTCGTATTGTAGGTATCAGCTAATTTCAATAAACTTTTTTTTAGAAAATCAGTTTACTACAACAAAACCTTTAACCGCATCTAGTAAAAAAAAGAAAATGGAAAAACTATAAAGATTAGAATTATCAGCAATTATTTACAGGTTCATATATATTAAATATATTATATTATTTATATTATATGTATATTTTTGTATAGAGCTCGCCTGATTTGAATAAATCTTAGCTATATAGCTTGACATATATGAAGCTTGAATATCTGACCGAGACATTGTAATAAACAATAATATATAGTACTAAAAGCAAATCAAACACAATTGTCAAATATTTTGCGGATAAATACACAAGATATTTAATCTGAAACATCGTGCCTAAGCGAATTTAATTAATTTTTACAATTTATGCATAATGTAATACTTTGCTTAATAAAGAAATTAAAATAAATAAATTGACTGAAAATTATAAACCCATATCTTCTTTATTGAAGCCGGTTTTTAATCCGCGAATTTCCGTAAGAACATTTTAAAGGAATATTTTCAGGTCAAAATAAAGGACTTTGTGGGGGATTTCCTTTACCTACAGCTAGGTAAAAAAGGATTCGATTGCCTGCGATTTAAACTTAATGCCAGGCAACGAATTTGTATGCAGCATTTACCTGTGGCATACAAAAGTAAGTTCTGATCCTTGGCAACAGCACATTTACCGCAGGCATCTCAATGCGGCAACATGCACCAAGTGGCAAGACTGCGTAATCTTTCTCATCTGTTCGTCAGCCTGCTTCACAAGTTCTTTGCCACAATCTACAAGTGCACAGCGAGCACAGAGATGCAGCCGCAGCGAGTGGCACTGGAGACGGGAGGCCAGCAGCATCGGAGCAACCCACGCACCCAGCGGCAGGCCACAGCGCACGACAAAGTGGAGCTGCTTCATCGGATGCTGGTGGCACAGCAGCTGCAGCAACTGGAGCAGCGGCGTCTGCTGCGGCTCGCGCTGGCGCGGCGGCAACGCGACTTGACTTCGAGTTGAGCAATTAGACGCGCTGCTTATACGCCAGTTTACCTCTTAAGTAGTTTAAGTTTTGCATATTTAAGTGGAAATTATCATAGAAAGAAATCTGACAAAGTGACCAATAAAGCTCAACAATTACTGGAAACAGCCACAAAAAAAAAAACCAAAACAAGAATGAACATTAATCTACGGGACGGCGAAGACTTAATACACTCTTCTTTAAAATACCATTGAGGGTATAATATCAAAATGAAGCCAATAAGAATGTTGCTTAAAGTTTAACAATCAGTTGTTTTTTAAATATATTTTTTTAGAATTTTTTTGGTAAAAAATCATGGAAATATTATTATTATAAATGTGCCTTAAATAATTTGAACTTTAAAGAAAGTGTCTAAATACATATATGTACATACATATGGATATCCAAGAAAATCGTAACACTGTTCTATAGCATCAGACTCTGCATTTATACGTACTAAAGGTCGGGCATGAAGCCGAAAGTGGCACAAACCCAATCCACGTCTTTCGTATTTATCGCACAGACTTTAAAAACGAACTAAACAAGAAAAACCAAATGCTAGACACGTGTTTTCTCTAGCTCCAAGCTGGCCAATTGGTTAAATGACAATCGCCGTCGATAGACGATAGGCATCATTAATTGCCCATTTAGCTTTCACTTTCTTCTTTGATCACTCACGAAATTTTCTCTCTTTCCCTCTCGCGCTTCCGCTATCTCGTTCGCGGGCAAAAAGAAGAGTCTTTAATAATGGCACTATGCTTGGTCAACTCACAAAGAAAGCCAAATGCGAATGCCCATTAAGATATATATTTATATACATATATAGAAAAGTATATACTCAAATGCATTTGAGTAAGTATAAGCTCGAGTATGTACTCATATTCATTATTCAGTATGAATACAATCGACACACAAAATTTCACAGATGTATTTTATACTAAATACACATTTATATCAAATCTCATTATATGTATTTTACGCCTGAAATTTATAAATAAGTTGCAATATAAATAACTTCTGCAAGCGCATTCAAAAGAAATCGCAGAAATTCGCCGCTGTATGTATCCTAACTATTTATACATATTCCATAATTCTCAACCTTACTAGATACAATAATTAAATATAATTCATATTCAAAGATATATAAATAATTAGAATTATACAAAAATCAGTAAATTCCACTTCTTTGAACGGAAGATATTTGAAAAACTAATTTCCATTTTAATCCAAAAAAAAAGTCCGAAAATTCGAACTATTATAGACCTAAGTATGCTATTAATATTAATATATTTATTCTTTTTTTAACATGTATTTTGAACAAATCACATTTACAAATTTTCCTTAACATTTTTCTACGCAATTTAGTTAATATATTTCGCGAAGTTAAAAAAAACCAATAGAACACATTAATAGCCAGACTTCAAGGTAAAGCAGCTGAATTGGTAGCGCTGGCTAAAATTTGATTGTTGTTTTGTTTTCCGAACACGCTTACGACGCTCCATAATCTAACAGTGGGTTAGTTAAGTGGGCTTAATGTAGGGGTTCGGTTCGTGGACGCCTTCAAACCAAAAGTTTGATTAATTGTATTCTATATGTCTAAAACAAATATGAATTATGTGTCTTTGACTTACTAAAAAATGTTACAGGTAACAGGTTAACGTTAACAGATCACTTAAATGGGGGAAAAGGAATAAATTTGACAGCCAGTTAATCAAACAAAATTATTATCTCTGCAAACAGGCGTGCTTTACACCATTCTGTAATTGTGAGCTATGTTTATATATTGTTTGTCCAACCGCTGGAGCGTCATATAGATTAAAGGGATTGCAATAATTGGCGGGCACTAAAGTTTATCAATACCTTTGGCCGACTCATATAAAGTGCTTCGCTTATTCCCAGGGTATGCGCAATCATCCATTTTATATAATTGGATTTCGTTGCTGGCATTTAATTTCTGGATTTCGCCAGCTTTGTCAGCAGTTCCCTGAACTCTGAACCGGGCCGGGGTATAGACAACCGGGCAAGCAGCTGGTCATTTAGTAGAACTTGGGGCGATGCAATGGAGTTTGTATTGTTTTTGTTGTTGTGTTGTGATTGTTGTTGCTTGAGTGGCAGCACTTCATATGGAGATTGTTCTGGGCAGCTGGCTCAATGATTTTGTTTACAATGTTTAATGAACTTGTTGTTGCTGCTGCTTTCCGCAACAACTTGAATGAATAGAGGCATCAACTTGCACATGGCATTGCATCTGTTGCACGCGTGAACCATGGGCGAGAGAGGGAGAGGGGGAGCGAGAGCGAGAGACTGACAACCCCATCGATTGACATCCTCATCATGTGAACCATTTTCTAGGAACGGGCGCACATCTCGCCCAATCTGTCCCGTTTCGCCCGCTCCGCATAAATATTGTCGGTTTGATGATTAATCGCAAAGCTGCTTCGGCCAATTGTTCTACGTCCCGATGAATCAATGAGTATATATGCACATGTATATATGTATGCATGGATGTGCGTTTGTATGGCGTGGCACACAAATATACCTCATATCGAATGGAACCACGTACATATGTATTTGTTTGTGGTTACATTTATAGTTTGCGATAACAACAACGACAGCGATACTGCGACAATTATAAATCACATATAAGGCATGAATGGGCAGCTTTTAAAATTCATTAGCCATCCCCAAGTTGGACACAGACAATTCGCCCAGCAGTCTATTGTGATATATCAATGTTTGAGCTCAATTATTGTATATGTTGTTGGTTTCGGTTTCGTTCTTCCTTCTCTTCTCAAGTTCTTCGAATTTGACCAGCAAAATATCAAACTGCGTTTCCATTTCCGATGGCGTGTGTGAGGAAAGCGAATATTGAGCACAAGGTGGGTTAGACGAGAGTCCCACACAAATGTGGTTCAAGTTCACATAGCGTCTGTAACTGTTTGAACAACTATATATATTGTATATAGTACAGCACTAAGTAAATGATAATAGACAAAAATATTTTCTTATCTTGCAATTACCGCATGGGCGGTAGAAAATGGTTTGAGTTGAAGATTCTACGGCCATATATAAATATATTTAATATATGTATTTTAGAAATTTTAGATTTAATAACTTGAGCGATACAAGCAACAGATAAATTGGTTATAACTTTTTAATTAACAATTCGTATCTATACTGTATAACATATTTGTATAAGAAAATTAAGTGCAGATATCATCATATAGGAAATGATTAATCAAAATATATATTTAAATGTTGGCAAAAGAATATTAGAATCCCATTTAGTCATTTCTCAATTAAGTACAACATAAAAGTTATTTAAATACCCTTTAATTACGAGGCAATGTTTTTGTTTACAATCGTAAGATTTGTCCTTGTTTCTGAAATACTTTTTCTCAATTTCAGCATAGTTGATTACACTTTATTTTTAAAGCTGCGGCGATAAGGTTTAGCATAGTAAATACTACGGATTCCGAGCTCTGCTATCAAATCGACATTCCCGACATCAGGCGCTCAGAAGAGAGATTAACTTCACGGCTGCTGTGATTTATCAGCTGCTTATTCCAAAGAAATGTTCCCTTGAAGAAAATGCACTGAACGAAACTGGTAAAGCACACAAACTGGCACAAGTGTCAAAGAAAAACTCATTAAATTTGAAAAAAGGGCTTCGAATTAAATATTTCATTTTCTTTTTGTTTTTTAGGATTTATAAAAATTTTGGAAAGCTGATAAAATTGTTTTGTACTCTTTTATAGGCACAAGCTATGAGAATCTCATTTGTCTCATTTATTTATTTGACCTACAACTCTGTTTTTTGGTCCAACTTGCCAATTGACACATGAAAAGACCCTTAGTCATATTCTGTCCAAATTCGCACAGTTTCATATGCACACATACATTAATGTTATTACCATTTGCATTATTATTAGGGGGGCTAATTGGGCATAGTTCCGCAATTGGAAATGCCTGCCAAATGAGAATACATTGGAACAGCTTTTTTGCTGTTCAGTTCGGTGTTTAGTTTAGTTAGGCGCTGCCTCTTTTTTATAGGGTGTCCAGAGAAACTCTTCAATTTGACTGGGACAGCGGGAAGTGAATCACATGCCCTTTTATTTAATTGCTCTTGTTTACAGTTGTTGTTGTTGTTGTTATTGTATATTCATGGCTTCGTTGTTCCCAGTTGTGAATCATACACGTTATAAATCTATGTTCATAAAAACAAACATACATTAATAAACATACGTACATTCTGCAGAGTACTTATACTTGTATATATTCTTGTTTATCAGCCGGCAAAAGACGCTGATGCCGCAGGAGTTCAAGTTGCATTCCAAGCAACTGGATATGGATGTGAGTGTGGACGTGAATACGAATGTGCCACAACGGGGGAGGTGAGGTAATCGATATGCATATGTATGTGCTGAGTTAGCACCGCGCTCAAATGTCAAAGCA
Source organism: Drosophila colorata (assembly GCA_035041545.1). NCBI lineage: Eukaryota > Metazoa > Arthropoda > Insecta > Diptera > Drosophilidae > Drosophila > Drosophila colorata. The sequence goes on along the minus strand of JAWNLD010000490.1, from coordinate 12,988,606 downwards.
GCGAGAACTAAATAACCAACTAAATAGTGTATAGTTAGGTATATGCGTATTCGCGAGAGCTGATTAATTCATTTATAATTAGCCTAGGATGTTCATTGACGCAACTGTTATACTGCTACTGTTATATTGCCATTTTTATACATATTTTGTATGCGCGTGTACTTTTTTGAGGATTGATTATTAAATTCAAATATTTCTGGAACTACTGTTATACTGTTATATTCAAACCACTGCACTGGCAATAACTGTTATATATTTACATATATTGGCAAGCGTTGATCAATTTATTTAGTTATGTTATTTATTTAGTTATACTAAATAACTGCTATACTTTTAAATTCTTTTTTGTCGACTAATAATATTTCTTGGTATAAAATAAATTAGAATTTACGATTTACGATTTACATTATTCGTCGACCAGATGAGTAATAGTAAAATAGTTGCCTGCTATTTGCAGCTGATTATCGATAAATATCGATAAATAGCCATCGTTTGCCAAGTGGTTGGACAGCGTTTTTGACTTGATTTACATACGCGCATGCGCAGACAACATTTGTATGCATTCAATGCAACAAGGCAATAAGCAAGAGTCCAAGAGAGAAAGAGAGAGAGAGGAGAGGAAGGGGCACGAGATTGAGGGGGCGCATGCGTTGCTTGATTAGCTGACAAAGAATTACAAAGCTGATATGCAACCACATACATGTACACATTTGTAATATAAAAATTTGTATGTGTATGTGAGTATTTGTGTGTGTGTTTGTGTGCGAGTGTGTGTATTTCTACACGCTGTGCATTTGAACGTGTCGCGCGAATGGTGACCCATCTGGTTTTTGGGCTTGTCAGACAGCCAGTTGTCATTGTCATTGTTGTTGTTGTTGTTGCTCAAGTCTGCAATTGTGGCGCTGATGTGCTTTGTTTGTGCGACAAGTTGAAATGTTAACTGTGTCTCGGTCTGGCATCGGTTTCCAAAGCGTTTTGTGTGCATATACCCTGTAAAATTGCTGGATATCAAGATTCTCCCAAGTCAAACGAACATTTCCTCCGCAAATGAATCATTTTAATAATTAAATTTGATTATATACTGTATAGTATAGAACAGGCAACATTCAATGAACTGCATTAAGTAATTATTCTTTACGAAATCAAAATCTGTGTAGAGAGTATCTCTAAATTGTGCACTCAATAGCACCTTTCCAATTACTTTAGCCAAAAATCTTCTAAGAACTGAGCTTTTGTCAGTTAATCTTCTCGATGTCGAGCAACTTTTAGCGCAAATAATAATGCAACTTTATTAGCTAGAGGCCCAGTGGACGATAATAAATAAATAAATAGGTACACATGTTTGTGGTTATCATTAGATTTAGCCAATAAGTGCATAGTTATCTATTATGTACCGTTTTGATTAACGACATCAATAAACGATTATCAAAGTGCGTACACAAATCACGTTGAAATTTCCATACAAATTGACACAGCAACCAAATTGACCATCACATAAACATACATATGTGTATTTATTCTTAATTTTATTTTTGAAATAAAACAAGAATTGCAGTCGGGTGTAACCGACAGCGCAATACTCGTTCACAGTGTAATCACAAGCAAAACACATACCCTAGCATTATTTGTACTCAAAAGGCAGAGTAGAGATGGACTCCAGGACAGTTCTGACGTTTTGAAGGAAGTTTAAAATATGGGAGCTATGGATCCAAGATCATTACATTTCAATACTTTTGTCAATTTTAATCTGTCAATAAAAATCTTAACACTTTATCTGGATACGGATAGACGAACGGACAGCAAGAAAATATACTCTTTTCAACTCGTGAACGAGTATAAAAGTTAATAATTTTTCTGTAAAGTTAATTTGCGCTATGTGTTTTACCATGGCTGTACATAACACATATAAATATATACATTTTCTTGTTTAGAAATAAATAAATAGAATGTGTGTCAGCATCAAACTTAATATGTTTATAATTGTTTAAATTGCCAAACAATTAAAAAAGCGCTAAAAAATACCGAGTACACACAAACAACAACAAAACAAGAACAAGAACAAGAATGCGAATTGTGCCCATGGCCAAAGCGTGTCAGTTGCGGCGCCTGTTGCGTCCCATTTAGCGGCAACAGGTGGACGGACGCAGTGCGTCCAACAGATGCCCAGTTGGCGTGAGAGCGACAGAGAGAGGGCGAGCGATTACGGATGACACCGTTTAAGCTTGCTCTCGCTCTCTCTATCTCTCTCTCTCGCCTGCTATTACCTCTATGTATTTTGCTGTGCAGAATTGGAGCGATAAGCAGTTATAACAATTTGTGCTAAAATGATAATGTTACAACAACACGTACGTGTGTGTGTGTGTGTGTGTGTGTGCGTGTGTGTGTGAATGCAAAACGAAACTGGCTGCGAGAGCGCAGCGAAATGTTTGCTGGAATGCGCTGCGCTCAGCGTTTAAGCAACTGTTAAGAGTTAGATAATGCTGTTGTTTGCCAGACACATAAAACCCGCACACACACACACACACACACACGCACACAATGCAGTTTTTGGGCGTGTATTGGTCGTCAAATGTTAATAAGAGAGAGAGAGAGCGAGCGAACGAGAGAGTGCTTGCAGTGTTTACTCCTCTCTTCTCACTTTGTTTTGTTATTGCTTGAGTGTGTATGTTGACAATTTATGCAAATTACAGATTGGTAAGAAAAACAAACACAAAACTTTTACCTTTCGCTTTTCGTCGCTGGACCAGCTGTGAATCTCTATGCAATTGTGCGAAATTTGGCCCACATTTAACACAAAAATTGTTCAACACACAAAACACATTTAAAAAATAAAGTTGGCCACATTTGTTGCAGCCTACGCGCAACTGCAACAGCAACAATAGTCGCGACCGTTCGCGCACATTTGCGGACGACGTTAGCCCAGAAGGAAGTCGGGGCGTTCTGAATGCGTTCCTGCTTTCACTTATCGCTGTGTCTCGCTTCACTTCGTTTCGTTTCGCGTTTGTTTTTGCTGGCTGGACACTTTTTTTTATGATTGGCGCTCGCTCTTTCAAGTGCGGGAACGGGCCGCAGTCGCATGATTCATTTCCATGGCCCGATGAACGCTGGCGCAGCGCTTTTATCACGACCAGCAGCAGGTCGCCCGCCCGCCGTCCCCGCCCACGCCCTGTTTCACTGCTCACACGAAATGCCTGCCAAATGAGTCGCGATCTCGCGCTCGTAAAGCGAATGTGGAAATAAGTTCTGACCGGCAGGCAACAACAAAAACAAACAACAACAAAAAAACACAACACAAATACCGAAATAAAAGAAAAACAATAACAATTATAATAAGCACGCACTCAGCACTTGACACAGTCTCTCGCACACAACGAACGCGCAGCGACGAATTTGTCGGGCCCGTTGGAATCACGGTAACAGTGCGACAGGGCAGCAAACAACTTGTTGGTTGTCCATTGTACTTATGATTTACCGTTGCGTTGTTGTTGTCGTTTCGTGTTTAATGTTAAAATAGTTTTTGTTTTTTGATAGCTTGCTCGCTGTTGCTGCTCAAATGAGCTGTTACTACTCAAAACGGTCTGCAAACTCGCTGTTACTGTAACTGCTGCAACTGATCGTGAGCTGCTCAACAGCTCTGTTAACTTGCTGTTGTTTATAGTTATTAACACTTTTCTGCAACTATTTTGTAATAATTCGTCCACTGTCAAATGCCTGGCATAAGTCAATACTTTTTAATTCCTTTGTTATTATATTTATTAAAAATAATATACAAAAAAGTCTACTCTGGATAAACATCAATGGTATAAGACTTGTTGGCTGCTAAGGCCTTCGGCTAAGAGCCTTATTTGAAACTGGAAAAATTGAATACGCATTAAAGTGCCCGCGTCACTGTGTGACCGTGTTGCGCATGGCAATAAATATTCAAGTGTCAACCTTATCGATAGCTTAGCTTATCGATAGTTCATTGTTTCAGCGTGCCCAACAATCAGTTGGCAACGCGGCCGTCGTGCAAATTTCGCGCTCACGTGAAGTTGGCTGTTGCTGAGCTCACGTGAAGTTGGCCGCACGCACTAATGCTGTTCCCACTTGAAGTTGGCGCTGTTCCCACTATTTAGCGCTTGTTACCACTTTTCGTTTGCCGTGTTTCAGTGCTGCCCATGTGCGTGTGTGTGTGTGTGTGTGTGGCACGCATTCAATTCGGCCTATACGTGTGGGCGTATGCCAACAGCATCCACAGCTGCCATTGGCCGGCGCCGAGCCCCGCTGCTGCGCACAAACTCCACAACTGACGACAGCCATTTGGCAACGCCCCCCGCGCGCGCTATGTGCGTTAACGTTGGCGTCGGCGCCAACTGCGACGCTGCTGTTCCCCCATTTTGACAGCGAGCTGCTTGCATGTGTGTATGTGCGTGCGTCTGTGTGTGTGCGTGCGTGTGTGCGTGCGTGTGTGTGTGTGTGTGCGCGTGCTGGTTTGTTTGCCCGTTTGTTTGTGCTTCGTTTGTCGTATAAGTGATGAGTCAATTAACCCAACATTCCTCGAGGCCACATATTGCTTTAATTAAACAGACAAACAAAATTGCAGGAACAACAACAGCGGCGGCAGCAGCAGCAGCAGCAGCAGCAGCAGCGGCGGCAGCGGCAGCGACGGCAGCGGCAACAACTGCAATGCACTACATTTGCTATTTATGTTGTTGCCGCTTCTATTTTTGACTTTTGTTGCTGTTGTTGTTGCTGCTGCTTTTCCGGGCATTAAATGAAAAACACAACCGCATCGACAAGTTAAATGGCAAACAAATATTTGCATTTATTTTCAATACTTTTACAAACTTTTACACCCACACGCACACGCACACGCACACACACACACACAGGCGCAACCTTGAAAGGCTAACAACAGCAACAACTATAAAAGTTGCACTGCCTTCGTCTCTTAATTAAACTTTAATTACTTGTAATTAATAAAGTTGATTTAAGCTGCCAAACCTTTTTATTTTTTTTATTATTTTTTTTCTTTCTGACCAATGGCCCATGTGTGCATGTTTGTGGGTGAATGTATGTATTTTGTGTAAATATGCAATTGCTGCGTGTATTTTATTGCCTATTTTAAGGCGCAAGCAAGGCTGGCTTATTCGTATTTAAAATGCTGAATTTCCCAGGGAAACGGTTCAACTTTATTTTTGCCATATTTTTTTTTATTAAATAAACCAACTTCTAAGGCCTTGGACTATTGATAAAGTTACGCATATAAATAATACAAGCTAATCTTAACTAGAGATATTATATACATACATTAATATTTTTTACACACATAAAAGCCCCTTTGATGGTTTAACGTGTTCTTAAATATTTGTATATGCTCTTGAACAAGTTAAAAGAATTATGTAATGATACAAAAATAAAGTATAATAATATTTCAATTAATTTGCAATCTTTTTATACACCTATTTGCAGCTTACATAAGCACAAAATATTTATGAACTGAATGCGAAAACAGAAGCGCGCAAATCATATTAAACTCAAATGTAAAAGTAATAAATAAAAATAAAATCTAAAACAGTTCTGTGCCAAAAGATTTAGCGTTTAAAAATTAAACATGCCCATTTTTTTAGAGCTTTATATTTTTTTTAAAACGGCTTTCAAATGGGGCTTATATTAAAACAAGATAGTTTAATATATATACATGTCAGGCATTCTATTTTAATTTTGTGCTGATTTAAATATGAATTTATTTATGACTGCAATAAATAATATATTCTATTTGCTGTTTTTTGCAAAGAAAAATAAAAAACTTCCAAAATAAATAAAAATTAAACGAAATATTATATTTTGTTTTATTTAGAATTTAAGTTGCGCATACAAAATATTAAATGCATTTTAAGAGGGCTTAAAAATGTCTAGATATATTTTTGGATATTGAAGTATTATTTTTGGCATGTTTTTAGTCGAAATCTGCTTGAAAATCTGTACGAAATAATTTTTGTTTTATTTACATATTAATAATAGAAAATTGGAAGCACTTTTCTTAGAAATAAACTATAATTTCAATAATATAAAAAAGGAATAAAATATTCTTGAAATTTAAGGAAAAGAAAAAAGTTAGGAATATTTGACCACTTTGTGTGTTGGGTTTGCTGCGGCGGTTTTCTCTCAGTGTAGCATTAAATTGGGAATTACGTGTTTTTCACAATATTTCCATGCTAAACTCAACGAGATGTGACAAACTGTCAGCTTCAGCTGTGGGAAGCTCATATTTTGCGAAAGGAAAACTATGCGATTTGCGATTTATTCAGCAAAGAACTAGGCAAGAGTTTTCACGTTGCGCAGAGAGTGGAAAGTGGAAAAGCGGAGTGAAGAGTGAAGAGCGATTGCAACAATGCGTGGAGTGGGCTGACGCCAGGAGCGGACGATGATGGCGATGGTGGGTTCATTATTGGGGATCAGAGGGAAAAACACAAATACAAACATAAGCCAAACAATTTGCTTGATGATTGCCGGACAATGGGAATGGAAAATGCATGAGTGAAAATGGGAACCTGAGGCAAGCGAGCGCATGCAAATTGCAGCAATTGAAAAGAAAATGAAACAAAACCAAACACAGCACAAAACAAAGGCAAACACAACCGAACACACATCAAAACCAAGCTGAGTTCAGAATTCGGAGTTCAGTTGAGTGCGAGAATGGAAATGGAAGTGGAAGTGGAAATGCAAATGGAAATGAGGATGAGGTCGAGATTTGAAAACCCGTACGACAATGAGCAAAATGTGAACAAAGACCGAAAACTGCAAACAAATTTTGCATGCAAAACGCAACAAACAATTGAAGTGCTAGAGCGAGAAAGACAGAGCGAGAGAGAGAGAGAGAGAGAGAGAGAGAGAGAGAGAGAGAGAGACAGAGAGAGAGAGAGAGAGAGAGAGAGAGAGGAAGGAAGGTAGAAAGGGGGTCGGGCTATGCAGAAGCTGCAGCGTGGGCGAATGGCCAAAGGCAAATCACTCAAAGGACTTCCACTTGAATGTTTTCCAAGACAATTGAAAAAAATAATAATAAAAAAAGAAAAACACACACAATACGCACAACAAGACAAACAAGCAAAGGTATAGTCAGCAAAAAAGAAGAATAAGAGAAAAAGATTTCTAACTACGAAAAAGCATAGAGAAAACTGTAGTTTTTCTCATTTTGATGCTGATGATGCTCCGCATTACACTCAGAGAAAAAAGCCTAGCTCCTAGTTAGTTTATTAATATTCTTAGATTAAATAGAAATCAATCTGGATTTCATAATCGAAAATTTAAGTACTTAATATTAAAGAAAGTCAAACAATTTTAATATTATGCACTGCACTTAAGTCATATTTTTGAAATTCTTGGGAACATAAAAAACTATATCGAAATACATTTTATTTTTTATTGTCGTTAACAAAATTCGAAATCTCGAGCTGGAATTCAAATACAAAAGATTCGTGTATTCTTTTTCGCCGAGTGTAGCTGTTGCACTTTAAGCCCTCGAACAAACAACGCCAAATGCGTGCGGATCCTGAAGGATGCAGGACTTGCTCAGTCCTCATTTCTTTCTCCATTTTCGGGATGAGCCGCCACACTTGATCGACTTCTGACTTTGCCGGCAGCTCCTCAGGCGTCCCGAGTGCAATTTAGCGAACCTCGCCAATCGATACACACATACACAAACACAAACACACATATATATGTACATATATTTATAAGTCGGTTCGCATGCACCTTTCCATTGTTGGTGCTCGCAATGTAAATCGCCGCTTGAACGGATTTTAGCCAGTCCAACGTTTTATTTCATCTAGTTTTGAGCTATTTGATACAAATTGAAAGCGATGAGCCGGAAACGTCGAGTTGCAGCCAAGGATCGTATTCAATGCGGCCTTTTCCTAATTGCAAATTGGCGGAACATTTTTTGATGCAGGCAAAGTGAAAATATTGTTAATTCTGAAGGCAAGAAATCAATTGCCTCAAGATCAAAGTTGGAGATTTACGAGCGAACCGGAGAATTTATGAAATTGCATAAAAACAGAAAGTGATAGATATCTGGGAAATATTTATAAATAGATAGCATTTAATAAATGGTATATGAGGAAAATCGAACACTTAAATAATGATATAAATATTTACTATCTGAAATAACATAATATGATAATCAATCAAATAAAAAAGGAAATATGTCACCTGAAGAGCTGCAAAGTTCTATAATAAAAGAATAAAATAATCAATATATATAATATTTGTAGTTAAAAAATGGAATAAGTTGCCTTTGAAAATGCAGTTTTTAAAGTGTTAAGGTTATGAGCGGAAGCTTCAGATAAATAATATTACTTGTTAAATAAATATTCATGCACATGTTTATATTCAAAAGTAATTTTATATATATTAATCCTGGAATCTGCTTTAATAGATATTTATATATTTATATAATAATTTGAAATATTTTTATATAACTAATGATTTGAAAAACTTGCAAAAATATAGAAAAATAATGAAAAACTTTACAATATAATATTTTATATGTAAGAAACTTATAGTAATAGTAGTTTTTCATTAAATTTAAAACAATTTGTTCATCAATTGAAAAACTTGCAAAATATAGAAAAATAATCAAAAACTTTACAATATAATATTTTATATGTAAGAAACTTATAGTAATAGTAGTTTTTCATTAAGTTTAAAACAATTTGTTCATCAATTGAAAAACTTGCAAAATATAGAAAAATAATTAAAAACTTTACAATATAATATTTTATATGTAAGAAACTTATAGTAATAGTAGTTTTTCATTAAGTTTAAAACAATTTGTTCATCAACTTTTAAACATAGAAGTACTTTAGAATATGAACAATGGTGACTTATAAATATTTCGTTGATTGATTCCAGCTGCGACTTACCAACATCGAGTGGGCGTCCCGTTTGTCCAAGATGTCTTCCGGTAAAAACATTGCTCATTTCCGCACACATAACGCCAAATGCTGGCCAAATCATTGGGCACGCATGTGTACACACGGGGCCGGAACTCATTTTCTATGGGCCATATTGTGTACTTGTATATATATATTATTCTATATATACATATATACTTATTATATGCGTATAGTTGACTCACTTCGGGGCCCTCACACAATGTTGTTGTTTTTTGCACGTCCTGCGCCGCCCGCGACGAATCGGCATTTCGGCGAGATTGGGAATGCGGCATCAAATTGGTAATGGGAATGGGCAAGGGCAAGGGCAAGGGCAAGGGCATGAAAGTGGGATTGGAAATGGGAATGGGAATGGGTCTGAGAATGGGACAGCGCGAACGTAACTATTTTTTATGCCTGGACGACTTCCTCTGCCCCCACCCTATATCTGCCCCTACCCCTGCCCCTACCCCTGCCCTGATGCTGCTGCTTCTTTTTTATGAGCAACTATAATTGTTTTGGCTAAGGACGTGGACGCAGCGAACTCGGACGAGACGACGACAGTCAGTCTGGCAGGGCGGCCATCATTTGGGATTAGTGTGCGTGCCTGCGCGCGTGTGTGTGTGTGTGTGTGTGTGCGTGTGTGTGTTGACCTTTTGCATCTGCCAGAGGTCGCAACAGTGGCCAGTAGGAGCAGAAACAGGCACCGGGGGCAGGGGCACAGACACGGGCACCGGCACGGGCACGGGCATCCGTATAGCCCAGGAAGCCGTGCTCGTTATGGAGTCACGCTCATTGCTGCTCATATATAAATTAAGATCCCTAAATGCTGACAAAGGGCACTAATTCAATGGCAATAAAACGGATATTAAACACACATCGAACTGGCTACCGACGGACGGCTGACCAGGGCCTGAGGGGGCGGGGGCGGGGCAGGGGGACACCCCATGATCTCGAACTCGATTACGAACCGAATGATGATCACCGCGCCGATCATCATCATAATGCCAAGCTGCCCTGCATTAATGAATCGAATGCATATGGAAAAAAATAAATGAAAATGCCCACAAACAAAAAAAATGTATATATTTTTTTTTGTTGCATTTTTGATTTTTCTCTATTTTTTTTATTCTTTATGAAAGAGGAAAATGTTGAAAGAAATCATAGGCACGGCGAAAGTTCGTCGTTGTCGCTGTCGTTGTTGTTGTCGTTGTTGTCGTTGTTGTTGTTGTCGTTGTCGTGCTTCCCCGCCCCGCGCTGTTTCACTAATTCATTTTTCTAATTTCCACATTTCTCAGATAACAACGGTGCACGTCCAGCGCGCTTGGGGGCACCGACTTACGGCCAGGCCGACAGACGGAGGGGGAACTGAGTGTTGGCTACCAATTCATTTTGTGCTACAATTTATGTGCGGCTGTCAGGCCGAACAATTGCGCGACTGCAACTGGTCTTCAAATGCGGCGCAGCAGTTGGCCCTCTCGCGCCGATGTCAAAGGTCAGTCACACTCAGGGTCAGTCGCTCAGGTGCATCATAAATTAACAATTACCAGCCAATTATTGGTCACAACAATGCGACAGGAAGCAGCGCAGCATTTGTCGCATTGTCTTCAGCCCCCGAACAAATCAGCAGCAACAGCAGCAACTTTTCGCAGCCACTGTGCGGTTTATGCAGCTCAATTCTGGACTTGCCGCAGCTACTCGACTGCGCTGACCGGATGTGAGGCGAGTCCCGGTGCCAACTTGGAAGGTGGTCCCAATGCAGCCCTGCCGCAGGTGCAATTGTGCAATTGAGTTCCTGTTTCCGCTCCACATCAATAGCATTGAGATTTTATTTTACTTATCTCTTGATTTGTGATTTCATTTCACTTTCAGTTGGAGAAGTTATAAACCAAATATTACTAGTACATCATCAGTAGCTGCTTGTGGAATAATAATAGATAAAGCTAATAATAAATTGAACTTAAAATAAATATAACTTAAATAATTGAAAATAAATAGTTGCTATTTTGGATAAAAATCGGTTTTTGTAATTTGTGGGAAAGTGGGTGCAGAGGTCATAAGAAAACTGTCTGCCAATTTAGCTGCATCTAGTTCTAACATTAACAAAAAGCAATTTTCCAAAATTGAAAATGGAAAATTGACATTTTAAAGCGATTGTGATTGTCACTATTGGTAAAATGACAACTGTAAAAAAGATTCTGAGCGGGTTAAATTTAAACAAAAATAGACAAAAATGTTGACATGTAAAGCCATCCGATCCATAGCTTCCATATGTAAAACTCCCACAACTTTCTCAAAACTGAACCAATTTTAGTTTCGGTTTAGTTTAGGTTGTCATTCACTGTGCACGAGTATAGCGCTGTCGGTTACGCCCGTCTGTAACGTTCTGAATTGTTTCTGTTTGTTTGTTTTTTTTTTTTATTTCAATAGCCGCCGCTGAGGCTTACAATTGTTTCAATTACAAGCCGAAGACGGCGATTGGCGACAACGGATTACAGGACATGAGGTGTACTTTATAAAGTGCTGCCTGGTTTGGGTTTGGTGCCCGGCGAGGAAGTTTTCGCTATTGGTACGGCGGGGGGCTCGGTGGGGCGCTTGAGAAAGTTCCATGTCGACTGCTGTGAGCCCTTTGTAATCCGCTGCGATGCAGATATATAGATTAAGCAAATCATTTAACAAATCGTTGACATTGGACATATAATTTTCTCAGCACGGCAAATCAATCAAACGATTGGAAAAGCGTTTCCAACCAGCAGCAGCAACAACAGCAGCAACAACAACAACCACCGACCACCGACCACCCTGGGCGCGCCCTGTGCCCGACTAGAACTGGGCTTGTGGTTAGTGGAGTTTGCGGCTTGGGGTAGACGGCAACAGGCTGCAACCGGTCCCTGGTACCGGCCCGTCTGCAAGTGGAACGAGCTGCACTTGGACTCGCAGTCGCAGTCGCAGTTGGAGTCGGAGTCGGAGTTGGGGGTCTTGGGGGGTGGGGGGGAGCTGCCGTTTGGGATGCCACGCTGTGCCGCTTATTAATGACACACAATTTTTGTATCATTTACGGGTCACAATAATGTTCGCGGCCGCGCTCTTCCGATCGGCTCTGTTCGACTCTTGGGGCGTTGCACAGAAGCGCATTCTTAAGCTGTGGCCCAGCTGCTGCTGCTGCGATAATTTATTATGCGAGAAATCTTATTCACGTGACTTATTTGCTTCTGAATGCCAACGCGACGATCGTCGAGCCACACAGGAATCAGAACAACATGGAGGCCCCCAGACTCGGCTTCAGACAGCTTCAGGTTCATGTTCAGACTGGGGCTCAACCAGTTGGCCAGTTGGCCAGTTGAACTGTTGACCAGTTGGCCACTTGGCCCGATGACTCATCCGCAGATCGAGGCAGAGAGCGAGAGAGGGAGAGAGGGAGAGAGCGTGAGAGTAGCAGCTGGCTGGGATACGGCGGTGCCTTGATGTGGGTCCCAACCTTAAGCAATACAAATACAAAACAGAAAACACACCTAGCGAATGCGACCATCTCAGCAGGTCTGACAATTCATTCGAGTCTGTTTTTTCAATGCCCTAACCGAGAGTATCACGAATTTAATATACAAAATATTTTTTTCTCTAGCCAAGAGATTTGAACAGCCAACTTAAATAGTATTTCACTTTTATTATTATTATTATTATTACTAGCCCAACCCAAATCATTTCACTTATTTTACTAATTTACCAAACAATTTCATATTTCATTTATGTTTAAGTTTTTACATTTGTTAAGGATGCAACTCAAAGTCGAGTCAAGTCAATATTAATATTATAATTTTCATATCATTTTTAAAAATTCAGGAGTATAAAGACATTTTTATTTAACTGATCCAAAGTAATAATTTTTAAATTTTAATTTATTTAGTTAAGATCTTAACTTTTAAACTAATTTTTATGCGTATTTATGATAAATACATAATCTTAGTTCTTCATATTTATTTGTACTATTTTTTACTAAAACAAATGTTGCAAAAATATTGTTTTCAAAAATATAAATAATAAAAGAAATTAATTCAGAACAAAACACATTTTATTTAAGTCGATTTCGAAAATTAGTCAATTCATAATTAAGGCAATGAAAATATGTATAATCAAATTAAATATGAATTATTTGAATAAAACCACAAAAAATATTCAGCAAATGTTTCAATTTGGAAATGAATCAGCCTGTCTATAACTAGATTACATGTAAATGTTAATTAAAAAAAAACCGAAATTGAAAAACGTTTAATAAAGCTCTGCGTGTTAGGGTACGCTGCAGTTCGTTGTTATTTATTATTGGATTTTCATTTTAGTTAACGCTTTTGCTTTGCTTTAATTTATTTTCATTTGGGCCGCGTGCGATTTTTATGCTCATTTTTGTCGAAGACATTTAATGATCGCATATAATTTGAGAATGCGAAGGCGAAGGCGAAGGCGAATGCGTGTCCATATCCCTGTATGGCCCGAGCTCCTGCCCCCCTCTGGTGACTTGCCCTTCGCTTGCCCCATTTCGCGTCATCGTCCGTGTCGTTGCTGCAGTTGCTCATAATTTTATGGGAGCTGCTTTGGAGCTGCCCCTTCAAATACACTGGCAAAATTTATGCACATTCCTGCCGCCTGCTGCCTGCCGCCTGCCGCCGTTTTGCGCTACTTTTGCTGCCGTTGTTGTTGTTTGACAACAACAAAGACAATTTGCATACCAAAAGGTGCAAGGACGGGCAGCAGGCAGCACACTAAAAAGGAGCCGCTCGCGCTGTTGGAGCTCTTAACAAATTTGTTCAGCCAACACGCCTAAAACAGGCGGCCAACCAACCGGCCAACAGATCCCAGCCATCATGATCCCCTCCATCTAATTACGGGCGCGTGCAAGGGTCGTCGAGGTTTTGCTTCGGTTCGGTTTTGGTTTTGGTTTTGGCTTTGGCTTTGGGCTGTCTGTCGTGTTGCTTCGATCTGTTTCGTTACGCTTCTGGTTTTTGGTTTCTTTTCACTCCGCTGCGGTGACAACATGAAAGGCGCAACATCTGAAAGCCAATGCCGCAAAACAGACAACAGACAACTGCCAACTGGCAACTGGCAACAATAACACCAACAACAACAACAGCAGCAGCGCTTCGGGTCAATCAGCCAGCGCAGGTTACATGCCCCTAGGTGTGGCTGGCCGTCCCCCAACTTCGGCACCAGGTCAGCGGCAGACACGAGTCCACGATCCAAATCCAAATTGGTTCAATGTGCGCGGTAGCTGCTTATCGTCTGGCATTGCTTGCCGCAGCTTGTGGGTGTGGCAAGTGCTGAATATTGTTTCGAGAATCTGCTTCTTACTGGCTTCTTTAATCGACCACAGGAAAAGCGTTAAAGCTAATCTAACCGTTAAGCGTGCACATTCCACGTAAGTGCACTTCAACATTATGTAAATAAATGCTTTGCGCCTAAGCTTTAACTAAAACAAGTAAGAACGTTGCAGTCGGGTGTAACCGACAGCGCAATACTCGTTCACAGTGTAATAACAGCTTAAACAGTCGAAAACGGTCTTAATTACGATTGTTATTTTGGAAAATTTTAGACTTTCGGCTCGATCTTTAGGGGATGTCATCAAATTTGGTGACACTAGCTCTACAATTGTGCATGATATATAGATTTGAACAATTTGCCACGCCCCCAGTGGGCGTAACCAACAAATTTGCCATGCGAAATTCATATGAGACTATTACAAATGTGTCTGAAATAATTGAATGCAACTATCTTGAATACTGCGGGAGAAATATCGATTAAATCAATTGGGCACATATAGATTACACAACCCCAATATGCTCTTTTCACTTCGTGAGCAAGTGTCAACATGATTATGCATGATTATGGTTTACTCTCATGTTTAAATTTGGCCACAGCTTTCGCAAAACTGTGTTTATAATTATTAGATCTGAAATGAGGAGAGAATTTCCTTTGAAATCTATTGTTGGCAGCACATTCCATTCCAGCGTTTTTTAATGCAACTTGATTAGGTTGAATTGCATTTAAATAAAAATGAAAATTCCCTCGAATCACAATTAAACTGCAGTCCAACTGTTATCCTTTTGGGTATAGGGTAAAAGGTGTTTAAGAATTTCGAATATGGAAAAAAAGGCTCCTATATGACAAATGCAGATTAAATTACCATAGAAAACTTAACCAGTTTTTTTTTAAATAGAGTTTTGTTCTCATGTTAAGAAATTGCGACCTTGGCCGGATTTTGAGAACTCTTCGCTATTTTCTCTGAGTGAATTTTATCGCTAGGAACTTTTGCTGAAAAATAATGATTCTAATTATTCTTAATATATATATAAGCAAAGTTTTTATTTTTACTATTAAAGTTTTCTAAAATATTGTATATTAAATACCAAGTTCAAATGCCGCCCATTATAGATGCAATCGCATAAGTCTTTCATACATCCACGTATCACTTACCTGAACTGATTCCGTTTGCATTGCATAATGCACCGAGTGCTCGCCGATTTGATATCCTCGGATTGGGCATATCTCTTGCTATCCGTCTGATCTTTGATCTCTGAGGTGTCCCAATTATGCAAAGGCGTTGCGCCCAACAAAGCCTCACACAACAAACTGTTATCGATTGCTATCGAGGAGCCTTTGTTTTGTTGTCTTGTGTTTTTTTTTTGGAAATTCGAGAAGTGTTCCGCGCGCAGCGCCCGAAAGAGTGCTATAGAATTGGCAGCACGGGCAGCTGGCAGATTCAATTGACGCAGCTTGAACAATTGAACAAATCAACAGCAAATCAGCTACGAATATTTTGTTGAAATATGAAACATATATGTAGTGTCTAGCTGTGTGTGCGAGTGTGTGCTTATTGAAATCAAAGGGCCAATGCACAATTCATCTCAATATGCCAATGTTGCTTTCAACGGGCGCATTGTTTGGACATCAAACCCGGAGACCGGGTGCTCTAAGTAGCCTGAGAGACCAACACCAACGGCGGAGAGGGAATACAAGAATACGAATACGAATACGAATAAGAATAAGAATGAGGTAGACTGCCAGTCGCCATAGCCAGAGCCAAAGCCAGCGGCAGAGGCCCAGACCGAGACCGAGACCGAGACCCAATTTCAATTCCAAGTTGTTGCAGCTAAAAAGAAGGATTATCCCGGCAATGATCAATATTGAAAGAATGAAGACATATCAATATGGGCACGTTGTCTATGCATGTGCATACAGTAGGCCAATTCACACACACGCACACTCGCACACACTCGCACACACTCGCACACACACCCGCACTCACACGCGTTGGCGTTGGCGGCTTCGGCTCAGACTTGAAAACAACTTGTAGACGAAAACGGGGCTCAAGAAATTGAAAGGTTAAGCAAAACAAAGCCAGGAACGAGGGATTCAGAAAAAAACAAAACAAAAAAAAAAATAAAACGCAGAAGGAAAAGGAAAAGGGAAAGGGAATTGGGCATTGGGAATGCGAATGGTATAGAAGAAGGCCCAACTGGTAAACAGGGCACAGGGACCGTGTGAGTGCCGGCCAAGTCGAGCATGAAGGAAAGTAAAAATCAATTTGAACTCGAGCAAAACAATTACATTCTCATATGCGTGGGCAACCCGACTTGGAAATTTGGTTGCCTTCAATCCGCACGTAAATAGTGTCAATCAAAAAGGTTGCGCAACAACAACAACAGCAACTGGAGACGTCGCTGCAGATAAACGCTGGGTCTCTCAAGAAACCGTTGCACCGTCTCCATCTCCATCTCCATCTGCCCCGCTCTCTCCCTCTCTCTCAGTCTGTATTGCATTCCTGGAACCGGTGTTCCGATGGTTCTCCTCAATCTTTGTAACCATTGTTAGCAACTCGTTTGGGAAATTTTCTGTGTGTTTTTTATTTATAATTTTTTTTTTTTCTTGGGATTGAACTTTTTTTTTTCCCAATGTGGGCTTAGCGTTTACAGTACGCCTCGTCAGTTCGCTGCCATTGTTGATCTTGTCAATGTTTTGTCAGCAATCGCCCAATAAGCCCCGGCCAGAGATCAAAACTATATAACAGCATTCAGCAGTTTTGATTGACGCCGCGCATTGTTGTTGAAAACTTTAAGGCACACACACAAACACACACGCACACACCTGTCCACAAACTAACTAGCTAGTTGTGCAACAAGCTTTGTCTTACGTATTCCAAGAGCCTTTGCATTGCCATTTAAATCTTCCGCAAACTAAGTGCATGTAAGTGCCTCAAGGCTTCTCTGTAGTAAATAATTTGTGGCGTTACTTAATGAAAATTTAACAATTACAAATTAAGAAAATAAATTATTTAAAGTTTATTTTCACTTTTCGGTAACTATATATATTTTTGGCACAGTTCGCATCAATTCTTGAAAATTTCTGTCTAAATTCTAAAAAAGATAAATTTGCATCACATTGTTAATTAATAATAATTAATCCGTATACTTATGTGAATAAGCAAACTCATAGAAAAAAAAAAGGATTTTGTTCATAAATTAAATTCAATTTAAAAATCTGACCAGGATGGAAATTTTCTAAATTGAGTTGAAGATTCAATTGCTAATAATATAAGAAATAAATAAAGAATCTAAGAAATTTGTATTTTTATTGAAATCGAATTACGAAAATTCATGTAATGAATATTCTGTGCTTAACTCAAGAGCTTCGCTCTTTGCAATATTAAAAGTCGATTATAAATTTTAAAAGCAAAATGTCCATTTTGAATGTAGAACATCGTTTTTCTCTGAGTGTAGCAAGCCATAAAAAAGTTGTGAATATTTACGTTACAAACAAAAGAAAATATCTCCATCCCTTCGATTCGATTTGAGATTTGATTTGAGTATAACCACATTGTGCTGACTCTGCTTTCGAACTTCAGAATAAGACGATTAGCTGCAAAATCCACAACCCCCTCTTGTCATGGGCGTAAAAGGGGGCAAGTTGAAATTTCGTGCGATCAGCATTAAATTCAGTTGAAGAGCGCTGCATAGCAAAAATATAAATCGATATTCATTTTTGTATATTCTTGTCCTATTTTAAAATGTTATATTAATAGTTTTAAACTATATCCTATGGTATTTATTATATATGCATGTATCTAACTATTTAATATTTCCGCCTCTTTTAATGTCACAAAATAATTATAAATATTAATTATTAATTACGAATCGGATTTCCCAAGCACAACAATAATATCTATATACATATATATTTATAGCCTGAACCCATTAGTTGTTTATTGAGGTAGAAGTTATCTGCAAGCCGAGCACTCCCTGCTAAAAGGTACTTTTTTCTTTTCGGCGCCACTTAAGCCATCCTGTGAGGCATCCTTTGCCATAAGCCAAGTACTTTTCATTATCCTGTGAAATGTTTGGCCTCCAACAACAGGCGAGAACGCCCCAAATGGCCAACAATGTGTATAATATGTAAGAAACTAACCAGCACTTACGGCACACACCCCTTCCCCCTTCCCCGTTCCCCTCGCCCCCACGATATCCTCCCCACAGACACGCCCCCGTTGCGGCCCACTCGCTCACTGACAGACTGTGCTGCATTTAATTAATGCAATTAAACGAAGGCAAACCAAACAAATCTCTGAGGGAACCATAGTGCGCTGCCATAAACTTTTGCAGCCATAACAACAACAGCAACAACAGCGGCAGCAGCAACAACAAAGTGTGGCACACGGTGGCAATGGCTGCGCAGCTGGCGTTGGCGTTGGGCCTCGCCTCCAATGCCACCATGGGCCTCACCCTCTTTAATCACCGCCATAAGATTGTCCATAAAACGCGCCCAAAAAAAACAACAACAACAATGCAGCAGCAGCAGCCGTTGCAGGTTCCCAATCGCCCAGACAATAAACGAAGCAAGACGCAGCTCCAAGAGCTCCAAGAGCTGCTCGCTGGTCAGCTCCTCGCGCACGAATCGGTAGCCTAATCCCCTGTTGTACGACTAATAACATTGTTACGATTAATGCTTCTTTTTGTTGTTGCTGCTGCTGCTGGTGCTGGTGCTGCTGCTGTTGTTGTTGTTGCTGCTGTTGCTGTTGTATATTTTTTCGATTTTTCTGCTGCTGCCTTTTATTTATTTATGCTCTCGCATGCTGCCTTCTGCCATAGCTTTTCTTATACGAATTGGTCAGCATTGGCTGTGGCCAGCTAGCCTCCCCAAACCCCCAACCTCCTCCTGCCCCTGCCCCGCCCCTGCCCCGCCCCCTCCTCAGCTGCCTCCCAATGCAATGCAGCTACCGTTGCTGCCTCAAAATCAAGTTTCGTTAAGTGAACTCAAAGATGCTCTCGGCCTTTGCCGCGAGACTTTGCGACGCAGTTGCTGTATGTGTGTGTGCGTGTGCGTGTGCGTGTCTGTGTGTGTATGTGTGTGTGTCTACGTGTGTGTATTTTTTTATATCTTGAAAAGAATTCGTTTGATATTAGCGCGCTGTATCGCGCTTGCGCTGCTTCATATATCAAAAATTATTATGACGATTTTATGCGTTCGAAATGTCGTCTCATTATTAAACAAAAAGCCAAAAGCACAGCAAAATACAGAAAGAAGGAAAAAAGAAGATGAAAAACTTATATATTTGTATATGCATAAATATATATATAAATATATATGCATTCATATAAAGCTGAACGGCCGCAGAGTTTTGTAGTCGCAGTGAAGATCTTTGGATTTAAAGATCTTTTGTATTATTGATTTTTGTTGTCGCTGCCGTTGCCGCTGCTGCGCTGCTACTGCTACTGCTGCTGCTGCATAGCTCACAAAACTTAAATATGAAAAAAATATAAATAAAAAAAAATTAATTATGAGGCGTCGACCATGGGTAATATATGCATGGTCTGTGGGCCCAGAGAGCAAGACAAGCAAGCCAATTTGTAGGCCCATTGCCAAAAACGATCAAAGAAAAGAAGAAGATAAAAGAGAAGCAAAAGAAATATTAACGCTAAACAGCAAGTGTTGTCCATCAATCCCCTACCACCCCCCCCTCCCCCTAACTGACCCCCGCTTTTATGCCCCTCTGTCACTCCTCTAGCCAGACCCCAGCTTTGTTGAGAAAGCGTCGCGTTTTTGGGGGCTTTCGGGTTATTTTATTATTCTTATTATGATTATTTCATCTCGCCTCTTCTTCTTTTTATTGGTTTCTATGCGTTGAAAGAAAACTTTAGAGACGAAACTTGGACTCTTTTGGGGAACTACCTGATGGCATTGTGGCCGTTGGTCCGTTTGTTGGCGACGTTCCCATTCTTGTTGACGTCATAAAAATTTCCTTTAGCGGCCACCGGAAATACCGCACAATGGCCATATGTAGATACAGATACAAAACAAATACACATACACTAGACACATACAAAGAAATGGGTAGCTGCTGCCTGACATTTCATATTATTTACAGTTGCCTGCAGCGCGCACACGCGGCGTATGCGCAATTTGTTGTTGACTTCTATTTGATTGCTTTGAAGTCTTGATGTGGGTGCCTGATTTACCATCCACTTCTGCGAGAGAGACAGAGACAAAGAACGAGAGAGAGAGAGAAAGTAAGAAATAGAAAGAAAAAGAAGACGCCTTTATTTGTAAAGGTACAATAAAAGCTCTTCTTACGTACAGCTTCCTAGGGCACACTTTTCCACTTTTTAAGTCCCCGTATATTTTCACAATTTTTCAAACAAAGTGCTCTTTGTTGACCAGACGTGGACACTATTTTTTTTTGTTTTTTGTACAAAAACTATTCCTGAAGCGAAAACAAACAAGTTACTTATTTTACGGAAAATGCGAGAAAAAAAGGGGACTTAAAAATAAAATGGCTGCAACAAAATATGAAAGCAATCAGCAGCTCGCGATTCTTTGTTCGACCAAAATAAAAACGTTTCCAAAAACACATATTTTTATATTTTTAAACACATATCAAATTAGTCAAACTTTGGAAAAGTATGAGGAGCAAAATAAAAAGCGTGTTGAAGTTAATTGTTAACAAGGTTAATTTTGATTATTTTCCTGACATCTCTTACAAACATCTCTTGTTCACACATATTAAATATATATCTATATACTAAGCATATGCTTATCAAAAATTTAAAAACATAAAAAAATATCTAAACAGATTCTATTTCAAGTATGGTTTAAAGTCTTTGTCAGCCCACTACAAACAACTAAAGATATACAGAAGAAGGCTGATCGGACTTAAGTTGATTTTTTTTGCCCTTAAAATTCAAATGTCAAATGCTAGTGTTATTTTCAAAAGTAAAAAGGAATATTAAACTTGATCAACTTGATAACAAAATGTATACGATAATAATTAACTTTTTGATTTCTTGACCGTGAATCAAACCAAGATACATCCCCAATTCACTGCTTATTATATATAAATTAAAAATGAAAGAGAAGGTAAAAGGCAACATAAATAATAACACTTAATATGTAATAAGTAATACATGCGAAGCTACATGATACAAAATGCATAAGTAATACAATTTGAAGGAAGAATCAGCAGCAGTAAAAGCAAAAAACTGCGACAAGAGAGTGTGTGTGTGTGTGTGTGAGAAAGTGAGCGTGTGTGTGAGCTGGTGTGCTTAAAACCGGAAAAATGGAAATTGATAAGCAAACGAAGCAAACTGAGTATGGGCTAGAAACGAGCAGGCACCAGGGGGAGCTTAGAGGAAGACAGAAAAGCGAGAAAACAAGAGTGCACTAGTCAAAAGTACACGACTAAGGGATGCCCTGTCACCATCTTCAAAATGTATAACAATAATATATAATTATTAAAAGACACTTATAAGATCTCCAAGATTTTAAATTAACAGTTTATAGGATACAATATGTAAAGTAAATAAAATATGTAAAAGACAAACAAAGACAAAATAATAATATCTTAAATTATTATTAACAAACTAGGTTTATTTAAATATAGTTAATAATCAAAAATCATATTCAAGGGTATTCAAACTTCGCATATGTCCATCACAACTTTGGTGTCTTACTTATTTTGTTTTTTATTTTTATTTTTCCTCTTTTTTTTTGTTTTGTTTCTTTTAAGGAGGTAAAAGTATTTTCACCTTTTACGCTGAAATGCATTCAATTAAAAACTCGCAAGGGCACCGCGTTGTCTGTGTCGGTGGTTGCTGTTGTTGTTGTTGTCGGTGTCTGCCTTTGCCAAAGGGGTCCTCTCACCGAGCTACCCCCCAAGACCAAGACCAAGACCAAGAGCAAGACCAAGCCCAAACCTAAACACAAACCAAGGCCCATTCCCATTACCCGGCCCAACTACTTCTCAACTCTTGAGCCCGTTTTAATTGCGCATGCTTGCACACTCACACACACACACACACTCACGCACTCCGAGAGAGATCTAGGTGTGCGTGTGCTTATCGTCAGGCTCTATCTGAGGACTGTGGGTCTATGGTAACCCGATGTGCAAATAGCCTGCAGCGAGCACCGCAAGCGGCACTGCAAAAAAAAAAAGGAGCAACAAACGCTGCAGGCAACGATCGATAAGAGTTGTTGTGCGTGCGTGTGTGCGTGTGTGTGTGTGTTATATTATATTTTATGCAATTATTTGGCAATTACTTGAAGAGGTTCCCGCTGCTCACTTTGGCAGCTACCCAATCGATCGTCAATCAATCGATCATTGCGGTTCCCTAGTTTTCTCCCTTTCTCTCCGCCTATTCTTCACTTTGTGCGCACACTTACCCCATATACATATTATGTATACTATTCCTCTTTCTTTTTCGCACCGTTTGCCTTGGGCGTTGACACCGCCGACGTTTCAGTCTACAGCCATTTTATGCACTCGCATTGTTGTTGCTCTTCCTATTCCTGTTCTTTTCCGTATACACTTATCGATCTGACGTGGTTTTGTTTGGGCATTTGTTTTGTGCGAGGGGTGTTTGTTTAATATTTGGCTACTGAGTTTGGGAAACGCAAGGTTGATATGGACTGCGGCTTGTTGTCCATTTATGGACTATAAAATAAAAAATATTTTTTCAAATTTCCGCTTATAGTAAACACTAATTAATCAAAATTATTACCTACATCACTTTTTAGCAACGTTGAATTTTGAAATGGTAGACATCTCCGATCTCAGAAAGCATACGGGCTCCATGGGAATGATCGCACGAAATATATATATAAAAACCACTTTTTTATTAGATATTTTAGCCACAATAGTTATGTTGTATGAAATCAGTCTTAAGTAAAGAAGAATGTGGCTCTTCTGTTATATGTTGGAAAGGGTATTTAAGCTTAAACTTAATTAATGCAATTTACATAGAATTTTATACTTTACAATTTTACGTGTCTACGTTTGTCCAAAAAAAATAAATATGATTGGTTTCCATCCAGATCTAAAGCTAAAATATAAAATCAATGGTTAAGGTAATTTTATAGAAATATTATTAAATAATTGTGTGTATTAATTTAAAAAAAAAAATGAATATATAGATATTTATGTAATTTATGCTACTCACGCCAAATATTTTGAGTATTGCAGTTGGCTTTCCGATTCTCTCCAGAAGAGTTTCAGTTTATGTCTACCCTGCCTTTGCAGCAACCTTCAGCCGGCTTTTTACATCAATGGACACTCACACTTTCACCCCATACCCATACCCATACCGCTCTCCTCCCCTTCCTCAGCTGCTCCCTTTGGCCTCGGCAGCTGCGCACCTGCTACTCATTTAATGGCATTAAGCGGTAATTCTCTGCTTTAGTTTTTCATATTTATTGTTTTGCTTTCTAACTAATTTTTTGACTGTTCCGATTGTTGTTGTTGTTGTCGTGTCCAGTAGATGCCGCGATTCGAAAGCGGCCACCAAAGAGATATTGCTTATGGATATTTTTGATATATTTGTATGCTTTGTACCCATTAAAATGGGCATACATGAAGAGTATACTAAAATTGTGCAAATGTATAAGATAACAAATTTTGCAGTTGTATTTTGAAATGTCGAACACATACCCTTATTGTCTCGAAAATTACAATTAAGTTGAGTACAAATTAACTTAAATCAGTAGTTATTCATTTTTATTTATTTTAAAATCATATTATGTGCAAAGATTAAGTAAGTCAATAAGTCCAGAATAAAAACTAATTCTTAACAGTCGAACAGTCAAATAAAAAATACTTTGCTTATATAAATAATTTGCTTAATAAAATAAAAAGGTGTCTCCAAGGTGTGCAGCCGAATGAGAATTAAAAACACAGTACTAGAATTTGACACAGGGTACCAGATAGTCGAGCACTCTTAACTAGCGTGCTTTTACTTGTTTTAGTTTGGTTTTATTTGTATTTTTTGGCTACTCATCAACGGCGAGCGCATCCCGCATCCCGGCCATAAACTGCTTATGGAAACTCTTTTGGAGTCGCTCCAACAAGTCCAACAAATTGACAACTCAGGAAATGAAGCATGACATTGCACTGTCTCCGTCACAGTCGCAGTCGCAGCCGCAGTTGCTTTAGCCCAGCATTGGCATCGACATTGGCATCGGCATCGGCATCGAATCGGATCGTTGCATACATATTTGAAATGATTGACATGGCCAGCAGAAAACGCGGAGGCAGGCAACGACGTCGTCGTCATCGTCAATACAACGGCAGCTAACCAAACTAATTTGTGGCAAGATCATGCCAGAGATATAGTCATACATATCACAGCAAGCGATCTTGGGACCGAAACGTTGCTACACTTGAATTGGCCGCGTGTGAGTTCAAGCAGAAGCTGAGACCGGCGAACGGCGAAGACTCTGCGACTGTCAGCCAGCCAGCCAGCCAGCCAGTCAGTCAGTCTGTCAGTCTGTCAGTCTGTCAGTCCGATATGCATATAGAGCTATATATGTATATTCACATATATTCATATTTATATATACTTATATACGGCATACTTTGTCTAAGTTGTTGGTCGCCAGCAGCGCACGCTGAAATAAATCAACTGGCACTGTGGAGGCCGTGCCACATGAAAAAAATTAGTTTCATCAAGGCAGGATTAGTGTCAGAAACGTGTTAAATGGACTGAAGGGTATATGATGAACGGCCGTGCAACAACTCACTGGCCCAAGAGCTGCGAGACGGAGCTGGAGCTGGCGATGGAGATGAAGATGGAGATGGCGATGGCGATGGCGATGGAGATGGCGATGGAGGGACGACTGCCGCTGGCCGACAGCCAGACGAGCGGACGGCCACAAATCTCCAAGCACTCAGAGAGACTCCAACCGAGACTTGCGCTGAGACAGTGGCTGTCGATCAAGCGAGAGCAGAACTGACGGCTTGTTGTTGTTGTTGTTGCTGTTGTTTTTTTTACTGGTTGTTGTTGCTGTTGTATGGATCTACAACTTGGCAGGTTTCTTCTTCCTCTTCGTTGGCTTTTTACTTGCTTGCCTCTTGCTGCTCTCTTTTAACTGATTTATTTGCTTTTGTAATTTAAGTCAGTTTTATTAATGAAAATCGCTGCAGCGGGGCATACAGTAAGCTGGGAAACGGTCTGGGAAATTCGAGAAAAAAAAAGAACAGAAACAAAATACAATGAAAAAGAAAAACATTTTGTGATAGCCAACTGCGCATGGAAATGGAATGGAAGGAAGGAGGAAATATAACTTAAGAATAGCCGCCGCGAAAGCAAATCGAAATTGCAAATGGAGCACAAAATTTGCATGCTATTATGAAAACTGAAATTGGAAAAAGGAACGAGCGTGATTAATAGCGCGACTAATATGAAAAACGAAGTGAAAAATATGAAGTAGAATGCAAAACAAAACACTATTTGTAGAGATTTATTATTTATTTATTATTTATAATTTTTGTTCAATTTAAAAAATGTTAAGTATTTAAATAAAGTTGATTTTAAATTGGATGCAAATATATGAATTGTGAACTAATGTATTAAATAAAATAAGATACTTTAAAGAAACCTAATGAAATAAAAATACTTATTTAAAAGTACAACAAAAATGTTTGCCAAAATTCAAGTATTCTTTTATTAGAAAATAATTAATAAATAAATAAAAAAAAATTTGAAAAAAAACTATTCGATTTCCTTTTTTTTCGTACTTATAGAAGAACAGCCAAAAGTACTCCCATTTTCAGCAGAAAAATCATGTAACACAAATACAGCTAACAGCTAGAATTACAACTTGACTTCTTGGGAATACTTTGTGGTTGCTCCCTTGAAGTTTCCTGGCCCTAATATGTCAACACATAGTTGAAGATATGCTGATGAATCGCTAAGAGCGTTTCATTCAAGTGCTAATCGCTTTGAGTCCAAATGCTACGTGCAACCTCCCCCCCGACCAAGACAAACACCACGGCTAACTTACGGCACAAATCTGAGACTCCCGAACCCTCGGCCCAGTGCAAGCACGTTGTGCTGGCATATGGCAAGTGGATTGACATAACTTAATTGCCAGCCCAGTGGCTGAAACCGCCCTTAAGCCAACTGAGAATCATTCGACGAAAAACAACAAAATAAAAAAATTTAAAAAAAAAGCAAAAAAAAAAAATCAACAGAGATTCAGGGGAACTGTGCTGCAAGGGGTAAAACGCTGGCGAAATCATAAAACGAAATCTCATTATCGAAAACGTGATAATCGCTGATAATCGTCAATGTTGTTGCCCAGCACCGTTTGCGATATATCGAGTTGGATGTGGCCGTAGCTGGCACTGGTCCCGGGGTTTCAATTACCAAAAACCCATAAATCCGTGAGCTCAAGTAGCTGCTGCTACGTTTCTGGTGGGGGTTCAGCTTTATTAAGTCAGCATGGATTTGGCAAAGGCGTAAAGCCGTCGACTATCGTTGCCGCTTCCAGTTAAAATTTCTCAACAGCTACCTGACACGCTCCGCGCGACAGAGAGAGATGGAGATAGAGAGAGAGCGAGAGCGAGAGCGCCAGAGCAATAGAGTGAGCGAAGTAGAGGGAGAGTGAGATCATAAACTCATAATCACCTTGTGCTTCAGGTAATTATTAGGGCTCGCAATTGGAGTCCTGCGACTGCGACTGCGACTGCGACAGCTAGTCCAGCTCCTGTTGCGACTAGAGAGCGTCTGAAATTAATGCGCTCGCATTTTTATTGTTTCCTCATGCTTTGGCCTGCTCTGAAACAATGAGCGCGATTAAGGCGTTTATCCTGCTAACCGCAGCGTCCTCGATGCCCAGGCCCATGCCCAGGCCCTGGCCCAGGCCCAGGTTCATGCCAAAACCAAACCGCTCGGAATGCGGTTAATCCTTTTGCTATTTTCTATGTCGCGCGCTCGGCGGCCCAGACTTTGGCTCCGGCTCAGCCCGGCTCGGTGTCAGGTAGCTGTTGCCCCTGCTCCTGCCCTGCCCCGGCCTGCCCTGGGCCAGGTTTGTCTTGGACCCGGCATTACCGAAACTTGTGCAGCTTACGCGACTCTTTTGAGTGTTGCTCTCTTGTCTGCGTCCTCAGCCGCATTCGCGTTCGCGTTCGCGTTCGCCTTCTCGTCCTCGTCCTCAGCCTTATCCATCCTTATCCGCAAGCTGCGCTGGTCGCGCGCGCCGGCCACTTTGCGGTTTGAGCGCTTAACCGCATCATAAAACCATCACGAAATATAAAAGTAAACCATTATCATCATCACGAACGCACGACGGTGGTCCCAGGTCCCTGAGCCAGGCTTTTGCCTCGCTCCGTTGCCCGCTGCGACCGCTCGCTTTACCGCTTGTCCGTTTGTCCGTTTGTCCGCCGGCCCGCCCGCCCGCCTGCACCAGCTGCATTGATCCTTTGTGCCATTTGTTCGGGCTGCAGCCTTTTAATGAACGAACACGAATCCCTCGACTAAATTTCCACTTGCCGTTTAACAAGACGTCGCCCGGTTTTCCACCTTTCCCGGTTTCCACTTGCAGCCACTTGCGCCGCGCATTTCCATTCAAGCCGCCGCCCTAAGGTATATCCCCGTCAAGCATCAGCTCTGAAGCCTGGACATCAATTAATTATTCTGTATTTATGAAGGCGCATTCTATTCTTAAGTAATATTTATTACCATTCTCACAGTTTTGAGCTTAGGACTTAATTAGATCTGTATGAAAAATATTTTTTTTTAGAATATATACCATATTAATCTCAAAATATGAGTTTATATTGTTCGAAAAAGCAAAAATCGATGTTACCCAAAGTATTTTATAATATTTTTACCATTACAATGAATTTGTTTTCAATTTTAAAGTTGTTTCCAAAACTCAAACCAATCCATTTTTTTTTGCAAATATGCAAAGCATTTCAAAAAAAAAAAAAAAACTCTTTTCTTAATAAAAAAAAATTGTTCCTTCTTTAAGAACGGTTTTTATAATTCAAAATTTTATAAATACCAAAATGACTTAAGTACTTAAGAAACAAATATATTGTACTTTCATTTAAAATGTTTTACGCTTATTTAGCGTATTAATTCCTCTAATATGTATTTTGTACAGAGCTCATGAATTTATTCTTAAGATTTATTCGCGTATAAAATTAGGAATGATACGAACAACATTTTCTATGATTTTGCAACACAAAACGTAATACATTGAATTCCTATCGTACTTGTAATAACGAAATTTTTCTCCTAGCAGAAATAACATTGGCAAACTTTACTTTTTTCCCTTTTAAATACATACATATCTAAACAAAATGAAACTTTTAGTCTACAAAAGCTTCTTCACAAATAAATTGAAATAATATGGTAATTTTATTTTTAATAATTTCTACACAGCTTCAAGCGTGACAAACTCTTGTTTGAAATTTGTTTTAAAAATGTCCAAATCCTTAATAATCGTTGGCATTTGCAATGACATAAAATTAATCAACGTATTTGCCTGGGACTTGCTTTTCAATGAATTGCTGTACAAATTGCAATCCTCAAGCGAAGAGCTGCCAGCGGTAAATCTGTGTCAATAGACATCACAAATATTACGTATACGCAACGTTTGGCCAATAGACGCCTTTCGCGACATTTACAGCTGTCACACATTTCAAACTTTTTGCTGCTGCTGCTGCTTGTTATATGCAACTTAATCATCATATTTATGCCACGCCCCTGCCCCCTCTTCGGTAGCTCGCTTCAGACAATAAAAGACAACGGCTCAGGCGCTAATGAAATTTACTGGCCCAAGACTTTGCGACTGGAGTCTGGACACGCGCCTACGACAGCGCCTAATGAATGTGCAACAGCAACAAGCTGTAGCATGCTGCATGTGGCAATAAAAAATCAGGCAAACGAATTGTCGTTAATCAGCGCTCAGGCGAATGGCGAAGTTGAAGTCCATGTCCAAGTCGAAGTTGCGTTTTTAGCCGCTGGCCGGCGAGTAAAAGTTGTTGCTGCCGTTGTTGCCATTGTTGTGCAGTAGCTAAACACCCACACACACACACACATACACATACACACACACACACAGACACTGAGGGCAAATCTCCACCTTGCCCATATTCTCCAATCTCAGCGTCGCGTTCTTGTCGCGCCTGCAATCAAAACTGTCGCCTATGAAAAATGTGCAGGGCAATGGCGTCGAACCCTGCACATATGCAACAACGACAACAACAACAAAGTCGCACACACACTGCATGCCCACACAAAGCACCCACACAAGTACATATACACACAAGCATTCAGTTCTACTTTATTTTTAGCTTTTCATTTTCCTTTTTTTGTACAGTTTTATACTTATATACATTTTTTTTTTGTGTATTTTATTTGTGCACATTTTCCATTTCCAAGCGTGAAATAAAAGTATGAAGCATATAGTTGTTTGTTTTTAAACCACACTTTGCAAAACTGTAGTTAAAAAATCGCACACATAAATACAGATACAAATTTATGCACAGGTAGTTCCAACGATGCGGTGAGTTTTTTCAGTTTACTGTCAATAAATTTGTTTCATTTAATTCTGTCTTCTTTTATTTTATGTTTTCCTTTTTAAATACAATGGGCCAAATGTATTGAGGCTGAAGTAGTTAACATTAATAAATAAATAGTTTCACTTTATGTATACAAATTTTCGGCTGTCTAGGAGCTGTTAAAATAATGAAAAGAGGTTTAGAGCTTATAAAAAAGGTATGAAAAATGCATTCAATATAGGTTGAGCTAAGGTTATTTTTCAAAATATTATAGTAATTACATTTTAGTGTACATATATGTATGTATATGTAAATATGCACTCGGCAAGCTGCCATTTTTGGGCAGCATACTATGAAGCTTATAATTTTATATTATTGTTTAATACTTGTGATATTTCAGTGAAGATATAATTTTAAATTAGAATGATTAATTATACAGGCGAACTGATAACAGCCGGAAAACAGGCAGAAAAACATATCTTGCTCAATATGACTTTTATATACTTTATGAGTTCAAAAAAGTTCTTTCTCCCCGTAATACACAATTTTTACAATTGCAAAATGCCCTTTTTCCATGTTTACTTTTAGTATTAAAAAATTCATCTAAGTATTTTAATTAGTATATGTACATAAATTTAATTTATGTTGTCTAGTTCCACTTAAAGTATTCGTTCTTTATTTCAAAAATAAATAATTAAATAATATTTAATTGCGCAGGCTGCAGCCAGTGCTGGTCCTCAATTCTGCTTTAAAAGGGAAATCAAATTTAAAGATATAATCAAAGTAGCTTTATCATTATTTTTTGGCAGGCCCCAAATTGTATGCTAAGCTGCTATAACTGTAATTTTGTCTGTATTTGCATGCTCCTAGACAGGGCGAGAGGGAGAGGTAGAGAGAGAGAGAGGGCGTTCGTAAGTATAATTATGTCATGTTTGGTATACACATCAATTAGCCGCAGAAATTTAATTTCGTGCCCAGTCAAATGAAAAAATTTACAAGAAAAATCCATAAAAAAAATGTTGAGCAACTTTCGTTTACGTTTCATTTCTAAGTGTGCGAGTGTGTGTGTGTGTGAGTAAAATGAATATAAAAAAAAACAACTGTCGTCAGCTATTCCAAATTGCCATAAAAATTTGATAAGGTTTTCCCTACTTGTTGTTTTTCCCCCTCGGTGAACAAGGGGCCATGTCAACCATTTTGTTGATACCATTGTTGTTGTTGTTGTTGTGGGCAGGCTAACTATCATGTACAGTGGAGTCGAAGCAGTATTTTAACGGGCGAATAAGAGTTATTGAAACTCTGGCGAATATTATTGTCCTTAGCAGCATATATGTTATTTAAAAATTAAAAAATAATTTATTAATTAAGGTCAGCTTTAAGTACATAAAAAATAATCGTCATCTGAGTATATTAACGTCAAATTAAGCAAACATCAAAGATACTCAAATTTTATTGACAAAATCATTATAATAATTAAGTGAATTTATTTATGTTGATGATTTATTTTGTGATATTCGCATCACCTGCGGCATCCACTAAATACTAAATATGAAATATTCAAAAGTGCTTTATCATAAATAATGGTCCATGAATATTAATAAGAAAATAAATAAAAACAATAAATGAGCAAAGCTAAAAAAAACGTTTCTTATAAATTGAGGCATATTTAATTAAGTTGAGTTGAGTTTTGAAAATTTCCCATTTACTTCTTACTTAATATATGTAATTACGAAACATTCGTCCGAGCCAAGTCAATGCTATTACGAATAACACTTTCGAAGCCCCACCTGACGCCAATGTGAATGATTCTTCAACTACAGTACGGCCCTGAATTGTGGGTGTTGGTGGTGGTTGGGGCTGATAAGGGGCGTGCTTTGCGTCCACATCTCAGGCTCCAACCGCGCTCTTGCCGCTCTCCGTGCATAGCAATTTTTGTTTTGACGACAGCAGCCATTGCTGCTGCTGCTGCTGCTGATGGTGCTGCTGTGCCCGTGTCTATCGTCCTGACCAGAGTCCTTTGCCCCATAACCCCGCGCAGTCGGCAAGTGTGCGCGTTTTCTGTTTTCTGTTTTTATTTTTTTTTATTTTTTTATTTTATTCCCGCTAACTAACAGTTTTTGCGTTGCTTCAGTTGCTGAGTTTTGCGTGTGTTTGGGCTGTCATTTTCATTAAAATTTCATTGCGCGCGCAAAACACAACAGCAACAACAACAGCGGCAACAACTAAGGGGAATCAAACAATTTGCGCAAAAACAAGAAAAAGCGAAATAAAAAGCAAAGTTGGCGTACTGCTTGGTTGTTGAACCGAGTGCGAAGAAGCGACAGCCAGCAGCAGCAACAACAACAGCAGTGGCAACAACAGCAACAGCAACAGCACCAGCACCAGCAACAACAACAGCAGCAGCAGCAGCAGCAATTTTCATTGTTTTTGGGGGTGTGGTTCGGCAAAAACACACAAGCAGCAACAACACATAGGTAAATACAGCTGCCGAGAGCAGCGCGCTCGCTCGCACTGCCCGCGCTGCCGCGCCGGTTGGAGCGAGACATAAGCACGGCCGCTGCCAGCGTCTATAAATATACGCTGCCAGCCAGCCAGGCAGTCGCGGCTGCGCGCAATGTTGCCGTCTCGCTTTGGCGCACGTCGAGCGCGGCCTGTGTTCGCTGTCAGCCATTGCTAAAGCGTTGCGCTCTCGTTCTCAATTTGCGCCTGTGTGTGTTCGAGAGCGAGCGTCTGTGTGAGTGTGCGTGCGTGGAAAAAGGAAGTTGCTTGGGCGTGTTGTTGTTGTTGTTGCGACGACGAGAGTAGAGGCAACGGCAACGGCAACAGCAACGGGCGACAGCAACAACAACAAATTGGACTGGTCGAACGACTTCTGCTGCCGCTGCCGCCGTCGCTGCTGCCGCTGCTGCTGGCAGTATTGCCGCTGTTACCGCTGCTGCTGCTCGCATTGAAGGTGTCACGACGAAAATCAGTTCCAAAGTAACATTCGTGCCGCTCGGGTTGTGCGTTCGTCGCTCCGCTCGCTCGTTTTGTTGTTGGTTCACAGCGTTCCATCGTTAACCGTTCACCGTTATATTTCGCCGCGTTTGTTGATCGCCGTGTCACGCACACACACAAAATAACAAAAACAAATTCGCTATCAAAACAGACGTCGCCAAAGTTATATGCAAAAATCCAATACACTCACACACACACACACACACGACAGAAACGTCAACAAACAATTGCTTACGTGCGTGTGCAACAACAACGAGTACTACCGTTAGTAAAAAGTTCTTAAAGATACTACGCCCATCATCTGAAACAGTGTGCATTGTTTTTTTGGTGTCTGCCGCAAGTGTATTTATCCTTAACCTGGCCGTAACAACAATAACAATTACAATAACAATAACAATAACAACAAACCAACAATCACAATAACTGAATATCGATCCGAATCGCATATAGTGCTCTATACTATCCTATATCACTCGGCCAGGCAGTGAACGACACGTGCAGTCAACGCAAACAATTGGATCTATATATAATAATACCAACAGCATATCCGATATCTGTAAACGTATTTTTTTTCTCGTTTGGAATATCCGTACGGCGACAGTCACTGCATCGAGAATTGTTGCTCAAGTTGTTCGTTATTGGTTTTTTTTTTTTGGTGAGTGCTGTTTCCAGATGAGTTTTTGCCACTGTGCAAAACCATCTATGAATACATATATACATAAATATATCAATATAATCTAACAACATCACATGCATATCTTTCAACTAACTAACCAAAGGACGCCGTAAACACGACAAGCAAGGATTATACCGATTATCTAGATAATAAGAGCGTTATAAGTTAAGGAATGGCACTAGAGAATAACACCCATATCATATCCGCAAAATATTACATGCTTTCGGGAGTATGACAGCTGGAACAAAAGTCCATTTTTATATGGGAAAGGTTATTACGAACTCAGCTCTTACATCTTATCTTTAGATATTGATAGACGTCCCTTAAAACCATTTAAGATGACCTTTCTAGTCTTTGGTTTTTGCCGTCGGGCCTGACATACAACTTGCAACTAAAAACTTACTTCGATTTTGATCAAATCTTACAAAGATACATGTATGCGTGTAATTCAGATACATTTAACTTACTTGGGATGTTATAGCTGAATATATATGTATATACATTCGACAAATATGTTTTAAATGCACTTATTTAATATAAACTGGAGCTTGTGTATAACAAGAGAGCGCTATTTGGAGTACCTATAATCTTTTCAAAATGCTAAGGGAATAGGAATTATCTCTATTGATTTGTATTTATTAAAAAGATAGATGCATTTATAAGTAAACAAACGGAATAAATATACAAGATAAGGTTCATTGCATTCAATTCACTTCAAACACTCTTAAATAGACGGAATAATCAAGTTCGAATTGAAAGTTTCCAAAACAAGTACTAAGATACTTTTTCGGCTGATAATAAAATGCCATAAACTAAATATGATAATTGATGCATGCATATGAATAAATGTTCCATTCAATTGAATTATAAATTAGCACATTTAATTATAGATCATTATTTAGATTGGGCATGATCAGTTAGAAGCTATGGTTATTCCTGATTCGTATCGAGAGCTCAAATAATTGGGGAAAGTTAACTTAAGTTTTGAACTCTGTTTTCTATATAGTATATACACTATATACCAGATCTATGTACTTCAATCCAGTACAAGCGTAATCCAAGTACATAAAAACAAATTTCTTCTTTCTTCAATAATGTTCTTTTTTGATCCAAAAAATCATGAATATAAGACTCAAACTAAGAACGTTTTCTGCTTATTTGAAATACGAAAATTCTCGTAAACTTGTATTACAAAATGTTCATCTTCTTAATGCCGACGACTATGAAATCAAAGATTGATAATGTTACAAATTAGAAAACAATATATTTAAAAGAGATTAATATATAATATATAATCAATTTAAATATATTCAAAAACAAAATGTTTTGCAATTTTTTAAACAAAATGGATGAATTCCATACCGCTCGCACTTGGATGCAGAACACGATTTTTTCTGAGTGTAATGAAATATATCTAACTTAAACTAAATTCACTTACTTGAGATATAGATATAGATACTTACATACATTTTGTGTATCATAGATATACCAAGAATTTGTGATGCAGCTGTGATGCAGGAAATTCCAGATGAGTAACAGTTATTGTTTAAACATAAAAACGCAATGAATCCAAACAGGGATTTTCATAATTTTAATGGGCATATTAATGCCGCCCCTTTTGGACTGTTTGTTAATTAGGCAAAGGGCGTACTATCGCTGCCAGACAACAAAGGCCAAAGGCCAAGAGCCAAGAGCCAAGAGCCAAAAGTCAAAGGCAAAACATAGGCAAGCCAACTAACTAGCACACATACTACATCTGGATATGCATATCAATAATCATATGCCATGGGCTACCTGAACCCCAAAACTACTGTGCAGCGCTCACAGTGGAGCTGAGCTAAGCACTATGAACTGAACTACAGCGCGACGGACCGACGGACCGACGGACCCGTTCAGGTCACATTATTCACACATTTTGATAAGTTTTTTATTTTTTCTTTGGTGTTTTTTATTTTTATATTTTTCTCTCTTTGGTTTGTTGCTGTTGTAGCCGCCGCGCTTTATTAGCTAATTTCAAAGCGGCTGGGCCATAAATTAAAACATCGAGCGTCTTTTCTGTGCATACGCTTGTGTCTGTACACACACACACACACACACACACACAGACAAACTGCTTACTATACGTTTGTATATATTTTTAATATTTTTGTGGCTCATCGCGGCTTTTTGTATTATTATTATTAATTTGCATAGATATGTATATGGATGTTTCTGTATGTTTCTGTATGTTTTCTGTTCAAATTAATATGCAAGGCAATTTGTTTTGGCCAGCCGGCTGGCAACCGCCAGACAACGGACAGACACCAGCCAGATTCGTTCTCTTTGGCCCTTGGCATACGAGCCCAAAAACTGTGCTGAGCCGAGCATAGAAACCCCCAAGCTTCAAAGTACGCCCACGCCAAAGAAACAACGACAACAACAACGACAACTAGAGCTGCCAATATGCCACTTCCAATTTCAATTTGAATCCGCGCTGCGAGCTCATTCATTCATATCCATATCCCCACATCCACATCCACATCCGCTAGTTGGTCCGTTTCAATTCATGAATTGAATTCAAGTCAAGATCGCGTCGCGACATTTTGATAGCTTATCTGGGAGAGCCAAAGCTTCCAGCCCGAGCTCCATTGTTTAGCATAGATACATCGACGCACGCCCAATCTGTGCCCACACTCTGCACGGGACGGGGGCGGACTGTCTCATACGGAATCGAGTCTTTGTCAATTTGTGACGCCTTGGCGTCGCCTCGCCTTGCCTTAAGTGAGGTTTCATTTCATTTCGATTGACTTCTTTTCTTCATATCGTTTTTTTTTTTGGTCTCTCTGATTTTTTTCATTTTTTTTTTTTTTCTTCAATTATTTGTATTATTAATTTTTATCTCTCTTCACTCTTTGCTCATTACGCGGCTGTACCAAAACTTTTTAGTTGTTTTTGCTTCTCGAATTTCGTTGACAAAGCCATTTAAATAGAAATCACTCAAAGGCACAAACAGCATCGGTTGGGGACCAGGCCAGGCCAGGCCAGGCCAGGCCGAACCTAACCGTACCGTGCCGAACCGGGCAGTTATCAAGATCACATTGACAATGCGTCAAATAATAAGTTTTGTTGTTATTGTTATTGCTGGCGATGTTGTTGTTGTTGTTACTGTGCCCAGTCAGGGCTCTTTACTCTATTACCGTACCGCATTATTATTGATTTGTGTCTGTGTGGTTTGTTTGATTTATTTTTACTATGATGCAATCATTTGTACCAGCCAAGTCCGAATCGAAGGCAACATTCATTCATTCATTCCAACACACTCGTACACACTCATACACACACACACACACACTCGCTGTCACAATATTTCAATAATTTTGCTGTCATTTCTTGTTTATATATAATCTTGAATGGGCCCCAAAAAAATCAAGCAACAATCATCCTTCTAGACGGATCTGAAGTGTGACCAGAGCTCTAATCGCAAAGTTCAACTTTGGCTGCGCTCATTGAGCGTGTCAGATCGTTAATTGATCATTTAATAGTCGCTCGCCAATTGCTCGCTAATTAAAACATTAAAAATCGCAATTGTTATTTCCACTTAACAACTCATCTCATTTCATGTTCATTTCGCCCTCTCTCGCTTTCCCGCTCGCCCTCTCTGTGAGAGAGTTTTGCAATTGACTCCAATATAAACACACTAATACTAATGCGTGTGTGTGTGTGATATTAGAAGGCAACCCGTTTGTTGTTGTTGTTTATCTTTACTCTTGGGCAATTTATCATTGGCCAATTTGTGATTAAAATGCTAACTGTACGTCTATTAATTATACGTTTAAATCCACTCATTTCAGCGTGTTCAAGTGTCAATTTAATTAAATGTGTAATGCATATGATTAACAAAATGAGAAACTGTTGCAAAAATAAATAAATATATATATATGTATATATGAGCATATTAAAAAAAAAAAAAAACTAATTAAAAAGCCAAGTTGTCGCGCTTAGCTGTTTTCTGTTTAGTTAGCGGTTTCTAGGCCATGTGCGCATTTTAAATGCGTCTTAAACTTGTCAAATCTTCACACTTTTTCAATTATTTGGCACGTTTGTTAATTAAACTTCAGCGACGTCAACGTCAGTATGTCACTCAGTGCAGTCAGAGCGCGGAGTCAGTAGCTGGAATTGTACACATCAACAGCAACAACATTATCAGCAGCAGCAGCAGCAGCAGCAGCAACAGTTGCTGCTGCAAGGTTGCATTTTCACCAATGAAAAATAAATATAATTTTATGCGAAAATTGCAAATTTAAATGTCAAAATGCATTTGCGTAGAAATGGCACATGGTCTATAACTGGCTACCAGTTGCAGTTCCAGTCTCTGAGTTGCCGTTTCCAGTTGCCAAGTTGCCAAGTTGCCAACTTGCCAACTTACCAAGTTGCCAGTTGCAATGTGGCAGCTTGGGACGTGCCACCTTAGCCGCCGCGCGTTCTTTGTTGCGTTTATTAAGTTGCATTATTTTCGACAGACAGCTTATTATGCTAGGCCAGTCGCAGGCTCCGTCTGACTAAGAGTTGAAGTTTAACTTCCAGTCAGAGTCCGGTCTGCAAGCTGCTTTGGCTGGCTGCACATATTCCAGTAGCTACGCGCTATGTAAATGAGCCTGAGAAATATTTCTCGTGTCCGCCATGAGCACCAGCGTTATTCACACTTCTACACTGCGCTGCAAGCGAAAGAAAGTTGACAGCTCTTCTACACAGAAACTCAACGCGTTTGAATGTGTTCGGGCAGAGCTTTCACACGTACGCTCTGCGTGTGCCGAAAGCTTTCGTCTGCTTCTAATGCAATTCGGCCTGCAGCTTTGCAAAGCTCACGCATACAGAGACAATTTGATTGGCGATCGGCACTTGTTGCCGCGTGTTGTGCACTGTAAACGCGCTCGGGCATATTAAGTTGTTATAGAGCTTGTTACGGCGGCTAATAGCCGCAACAACTGCAACAACTGCACAAGTGGCAACTATGACAAGTGAGCACTTTTGACAGCTGGCTGCACTCGCTGCTCGCTATCTACGTCCGATTTTAAGTAGCTCTGGCAATTCACCGCTGGCTTCGGCCAGTGTTGCACAATAAACTCGGCTGTCATGTCTGTGGTAATAGAACGGTATTCGCGTATGGGGAAATAGTCACACATATATTTTTATTTTATTTTATTTAATTTATTTTTTTTTTCTTCTTAGACTTTGAACTTGGCTGCATTTGTTGTTGCTTTGCTCATCTTTCGCTTTCTAAAACACAGTCAATGCTAGGCTAAAGACTACATTTGAATGCCACAAATATTGTACAACATTCGAACAGACGCAATCATTAATCAAACTGGCCAAACAAAACTTGCCAAAATAGTCAAAAATTAAACGATCGACTTGAAACTGTCGAAGACAAAAAATATTCCCATGGCACAAATTAACAGTAGCCAAAGAGCCAAAGATCACAAAATTTGGTTACACACTTTCCCAGGGTACCATCAGAAAAAAAAATGAATAAAAACAGAAGAAAACAAAAAATAAAATAAAACCCAGATAGACGGCCAGTCAACTCCATAATACGGTCTTCTAGGGCTACCGTTTCGGTAGTTGTCCAGCGATCTTAAAGTGCGGGCGCTGGTCCAATTGTCCAATTGTCCAATGGTCAGTTGGTCGCTCGCTCAGTGAGTCCGTCGCTCAGTCGGTCAATCAGTCAATCAGTTGAAAGATTCGGTAGCGTTCGGTTTGTTTATTTTCCTAAGGCTGTTTACCTTCGGATCGCCGCTGTCTGCCACTTATCACTAGTTTGAAAATATTATTTTGACCGTAATTACGAGCAAGAGGCAGGCGGGAAAATATACATTACAAGAATCATAAGCCAAACACACACGACAGCATCAGGATAGAAGACAATTCGAAAGGTAAACCAAAAAACCGAGCAACAAGCGGCCGAAACAAGATGGAACACAAATGAAAAAAGAGGAAAACACAAAACGCCAAGCAACGCATCGCCCGGAAACTGAAAGTGAAAATTCAGAATGCCGTTTATTATGTACCAGCGAATGAATTTTTAATGAAAGTGCGTGTACGTGATATATGTCGAGCCGAAATGATTTCGATGCTATACAACACGGGGCGACACACTGAGAGTCCCCGTTTCAAGTCCCCGAGGCGCAATCACAAAAGCCAGCGGGGCCTTTTGCTCTTTTTTTTTGCCATGATTTTTCATAATCAGCAGCGCCGAATGACAAGAAAATCACGTAGCTCTTTATTTTGTGTTTCTTTTTTTTTGTGTTTTTTTTTTTAGTTTTAGTTTTTGTTATTTCGTTATTTTTTTGTTTTTGTTTTTTTTTGTTATGTGCCACATTTGGCAAAAAACAATTCAGACAGAAACAGATACAGCCACAGATGCCCAGATGCCCACATGCATGTCATGGCATATAACAGCGCTTGGAGGTGTCAAATTGGAGTAGTCCAATAACTGAGCTCATTACCATAGAAAGCAAAAGATTTGTTTCTCTCTTATGCCTCAACTTTGTCATAAAATCAATGAGCTAACAAATTTGTAGTCATTTTTTGTCAAATTACTGGCGTATTTTGTTTTTGTGTTTTTTTGAACTTTTAAACAATTTTCTTTCAATTTTATTAAAGTTAAAATTGTATTTTACATTACAATGCATTTCTTTAATTAATAATCTATTCATTTTTTGCTGTCATATTATTGAAACATAAATTGTTCTTTCGAACAAAATAAAATCCTAGAAATTGTATCGTACAAAAAGTATCTTTAACTAGCACAATTTTATGTAATACATAAAACGGATTTCCTTTTATATTTATTGGCTTCAGTTAATTTAAAGAATATTTACATATACCAAAGTTTACCTAAAACAAAAATAGTTACGTGCACATCTTTGTCTGTTTTTGTCTCAGATCCAGAAATCCTTACTTAGGCTTACTATCGCAGTGGCACTGCAAGATTACCCAACTGTGTAATAAACGCCTTTGGTTCAGAGACGGGGACCGCCTAGACTTAGTTTTTGGGCTGCCTTGCGGTTTAGAGATCTTTGATCTGTGCTTAGCCGCTGGATTAGCTCAGACACTTACTAAAAGGACGAAATGGGATGTGCTGAGCTAAGGTAGGGAACACACACGCACACACACGCACACATGCACATTGGGCATGATGAGACAATGGCCTGGGTATTAAGATTAGGCCAAACTAAACTCAACCTTAACCTCAAACTGAACCTGGCTTAATACTCATATGCCCGGCGACGAGTTCAAAACTCTTTTGTCCAACATTTTGTTTTCAAATTTTGGTCGTTTCGTGCGAAAAAAGTAGAAATTAGCACTGGCAAAACGGAGTGGAAATGAGACAGAAATAGGCATAGGGACAGTCAGGGGTAGAGAAGTGCGAGGCAGTGAAATTGCGGGATTAGCACGGACACCTCGGCGGGCACTCATTGTTTTGAAATTGGAAAATGCAGCCAGCTATTTGTCACATATATATATATATATATATATATATACGCATATAATGTATATATATACATATCCATAAGCACATACCCTACTGCCATCGAGCAACTACCATCTAACCGAAAACCAATCCACACATAGTAAAGTAAGTAGCCTGCACTGAGGACAACAAATTTGTTTTGTTTTGTCATGTCGTTTTCATGGCTCAATGCATCCAAATGCATTCAGCAAACGGGCGAACGCAAGCGAAATGGAAACCGGCAAAGCCAAAACCAAAGCCGCAAATACATCGCAACAGCCACTCGAGCCAAAGAACACGCACCCGTATCCCTCCGTATAGACGAAACCGAAACCGAAACCCAACAACAACGGAGCGCGCTCTCTGCCTCAGTTCCAAATTACATGCTCACGCGCACACGCAAATTAATAACACATCTGGCCCAAATTGATATTGAGGGCCAGGCGCAGGCCGGCTAAAAAATCTGGCAACGCTGCTAATGACATTAAACGAAAATTAAAGACGAGCAGCGAAACTACTTTAAAGTGATTCCATATACTAAATGATGTCATATAATAAATTATTATCTGATACCTCGCTATAGTGATAGTGCTACAATCAATTTTATAAGCAGAAAAACAGTTCTAAATACTGAATTACTGAAACACATTTAAATTAAATTTAGGAAACAGTTCAACATCATTCCTAGGGCAATAATACTTATTCTTGAAGTTCTATTAAATAAACAAAATTATAGCTACCATATATCGTTTATACGTACTGGAACATAGAAAAGCTGTTATCAAGAAATAGATAAACTAAAAAGTGTACATAAAATACTTGTGTTTTTAAATTGGCAAAAATATGTTTGAAAACTCATTAAATGAAAAAGGAATATTTAATTATTGTTTGGATAAAATTACTAGCAATTCTACTTCATTTAATATACTTAATATGAAATATAGAATAAACTATAAGCATTTCAAACAGATCATTTTAAAATTCTATAAACATTTCATATACTTCAGACATTTGCCCAGAATTATGAAGAATTTTTCATTTATGTGGTAGTTATGCGGACAAAATAATCACATTTCGCAGTTGAAGAATTCTATAGAAAAGATACTTTTCAGAAAAATGCTTTTCATAGGAAAAGCTCGAATGGTCGTTTATATAAACTATAATCAAACAAACTTTTTCTTAGTATATATACTATGTAAGCTTTGTAAAATTTGTAGGAATGTGCTAAAGTTTAAGTTTTAATGGAAATGAAAAAAACTTAAAAATATAATACGTATTTATAGTAAATAAAACTCACTTCAATAGCCGTTTAACCGTTAAAATGAAATTCTTGATTCTTGCAGACAAACGCCAACTAGCCGGTGTTCCATTGAGACGGTGTAGAGACTGCCACGCCCACAGGCAGGAGGAGCAGCCACACCAGAAAGTGAGAGCGGGATAGCTCAGCAGTGAGTCATTTAGACAATTGAAGGATCACCGAGGACATAATAAA
The DNA here is from genome assembly GCA_035041545.1 of Drosophila colorata. Taxonomy (NCBI): domain Eukaryota; kingdom Metazoa; phylum Arthropoda; class Insecta; order Diptera; family Drosophilidae; genus Drosophila; species Drosophila colorata. The sequence goes on along the minus strand of JAWNLD010000490.1, from coordinate 12,946,216 downwards.
CAGCATCAACGTGGCGCTGCACTCAACGGAAGCCTTGATGGCGGCGGGCTTTCTCAAATCGGGTGATTTGGGCCCACATCCGCACAGCTATGGCGGGCCACATCCGCACCACTCGGTGCCCCATGGCCCGCTGCCGCCGGGCATGCCGATGCCATCGTTGGGTCCCTTCGGCCTGCCACACGGACTGGAGGCCGTTGGGTTCTCCCAAGGTATGTGGGGTAAATATCGCAAGACAATTTTGGTAAACACACACGTAAGAATCGAGCGAAAAACAATGTGCTGAAAGTTGTAAGTGGGGAGCCAAACCACAAGCTACCTCCTCCTCCTCCAGCACCTCTTCCCCCGCCTTGACCTGCCCCTCTTAAATGATAAATGATATACGAGCCGCATGAACAGACGCCGCTTTGGCTGATAACTCAATTTGCATGCACAGGATGACGTTTGGGGCAACGTTGGGAAAACGGTACACGGAATGGGTATTGGATGTTGGTTGGGCCACGGACATGGGGGGCATGTGGATGTGCAGCCCAGTTGTCGCACAAAATGCTTTTCAATGCCGTTTCGCATCGATTGCATCATTATCAGTTGAATTGTCAAAATGAATAATGAGCTGAATGCTGAAACTGAAGTCGAACTCGAACTCGAACTCGAATCTCAGCTCTTGGGAACCCATAACTCGAGTTTTTTCTCCGTTTTTTTAGGTTCCAGTTTTTTGTCTCATTTCGGTGACGCTGCAAATGACAAAAACCTGACAAAAATGCTACAAAATGCCAAAAGCAAACCAAAAAAAATATCATAAAAATAAAAAAGACTTAAAAGCCAACAAAAGGCTTGGGTAGCAAAATAATAAAAAATAAATATATATGTATTAAGCAGCCAGAAAGCAGAAAAATACAGACCAGAAATACATAATAATACAAACAAACGCATGTAATCAATTTTTATTTTTTTCAAGCTTGTAATAAGCCAAGTTATAGCAGAATCTGGCGATTGATGATATTGTCAAGTTATATAAAGCATCATTTTTTGGGGCTCGTAGTGACAAGTGATTGCGTATGTGATCACAGCAGCTGAGAATGCAGACAAAAATTTGGCAAAAAAAGAAATCAGGTTTTAATGCAATGTGGCATGATATGATATGATTGCATAATATGATATCAAATAAACTTTATACTCTGTTATCTAAATTACAAAATATTTTGAGTAAAGCAAATTTTAACTACAAATTGATTTTACATAACTAATTCAATTTCTTATGTAGTTTTTAATATTCCAAAAATACATTACAAATTCCATATTTTTAAATATATAAAAGATACTTGAATATCAAGTAAAATCCTTTAATCCTAAAAGTCAAATTTGGGCTATATAAAAATGCCGTTTAAATGCTTTAAACAATGTAAAATCGAACTTTTTGTTTAAAAAAAAGAAATGGCAAGCCCCTTATTTGTTTTTGTCGCGACAGTCAGAAAGATTTTTCTTTTTTTTTTGGAAAAGTTATTCAGATTGAAAGTAAACAAACGGTTTGGTTAATATCTAGCTAAATAGTGACGCATAATCAGCTAAAATTTAGATAACATTTAAGATTAGCCTTGGGCCCTTAACTATGCGGATCTATTCAAAGAGTCAGCTTCAAATTTCGGCAAATTCCAGGAAAAAAATAAATATCAAAATAAACAAATATAAAAATATAAAAATAAATAACCAAATAGGTGCAGTTAATTAAACAAGTCTTATAAGATTGCCTTCAAGGTTTTTGGGCACTCAAAAATAAAATTTTTTATATAAATAAAATAAATAAAAAATAAAAAAATAAAAATAGCGCTTCTGGCTGATTTTGTTGTCGTTGTTGCGGTCTGGGCTGTGCCGGGCAAAAGGCAAACTACAAATTGCAATTAATTTTGTTTTAAAGCAGCAACAACAACGGCTCTGGCGACCATTTTGAAAGCAACAAAATAAAATTGAAAATAAAAAAAAATAAATATAACAAAAAAAAAAGACAACAACGAAAAGCGGCAGCTGCAAAGGCAACGACAACGCGCGAGCCAAGTGAAGTGAAGTTTTTATTCAATTTATAAATTCATGACCAAAATGACTAACTCATTAATTTTTGATAGAGCCGAAGACTGTGCGCGTGTGCTAGACAGAGACGGGCGTAGCCAGCGCAAGAGCAGGGACAGGGACAGGGACAGAGGCAGGGACAGCGGCAGGAGCAGGGGCAGGGGCAGGGTAGTGCAGGGTTGGGGGACGCATTGAAAAGGCATTTTGGCATGCCCTGACCAAAAAGGGGTGCTCTCGCTGAATATTTGGGACAGCAGCCGAAGCCGAAGCAGCAGCAGACACGCACCAACAACGGCTGCCCCGGCAAAAAACAAACAATGCCGCGGCTTAGCTCACACACATACACATAGTCGCTATTATATACGCACCACATATGTATAAAAATGTATGCGTGTATATATATTATATACACACATTCATATAAAAGAAGTTTTGGGTTTGCTGTTGACGCTGCTTTGCGGGGTTGGTTCAGAGCTCAGAGCGCTTTTTAGGGGTGGCATTTTTACAGGGGTTGCTAAGAATAACGGTTTGCCTGTTAGCACAAGCGACAACAACAACAGAAATGAAATAAAAATGGGGGAAAAACACTGGGAAAAGTATAACTCGTGTGTATGTTAATTAAAGTTTTCGTTGGTCCACGCGGCGTATGCGCAATATCTGAATGCCCCCACCTCCCAACTAAAAAACCAAACAAGTTTCAGCACATTAAGTTAGGCATTTGCTGACAGTTAAAACTGAAAGTTAGCTAACATTTCCATTGACACTTATTTTACAGGCGTCAACACGAGAAAACAGCGTCGGGAGAGAACAACATTCACACGGGCCCAGCTCGATGTTTTGGAGGCGCTCTTTGGCAAGACACGTTACCCGGACATATTCATGCGCGAGGAGGTCGCACTAAAGATAAATCTACCCGAATCCAGAGTACAGGTAAGCCACGCAATAAATAATACAACTAGTTTAAGTGTTGTGTGCAAACTCAATTAAAAAACCCACACGGTCTTAGGCAAAGAAAAGATCTCAAAGTTTACAAACATCTTCTATTTTTATGTTTGGCGATTAAATTTAGTCCATCCCTTAGAACATTTCGTATCGTTAGGTTAGCATATCAAAAAATTAAAAATAATTAAAATTTGTTTCCTTTTTTTTTGGGTATTTATTATATGTTTATGTTGGTGATTTTAATTACCCTTTTTTTTGTTGCTGATTGTTGAGTTGTTAGCGCCATTCTGCCGGTGGAATTTTCCTTATCAGTATTTCATTTTTATTTTCATCAAATTCTGTCCTTTGGCCAAATGTTGAGAATGCATTTATCATTCGTTAACTACAAAATCAATGAATATAAATATAGTTTTTTTGACTATGTGTTCTGCATGTGAAGGACATTCTGTCAATGAAAATAACTTTATCATCTTCCTTTTAGAAATTTAATGCCATTTAATTAGATAATAGTTTTAGGCATTTGCTTCAAGAGATCTAAGGTAGTCTATTTGTAAGACATAATTCAAGGTCTTTAAATGTTCAAAATGACTCGAAATGAGCTCAATTCCATTTGGAAAATGAAATCAAGTCAATTACTTGACCCGCTGACTCTGCACTTGACACCTGCACCCACTGTCTGTTGGAATTGACTTCGATTTGGAACGGTTTAACGCCTTGCAACGTGTGTGTGTGTGCGTGTGTGTGTGTGTGCGTGTGTGCTGAAAAACAGTCGCTAAGGAAAAGCTCCCTTTTGTGTATTTATCTGGTTTAAGTCGTGTTTGCATTGGGTAGACTACGTGGCAATTGTTTAATTAGGCATATGTCGAGCCGAGCGACGCCCTCGAAAATCAAAGTTGCCAAATCCATAAAACAAACAAATTACAAAACAGCCAACAGATTGCTCGACTCCGAATGTGTGTGCGAGTGTGTATGTGTGTGTGTGTATGTTGGTGTATAGCTGGTGCGGGCGTGGAATATGTGCGCTTGGCGAACGCATGACTTTTCCTAAAGAAAATCGCTATGCAAATAGACACAGAAAATGTTCCCTGACATAGAAAAAGAGCGAGAGGACATGGCATATTTTTGATGTCAAATGTGCCCAAAAAAATAAACGCAAAAGAAAGATGAACGATGAGTGCCGACGTTTTTTATATTTGCACAAGGCATTTGCCACGAATCATTCAGAGGGTTGGACAAACAGGAGACAGGACACAGGACACAGGCCACAGTACATGGCACAAGGACACACGGCTCCAGTTGCGTTATTTGAGTTTACTCTGCGCATTAGCTGCGCATAATTTGCGCTAATTTTTTGTTGTTCCTGCCTTCCCCCAGCAACGACAACTCAATTTGTGCCAAGATCTTTGGTTGAGGCTGCAGGATATTGCTCGTGTTTACTTAGGTGCCAGCAGCGCCTGTTCTCTCTCTCTCTATCTCTCTCTCTCTCTCTCTATGTGTTGACAGCCGACTGTGGCCTAAGCAAACAAGTCGCTAGCGCCGTCGGCCCAACTGCCAAATGGCCAAAATCGACAATTGCGAATCGACAATGGTCCGGATTTGAGTTAGGGCCTTCGTTGTTCGACGTTCCCGATCGAATATTATCATTGAGGATCATTTGGCGACTGTCGCCTAATGTCTAGTGCAAACACAGCCGCATGTATCGTTCAAATTTGTTGACATGTCCATTGATTTGTTTGCCCTGCGCCCGGGCATATGTAATTTAAGGACGTGACGTGACATTTGCAGCGTCGTTTACGTCGTTGGGTCCGCTCTGCTCTGTTCCGGTGTCGTTGGCCCATTGCGAAGCCCCTGCAGTGGCCGGGCAAGTGAAAAACGACACGTAACCGGCACAGGCCAGTTCAGGCTGGCAGGACACCAGCCGGCAGGACTAGCTGGCATTTGCCCATGCCCACTGCAATGGATACATTCCATTTGACTTTCAACATTCTGTGGCCCCGTGCAGTTGCCTCTACGTTTTATACACAATTGATTTTCGTAATGCAAGGCGAGGAAGAGCCAGAAGCAGAAAGAGAAGGGGCCCTGGGCATTGGAAAAGTGCATTGACAATTTTGTATAGATTTTCCACAAACACACACACACACACACACAAACACACACCCACAGCAAACACACACTTGTCTTGTATTCTTGTCTTGCATTTCTTCTTCTGTTGGTTTTTTATAAGTCATCCTGTTACTGTTGTTAGCATAGGTATCTAGTTGTAGCTACTATCATAGCTTGCACCGTGGTTTGTCCTTATTTTTACGTAAATTTTACAAAAATCGTATTCAATTAACTTTCAACTATTATTAACTACTACTTAAATTAATTGATTTTCAATTCAAATTCTTCTCCAGTCAGCGATTGATATTTTAGGCAATATCTAAAATCAATTAGTCGATATATATAAACAGTTTTCGCTGAACTGAGGTTGTTTACAATAACCTCAACTTAAAAAGTATCCAGAAATTCAGAAGTCTATTCAGCCAATCGCTGTTTAAATCAATACAAATCGACTTTTCTTTAGATCATTAGTTCAGAGAAGGTTTTAAATAGAAAAATATAATCGAAGCTTAAATCGATTATTAACCGAATAATCGATTGCATTTGATTTATAAGTGCTATTTTCCTATTTCAAAAGTTTTCGGATTTTATTTGATTTATAAGTGCTAATTTCTTATTTCAAAAGTTTTCGGATTTCCAATATCATGTTCGTGGCGTGTTTGCCCCACTGTGGCAAGTGGCCAAGTGTGTGGGGCAACATCTACAAACGTGGCGCATATTGAATTACAGCGGTTGCTAGAAAAGCCGTAAAAGCCCCCAAAAAGCGAACAGCAGAAACGCAACGCAAAAGTGGCAACAGAGGCAGAGGCAGAGGCAGCGGCAGCGACGTTGACATGAAAATCGAGTGTTGCATGCAACTGTCTGGAAGCCCGAGGAAGCCAAGCAACTCAATTAGCAGGCCGGCCAGGCGGGCAGGCTGGCAAAACTAGTCTGGCACGGCGTGGCCTGCCCCCAAGGCTCCACCTACCACAGTCAGTGGCACAGTCGGAGGCACAACCAGAAGCGGCCCACGTCGAGCGCTGCACATAAATAATAATTTTTCACAAATGGCAAAAATTAACGACCACGCCGCTTGCCCTGGCAAATATTAATTGAATGATAGGCATCTTTATGGCACCGCACAGTAGTCCAGAGGGGGAGGGGAGGAGGTGGGCTGCGGATGTCTCGCAAGTACTACGACTGTACTACACTGTGGGCCATGGGGTGGGCGTCTGATTGCAACCAATACAAATAACGTAATAATTTTACGCAGCTTATCTGCACCAGAACAGAGCAAACATTTACGCCCTAATGTTTTCATTCGCCGCAGCGAGGGGAGCGCTGCCTCTGAGGGCTGCCATCGCAATCATAAATCACGACCAGGAGCTTGCCAGCCTGCCTGCCAACCCGCCTGCCTCCCCCCCACTCCGTGCAGCCCAGCGCACCCAATCCTCCATGGCCATTGTCACCTCCGGTTTCAGCTGTTCGATTTTTCGCCGTCGGGGGTTGAAGCAGACGCCGACGGAGTTTCGCGGCGACAGCAACAGCAACAGCAACAACAACAATAAATACAAAAGGCAGCCATTTTAGTTGATCCGGGCACCTAGTCGCGAGAGAAAGAGGGAAAGCTGCCGAGAGCGCGCTCTCAGCCCATAGCCAAAATCGTGGCCCGATCCCAAGCGTAACGCGTAACTCTTTGCTAGGCATTTTTCCACTTTCCCCCTTCCGATTAGTTGCCTTCCCGGTTGTTGTTGTTGTTGTTCGCTGTTATAAAAGGATTTGTCTCGTTGTCACTGTCGCTGCCGCATGATAGCGCAATGCAACGGGCACAGGATGTGGCACAGGACGATGGAAAACTTTGCCATGGGTGTGAGTCCGTGTCTCTCTCTCTCTCTCTCTCTCTCTCTGGGTGTGTGTGTGAGTTAGTGTGAGTGTGTGTAACGCGCACAGCTGTTTTATAAAATTAATTTTCCCATTGCGGATTAACATTTTCTGTCGTTTTTCTCTCCTCCAGAGCCCGCACAGCCACAGAGTTCACATAATACATACACACTCGTATTCCTTTTAGATCTGCATCTAAAGGTTAAACAAAAAAAACACAAAAAACGAGAGAAAAAAAACTGAACTGAATTTTACGATTGCGCATTGATTTATTTATTATGCAAAGTCGCGCATAATTTTGCATTGGTTAATGCAGAAAAAAGTTGCACAGTTCAACAACATAAAGTTGGCAACTAGGTGGGGCAAGTGGCAATTGCGTTAGACTGGCTATTTATAGGGCCAGAGAATTAATTGTAATAATTTATAATTGTATTATTTTAAATTTTAAATGAGTCTTTATTGATTGTGTTTCTCATACAAAAACATTTTTTGTTGATTTCATTAGCAGCTAATTAGATCAATCCATAATAATTATTTGACATAAAATGTCAAAAAATATTCTAAATTTTAAATATCTGAAATTTATGTTTGAAAAGTAGACAGCTGAATTTATTTCTGATAATACACATATGCCATATGACACATACACACTTTAAGATCTGCTCATTTTGGTTTAGTTTTATTTTTTTTTAGTTTGAGCAGATATTTAGGAATATTTAAACTTGATTGTAATTTGAGTTCTATGCCAGAGTAATCTTATTAATGGTGTTTTCTACCAACACCAGGAAAAACTCTAAAATAATGTAATATACCCTGAGTACAATACGAACTCTCCCGCCAAGTACCATCAGCAGTTGTATTAGATTATTTCTCTGTTGTCAGCTATACTTTTTTTTTGGTTCGGTTTTCTCTGTCAAATCGTTCGTTTATCGACTCTCGTATTATCCACTCGAACAGGTCTCAATTGATGCTATTCAAGGGGCCCGTTTTTTGTCATTAGATTCCCTGAAATCGACATCAATGAAAAGCAAGCTATTGAAACCATCTTCATTAACATTATAATTATGAGTATCCAAAAGAGCCAAGGAGATGGAGAGAGTGAGAGAGAGAATCACTTTGATGTTGGCCAAAGTTCATTAAAACCACAATCAAATCTTTTACGTTAAAGATTTATTTGAAATTTCAAATGATTTTTCTTTTTTTTTTTTTTTTTTTTTGTTTGTTCTTCCGCTTTGGGCAAAATTTTATGCTAAAACTTGCAAAAATTCCCAGGCCTAATACACATTATGAAATTTGCGCAGCTCATTAAACGATTTCAAAAGAGAAAACATATATACAAAAAAACAAAAAAAAAGAACACCAAGAAGAAAATGAAGCAGAAAAAAGGAAAAGAAATTTAACGTACGTCAAAGTCAAATTACAAAGCAGATTTTCCAAAAATGCAAAATTCAATTGGAAATTGAAATTGAATTTTAGGCAGGGACGTGCAGTTGGGGGCGAAGTAGTTGGGCGGGGTGGGGGTGCTGACAAATAATGAAATTTGATACGCCTTGTTTAATGCTCTTTTTTCGTCAAGTGCGTAGCGCGGCACGCCCCCTTCAAGCGAAATCAGCGCTATACGCTCGCAGCCCTTAACCCCCGCGCACTCCCACTCCACCGCCACCCCTTTGCCCACATTCGGGCAGCGCCCATGCCAAGTTGCGTTACGACTGCAATGAAACGCTCGAGTGGCCACAGCCGCCGCGTGGCAAGTGTTAACTTTGGGAAATATGCCATCAAGTTCTTCAGCGGGGGTGGGGCACGTGGGGAGCGGGAAGACGGGAGAGGGAAGAGGGGTGAGGGGGATTGAGGGTGGTGCGGTGTCGGTACGGTAATAAATTCTGCTGTTTACCAAAGCACAAGCCATTAGCAAGCAACACCAACCCCAAATAACAAATCACTGAAACAACATTTCGCATTGGCGTGTGGACCGAGGGGTGCGGGGTGCGGGGATTGGGATTGGGTTTGATCTTGGGGTTGGGCCTCAAGTTTGGGTACTTCGGTTGCGCTGCCTGCACTTAGCGGATTGTTTGCAGCCCCTTAAGCATAACAAACAAGGCTAAGTGAATTCCTTGCGCTCGAATGTGCCGCTTTATGGGCTGTTTATTGTTGTCTCCAGGCTGTGGCATGTGGTCGCTGCCGGAGACGGACGGGGGGGGGCGGTATAAAAAGGAGGGCGTACAAACATAATCGAGTCAATTTTCGGACTCTCGACCGTCGCCGTCGCCGTCGCCGTCGGCTGTTGATGTAACTTTTATTTTATTATTTCTTTTTTTTTTTTTTGTTGGCCCGTCGGCACAGCGCGTGACTTTTTGCACTTGTTGTTTTGAGTTGTGAGCTGTCTGCCACCGCCCCCCAGCCCCACCCTCATATAATTTATTCATTGCCAGCCCAGAAAACTAATTGATGTGGGAAAATTGCAGCCGCTGGCAGCCACAGGCACACACACACACACACACCGCACACACTTGACTAAACAAATACTTGTCGCCTTACACGTGACAATTTCATACTTGAGCTATCGATTTTTATGGACATTTATGCAAACGATTAAAAATATTCCGAATTCAGTTTAAATTTAAATTCAATTTAAATTTTGGCAGAAATCTTTTAAAACGATTATAATTCAATATTTGAATAAGCATAAGATGTAAAATCACAAAAAACAGCAAAGAACTGTTGTAAATAAATAATGTTGGGCAAAAAAGATTTTAAAAAATGCTCCAGCCTGAATTAAATATACTTTGAGAAAATCCAAAAATAAAGGTCAACAAATATAGGTAGTGCAATTTTACTAAATTATATATTGAATATTAAACACTATTTAGTTATTACTAAATATCACTCGTATTTTTATTTTACTCCAACCCAGAAAATATATAAATTTTTAATAAATTCTTTGTCCTGCAGCATAATTTGTTTTGGCAGCTATAGGTTCTATATAGGGAAAATTTTTTAAAATTGAATAAGCGGGGAAGTCATGATTTATTTTTTTTTTTATATGGTAAATTTAGGCAGAATATAATGATATTTGGTCGTTTATTAAATTGTCATCGTTCGCTTGGGATTAAATGTTAAAATGAAAAATGTAAAACAATTGCGATAATTTCCTTGAAGTAAAATGTATTTTGTTTTGACTTACCTTGTTGCAGGTGTGGTTCAAGAATCGGCGGGCCAAGTGTCGCCAGCAGCTGCAGCAGCAGCAGCAATCGAACAGTTTGAGCAGCTCGAAGAACGCCAGCGGCGGCAGCGGCAGCTGCAGCAGCTCCGCCAACGGCGGGCGCAACAACAACAATAGCAACAACAGCAGCAGCAACAACAACAGCTCCAGCGGCAACAACAACAGCAACAACAGCGCCAACAAGTCGAGCCAGAAGCAGAGCGGCGCCGGCCAAAGCGGCTCCAGCAACGGCAGCGGCAACGCGAGCAGCTCAGCAGCGGCCGCTGCCAGCGCCGCGGCCGTTGCGGCAGCGCAGTCCATCAAGTCACATCACAGTTCCTTCCTCAACTCGGGCGCCGGTGGTGCCAACAACAACAACAACAACAACAATGGCGGCGCCGGCGGCTCAACGCCCGGCAGCAGCAGCGGCAGCCACGGCGGCGGCGGCGCTGGAAATTCGCATGCGCACATCTCGGCGGCGGCCGCGGCGGCGGCTTTGAACGTGACCGCAGCGCATCAGAACTCCTCGCCGCTGCTGCCGACGCCGGCCACGTCCGTCAGTCCGGTGAGCATTGTGTGCAAGAAGGAGCATCTCGGCGGCGGCTACGGCGGCGGCGGCGGCGGTGGCGGCGGCGTTGGCGGCAATGGCGCCGGCGTCGGCGTCGGCGTGGGCGTCGGCGTTTCGGGCGACGCGCTGCGCTCGCCGTACGACACGCTGAAGGACGCGGGCGGCGACATTGGGGCCGGGGCGCATCATCATCATAGCATCTATGGCACGGCAGCGGCCAGCAATCCGCGGCTGCTGCAGCCGGGCGGCAACATAACGCCAATGGACAGCAGCAGCAGCATCACGACGCCCTCTCCGCCCATCACGCCCATGTCGCCACAGTCGGCGGCGGCAGCGGCGCACGCCGCCCAATCCGCACAGTCGGCATCGGCGCACCACTCGGCGCACTCGGCGTACATGTCGAACCACGACTCGTACAACTTCTGGCACAACCAGTACCAGCAGTACCCGAACAACTACGCCCAGGCGCCCAGCTACTACTCGCAGATGGAGTACTTTAGCAATCAGAACCAGGTCAACTACAATATGGGCCACTCCGGCTATACGGCCTCGAACTTTGGTCTGTCGCCGTCGCCGTCGTTTACCGGCACCGTGTCGGCGCAGGCGTTCTCGCAGAACAGCCTGGACTACATGTCGCCGCAGGATAAGTACGCGAATATGGTGTAGAATCTGCTGTTCCAGTACTGCAGCAGCTCCGGCGGCAGTGGCGGCAGCAGCGCCAGCAGCGGACGCTCGCCACAGCCACAGTCGCAGTCGCAGTCGCAGCCACAGTTGCAGCTGCAGCCATACCAGCAGCAACAGGAGCAGCAGCAGCAACAGGAGCAGCAGCAGCAGCAGGAGCAACAGCAGCAGCAGGAGCAGCAGCAGCAGCAGGAGCCACAGCAGCTGCAGCACCAACAGCAACATCAGCAGCAACAGCAGCAGCAACAGCAACAGCAGCAGCAGCAGGATCAACAGCATGATATGGTACAGGAGCATGGGCATGGCCATGCCGCCTACGGCTAGTTGATGCCTCACATACATATCTCCCTCTTGCTCTTACCCTCTTATAACCTCTCTTTCCTAAAAACAAAAACAAAAAACACGGGCGCTGCATTCTCTCATATATATATATATGAAAGACAAATTTATAGAAATTTATAAACATTTTTTTTTTCAATTTTTTTTGCTAGTTAATAATATTTTTTTTTTACATTTACGCATTGAAATATTGCTATGTGTGTGTATTAAATTGAAGCACGTAACACATATATGCATATGTATGTGTCCTATATCTATACATGTGTATATATAGAATAACTTAAGCCGCCAGGATCAACGAAGTAAATGAGTGATAAACTAAGAAAACAAAAGAATAAAACAAAAAGTAACAAAACTTTGAACAAAGTCCCGAAAAACATTTGTTGAAACTCGTTAATCATATGCATTAATTTTTAAGTGAGCAAAATTAAAAATAAAACAAAAAAAAAACTTAAAAGAAATGCAATATATAGACCATTTCATGGCATAATGTGCAAGGGCGCGGGCGGGCAAATGGTTCGAAAGATATTTAGCTCTGTACGTGGGGCAAGCTCTGAAAGCATTATTGGTTTCGATTATTGTTTTCTCCTGAATTTGTATAAAGATTCGATTATATTTTCTAGCCGCTCTTAATCTTTATTTTTATTTTCAAATGTTTGGTTTTTTTTTTTGTACAAAATTTTTCAAAAGCCCCGCCAGCTTTTCATATCATAAATAGAGACAAAAACACAAGTTTTAATATATGTACATTAAAAAAAATAATCTAATTCACAGTTCTTAAAACAAACATTAATTCATAGCTAACAAAAAGTTAAACAAAAATTTAAAAAAAAAGTATTGAAAGAAAAATATAATATATATATATATTGAAATGCATTTCATTGTGACATCAAGTTTAAAAGTTCAAAGCATCATTTTGTCGTCTTTATATAACACATATTTATATATACATATATAGTGAATATTATTATAAACGAAAGAAAAACGAAAAACGAAAACACCTTATAAATGAATTCACATTTCAGACTTTCAAAGCAAAGCAAAAGTATTAGAATATAAGCAACTAAATCGAATAAATAAAGCAACGGTAACTATATAATATATAGTGAATTTTATTGCAAATATATACATATATAAATAAAATTATATGTATATATATATATATACATGTATGTATATGCGTAAACAAAAAAAAAAACACAGAATCATGCCACAATCCAAAACGAAGCAAAACGCAAAAAATATTTAATATAATAAAAATAATTTTTAACATGTACAAAACTAAAAGCAAATAACTAAAAGTCGAAAATTCTTTCAATATACTAAAAAAAAATATATATATATATTATAAGACGTTTACATATATATGTGTATGTGCATATATATATATATATATATACATATATGCATATACATATATATATATATATATATATTTATATATACATATATGTATATATATATATATATATTTATTATATATGTGTGTGTATATGTTCATGATAAAGTATGCTAACAAAAAAATCGTTTATAAATATTAAATATAATAATTAAAAACAGTTTCTAACACACACATACATATAAACACCCAAAACATATACATATATGATTAGTTCAATGAGCTTGAAAGAGATAACTTTTTTTTTTAATATTTAATTTTTTTGTTTAGTTCTAAGTTCAATTTAATTGTAATTGAATTGTATCTATTTTGTTTGAAAAACACACACACACACTTTCAAATACATCCTCATACACATACACACACACACACTCACACACTTGAACGATATTGCGCTATAGAAACAAAACAAAAACATTTAGAAACTAATTAAATATAAGTGAATTTTTTTTGGGCATACATTTTAAGCAAAGTCGAAAAACAAAATATAAATCATGAAAAATTAGTTGATAATATTTAAGTGGGTATGATTATATATGCTATATATATGTATATGTGTACTCACATTCATATACATATTTACGACATATATAAATACATATAAATATATATATATATGTATACATATATATGTATATATTAATATATGCTAACGTTTAAGCAAACTGGTTAATTCTTTTTTTTTAATTATAAACTAAAATAATTGTAAAAAGTTCACAAAAATATGATCAGATGAATAATATATATATAAAAAAAAACAACATGCAATTCTTTTGTTTTTATTTTTAGTAAAAATATTTACCCAAATGGGGGTTGGGTCGATATTTTTAATGGCCAAATCAAAATTTGTCGGGGCTTGATTCACGCTTTGAACCTTTATGTTCGGTTCATGAATTTAAGCTTGAAAAAATGCAGCTTAATTAACTGGCAATCCTTGTTAGTTGCTATATCTTCCACATATCCTTAGCATTAATACATATTAACATGGAGCATATTAACAGAGCTAATCTAATTTTCTATGTATCCATAAGAAACTCCAAAAAAAAAAAATAGTAAACCTAAGAAACGCTGTGCTTCTTTTTTTTAAGGTACGAAAATTCTGTCTATGAGTATTTTCTACGTAGTTCAAGAATTTTTTATTTTTTTTTATGCAACTTTAACGGTCAATTTTAAAGTCTCGAATTATTTCAACTTTATTTAAGAATATTGAAGAGAAAAATTTCCTTAGTATTTTTAAACGCCTTTTTCTCTGAATATATTCTGGCTTATTTTAAAGTACGTATCTGTATCTGTGCATTTATCTGTAATTGTATCTGAGTCTGTAATTGTATATGTAACTGTATGCATATAGGAATCTGTACCTGTATCTGTATCCATGTCTGTATCTGTATCTGCATCTGCATCTGCATCTGTATCTGTACGTATTTATGTCTCGCATATACAAAAGTTTTTTCGTGGGCACGCGTCGCAGAGGCTTTGGAGCCTTTTGTGTGAGCTCTGGAACGCCGCTTGATCGAGCCTGCCCACCTTTTCCGCCTTGCCCCCCCGCTGGAACGTCGCCCCTTTTGCGATCATTCGATCCGAGGCGACTCCTGAGACAGCAACTGGTCAGGCGCTGTGGGGCAGGGCGAGGCGCGTTTTTGGCGACGTCAGCGAGTCCGGCGGCCATCATCATCATAAACCATTAATTCAGCTCATAAACAGTCGCAGTCACAGTTGCCACGCCTCGCAGCGCATGAATTTTTTATTTATTTTTTAAGTATGGGCGATTGTAGATTTTTGTTTTGTCTTCTTCCTTTTTAATGAACCGGGTCGCAGTGACTGTGGCTGCTGTGTGTGTGTCTTTGACTTTAAACTGTGGTTGTGGCCTGCGAAATGTCTTGAAAGACAAACACAGCAAAAAGCAAGTAAGAACGTTGCAGTCGGGTGTAACCGACAGTGCAATACTCGTTCACAGTGCAATAACAATCAATACTAAATTTTCGAAAATTATTTCATTATTTCAACATGAAAATCGTTTCAATTTTGACAAATTTATGGGAGTTTGAAATATGTCTAGGTTTCGAGTCTCTAGCTTCAGAAGCTCTCTTCACTTCTTGAATGAGTATACAAATTCCTTTGGCTTACGTGTGTGTGTGTGTGCGTGTGTGTGTGTGCAAGAGCTTTCATCTTTCTATTAATTATGATAATTAAAATGGAAAATCCATTTGCCATTTGCGGCTAATTGTCGCGAACCCATCTTACCCCGCCGTCGCGTGGCACGCGCCACAAATCGACAGCAGCAATCGCAGTGGCAATCACAAATGCGAATCTATTTACGTGTATCTCACAGATACAATTTGCCGCTCGTGCCTTTTTATTATCTAGCACGCGCCCACATCTTCCAGTGGCAAGCGGCGGTGGCGGCGGGGCAGTGACAGCGACTGACGCAGCGGCAGCGGCAGCGGCAGAGGCAGAGGCAAGCAACTGGCAGCCAATCCATCAATGGGCGCGTGTTGCTTATAGAATTACCAACTAATTCGGTATTTATGAGGCTTCGTCGAGTGCATTGCGGCCTGGAACTGTCGCTGGGCCCCGGCTAGCAATTGGCATAGGAATAGGAAGCCTGCAAATTGAGATGCTAGCCAGCAGAAATTGTTTTTAATCTGCAACGGGCGACGACTCCGTTGCGCCTTTTAGCGGCACAGAGCCCAAAAAAAAAAAAAACGAGAAAAATGAAAAGGAAAAATGAAAAAAAAAACATCAACACACGAAAGCACCCGGCAAAGCAGAAGATACCGAGCACAGTTCCCAGTTCCAGTTCCCAGGCACACGCCCTGCTCATTATTTTGATTTCGGCTATTTGTGGGCGTCGCTGTTAGGGTATCATCCGATTGGGGCATAAGTCATTAGTTCGGCTGTTGGTGAAAACAAACAAGAAGCAACTAATTTGCAAGGGTATACGCATTATCTATAAGTACACAGAAACTAATGCGCATTAAATAATTGATATAAAAACATTTAAAGAGCTTTTAAATTTCAGGGATTTTTTTTAAAAGGAAAGCACTTTTGGTCTACATTCTTAATTTGTATGTGCCACAATTTTTAGAATTTTGCTTAATTTATGGAATTTAATAAAACACAAATTTGAAGTGTGAAGTCAAGTAATTTTAATTATATAATTATTTCTTTAAATATATATATATATATATAATCATTCAGTTATCTGAACCACCAGTCAAGAAATAATGAAATACAATTTTCAATTAGTACACAATATAATAATATTCTCCGGAACTAAGACTTTGTCTGAGTTGGCAAAAAATTATTATAATATGTATATTATTATTAATATTATATTATGTTATTGAAAATAATATGGTTTAATGTATAATACAATTAAAAATATAATGCTAAAAAAAAATAAAATGTATGAAGTGGGTCTTTAAAACTAAAATATAGTAATTTCTGAAAGTTATATTTTCATTTTCATTATGCGACTTGCATCTAAAATTACTTTCAAATACATTTTATTTAATAAATTCAAGAAATGTATTACAAAATTGTTAATAATTGAGATTATATAATAATAAAAACGCAACAATATACATAAATTCAATATAATATAAAAATGTATATTGATTTTATTATATTTTTATATATTTTTTGAAAGCAAATGAACGAAATGAATAATTAGTATATTTTTTTTTTATTACTTTTGATTGCATAACTCAGCGTTCAAGGGCAGAGTATTCAAGTTTCGGCTATCGCGCCTTTTTCAAATGAGTGTGCCCTTGTTGTAGTTGTTGTTGTTGCGGTTGCTGCTGCTGCTGGTGGTTGTCTGCTGGTGGTTGCCGCCGCTGGCGCTCTCCGATTTGACTGCCGCCACGTGCGGAAGTGGCTGCCGCTGCCGTTGCTGTTCCTGCTCCTGCTCCTGCTCCTGTTGCCGACCGGCGCTCCGCTTGGATCAGCTCGGTTTTCATCTTTCACGCTGGGCTGGCTTTTTGGCATTTTATTTATCAACTTAATTTTTGGCTTCGGCTAATGGACACCGCTGCTGCCGCGCTGCACTTTGCTGATAATGTGCGACGTGTGTGTTTATTATGATTTCTAGCACGTAACTCCCCCCGCAACGCCCGCAACGCCCGCCGCCCTCGCTCTGCCCTTGCCTGGCCGACTGCCCGAGGGCAGGCAGGTCACCCGCTTTTGATGCTGCCCGCCTTTCCGACTAAAAGGGCTGCCAACTTATGCTAAACAGCGTCTCGCAAACTAACAAGTGGCTTGGTGAAATTCCGTACACGTCTGTCTAATTGATTAATTGTCACTTTGCTGGCATTGTTCGGGCATTTGGGAAATTTCGCAAAAATCACAAGAAAATATTATATTATATTGCCATCGTATCATGGTATCAGCTAGCCATTGTCTTTTTCTAATCGGCTAACTCATATGCGATCTTTGTTCTGTTTGTCATTTATCCTGATAAATTTGACATGCGAGCGCCAAGTGATGAAATCAAGGATTAAGACGAGGTCAACCGAAGACCTAACGTAAAAACATACTTCAAGAGGAAGCATTGGCATTTGAACTCGCATGCTGCAATAATATCTTAAGTCTAAGAAGATATTCTTGGAATACGTACAACTTTGAGATAAAGCTGTATATTAACATCTCTCGCTTTTTATTAAGGTGATGTAATAATTTAGATATTTTTAATTCGAAAATGTGTTCGAGATTAAACATTTTTTAAAGCAATGTCTCTCATCTATATATATTTATATTTTTATATCCTTTTTTATTGACATCTTTTCAAAACATTTTTGACATTCAAACACTTTTACCTTAAACAAAAATATTTGGAACAATCTATTTAGTCTATTGATTAAGTGTTGCAATATATTTACTTTATATTTTTAAGATTTCAACAAATTCCCAAGAATTAAAAAATATTAAAAACAATGTGTTTTAATTATAATTATTCATATATTTTAAATTATGAATTATTTTAAATATATTTTAGCTTTTTTTCTTATCTTATTTGTAGCATAAGTGAAAAATTATCTATGTTAATAACTAGAGGTTTTAAATTAAGATCTCGCTTCTGTTTACAGCTGATAAAGGCGAGAAAGAACAATAAAAATCGGAAGAAAAAATAAACAAAAGTCGCCTTAAAGTTTTTCTCATTTTGTATTTTGATTTTTGTATTTGATTTCAGTCCGCAAAGACGCGCAACAAAAGGTTCAGCTTAATTTGATTAATTAGTATCAAAAATGCTTTGAAAAATGCCCATTTAATCTATGGAGATGAGTGTGCGTGTGTGTGTGTGTATGTGTGTGTGTGTGTGTGTGTGTCTGTGAGTGGAGACCACAAAGTGTAGCATTAAACTTTTTGGAATGTGCTACTTGTATTGAAAAATGGCCACGACAAAAGCAAATCGTTAACGAAATTCGCGTAAATAATACAATATTAAACATGTGCATATATGTATGTGTGTATAGAGACACATAAGTATGCATATAAAGCGTGAGATTTAAGATTGAAATATTTATTGGATGCCGCCTGCTCTGCTATATATGTATACAACAACAACAAGGCTGGCAGTCTGGCATTATTGTTTTTTAAATACATATTTAAATGACTCGTCGATAAATGCGATAAATAATGCAGTTATTTATACTTTACTTACAAAAAAATATAAATAAAATGCAGAAATTATTTTTATTTTTTGTTCGTTTTTGTTTGAATCTGGCAACTCGGCATCGTCGTCGTTGGCATTGCATAAATTTTAGTTTTTAACACACGCACAACAAAGAAAATGAGCTGACAAGGCGACAGAGCGACAGGCGTACGGGCAGAAAAAATTAAAAAACAAAAACCAAAAAAAACAGAAAACAAAAACAAAAGGCCAAACGGGCTGAGAAAACTGTTCCCAGCGCTGCATTCCACATGGATTCCATGAGTTCCACATGCGAGCGCTGCTCGTCGCCGATGCCGTCTCGCTCGCACTACTGTAGGGCGTTACCAGATACGACGGCGACGTCGGCGTCGACGCAACCGTTAAATTGTCGCCATTGCATTTGTTGTTGCCATCTGCGCAGCGCGCGTGCGAGCGGGACAAACATAGGAGCCGCCGCTGTTCACACATATAGCCTTTGCGTTGCTTACATTAATATGCTGTGCCCTGTACCCTGCGCCCTCGTCAACAAACACACCCCAACGCCCCCCGTCCCTGCACCTCTTGCGCCCTCGCCGTAAGCGAGCACACGGCTAACCAGATCCCAACAACAACAACAACAACAACAATAGGCAACATTTCGCCTCGCACTTCAAAGTCACAATTTTCTTCTTCAACTCTGTTGTTTTTGTTGTTTTTTTTTTGTTTTGTGGGTGGAGGCGGCCCAAGCCAAGGATATTTCTTTTTATATTTTTCTTTCTGTTACGTTCACTTTTCGTCTCTTAATTTTTTTTTTGCTTGTTTCCAAGAATTTTTCTTTGGCATGTGTTCGTTTTTTTTTTGTTGTTGTTGCTTTTTTTTTCGTTTTTCTTCATTTGCTGGCAATTTTTCTTTTCATTTACCCAAGCAACGCCAATCAAGCACCAGACCCACCTAACCCGAACCCAAGCCCAAGCCCGAACCCAAACCCGAACCCGAACCCGAACCGAGCCCAAAACTCGCTCGCTTGT
This sequence comes from Drosophila colorata, assembly GCA_035041545.1. Taxonomy (NCBI): domain Eukaryota; kingdom Metazoa; phylum Arthropoda; class Insecta; order Diptera; family Drosophilidae; genus Drosophila; species Drosophila colorata. The sequence goes on along the minus strand of JAWNLD010000490.1, from coordinate 12,926,404 downwards.
GTCTGTGCACGTACATAAGCTACCGTTACCCAACCCTCACAGCCCCATTGCCCCACCCCAACCCCCCCACATAGCCCAAATATTGTACATAAAACTCGCACACGGCTAAGGGGGTTGTTGCGGGCAGGGGGTGGCCAGGGGCTTGGCAGCTTGTTCCACGGCCAGCGAAGAGAGATAACGAACTAACTAACTAACAAACATTGATATCAATGCGCTATCGGAATCACAGAACACAGAGCACAGAACCGGCTGCGATATTTACGACTGAGGCTACGACCACTCACGGCAATATAGAGCTGTCTATCTAAATGTATTTGTGGACGCATTTGCCTGTGCGCACAGTAACCAGGGCTACTTTGGGGCTCCTTTTCTTGGCCACTCTCATTGAACTCTGCGTTATGCATAATTCCATTGCAATTGCATTGATGCTGCACCGGATAAAAGCCCAATCGCCAGACAACAGTTCTAGAATCTGTTGTGATGGCAATTAGGGCTTAAACTCGAAAGGAGTTTAGCTCGCGGCAGCCGGTCCATTGGCCATATCAATAACCTATATATAAAGCATTTCAATGCGGGAATCGAATGCATTTTTTTAAACACGCGACTTAGTGTTTAATTAGGTATTTCAAAAATCGATTACAAGAATTTTCGTGCTTAGGCGTTCTTAATTAAAGTAAAATATTTCTTACATTTCTTCTTTTCTATACAGATGATGAAAAATATGTTTTCGAGCTGCTTGTCAGTGCTCGTATCATCATCATATAATCCATTTAAATATTTAGAGATAATAGAAAATCATTCAATAATATCTACAAAAAAAAACTCAAATTAACATTTGGATAAAGCTGTGCATATATAATATATTTCCAAATTTGTTCGAACATTTTTTTAAAAACTTTTATTTTAATTTTTTTAATCGTTTTGAGTTTTTCAAATATTGTAAGAAATGTGTAAAAAGTTGGAAAAATAAACAATTTTAAATTATACCTTGAGTTAATTTATTCTTTCCATAATTGCTGATGGTTTTTCCAATGATATTTATTTATTTTAATTGATTAAAATGGAAACTGCAGTTTAAATTTAAAAGCCATGATAGGTCTAAGCGCGATTTTACATAGATTCACAGCGCATCTGATCCCATCGAATCTGCAATTTCAGATATGGAATTTTGGTCTTTGGGTTAGAAAAACATTTGTCAGTGCTCGTAAAAAAATTAAGGTCACATTCCCAAAACGAACTCTTTAATTAATTCTAGAAGCTTGTTTACACCCATCTGTGAACATGTTTTCAGTTTTAAAGCTGAGCGAAAATGTCATCGCAAATGTGAACAGGTTCGAATTTCGAGTTTAGCTAAGGTCTAGATCGAAATCTTAGTTTAAGCTACTTACGGTTACGCCAATTAAAAGTCGCCTCAACTTTAATCAATCATATCCGTAAAATTGTTGAAAGCTGTCTTGATTATTTCTATGAGCTTTGCCAGTGGCCAAAAGACGACACCAAATCAGCAAATCGAACAAAATTCACGTTCTATACTCTGTTTGCACTGTTAAAAAGAGCATGTTGGCTTTGTGCAATCTCCGTCCGTCAAAACCAACTTTTTTTTGGCGCTCTAAAAACTGATGATTTGAAACTGAAAATATAAAATTATGTATTCCAGTCTAAAATAGAGTTATAAGACTTTTCTCTAAATTTGGTAAACTGCTAATGGCTTTCCCTAACGATGAAGCCAAAGATACATTTAAAAAAATCGCCACCTAAGACAAAACAAATATGTTGTACCTGAACAAGGTACAAACCCATCCGAATTCTTTTTCAATTGGAACAAAATTCTTTATTTTGTATGTACCCAAAGGACTCATATACAGTACTTATAGATGTTCTTCTTCTTTGACTGTTCTTGCTAAGACTGCTTCGAACTTTATTTAAATAATTTATGATATCATGAACATTCAACAATTTTAACTGTTATTATGATCCAATTAAATATCGCACTATTATAGCTGCATTTTTATATGATTAGCCAACAAAATGGCCACTCTTGAGATTTCGTGACCAGACTCAAAAAGTAAGAACTTTTTTAATCTACCAACTTAATGAATATTGCCAAGAAAAGATTTAATTAAAATCGAATAACTATATTATATTAATTAATTTTCATATATAGCTGGTCAAAAAATAGACTACTTGAAAAAGTCTGTAAGTGTATTCAAAATTCGGCATGCCAAAAAAGGTAACTATTATTTTTTGTTTTTGTAGTATTTTTTGTTTATTTTTGTGTTGTTTGTACTCAACGAATGCTAAACTGTTGTTATTTATTGTTTTAAGTCGATTTGTTGTTGTTGCTGCTACTGTTGTTGTTGTTGTTGTTGATTTAATTTTTGTAATTTGCTGATTAAAACAACAGGGCGAGGCAGCTGGACAACTGGGGGCAGCAACGAGGCGCTGTCCTCGATGGCTACCTGTCATTTTAAGTAGTTGTCATTTGTCGTTGTTCGTGTTGCCGTTGTTGCTGTTGTTATTGTTATTATTATTATGTTTGCTTTTGAGCATTAACATTTTGAGTTTTCAATTCATTTGACTTTTCATTGCGAATGCCAGGGTATTATCCACACGCTTTTAAATTAATTAAAAGCAGGAGAGGGCAGCCAGCGGCAGCAGCAACAGCAACAACAACAACAACAACAAAGACATCAACACAAAAAAAGTATTTATAAAGTACTCATACAGCACACAGAGAACTGTGCAAAGCCCAAGCCCGGTAGTCGGTCCTCGGTCCTCAGTCCTCGGTCCTCGGTAGTCAAGCAGCCAGAGTCGCAGCTATAATCAGGCGACGACGTCAACGTCAACGTCAACGTCAACGTCAGCGTCAGCGACGAGTTGAGAGATCAGCCCGCCCGCGGGGGTAGTTTAAAATCCAGCGAGCAACCAACAACCGACAACCAACAACCAGCCAGCAACAACCAGCTAGCAACAGCCCGGCGAAACGCAAATGAGCATTTTTCGTGCATGTCGATAATGACGTTGATAATGCGCACATCCTAGTGGGTAATGACCATGCCCCATGACCCAAGCGACCAGTCCGTTAGCCGTTGACACACGCAGAGAAAACCGCCATTCTAAATCTAAATACGCGCTTTTTATAATCGTTCATGAGCGAACGCATTTTTTGTTAAACTTTAGACAAAACTAGAGAAACTTGCAATTGTTTGGCCAAGCCCACACAGAACTTACAAAAATTATTTATTTTTTCAAAATTACAGACAATCAAGACGGCCCGTGTTTTAAATTAAAATTCAATAATAATCATGCAAATTTAAATTTTTGAATTTTTTCTAAGAAAGATATCAATTATTTTCTAAGGAATACAAAAAATGTAGAAAATAATTTTTAAAGTGAATTCATTAAGTTAAAATTAATTTAAACAATAACAAAATGCTTGCATTTATTTTTTTTTTTGTATTTACATATATATTATATAATAATAATAAGTAGGAAATGCGTATTACAAGAACTTTTGTATTTGAAATAAGCGTAACTCGTTTTAAGTCACAGGACAACATTTCTTTGATTGTGAACTTCATTAAAACTTTTATATTTAGAGTTTAAGGAATTTGTGTTTGTGAAAAAGTTCTTGAAATAAATGTTTTGTTCATAATTTAAAAAGTTGCCACCTTGGTTTTTTCTCTGAGTGCAATTGGAATCAGTTCACCCTAACTCCACTTTGCCACTTGCCCTCGCTCTCTCTCTCTCTCTCTCTCCTTCTCTCTCGCTCCCACTTACCCCTTACCCCTTGCCCCTTGCCATGGAATGTGCGTTATGCTAATTGGCATATGCTCAATTAGGCGCTGCGGCAACCCGGGGCAACAAGCGGTCCAAACAATTCCAGGTTTGTCGGCTGATTAGATCGGGGTAACTACATAAATCAAGAGACGAGGCGTTGCACAAACTTGGATTTTGCAATCGGTTGCTAGGCGCTGGCATTAGCCACACTCAAAAACAGAGAGGGGAAAAAATCTTAAACTGTATTAGCCAAGGGGTAAAACTTTTGGTTGGGGTGAGGTAAATACTGAGCCAGCTCGTTTCATCCATATTCACGCATATGTCAACATTTCGTAGCGTATTTTAAAGGATCAAGCTGTTTTTTTTTTTTTTTAAATATAATTAAAACAATTCTTAAGCTGCAAACTGATGAGCACTTATCGATAGCACTTAATTCACTCACGATCACAGGACATACAAAATATATAAAATTAATCAAATTAAATATTTTGAAACAGTTTTTCATTTTAAAGCTGTGCTAACAGCAAAAACAAAAAAAAAACAAGCTAAATATTCGCCATTTTACCAAACAGAAAAACAAATTAAAAGAGTAAGAGAGAGAGTGAATAATAGAGAGAATAGCATATTGAATTACCAGATATTGCCTAATTGAAGTGTTTGCCCCATTTTGATGGCCTTTTTGATGACGTTTCGTTTCGAATTCGAGTCTCGAGATCGCCTATCGCGCCCAAGTGAGAAATGTCAATGCAAGACTTGGGCTTACCTCCAAATTCCAACAATGCCAATAGCCAAATGGCTCCGAACACCTATTAAACAGTCGCCTCTACGACTGGCCCTGGCGACTATCGCCCATAGCGATCGTGTCGGCATCAGGCAGCAGACAAAAAAACAAAAAAACAAAAAAAAAAATCAAAAACAGAAACAAAAACAACACAACACACAAAATATCTAAACAATGAGCACTGGGCAGATGAGTTGAGTGCATTTTTGAAAGCCGATCGCTTGATTGACAGCTTGCAGGCCCTGTCAGGCCCGGTCCAGGCAGCCAGTCAGTCAGTCAGTCCGTCAGTCAGTCAGTCAGTCAAACGAAATTGGAACTATCAGCAGGCATACAAAATAATAAGTAAGATCCGTTGATCCAGCCAGCAAAAAACTTGGTGATCGAGGTGTTGATTGCCACAAATCAAAGCGGACAGAGTAAGTGAGAGAGGCAAAGAGGGATGGCGATAGAGAGAGAGAGAGAGAGAGAGAGAGAGGGAAAGAGGGCGCAGCCTAATCAAGTAGCTTGTTCGCCATTGTTTTTTCGGTTAATCCATACGGATTCGACTGCAAAATGGTAATGTGATCGTTAATGATCGATTTATCAACACCAACAAATTGATATGCATACAGAAGCTTTTCCAGTCTCTTGATCGGAATTGAATTGTCAGCCTAAATTGTGATTATTGTTAATTGTGTACTTAATTGTAAACTTAATAAATTCATAAGAATTGATTTCGAGAAAATTAAATTTTAATTTGGCAAAAGCTTAAAGGTTTCTAGATCTTTAGATAGATAGATTTAACAGTTTTAACCTACTAAGCCCTTAGTCTAAGCTCAAATAATATATATGATTTATTTGTGCGGAAATAATTGCTGTAAGTGTTTTTTGCACAATTTTCCTTAAGTTTTGAATAAGTTATATTTTTTTCATAACTATATATCTTATGTATTATAGAGTTAAATATTTTATTTTTTATTAATTATTATTAGTTTTTAATTTTATTTACTACTGTACAAGCATGAAATATTTTTAGTGTTTGTTTTTTAAATTTCAAATCAGTTTTCTATAAAAACTGCGATGTCGACTTTCGGAATTTGTGCAACTATTAATGGACGTACATCTACAGCACGGCTTATTTATGTATATATCATAATACTTTTCAATTTGATTGCGCTCCCAACTGGCAGTTGAGTTTTATTTATAAACTGCTTGAGCTGATGTCCTGCTCAGCCACCATTTTGTTTTCGATTGCCTGATTCCGGGCACGATCCGCAACGAACTAAGCGTCCAATTAGCTTGGCTCACCTTGCGGCCAGCCCCGCCTGCCCGGCGAGCCCCTCCGCCCCTCCGACCGACTGCGGGACCAAGCAGCGCTTCAGCGTCTTTGCAACCGCAATCTTAATGTTGTTTTTGCAACACAAATAAAAAAGAGAAAAGAAAAACCTGAAGCACTTGCAGCTTTAACACTTGGCGTTCAGCCAGACGATGCACTCGTCCCGGTGCTGCGCCACGGGTATCTGGTGACAACGGGCAGGGCCAACTATAGATACAAATACAGCGCTATAGATACAGATACTTGTCGTTGGGCTGGAGGGCTGTGGGGCCGTTGTTGCCTTGCAATAATGTTGGTGTAGCTATGGCCGAGCAAAACGCCAACATAAGCGGCCAAGGTATTATTTTTAAGCTCTTCCTCTCATTGTCTACCCGCCCAGACGCAGACCAACAAGAAGAAGAAGTGGAAGAAGAAGAAGAAGACCAAGACCAAGACGAAGACGAAGACGAAGATGTTGGCGTTGACGTTGGTTGGTTGGTTGGCTGGTCGGCTGGTTGATTGTTGGGTTTGTTGGCAGATCGAACTAAATAGATGTGTATTTACTTGTAGTTGCTGTGCGTGTGCGCGTGTGTGTGTGTGTGTGTGTGTGCTCTTTGGACCTCGCTCGCATTGGAGCTGGGTGGGTGCAATGTAATTCAAAACCTGCGGCGGATTCAAGAGAAGCAGAAAATATATATATACATATATACATATATATATATATTTATATATATATACGAATGCGAGTCAAGTAAGCGGCAACAAGCGAAGCACAAGTTGGAGCGAAACAACAATAACAAGAGGCAAAAAAAAAAATAAAAAGTAAATGAAATGAAACGAAATAAAATAAAAGAAATATGTCAATGAATTCCAAATGCCTGACGACGCGACGTCCAGCGATTTAGTGTGGTCCAGAGCCGGTCAGGGGGCGCGGAGCCGGGCGGGCAACGTGCAACGTGGGACGCCATTGCCGTCAGCGTCACATTGACGGACGCAGCTTAAGTTGGCCGGCGCTGCTCCCCCCGCTTCGTGTTATTTGAGTTTTGATGAGGAAAAATGTGTGCTCTAATTGACAGTTTTTAGATTTTAATCTTTTGGCGCAGCAGCCGAAGCAGCCAAAGCAGCGGCTGCCGGCCAAGCCAAAGGTGGAGCCGCTTGAATTTGACTCCTCGTTTCGTTTCGTTTGCTTAATGCACTTTCAGCGTTTTGGACGCCCAGGCGTGCTCCAGACAGCTCCAGTTCCACAGCCACGGCAGCGGCAGCGGCAAGCGGCAGCGGCAACGGCAGCTTATGGCCACCAACAATGACAGGCCCACATGAGTGTGTTTGTATTCGTTCCCGTATTCGCATTCGTATTCGTATTCGTATTCGTATTCATACTCGTTTATTCATTCATGCATCGCATATGCTCTTTGTCAATTAAGCAATCAGCAGGAAGTTTGCCGCGCACTTTGCCTTATCACGCCGAGTGCCGAGATTGGAGTTGTCCCTTTCTCTGGCCCTGTTGGACACCAAATCACATCATCGAAAGCCGACTCTAAGCGATGGAGGACGCGCCGCTGCCCCGCCCCGCCCCGCCCCGCCTCGCTTTGCTCTTTGACACTTGACGTTGTTGGCGGGCGATTTTCATTTTCGCAGCCTTTTCCAAATTTTGTATATTTCTTATTTCAGTTCTTGTTGCTTTGAATGGAATAAAAGCCAACATTTTTTTTTTTCTTTTTGAAACGCAACGAAATGAAAAGAATGTTGAGCCGCATATTAAATACCACCGCCTGAGCTCAAGTGTCAACAGAGCCAGCGAGCGGTATGTGTGTGTGTGTGTGTGTCTGTTGTGTGTTTTTACCAGGCTGGGCGTTACGGGCCTAACGGCAGGCAATAAAGAGTGCCAAGAGTACCCGTACTCAGACCCGTAAACAACGACCGCCCGCAGCGTAATTGAATATTTGGAGTGTAAAAACCGCACCCGGCCGCTTTGTGTGTGTGTGTGTGTGTGTGTGTGTGTGTGTGTGTGTAAGGACATGCAAGTCACACACAACACACAATGGATGCAAATCACCCAAAAAGTGGCACATCAAATTAGCCAAAAAGTTAATGTCAGACATTAAATAACCAAATTAGGGAATTCCTCATTACACAATTAATTGTTGTGTGTATTAATAAGCAGAAATTCACAAATAAACAGCTGCGCCTTATTTAGCTACATATTATTAAATAAAATAAAATTAACAGTGTTTGATCAAACAATTTTAATATTTTTAAATGCAAACAATCACTTATACTATACAAAAAAAATAATAATACGACAACAAACGATCTAAAGCAATTGTCTTTAATTAATTAACGTTTAAACTTTTTTGTGATATTCTTAAACACTTTATTGTTACCGCAAATTGACTTAAATTATATAGATACCATATGGGTATTTTTTATGAGCTTTTAAAGATAATTTTCTCAAAAAGGAGTGACGAGAATTTGAAACGGTTTCGTCTTAAAATTTAAAAAACATGTTGTCGCATATTCATTATTTTTTTAGGAATCATTTTTTGATTAATAATAAAAATAAACTTCTCGATACGATATTGAAGGTAGAATTTTCATTTTAGAAATAAACGTAATACGTTCTGAGTGAAAGTTAATCGTATCTTATTTTGTTGTTATATATACATAGGTATTCTGTAATTATACTTGAAATACCTATTTTATTAAGTAATTATTAAATTAATTGTGTACGTAAGAATCAAGATTAAAGAAGGCAAACCAAAGCTAACATTCGAATATCTTTATAAAACTGACAGATAAACAGCTAATAAGTTTCTTTCGAAAATATTTACAAGCCATAAAAGATATGCATCGTGATAATAATAAATCAGAGCGTTTGCCGTAAACAAGACTCAAGATTGTGTGCAATAGATATGCCAGCCGTTCCACGGTACATTTTGCAATGACCTATCATAAAAGTGGGCGGCATTACGAAGGCAATCGCTGTGTGGGTGGGTGGTTGGGTGGTTGGGTGGCTGAGTGGGTGGCTCGGGTGGGGGTGCAAATAATAATGACTGCCTTTTTTTGTACGCATGTGTGCGAGTGCAACAACAAAAGTCAAGTCAGTTTATTATTAAAAAATACAAGTACAATAAAAATATATAATAATAATAAAAATAATATATAATAATGAGCATCATAATGACGAGCGAGCTGTACTCAACGCGAGCCGAGCACAAAGGCAGCGCTTGCGACAATAACACGCCCAGCCACTAAGAAGAGGAAGCAGCGGCAGAGGGCATAAAGGATGTGTAATAGAAACGAGAGCACGCCAAGTGGGAGAGGGGCAGAGGGAGGGAGAGAGAGAGCGAGCGAGCGACGAGCATGCTCTCAAGTAGGGTTGCCAACAACATGAATTGCTCATTTAGATTTGAGAACCACTCGAGGAGCTGTGGAGTGGCGCTGCGGCTCTGTCTGTGTGTATGTGTGTGTGTGTGTAACTACACGAAAAACAAGGACAATTGCGTTGCGTCGAGTGGCCGACAAGTCGCCGAGTCGATTCGAGTCAAGTCGAGTCGCTAAAAAACAATGCCAAACAATTGACAACAACCGTTGACTGTGGCAAAAGTGGATCTGGCCCCGGATGCCAGCTACCAATGGAGCAAGTGGCACCTGTGCCTCAGTCCCAGCCTCTCTCACAGGCTGAGCAGCGGCTCCAGCCATCTCAGCACATATTTGTCTTTGGCATTTGTTCGTTCAGAGTTTGCTCAGCGGCTTAAGGGGCCATCATCAGCAGCAGCAGCAGCAGCAGCATCGTCATCGTCATCGAATTTATCCTGCTGCTTGTTGTCATCCGACGACTCGTTGGACGTGGCTCTTTATCAAGCAGACGGCAGCCGCAGGTCGAAACATGCGCAGATCGCTGGCAAAGTTGCAGGGCAGCCGCTGGATTAGTCCGGGCTTAATGCGATAAGCGCTAAGCACCGATCATCGCGGCCTTAGCATAACGCCAACTGGCTTAGCTCCAGTAGATTAGAATGCCGTCCTCTTCGGCAACAGGCCAAAAAGTGAACGAAAAGGATGTCAAGCTGACTGCAATTCAATTACGACATTTCCAAATCGATTATCATTTTTTATATTTAAATTTATATATCATGAATAACGATCTGGTTTGCAAATTATCCAAAACTACAATCAATTCCATTTTTAAATGAAAGATAAAGATAAAGATTAAAGCAAACATTTAAATATAAAGCAATCTCATATGATACTAAAATTCATAAATATATCAAATATCATAGTTCTTGTGATATCTCTGTGAAAGTAAGACGAATTTCGAAATTCACAATCCTCCTTCTATTGAATGGATGAAGGGTTATCTTAACAAATAGCTAGCATATCTAGTAGATATTTGTCAAACCTGTGTAAGTATTTATAATTATATTTTCCACTCTATTTTCTTAAGTTTCTTTCATATTCTACATTTCAGCATGCATTACTCTTCATTTTATAATAATATGAAATAAATTAGTTTCTTAGATGGAGTTCTGAATTCACGCCCAGACTTGCCATAGAATAATTTATATTTTTCTAATAGTTATCCTTTTTTCCAGTACTAGGAATTACTGTTACTTGTAAGCTAGAACTAAAGCATGCCAAAAAGCATATGTACAAAAATATTTAATTTAATTTATATGACGATCCGGCTCGATCTGTCGCCGATCGGTGTGCAGTTTTTCCCAGTGTCAGAGCATTGGCCCAAGCTAATTGCTCAGCCATTGTCCAAACAATGACGGAGTTCAAAACTTTCAACACTTGATTTAATTAGCGCGCTAATGATCAAAACGATCGCAGGTGATCGCTGTCGATCGGGCCGCTAATTTAAGTCGCGCCCCGGCCGACAAATTGACCAAGTCATCGTGTTAATTGCGTAGAACAACTCGGCCCAGAGCTAGGCGAAACGGGGACAGGGGAAAGGGGAAAGGGAACCGCGACGGGCGATAGAGATGGCAATAGAGATGGTCAGCGATCGTGAGGTGTAGAGAAAATGTCGACATCATGAGATTGGCTAATCGAGAATAATTGCTTGATGATGCTCGTCACCGGTGCCTCAAGGCCGGGGCCGGGGCCGGGGCAGGGGCAGGGGCAGCAGCAGTAGCAGACGGCACAAAAGGTATTAGGCAGGGGGTACAGAATGAATGGAAACGAAATTTGTCAAAGGTATTAACGATAGAAACCTTCGGACCGCTGGATGTAAACACGGGCCCGTCAAACAATAACTGTTGACAGCTCGTAAATTAATAATTTCGCACAGGGCCCAAAAACAACAGCAACAACAGCAACAACAACAACAACAACAACAACAACTATTCAAAAGGCAACAGAGACGGCAAGCTGAGCAACCGAAAGGCAGGACGGGCACAGGAACAGGAGGTGGGGCGCAAATTAGCCGCATTTCCGCCTCGATCGACATCGACGTCGACGTCGACATCGACAGAGGGCCTGACTGACACTTTGACTTCCTGTGGCCTTTCCCATCCCCCGTCCTGGCCGACAACAGCCCAGACTCGGCGTCGGCTTCAGGCTGAGCCTCTCTATTATTCTGCGGCTCCTTCTGTGTTGTATATTAATTTCATGCATAGCAATTGCTCGGCCAATTCTCAGTCTATTTGGCTGAAAACAATTCTCGAATGGCAATCAAAACAAATTTCGACACGCATCTCCCGCTTTGTCTCTATATAGAGCACAATCTTTGGTGCAGTTTGTTTTGATAGTTGCCGCCCAGAAGGCCAGCTCAAAGCCCAAAGGAAGTCGGCTAAAAAAGAAAGAAAATACAAATAAATATTATGCTTATCTAATGGTTTTCAAATGTGCCAGCGTATGTCCAAGAAAGAAACTGCACTCAAGTTGTTTTCGTATTCAAGTCAACATCGAAGATATCCAAAATGACCAATGAAGATCAAATATTACTGAAAGTACAGCCAAATTTAAACCAAAGAGTAACAATATATTTTTCCAGACATTTTATAGGTTAATAGGAATAGCAATTCGAATAGATATATTCAATGATTTAGCTCTTATTATTTATCGCTCATGAAGTGAATATTATTTTCCCATTTCTCACTCATTTATTTATTTTTTATTATAATTTATAAAGTGATATTATAAGATCGCCAGCTAACCTATTAGAATTGCTTGGTAAAAATAGAAACATAAAAAAAAAAATTAATTTAAAAGGAAAACTAAATTGCAACAAAAAAATAAACGAAATCAAAAACCAAGAATTTTGTACTAAAATTAACTATGCGTCCAATGTGAAAATTTATTAACCTTTCAGCAAAACTCTGAGTTCACACAAGTTTTTATAATGCCAAATTAAAAAAAAAGAAAAATTACTGAAATTAAAAATGTAAGCACTAAATTTATTTAAAGAAGTGTTTTGTAATAAACTCAAAAATGTTGTTCTGATTTACGAAAAATGTATCAAGAAATCAAGAAAGATCTCAAATAGAATTGAATACTGGATTAACATATTAATTAATACATTAATATGCAAAAAAGTTGACAATTGTAAATTATAGGAAATATGCAATTAACTCTCTCTTTCTCTGTGCTAAGCAGGAGAATTGATCCTCACGCAGCTCGCCCAAAACTGTGCTACACTTTGTGGCAGCACGAAGGGGGCATGGGGCAGGGGGCAGGGGGAAGGGGAAGGGGGCAACAGATAAATACGCTGTGACAAACAACTTTCATCGCCACAGGGCAATTTGAGAGCATGACTTGTTGAACTTTGAGCCAGACGATCGGAAGCTGTTTGGGGGAAGTGGTGGAAACTGCCCGATCATGGCATCGAAAAGCCAATGTCAAAACGTAAAATCAAGCCAATTTGTTGCAATGAAGCTTACGGAATGTGGCAGCCAAAGAGGAAGAGAAGAGAATTGATTTTGACAGCTATTTATGACCGTCGATCGACAGGTTCGACGGCTCGACAGTTGGACAGATCAAAGCGTGGGCAACAACAGGCAGACAGACAGGCGGGCCGAGTGAAAAGTGTGGGAAATGCGTTTTCTACGAAATATCCGGTTGATCAGACAATGCTCGCATTGTGCTAAGGACGTTCGCCGGTTGCGTCTCTGTGGCAAGTGTGTGTCAACCTGTGTGTGTGTGCGAGTGTGTGCGAGTGTGTGCGAGTGTGTGTCTCCCTCTCCCCCTCCATCGCGCTCTTTCTTTCTTTTGTACCTGCACAACTTCCCTTTGGCATTACCTTTGAACATTCCCATTTGCCTGCTACAATTTTAATGCGTATCTGTCTCTGGCTCAAACGGCATAATAAAGCGCGTCCAGACCCGAAACGAGCTCTGAATGGACGCACTAAATGCATGCATGCGTGCGTTAACATATATGGGTAACTGTATACAAATATATGGATATACATGCAAGTGTGTGTGCGCCAGTGTGTGTGTGTGTGTGTGTGTGTGTGTGTGTGTGTGTGTGCGATTAATGGCACAGCCATCGAAAAGTAAGGCAACTAATGAATTTTCATAGCGATTCCTGCGGGAAATGCCAATGCCTTTCAACGTCGTGTCGCTGCTGACGCAGCTAGACACACCACGGAAGCCACAAATATACAGCGGGACAGACAGACAGCCAGCCAGACGGACGGATAGACCACCCAAAACCCACCCAGCCACCCACCCACGCGAGCCACGCGAGCCACGGCGAGCGCTCAACAAAAGGAAACACAAACCGCAGCGCACGGCCAACGTTAGGGGGGCTCCCTCGCAAAAGCTATTCAACCAAATGTTGTATAAATGTAATTCAATACTTTTTTTCAATCTTGCAGTCGCTGTTGCTGTTATGTGGCAGTAAGTACGTTCGCAGTGCAACAAGAACAGCAACAACAGCAACAACAACAACAACAAAATATATATAAATAAATAAGAGAAAAATGTTGCTAGCACACATACGGACAACAAATTGGAAACACATTTTACCCTCCAATTACTTAAATACAATACTTACCACGATAGCTGACAAGAGCGGGGCGTGGCCGGGCGGGGCGGGGCGGCGTGCGACGGGCCGGTTTGGTTGGGTAATCGGCAGGAACTAAGACCAAAAGCTTGGGCAGCTACAGTGTCGCAAATGGACAGCAAATTTTACAATTTATTAAGACTTGAGCGAGAGTTTTTTTAAATATTTTTTACTATATATTTTAAATACATTTGTAATAAAAGCATTTAATATTTTGATAAATACATATAATACATATTTCAAAGGATTTTTTAACAATTAAAATAATCGATTAGAAATTGCCTAATTTTATAGACTTGCTTACAGAAAATATACTGTAAATATTTTAGCAAATTTTATGATACCAATTTCTTTAGAAATGTTTTCTAAAACAAATTCAGCTATTCAAATAAATTGACCAATTTTAATGTGGCAGATCTTGAATATATGTAAGTAAAACATGCAACAAAAAATAAGTTGTTTATGGCCTACACACTTAATGAAAATAATAATAAACAAATTTTCTAGGCACATAATAAAAGTGGTTTCAGTGTGAATTTGAATAATAATATTTGCCAAAGAGGAAAATCTATATATTTAACACACGCACACTGTGCAAAAATCGTAACACGCACATGTAAATATATATGTGTGTATGTGTTTTTTGTTATTTTGTGATATTGTATGTATGTCATATGCCTCTGTCAGTCCGTCTGTCAGTCAGTCTTGTCAAGCACGCTTCACGCCAACAGGTCTCTAATTTCAGGCGTCCACCTCCGCTCGTCGCCTCTCGCTCGCACTCGTGCTGAGGCCGAGGCGGCGCTGCTCTGCGTGTCATCAAAAGGATGAATGAATAAATGAATGAAATGAATGTTAGTGTGTCTGCCCGCCCGCCAACCCCCGCCCAGCGCGCTCTCCTGAGAGTTTTGCGCTTTGTGCGCGCTAATAGATTTTCTATTACCTACATAGGGCAAAACGCCCGCCACCCGCCACCCGTCGATCCGTCGATCCGCCGACCCGGCCAAGAACACCCCTCCTCGTCGCACTCGGCTGCCTTTGCGGGCGCCCGTTCACACGCATGACCGAATTTTCATTTTACGCTCGCCAAACGCTGCGCCCCGGCAGCCAAATCCCAACGGAATCAGCATCAAGGCAAAATTATTATTATTATCATTATTAAAGGAGTCGACAGCGAGCAGGCTGCCAAATCAGAGCTGCCCAAATGCGTATCTAATAACACGACCACGACAACGACCACACCCCCTACCCCCGCTCGCCCCCCCACCCTCGACGACCGCAACGGTGACCGCAGCGGGCGGCGTTTCTGTTGCACATGTCAATATTAGATTTAAGATTTGGGCGAAAGTTAAATGGGTTAAAGCCAAGCAGCAGGCGGCGACAATGATATAAGCAGCAGCAAAGCCGGCAGAAGGACGAGCAGGACTCGGACCCGGACCCGGAGCAGGAGCGGGAGCGGGAGCAGGATACACTTGTGCAGCAGTTGCAATTTACAACACAGTCTGCTTAAAAGTACACGCAGCGAAAATTGAACTACTTGTCGAATTCGTTTCACATTTTTCAAACATTTCTTGCTGAAATATTCTTAAATATATTTATATTTTCTTTGAAATATTCTTGATTTCAAATTTTATATATGTTGATTTTTTATACACCAAATTTTTGGTTACAATTACAAAATACTCTTTACCAAATTGTTTGTACTTAAAATAAAAAAAAATAATTCTTAGTCAGAGTGCAATGTTTTTGACTAAGTTTTAAGCCAAACCGGTTTGAACCAACAATGCTTGAAAGCTGTGAACCGAACCTTGAAACTGTTAACAATGTTAAATCTGTGAGCCGAACATTAAAGCTTAGCAATTTAGCTAAATTATAAGCTATACCTTAACCCCAAGTGAACCATATTTATTTCAAATTAAATATATATTAGCACATAAATAAAAATATTACCTGGCCTTAGAGAGCGCAATTAGGAGTATTTGCTATATTTTATAATGATAATTTAGGAATAATAAAATGTTGTTTATATATTTAGAATTTTAATTTTAAATTGTGTTTAAGGTGTTCAAAACGTAAGCATTGTTTAAAAAAATATTTAAGCACTGACAGATGTCTTGGTTTTTTCTCTGAGTGTAGAGCCAGAGCGGTGCAGGGCGGGCGGGGCGAGGCGGGGCTGTGCGATTGCTTATTGAAACACATTGTAATTAAATAAATGTTTCTGCAGCCGCAGGCAGAGGCATAATCAGAAGCAGGAGCAGGAGCAGCCGCTTCCTTGGCATTCTCAGTTACCATGTCAACCAGAGCCGCATCCGAGGCAAGGGTGAGGCACAAACAAAAGGCGTGCGGGGGCAGGGACGAGGCTGGCAAGTGGGGGCAGCTTGTGCACGTTGTGGCCGCAAGCGAATTGCACTTATCCGGGATTAGTAAAAATGCCACATTAAACTGCGTAAACAATGTCAACGTAAAACGAAGATGCAGCAAATGTTGTTGATAATGTTGATAATTGTTGCAGCAGTTATTAAGGCACGCAAAGAACAAATTGTCGCCTTTTTTTTAAATTAAGTGAAACAGGACTCTAGACTGGGAGGAGGGGGAGGTGTGATCACTCGAGCATGATTTGGTGAGCCAGAAAATAAATTCAAATGCGATATTCGTCAAAAACATAAATTGAATTCAAGCAACATAAAACACAGTACATATGTATTGTATACACATACAAGTACAGGGCCCGCTCGATAAGTTGAACTACTTGGTCAGCTTACAATTTTAAAAGTTGTAATCACTGGACTAGTTATTTGACTACTTCTTACAAATCATATTAATAATGAATTGTGCATAACATATTAAAATTTTTTAAAATTAATTTTTATTAAAATACCAAAAAAAAGTTTTTGAATTTAAGCAGTTTGCTTAGTTTTTTTTAACGTGTTTTAATAAGATCTCAAAAATAATTAATTAATAAAATTAATTTGTCAGCATTTCAATAAATTGTACTCAAAAATGTCTTGCTATAATTACAGCTTTACTCTATTCAAATAATTTGAATTATACTATCGAGTGTAAGTCCCGTTGGTCGAGTTAATTATACTTATAAAAGTTGCATTAATGTCTATTATAACTATATTTTAAATTTAATTATTTCTGTAAGAAACTAAATGGAATTTTATAAAATTTCTACATTGAAAATAGTTTTAAAAAAAACAAAAAACACACACACAAATAGTAATAATATCTTTGGAGCGCCAAGGTTAAAATACCCTTTAAGGCATTTAGGAAACTTTGAACATAATATCAACGCTTGCCCAAGCAAAGGTTGTTTTCCAAGCGATTGTTCCTATAGGAGCTATATGATATAGTAGTCTGATGTTGATAGGATATTGTTGATAAATGTATATGGAGTGTTTTTTGTGGCTCGGAGTGTGGTTGGAATATATGTCAAGTGCGTTTTCGATTGTTTCTTTAACAACTATATAATATATCTAATATTGGCAGCATAGTCTTTTCATTCAAAAACTTTGTTGCTGACTGATCGTGCTCATTACTACTATCTGCAGAGAGACATTAATAGCTTTAAAACTATATATAAAAGTGATCAGTTTGCATCAAGAATATATATTCTTCATGGAGTCGAAGGTAAGCCTTCTGTGCCTTAAACATATCTTGGGAAAATTAAATTCACTACAACAGTTTTTACTTTATAAAAATATGATATAATATTTAATTTAATATAATAGATAGAACCGTTTTATTAAATTAGTTTGCATATTGCCTTATGATTCAATTGCTTTAAGTTATATATTCGCCTAGCTTTAAATAATTTTTTAAACACTCACATAAAATAAAAAATGCAGGCCAAATTAAATTTTTCTTAAATAATTGTTTTGATACATAAGCTTGCCAATTTGGTATAAAAAACACAACACAAAAAATAATATTCAAATTGAAATTAAAACCCAAAGCGCCATCTACACAAAACAAATGCAGCAGCAAGATAGGCACAAGAAGCAGCGCCATCTACACAAGAAAAGCAGCCTTGCTTAGCCGACGCGTTGCCAACCTTTGCGACGCGAAACTATCGAAACGCGCGTTCGCAGCAACGCTGAGCGAGTGAAACATCTGTGCGTGTTTTGTGCTTGGCGCGCTTTTGCCACAACTGTGTTGCGTGTGTTTGGCAGAAAAGCAGAAAGGCGGAAAACGGAGACAAAGGCAGTTGCAAACAACATAAAAACATTTA
Organism: Drosophila colorata; assembly: GCA_035041545.1. Lineage (NCBI taxonomy): Eukaryota > Metazoa > Arthropoda > Insecta > Diptera > Drosophilidae > Drosophila > Drosophila colorata. The sequence goes on along the minus strand of JAWNLD010000490.1, from coordinate 12,908,308 downwards.
GACGAACAGCCCGAACAAGTGTCGCAAGATGCCTGCCGGCATTGTGAAAACACCTAACGCGGGACGTGCAAAGGACGCAAGCGCGGCCAAATCCGCGGATCGCAGTGGAAATGGCAATGGAAATGGAAATGGAAATGGAAATGACAGTGGCGGCAAGAAGTTCGTGCAGACGCGGCTGCCCTTCAAGCTGATCACGCCCGTGGCCAAGGGCCCAACAACAACAACAACAACAACTGCGACAACCTCCGCAGCGTGCAGCATTGTGGACTTGGATGCCGAGGAGGGGGCGGATGAGCTGGAGGTGGAGGCGAAAGTGGAGCGTGAGCCGCGCAAGCGCAAGTTGTCCTACGGCGAGCCGGCAACGGAGACGGAGACAGAGCAGCTGCGGCGCTCCAATAGCAAGGAGAATGTGGAGCTGGGCCTAGCCGAGGATGTCATCGAGCTGGACGACGACGACGCCGACGATGACGTGGCAGAGGAAGTGGAAGTCAAGGCGAAGCGCGCGAAGAAAGTGAAGGAGAAGTCCGTGGAGAGTGCGCATCAGCCGGCGCCCGTGCAAATCAAGCTGCCGTTAAGCAACAAACGCGCCAAGCGCCGCAAATCCCTGAAGAAGACGGAGACGCTCAAGGCCAAGGCCAAGCGCAGCGACTCCAGCGACGATATCGAAGCCATCGCCGAGAGCCTCAATCCCCAGAAGCGCGCCAAGGTGATCGAGCCAGAGGTCAAGCTGGATCTGAGACGAGCTCAGGCGGAGCCGAAGAAGGATGCAGAGGACGCCATGGATGTGGACTCGGATGTGCCGCTGCTGGACAGCAGCGACAGCGAGCCGAAGCCTGCCAAGGAGCAGGAGGGAGATGGGGATGGGGATGGGGATGAGGAGGACAAGTCGGAGGAGGATGGACAGGAGCACAAGTCCGCGGCGGAGAAGCCGCCGATTCTGACGCCCAAGCAGCAGCGACTGCTGGAGCAGCGGCGCAAGGCGCGCGAGGAGAAGGAGCGCAAGCTGCAGGAGGAGCGACGCCTCAAGCAGCTGGAGAAGGAGCAGCGCGAGCAGCAGAAGAAGTCCGAGCGCGAGCTCAAGGAGGAGCAGCGGCGCAAGGAGCGCGAGGACAAGGAGGAGCTCAAGCGCAAGGAGCGCGAGGAGAAGGAGCGCAAGCGCCAGGCCGAGGTGGACACCAAGAACGAGGAGAAGCGCAAGCGCAACGAGGCCAAGGAGGAGGCGCAGCGCAAAAAGGACGAGGAGCGACGCCGCAAGGAGCTGGAGAAGGAGGAGGCCGAGCAGAAGAAGAAACGCGCCGCCGAATCCTTCACCAAGTTCTTCGTGCCCAAGCAGCCGAAGCAGTCCAACGGCGGCGGCGCCTTGGAGCACGAGCAGAACAGCTGCGACAGCGGCCCCAGCCACAGCGGCAGCCAGACGCTCGCCTTCCGGCCCTTCCAGGTCAAGGAGGACATGATCCTAGCGCCCGTGCTGCGCGCCTCGCTCGGCGACGCCACGCGCCAACAGCTGGACGCACTCTTCCAGGAGCAGGAGCAGCCACATCCCAGTGCTAGCCTGGCACGCGCCCAACTCTACATCAGCGAACTGAGCCTGGGCCGGCACAGGCCGCAGCGCACCAAGCGCGTCATCCGGCTGCAGCGAAGCACCAAGGATGAGGAGGATGAGGACGATGTGCAGGTGATCGGTAAGTGCCACGCCCCACACAGCAATCGAGCGCCTCTAACTTCTCCATCGCCCGCAGGTGAGCTGGCCAGTGCGGGCACGCCCATCGTGGAGGAGCGACCCAAGCAGCTGCCCTGGACGCGGGCCAAGTATCTGCACTTTGCGGACAACCGTCGTCCGCCGTATTACGGCACCTGGCGCAAGCGCAGCCAGCTGATCAGCGCACGCCGGCCACTGGGCCAGGATAAGGTGAGCTAAAGCCTCCACGAGCTGTGAGCTCTACTAATCCACTTTGTGTTTTCTGCAGGGTCACTTTGACTACGAGGTGGACTCCGACTGCGAGTGGGAGGAGGAGGAGCCGGGCGAATCGCTAAGCGCCAGCGAGGACGAGAAGGAGCGCGAATCCGAGGAGGAGTCCGAGGAGGAGTACAACGAATGGTTCGTGCCCCACGGCCACCTTAGCGACGAGGAGCTGCAGAACGACGGCGAGCTCGAGGACGGCAACACGCGTGAGGCGCAGAAGGCCAAGCTGCAGGTGCTGCAGCAGGAGTTCGCCCAGGAGATGAAGAAACAGACCAAGAAGATCAAGCCCCGCCTGCTGGGCCCCGTCTGGCTGGACGAGAACGGCAACAAGTCGCAACTGTGCCCGGCCGTCTTCATACAGACCATCGACATGTACGGCGCCTGGCAGCTGCAGCCGCTCACGCTGGAGCCGCCGACGGAGCCGCTGCGCGAGGAGGAGCCGCCCGAGGAGGCCAAAGTGAAGCCGACCGCACTGCAGCTGGACGAGCAGCTGCTGCAGCAGCTGGTGCGGCTCATACACGGCAACAGCAATGCCAAGGTGTTCCTCATCTCCGAGTACCTGGAGTTCCTGAAAAGGCAGATCAGCCAGGAGTCGCAACCGCAATCGCAATCGCAAACGCTGCTGCTGCCGCCAAAGACGCTGCTGCGCGAGAAGTTCGATGAGCTGGCCAGCTGGAAGCCCGTCGAGGTGGCCGGCAGCGTCGCCGAGACCAAAAAGTCCAAGAGGCCCAAGAGGCGTCTCTGCTGGGTGGTCAACGCGGACATGCTGCACAAGTACCACCTGGACGAGCTGACCCTGCAGAACCAATGGCAGTACACGCTCACGCCCAAGATCAGCAAGGCGGACACATCGCTGGGCGAGGTCACGGACACGCCCGATGCCGACAAACCCAAGCCGGAGATCGTCAAGCTGGCCAAGCGCGAAGATTCGACGCCCACCACGCCCACAACATCGACGACAGCTGCAACGTCCTCATCGGCGGGCAAGAAGCGCGGCACGCTGCTGATGTCTGTGCCGCGGGACCAGCAGTTCCACGTGCCCACCAAGAACGCGCTCATCAGCCAGTTTCTGCGCAAGCCCAGCGGCGAGACGAACGACAGCAGCAAGAAGAAGACGCCGTCGACGCCGTCGCCGCCGCCGGGCGCAACCAGCCACAGCGAGGAGGTTGTCCTGCTCTCGGATTAGTCTTCCACTTACAACTAAACTTACTTGTATCTTTTGTCGCACTCTTTACCTAGCCTCTAAGTTCGCCTAGCCGTAGTGTTCACTGTATCCTACTTCGATAAGTAATGTATCGCACATCAGCAGCAATGCAATATCCATCCACTTGCCTGGAGCGATTATCTCTGAAATCGATCGGTACATGGAATTATATATATAATCATAATTATTTTTTTTCGCTCTACTTATGTGTATTTTTACCGCAAATAAACTTTGTTTATTATTTATATGCAAATCAGAAAAATATTAAATATTTCCCAAATTCTCGAAAGGAATTTGAGGAGATTCCCCAGTTGTGGGCGCAGAGGGTATATTATATATATTCTTGATCTGTATGAACAGGTGGGGCGATCTGTCATTTTCTACACAAACAGCATAAAAAAACCTACCTCAGTTTTAAAGCTTTTGTCATTAGACTTCATTGGTCCGTCGTTCAGTTGCAGGCAGGACATATGTCGGAGTCGGCCGAATCCGATGACTATATCATATAGCTGTTAGGAACAATTGGTCAACATTTTTTGTTTTTCAAGATATCCGAAACAAACTTGGCAATTAAGTGCCTTTCAATTTTACAAATATTTCTGCAAAACATTATATCAGACCACTATATTATATATCTGGCATAGGAACAATCGGTGAAAAAATGAGTTTATATAAAAAAGTCTTGTTTTTCAAGATATTTGGACCAAACTTGGCAATTTAGTATTTCCCTATGTTAAAAACATATCTGAAAACTCCTATCAACATCAGACAACTATATCATATAGCTGCCATAGGAACTAACGGTAAAAATTTGACTTTATCTTTGAGAAACCCGTTTTGGGTTATTAAAGAACCAGTTTAAAAAATTATAAATAGAAGATAATATATAAAATTAAATTTAAAGTTAATATCCGATGTTTTCATCGTACTCTATCGTGTTTAATAATATTATATCCTAGGCCATCCAAAGACAAATATTTTTTTTATTTATTTTTGCATTTTGTTTTAAATTAATTTAAATATTAAATATACATTTACTTAAGATGACCGACAAAAAAGATGCTGAAAAGATACACGAGTTTATTATTGTTTGCTTTTTACTTATAAAATTTTACTATCGTTGTTGTTGGTGTGTGTGTGTAAGTATGGGCGTCTGTGTGTATGTGTGTGTGTGTACATATATGTATGCTCATATTTAAAAATCGTGACTTTATTTAAATTTTACTTAGTCTGGCTGATTCTTGTTATTGCTATGGTAATCGTTGCTGTTGTTATTGTTATCTGTTGTCTATTGGTTGCCTGTTTCGCTCCCTATTCAACCCATGTAACCCTTAGTCCAGCCCACCCAAAACCCCATCCCAATTAATACTCCCTGCCCCCGTAACCCCCAGGTTTTTTCGAGACGTTTCATTTCGTGCGCTATCTACATTCGATCGTTAATCGATCGCAAATGATCGTTGAAATTAATATTTTTGAAATAATAATCACAATTTGAAGGCGATGCGATTCGAAATGGTGATATACGACATACACATACGGACATATCTGTGTGCACATACGTATATAGTACATCCATACAAACTATAGTTACAGACGGATCGCACATGTAGCAATATATATATATGTGCATATGTACCGTTATATTATATATAATAAGGCAAATATGTCGAGGGTCAAGTTGTTGCAGAAATTTGAATCTATAAAAAAAATTTGATATATTTATGTATATTAATATATATCCATGTTTGTGTGTGAGTGTGTATTGTCTTAGAAACCAGTCATTTATAGGTGTATATGTGTGTGTATAAAAAAGTGTGCTCTGCATTGTGCGAGCGAGAGAGAGAGAGAGAGTGTGTGGGAGCGAGTGCTTAGCAAAAATTAAAAAATGTTCATGTCAAATGAAAACACACGAAAAATAATTAAGTACTTAAAATTTAAGTTAAAGTCATTTACAAGTCAAAATTAGATTTTTTGCTTTTGTTTTTTGTTTGTTTGTTTGTTGTTGTTGTTGTTGTCAATTGATGTGGGTGAGTTAAGCGTTTTCTTGTTGTTGTTTATTTCTTTTTGGTCGCCATGTCTTTTTAGGATCCGAAATCTGCCCCCACCACGTCCACGTCCTCGACTACGTTCGCATTCCCAACCTCCTCCTGGTCCACATCGCCTGCACGTCAGGGCAACAGCAGGGGCTTAAAGTACGCCCGGCAGAAGATTGTGGATGCCGATGGCGGCAGGTCCTGATTGCGATAGAACATATTGCACTCGCGTTCCGTTAGCTTGTCGAATACGGCCGCATATTCGCGATGGAATGTGGCCAGATCGACGTTGGCCCGGCCAATGGCCGTTATCGCCAGAAAGAGTATATCCCGATAGAATGAATGCGAACGCTCCACGCCATTGTTCTTCAGCTTGTGGCGCTCGTTGGCCAAACGTTTCAGCGGCGTTGCCAGATCGTTGCAGCGTATCGCCGAAATGATTTGCTGGATGACACTGCAACGAATGAATGCATGTGAATACAAATGAATAAAGTTCGTCTAGCCGAAGAATTCAAAAATACATCTCTAGATATATATATATATATATATATATATATATATATATATATATATATATATATGTAATTATACTACATTATAATACTTTAACAATAATACAACCAAGGCTTTAAGCCGAACCAGTTGCCCTTTAAAACAATCAAGCCTAAACCGAACCAAATTTTGACTTAAAACTAGTGAGATCCGAAATATTCAAAATCTGCGTATCTTTTACGAGCACATATTAAACCAAATTTGGTGGCTCTAGCTCATATAGTTTTTGAGATATGCTCAAAAAACCGATACACATTGATTATAAGAAAACGGGACAAGCTATCGATCATTTGAAATAAAATTGATCTGCGTATGAAATATACGAATCTAAAAAGTCCAAGCTCAGCTCTCTAGCCCTTGTAGTCTCTGAAATCGACGCGTTCATACAGACAGACGGACAGGGCTTAATCGACTCGACTAGTGACGCTGAGCAAGAGTATATATACTTTATGGGGTCGTAGATGCTTCCTTCTGCCTGTTACATACATTTGCACAAAACCATTAAACCCTTTTTACTGCTGACCGAGAAAATGTGCGCTAAATTTATTACACATTTGCTGAGGACCTCTTATTGATCGTTCGAACTGGGAAACCTATATACATACATATATTCTAGATTTTAAATTTTGATTCGATTTGGCCGGGCTTTTTCTTCCCGTCTTCAAGACCAAATGACATATTTAAACCTTTTCTCACTTCAAATCCGGTTGTTGAATTTATCTTAATGCCTTTTTATAATTTAAATATGTAAGAATGTTACGACAACTCGAGTCTGGTTGACAGAGTGTCTCCTAAACGGGCATACTCGATTGTTACCTGCTTTGTTATAAATTAGTTGCTTTTATTTCAACAAGAAACTACCCAATGATCAGGCTAATCCCTCACTTAACGTTGTATTTGTCATGGGCAAGTTAATAGACGTCTAAACATATTTATCAATATATGAATTTATGAATGTCTCACTTCTTGCTGAGCTGCGCCTGATCGGTGAGCAGAGCCTTGATCAATGGACTTGTGGGCTGCGTCTCCCGATAGAGAATGTACATGGGCGATCCGCTGGTTTCGCTATGCAAATGTAGATTGTCCCACAGGCACTGTATGTGCACAGTCTTGACCTTGGTCAACGGATCCAGCTGCTCCTCATCGCTCTGCAGGACGAATTGAATTAAATTTAAAATGTAATCAGATGGCTCAATAATGTAAATGCGATTTGTTTCGCGCTCACCGTTGGCGGCAGGCACAGCTCGGGCAGGTGCGTCTTGCCCTCGATGCGCTCCATGAGCCACAATAGATTCCAATAGATGATTGGATGCTCCTCGACAAAGTTGGGCTTGATGAGCGCCATGTCGCCCTCTTGGGTGAGTATGTTCTCCAGCTCTTTGCGCAGCACCAGCGGATTCAGATACGGCACCGTCAGGCTGGACTTGTCGGCTGCCACGCCCTCGTCATTGTTTTCACACTCGGCGGCCTCCAGACGCGTTATCTGAACGCTGAGAAAGGGCACCGTCAGCTTGTTGCACGCATGGCAGGTGGTATTCAAATTGGAATCCTCCGCCGACCAGCCGCTCATTATCTCCTCATCGTAGACCAGCACCGAGCAGTTGTGGCACTGCGAACACGTCGTCAGCTGGATGAGCACATCGCATTCTGGATCCGCGCCGCCCTGCACACGAACATGACGACGATCAGTTGGGTTCTGTATTTGGCTCAGTTCACTCACCTCGCTTGTGGGACTGTAGAGATTTTCGGGCAGTGCGGGGAAGGCGTGCATGTGCATCGCCGCATTGGAGCTGTTCTCGCCCAGCGGCACCAGATTGTTGTAGCTCGACTTGCGCGACTCGCTCAGCCTGCCCCATGGATCCAGATCGCTGGAGACGCGACGCAGTTTGCCCTCATCGACGCCGCCAGGTGTGTCGTGCTCCTCGCCGCCCGCCAGCGCCTCCTGCTGATGATGCTGATGATGGTGATGGTGCTGCAGATGATGGTGGCCATAATGGTGATAATGATGGTGATGGTGCTGCTGGTGTCCATTGTTCGTCTTCACCGGCGTCGAGTTGGCCGATATGGCGCCCTTGATCTCATCAAATTTACGCGTCAGCGAATTGGCTGCAAACTTAATGCTGCTCAGGCTGCCCTGGATCAGCTCATTGGACTTCTTGCTCGTCAGGCTGGGGCTGTTGGGGAGCAAAGGTTTTGACAAGTGTTGTGGTTACATGGTCGACAGGCGGTGTACATAAAAACGGACAGTGTATATATAGAAGTTAAATGAGTGAAGTGCCAACAACAACAACAAGTAACAATAGGTAGCAGCAGCTAAAGATCCAATGTTGGATGAAAGATCACTTTAACTTTTCCTAATACGTCGTGATTAATTTTTTACTAGCATTTAATATATTTTTCTTTCAAATTTAACTTTTAAATACAATTCAAATTAAACCATTCTGTCTTGAGACCACTTCTTTCCATTGATATTTTAGGTATTTAACATTTTCGGTAAAAATTGCAGGAAAAAAGTATTAATACACATATCATATATATATATCATATTTTTAAAGAAATCTTTCAGTCTGATCAGAAAATGTAATAAATTAAATTTTTTTTATAACAAATCGGCTATATGTTTGCACTCTTCGACAACTCGATATAAGTGTTCTTTTTTATATTTCCTTGATATTTATATAGAGTCTTTAGCTGCTGTGCTGCTTACACAAGTGCACACAGAAGGAGAGAGAGAGAGAGAGATAGAGCGAGAGAGTGAGTGAGTGATTGAGCAAGAAAGGGCGAATTTTTTGTGCTTCTGCGGATTTTGACGAAACTGAGTTCAATGTGAATGTGAAGTTTGTTGCTTTTTTTTTGTGATTCTATGAAAGTTCTTAACGATCAATGTGTGTGAGTGTGTGTGTGCCTGTGGGTGTGGCGTGTGTCAAACCTTGAATTGCCCGCCACCAACAACAACAACATCAACAATAACAATAAAAACGCCGACGACCAAGTTGGGCGAGTAAAGAGAACCCAACGACCGAAACGTGAGTTGCTGCAACTGATCCAATGTGGAACTCAAGTGGAACATAAATATTTTGTAAATGTTTCGTGTATAAAAGCAAATGCTGCGCAACACACAATTTGCACATTGCCGGACCTTTAAATACCACACAGGGTCATAATATTTTAATTAAAATTTCTTAAGCAATAAAACAATAATATGTTCAACCTATTACCTAAGCAATTGTGTTATAAATAATTACTCTCGAGCACTTTAAGAAAAATATTATGAGTGTGAGCACTTGGGTTATTTCATAATTATGATTTCGACTGAAAGTAATTAATTATTTTTTGGAACATAAATATTACAGTTTTTCAAATTTGAAATTCAAATTTTGGGTTATTCTAAAAAGGTAATTAAAATTGTAAATAAACTTGTCAATTACCATATTTGAATTTCATTAATTTTTTAATTATTCTTAATTTTTTAATCTAAAATTTAGTAATTTCATAAGGTAGTTATATTTTATAACTGTTCAACAACCAATTATCTTTAGTATTTCAAAAAAACATTGAACTTCATTATTGCAATCATTTAAAATGTAATTTGAGCCGATCTAGTAATTGAAAGTAATTAAAATGCAAATAAAGCCATTCAAGTACATTGCTCAAGTAATGCTGTTAAGAAATATTTAAAATACCCCACAGACAACCCTTGTGGACAGTGTGTCACGCAGCATTTGCAGTGTATGTGTGTGTGTTTAAGTTTGAGAAATCGTGTGTACATTTTAAGATCTTTTCTGTCTGACTTACCTTATGCTTGATATATTTTCTATTATATTGGCGGGCAATTTCAAGTCTTTCTTAAGGGACAATCGTGCGGGTGAATAACGTCTACGGTTAAGAAAAAAAATAACAAAACGTTGCACAGAAACGAATTGGAGCGATTCAGAGAGTTTTGATATGTAAAAATAAATAAAAAAAAAATTGAAAAAAAAAAAAAATATATATATATATGTATAAAAAAAATCGAAAGGATAAAAAGAAAAAATGCAGAAGGACTGCGTGTGCATGTGTGTGTGTGTGCATGTGTGGAATATATGTGAACAGTTTGAAGGTGATTCGATTAGAGGCACACATTTAAGTTTATAAAACAACAATAAGTCGCTTGCTGCTTCGTTTCTCTTTGCGTTTATCACTTTTGGCGACTTAGTTACCCGAATGTGAACTTCAGCGAGGAGCCAATGTTGGCCAGGCTATGGGTGACGCCGCTGCTGGCCACTGGCATCGTCTCGGATCGGTGCATGCTCTTGCCGATCTGCGTGGACTCGTCAAAGGTGGCGCTGCGTTGGCCCCTGAACAGGATTGGCTTGTCGCTGTACATGTTGCTGTTGAGAGCTGTTGTCGTCGTTGTTGTCATTTCTGGCTGTGCTTGCGGCTGCTGTGTGGGCGTGGCATCCTCCTCATTCAGGGCGCCCAGCGGATCGTTTTGCGTAACCGGCGTGCGTGGCGAGATTCTGACAAGCGGGCAAAAAAGTTCATTAAAATTCAAGTCCAATGGAAATCAAGATTGCAACTGACTTGGTTGGGCTTTGGACGCGCTGTCTGGCCCGCTGTGCGGCCACATGCTCGTCGAGCTCATCTTGATCATCCTGATCGTCATCCTCATCCTCGTCCACATCCACGTCCAGCTCGTAGTCACCGCCCGCGAACTGCATGTCCTGCTTGCTCTTTTGCGGTGTCGCCGGCGCCGACTGTTCCGCACGCTCGACCCGTTCGTCCTCATCCTCATCGTCGTCGTCGTCGTCGTCTTCTTCGCCATCGCCAATGCTCATGATCTGCTTGCGCGTCTTGCCGCCATAGGTGGGCGTGTTGGGTGAACTGCCGTTGGCGCTGTTCGTCGCCGATTCGCCGCTGATGAGGAGTCCCGCGCTGTTCACCACATCGCCGGTGGGCAGCGCATCGGGAGCACCGCCCGCCACCGTTTGCCGCACAATGCTGCCCAGCTTGTTGCGCAGCCTGTCGAAGGCGGCGAAATCGAGCAGACCGCCGCCTCCACCGCCGCCACCCTCGCCGGAGCTGGCCAGGCTGCTGCGCGACTGGCCGTCCACCATTTCCAGTGTGCTCAGATTGTGGTCGTGCGAGGAGCTAAGCGACTTGCACACCTTGGAGGCGGCGCGTCGTTTGCCGGCCCGTCGAAAGTGGGCGGCGCCCATCACGACATTCTTGATGCGATTCCAGCGGATCTGGCTGAGCGTGGTGCTGTCGCTGGGCCACTGGGACTCGAGCACGCAGCGATTATAGAAGCCGTAGGTCAGAGCGTTCGGCTGCACGCCCGACCGCTTCATCAGATAGTGCAGACGCACCGCCAGCACCGGCAGATTGTGTATGCCGCAGAGCTGCATCATGATGCGGTAGCAGAACTCGTCGCAGGTGATCTTCAGCTTGCTGGCGCGCACCAGGACATCGTAGGCGGCGCGCAATATGTCGTGCTCCTTGCCCGCGTGCCGTGTATCCATCACCATGGAGGGCAGTATCAGGAAGTACAGCGAATAGCAGGTGGCCAGCAGATACTTGGACCACGCCTCCGGATGCTGCTGGCACCGGCTGGCCATCTTCTGCGACAGTTTCACCTCGTGCTTGGTGCGACGCGCAATCGGCGAGCCCGGCGAGAACGAGGCGCTCAGCTGCAGCTGCAGGAACTGCGAGAGCGCCGTCTTCCTGGTGGTCTGCAACAGCTCCGGCTGCAGCGTAAAGTTCTGATAGCTGTAATTGGTGGCGCCGCCGGCCGCAGCCGACACGCTGTCCGGCGGAAAGATGTACTTGGTGCGCTCGCTGCTCTGGCCCGTGTCCCAGTCGACCAGATGCAGCTGGGCGGGCGTCTCATCGTAGCCGCCCACCTTCTCGGCGCACTCGTCAAAGAAGCTCAGGCCATGATCTCCGTCGGACACGAAGCTGCGCTCCTCAATGAATCTAATGAACATCTGCGTCTTCATCAGCAGCTCAAAGAATTTCTGGTGCGACTGCACAAGAGAGGAAGAGAAATGAGGGGAATATGTTATTTAAATCAAAACTCAAAACTCAAATCGATTTAAACTTGAAAAACTTAATTATATAATATATGTTAAGCAAAAGTGTAATAATAAAGAAATTTGTCATTCATCTTTTTGTGTTTACTGTATGCCACGAGTCCCATTTATCTTAATCGTCACTCTATATTGATTTTATTGCTGGAATTCGAAATATGAGATCACAAAGTGTGCGTCATGTTTTGTTTTTAAATTGATTTGAACTTTTGATTAAATGATTTCGTGAAGTAAACAATTTCAAATAAATAAAGGAATCAATAAAAAATAAAGAAAATAGGCACAACGCGAATATAGATTACATTTTCATTAAAAGGCGACAAATTTTCGAAAAACAAAACAGAAAAATAAATTTCGGTGGAAAAAAGAAGGCACATTTACGGAAGATTGAGTCTTATTCTTAGTCACCCATTGTTTTTTATAAGAATCGACTGTGATTATAAAGTGATTTATAATGGAGCTATATTATATAGTATTTCGATACTTTGGCAGCTTTTGTCTAAATGCAGAGTAAAGCATATAATTGGAAAATTTTCTTAAAATATCATTAGATGTATAAAGTTTACGATTTGAAGCCAGCTTTTTCATTTCCATTTCCATTAACATAGGTTTCGGTTAATAATACTAATAAGTATTTTCTAAAAGTAAGACCTAACCATACTGTGTCATATATAAAAATAATACAACTTATTACCATGCAGGCTTTTGAATAATTCGCAATCACTTGAGGTTTAAAGGGGAGTATTGATTGAAAAAATTTGCAAATAATGCACTTATATGTAAGCATATACCATTATTATATAGTATATGTATTAATATAGGCATTATTATATAGTATATGAATTTAAGGGCGTTGTAATGTCGCCTACGTACACAATATTATTTTGAATAACAAGTTAGAACATAACCGACTGCGCAATACTCGTTCACAGTATAACAGTTAAGAACAGTCGAAGACGGTCTTATTAATTATGGTTATTTTTAACATAATAAATTTGTTTAATTTATCAGGATGTAATCCAAGCAATGTCTGCCAAATTTGGTGGATTCTACCTCTATAAGATATATAGATCTGATCGATTTACTACGCCCACTGTGGGCGTAGCCAAAAAATCATAACACATTGTCTGATGCGAGAATACACGAGAATATATTCAAAATTTCAAATCTCTAGGTTTAATAGCGGCGAAGAAAATTGCGTTCATACGAACAGATGGACGGACATTGCACAACCCCAATATACTCTCTTCATTTCAGCCATAAAAGGCAAGCACTTAAGGGCATTTGAGATTCGCCACGAAATTTGCGACACATTCAAGGGAATCATCTGCGACCCCATAAAGTAGAAAGTGGTTTAAGCGCTCGCCGATTTGCTCATCGGATTGCTGCCCGGGGCTGACGTCAGGCAAGGAATGCGATTTTCATTCGAGATACAAATATATTTACAAATGTTGCATTGCTGCTAGGAAAACAACAAAAACAAAAGCAGCCAAAGTCAAATAAGCCAAATTAACTCAATAACTCGATAATGGCCTGTTCCACCCGGCCGACACTTACCTTATCGCGCGAGCGCAGAAAGGCCTTTAGCTGAAATAAGGCACTTGGATCTGTGGCGCCAACGGAAGGCGCCTTCGATATGGGCACCAAGTAGTCACGATAGCCGCGCAATATGGACGCCATGAAGAGCAGGAACGCCTCCTGTATGCGCTGCTCCAGCACCAGCTGCACAAAAATACAAATGAATTAATTGACAGCCGAAGAGCAGATTCTAGTGGCAATTTACCTCGCGCTTGCGCTTGCGTATGTCGCGATCCAAGCTATTGGTGGAGTCGTAGCTGAGGGGCTTGGCATTCTCCAGTTCGGTGAGCGTCTGCCGCAGCAGTCGAGCGGCCCGCTTGGGCAGCAGCTTGGGCGACAGATGGCGCTGCGAGTCGCAAAGCTGCAGAAGAGGACCAATGCGAGATTAGAAAAGATGGCGCAGCTGAAGCTGGCAATGCGAAACACGTACGCTAATGTTATTGGTGTCCAGATCGATGCAGGTGACGTCTGTGGGCGGCTCGTACAGATCAAAGAAACGCGAGTCGACGCCAATCAAATAAGGCAGCGGCGCATGCAGCACCTCGGCCAGGCCCAGCGGGCACAACGGTATATAAGGACACTGCCACTTGAACGGAAACAGCAGCGAGACAATTGCCTCGGCGACAGCAGTCAGCGTTGCAGGTCTGCAGAGACAGAGACAGAGACAGAGAGAGAGAGAGAGAGAGAGAGAGAGAGAGAGTGGGGAAGGGTTAAACCAAGGGATTCAGCAATTGGCTTAATGAGAACACACGCTTGAGAGATATTAAGGCTGCGCAAAGAACAGTTCCGTAGTTTTGTAAAGTTTTTGGACAATGGACTTTACAAAGCCCGAAATTTTTAATTAAATCTCAGAATTAGCTCCAAATTCTTTGCATAACCTGTGGCTCTTTCAATCGCGAGGCGAAGACATACCTGAGTGAGTGTATGAGTATCTTTTGCTCGGTGAGCGCCAGAAGCAGCACGTGCAGGCAATTCTCGGTGCCCAGATTCTGGAGCAGCATGTGAAAGCCGGCGCCGCTGCGCGGCAAGGGCGAATCCTCTGGCTGTGTGAGCAATATGCGATCATTCGACTCGCTGGACAGCTGCAGGTGTATGCTGGGCGCCGGGAAGGGCACCTCGTCCAGCAGCTGGGTAATGTAGCGCTCGACGGGTATCGGTATATTCACGCCGTACAAGACCATGCGCTAAACGGGAAACGAGATGAGAAACTGGTTAGCGGGCGCCTGTTAATTCAGCGGCGTTGCGTACGTGCAAATATTTGAGCCACTTGTCGAAGGTGTCGCCGAAGGGATGATGCGACAGCAGGCAGATGGCCTTGATCATGTGCAGCGAGTGCTGCGTCCCAAACTCCTCATCCCAGCCGAGCTGCTCGCGTTGATCCGCCGACAGCTGCGATTCACTGGATAAATTGAAATGGGAAATGTCAGCAAATCAATTGAGAATCCACTCGTAATTGGGCTCACTCGAAGTCCTCGTAGAAGGTGAGCGCCGAGCCGTAGACCTTGTAGGTGCCATCGCTCACGGTGAGCACGAATGTGCTGAATACGGGACTGATCGGCTTGCGCTTCTCGGTGCCGTTCACGTGCGGCCAGGCCTCCAGGCTGGCGCCCATCGGGAGGCAGAAGAGCGGCACGCTCGGGCACAACTTGAGTGGAAAGTCGGTGTGATCTACGGTGGGATAGCGCAGCAATATCTCCGGCTTGTAGCTAATGTGCTTGGGCCGGTACATGGACTTCTTGTAGCACAAATACACGTCGCTGCCCACGTAGCCCTTGTTCAGCGTCTTGTAGATGAGGCAGAAGGCGTGCGGCGGCCGCTCTCCCTTGCTCTGGACGATCACGCACAGCTCGGTGACCACCAGTTCGTTGCAGGGCATGTCCGGACGGGCGCGACGATATGTGAGAAACGTTTTCGCCGACGAGTTGTTTACGTTAGCCACACGGCCGCCGGGCGTTTCGGCCACTATTTCCGCATCCGACATAATGCGCTCGTGGCCATCGTAGAGCACGCCTGGAGGGGAGCGAAAGGTAACGGAGCACTCAGGAATGGTTCAGCTTCACTTACCGATGTCCACTAGCGGCGGCCGATCCTTGCCGCGCCGAAAGTAGATATAACATTCGGTGGTGCGCACCGAGCCGTGATTTAGGTTCGCCGGCAGACCTGTGGGCGTGTGCTCCAACAGCTCATAGCCAGCGGGCAGCTGTTCGCCGAGCAGCGGAAAGTAGACGCCGATGTCCGTGATGGGCTCGATTGTGTTGGCCGCACGCAAGCGGCCCGAGTCGTTAAATATGTTCTCCTGCAGCAGTTGGGGCTGCTCGGGCATTCCGGCAACCACAAAATAGTCCGCAATGCGCTTCTCCTCCATGTTTGCCTCAACTGCAAAGAAACGGCCGGAACGACAATTAGATAAGATAACGCGTAGACGGATACAGGGACGTGCACAGAGATAGGCGCTGTCCGCGGCACCCCAATCGGGAAGCTTTTGTTTACATTGGCGACGAATGCTGATTACAAATGCGCAGCCAAGTCGGGTGAGAATCGAAGTAATAATAAAAAAATAACTAAGCGACTTCGCTGGAATCGCGCTGCGAGCGACGACGTCGTGGACTTTGTTGCTGTTGTTATGCTACAACAAAAACAAGTTCCGCATGATGATTCAACGACGTTTCCGCTGCTGTTGTTGCTTTTGTTGTTGGTGGCCTTTTGTTTGGCTGCTGATGATTTGGTTTTTGTTTACAGCAATCGAAATCGGAATCAAAATCCGCTCCCCTTGCGGTCGTCTCGGACGGAGATGCGAAACTTACAAATCCGCTGTTGCAGCTGCTAAAGATGCTGGCTGCGTCTTTGATTTTGGTTTCGAATTTTCGTCGTCGTTTTTGCAACTTCTTCACACTACGTTAATTTCCACACAGCGTTGCACAAACACACACACACACACACACACGCATGCACACATTCGCACGGCCAAGACACGAACTCATACATACATATCGATATGTAGGCGGCAACATTCGCCCACTTGCACTTTGTCTTCTTTCGGTGCCCTCAACTATCGCGCGTCTTTTGTTCAATTTGTTACGTCGCAGCCCGTTTAATGCATGCGAAATAGTAGTGTGTATTGAAAGATAGGGTTGTTCATGTCTCGCATGCAATGCATCGCTTACGTGCAGTTTCGATATTCTACTAGTGGTATCGATGAATTTTTTTGGTTGTTTAATGCTCAATATGCTGCAGTAATTTATGTCGCAACTGATCATACAAATGTTAAGATCGGTTAGGTATACCATTAATGTTTTTCAAATTTTCTCAATAGTGACATTGTCGTATATGATGTAAATATCGGTATCTGAGCCTTTAATTTGTTTTCATTTTAGTTGTCAAAACAACGTACACATATGCTTATAATATTTGTATGCTTGTTTGATTAGCAATAAACTGAACAATAAATCAATGTATCCACTGGACAGTTTGAATGATTCAGTAAATTGCAACAGCAGTTGCTCAGCAGCTGCGCCTGGCAACTCAGCTTGTGCACAGCTGTTGGTCGATATATCGATGGGCAGTACTGAACAGACTATCGACATAAATATCGAAATGTGTTGCGCGCGCAAATATAATATTAAAAAGTTAGTTTCTATTTCATTTTATAATTACTATTTATATTGTCTTTTGTTGATGCGAACTTTGTTATTGCGCAAGTGTGTAGGGCCAGCTGTGAGCAATATCGAAGCCACTATCTACCTCTTTTTATCGCGACCCAATTAGTACGTAGTAATTGTGTTAAAAGTGCTTTGCTCTGTGGCCACGCCAAGCAGAGCGTATCAGGCTCCAACAATGGCGTCGCATGCATTAGATCTAATTGTGCTTTTTATGGCTATAAGCCAAGCTGTTGTCTACTATTCCTAATTTACAATAGCCCAGTTCGTGGCGGCATTTGTCCATTGAGCCAAGTTTCATTCATAACTGCGACTGAGTCGAGTTTTTACTCAAGTTGCGCGTCTCGCGACTCTACTTCTGCGCAGAGACAGAGGCGTCACAAAGAGGGTACCACCCGCTGGCAGCTGTTCGGCCGTCCCCTTCGACAGAGGCTCTGCTGCGCATTTTGACTCGGTTTTGTTTACAAATATGCCGTCGTGTTTTGAGCTCGTTCCCCGCAGTCCGTTGAGATTTGCATGCGCGCCTGTTGCGTGCGCCCGTTGGACGCCGCCTTAATGGATTCTGCCTCGGCCTCGATTGCCTCGGCTGCCCCCGCGATATACCGGGTGCCATTTCTATTTGTGATAATCAAATTATGTGGTCTTCCCCAGCTGATTATCAGCCTTGCCATTGCCATTTAATTTCATCTTAATCAACTGCACAGCCCGTCGCCGTCGTCGTCGTCGTCGTAGTCGTCGTCGTATCGTCCCAACTGCTATTACAAAGTAATAATTTAACAAAGATTTATTTAGAAATACCATAATAAAAATCACAGCCAAACAATTAACCAAGCAATTTAGGCCAACAAATCAGATTAATTAAGAACAATGGGCCCAACATTCAAATAGCAAATGGCAATTGGCGCGGGCGTCTGGAATTTGGAACATTTGACAAAAATGGCAAAGAGCTTAAGAACTTTTACTATTTATACACCATATCTAGTTTAGCTAGAAAATACTCTGTAAATAGGTTTGAACAAAATTTTTTGGGTAGAAGAGATTTTTGCACTATCTTTTAGTGTCGGTAAATAAAAATCTTTATTAAAAGAAATGAACTTTGTATTTATATTTCTCAACAGTTAAGGATTTAAGCCAAAAAAATTTAAGAAATAAAAAAATAAAATATCTGCAATATATTTTATTTACAGCTAGTGCTAAGTATTTGATTAAAGTATTTTATGAATATTTTTAATATTATTTATCTACAAAAATAAAAAGTATTTAACCTTTCCATCCTTTTTTTTATTAGCGCTGGATACTGGACAACACTTTATCCATACACTGGCCTGGGATTTGAGCCCAGATACTCGATATATTGCTTAATCAAGCTGTGTCACTTGGAAATCGCGTCTAGCGACGGCTGCTGATTAAATTAAATTTGCAATTAAGTTATATGATAATTACTATTACTGGTTTCTTTTGTACTCCATATTAATAATAAAAAACAAAATAAGAAATAAAATCAAATTGAACATGCTTTGCAACGGTTCAATTTAAAAGGCAAATTAAGCTTTAAACATTTATGTGTATTTATTTCGAATTGGGATTTTAGAATTGGAAAATTTGGAATATAATAAAGTTTTTATTAGAAACATTCAGGACAATGAAGTGTCAGCATATTGTCGGCATATAAAAATTCAAGGGTTAAAACAGTTGCCAACTTTAATTAAAAGCCTAAAAGTATACTGCAGGTGCCGAAGGCTTAAGTGCCATGCAGACTCATAGCAGGTTTCAAATATAAGTTTTTATAATTTATGAAATAGAACCGTCTCGTGTTCAGTACAGAAACTCAATTTACAAAAGATTTTTCCTTTGAGAGCTATATATATAAATATATTTAATTAAATATTCAATGTTCCTTCAGTTTTGTTAAAATGTTTAAGTGCTAAAAAGACGCTTATAATTGCGACTTTTCTTGAAATAGCTTAAGCGACAAGTTTTTATACAACAGAATTTTTAATTTTTTTTATGATTACCTTTGCAAAATAAATTAAAAAGCTGCTTACTTTGTCATTACTTTTTCCGCATTCAGGGGAAACAGATGAAGCTTGTCTGATGTATTTTAAGTGAAATTTGTAATGAACAAGTGCATATTCGCCATTCCCGGAATACATTTAACTGTTTTCTTTCGTATGCTGCTTATGAACCTTAATGCTAGCTTATTTTCCTGTGTTTCAGCCGAATTTCGCTCGCCAGCAAAAAAAATCACTCAGATGATATATTGAGTGGATGGCCGTTGTGAAAGCGCTCTGAGTAAAAGTGCAGAAATTGCTCATACGCCGTGTCGGCAGTCGTTGGTTGTGTGTTCGGGTTTCGGTTCGTTGATGTTTTGGTTAGTGGCGATAAGGCGACGTGCACTTGGATTGTGATTTGAATTGTAGAAAGCGCGCAGTTCGCATGCGAATGTCCTGGCCGATGGTTGTGTGACCGGTGCAGCAACCGAGCAACCGTATCCTTAGCAAAACAATTCGAAAATTCTTTTGAAAAATTACAAAAAAATTTTTTGTTCTCTTATTTAAATATAAATATTGTGTTAATATGTGAATGTTTTTCTTAATTTTTTTTTTGTGTTGCAAAAATAACAACAAAATTAAAGGTGACTGAATCCAAAGTGAAAAATAAATCAAATTTTATAAAATGGATTAATAAAAAAAAAATAACATAGTGCAGCGAGGAGTCTCTAAGCGTGGCAAACTTCCTACGTCTCCTGTCACATTTCGTTTCAATGCGACCCCTAATTTTCGGCATAAACTCTCAAATCTAAACAGGTGAGTGCACCGCATAATTGCCGCAAATTGAATTTTGAGAAGGCGCCCATTCTTTGTAAACGGTAATTACATCACCAACTTCCAATCTAAAAACAAAAACAAGACAAAACAATGCTTCTGGAATTTTTGAATTTTTCGACTGCAAAACACTCTGTTTACAGAAGGGAAGAAAATATGGCTTGATTATAGGCAGTGCCAAAAATTGCAAAATATTTGAATACAATGCGGGTGTAAGAATACATATTGAAAGTTTACAGTCTCTAACTTCAAACGTTAAAAAAGGTGCATACGCTTAAATGGCATTGCACAAAAACAATGTACAGAGTATTTATTTATACAAATAGAAAAAATCCCAATTTGGGTTCTCGCATTACGTTCTTTTTTTCTTTTTTTTTAGCTCAATTCAAATACAATTTTGTGGCTACCCCAATCAAAGGGGTTTTGAGAACCAACTCAATTTTTTTTTGTAAACCTAATTTAATTAGGCGCTCACCATTTTGTAGCGCTTACATTTTACTTATTGGGGCAGAGGGACACCTGACCCCGCTCACGCTCTGCACCATTGAGCGTGGGCAATATCAAAGACAGAAGCAAAGCTATTTAAATTCGTAGACGGCATAAAGCTCATTAGCATATTGTCGCCGGTCGGTCATCAAGTTCACAGGCTGGCTGTTCCTAATTCCCATTTCCCATTAACATTTCCTCGAAGTTTTCCACTTGATTGATGAGTCCAGTTACAAAAATTTACCTGCCCTCTAAGCTAGAGAAATGAAACGCATTTAATAAAAAAAGTTTAATTTAACAATTCCTAAGGGACAACCAACCAGCTGTTCTGAAGGCTCTCGGTTTTCTATCCAGGCTTAAAACGCTTAAATAAACTTATATAATATGATAAAACGTATTAGAATTAATACTAATTTGTATTGATTTTCAGTGTCAAGTATACAAATATATGCTATAACAATATTATAAATTGTAGTTTGATATCACTATGTGCTATAGAATTCTGAGTTTATAATTGTTCATACAAGCTTTATCTTTATTTATTTAGGAATGTAGTCCAATTTAGATTATAGATTTCAAATTAGTTAAAATAAAAAGAAATTTTTTATTTAAAATTCACATTAGTCTTATCTAGGTGATCAGTTTGTCTAGATCTGCCAGAGTACAAAATATAATTAGGTCAACATTACATCAATTAGAAAAAAATTATATATAAATTTGTATTATTTCAAGCATTCAAGCAATTAAAATATGTTAAGAGGACTTTATTTTAATTTGTAATACTTATTTTGTTTGCCATAAATCCAGTTCAATTTTGCAATTGTCTTTTTAATTAAAAAAGCATCCATGCTTGGGATTTGAATTGCTTGGATTGAAAACAAATTATTTTTTAAATAACAGTCCAATTTAATTAGATTTGTATACTTATATTTATCATCTTTCTTGACCAGATTATATGTAAGAGTAATGTTATTTTTCTTTTCTTTTTGTTTTAATTCTAGCTTTAATTCAAAAAAAGTATTAATTCAAATGAAAATTGGGCATTTATTGGTATTATAACAGCATATCTTATTATATATTTCACCCGAATACGAATCCCAAATTCGTATTATTCTTTTAATGCTTATTTAATAATATATTATTATTCTTTAATTTATTTATTAACTATAATCACGTAATGCAAAGTTTTTTTGTGACGTGTTAAAGGTTTAATTTAGCTAAACTTGTATTGGGTAAGCCTAGTTATGGAGCTATGGGGTTGGAGTGGCCTAACTCAACCTTGAAAATTTTAAACAAATTTCTCACTTTCTTATTTGACACGCGACGTTGTTTCTTACATTGAAGAAAGGCAGAAAAACACGAGACATGCATTTAATTTCAATTCCCACTTAATTTGCATTTAATGTGCGTAATTTTCGACGAAATTTAATTGGCCTAATTAGGTGCGACATGGCCGTAAACGTAACTTAAACATTCACACATTAAGTGATTAAACGAAGACTTCGCCCATAGAACGCAAGTGAAATGAAGTGTAGCGAAGTGAAACAAATGCGAGATATGAGAATTGCGCATTGAATTAATGAGGCAAATGTCAAATTTGAATGGGTTAAATAATGTCTTACAAGCGCGACAACAAAGGACAAGAGCTGCTGGTGTTAGAGCTGGCGTTGGAGCTGGAATGGAATGGGCAAAGATATACTGGCAAAGTAATTTTGGCTGGCCGCACACTTTAAAGTTCATCCAGATGCCATGCAAGAAAAAATTTTATAAACTTTTCCATAATATTTTAACAAGAATTTAACGCTGCAGGCAAGGCAAGGCCCACACACCCTAACATAGAAGCACACAACCATCTTACCACACCAAGAAAAACAGACCAAGATAAGGCATTAAAAATGAACAGCTTAAAGTGCTCATATTAGGTTTGTGCGACTAGCTGATGCCCTCGATTTGTCAAAGTACGCTACAAATAAATAATGCCAGTTTTATAAAAACCGCAAAAATATTTTAAAGTTTTGCGGTTGACTTACATTTGCCAGCATATAACTAATATACCAGGCCCTGTACGTCATCCGGGATGCGTTGACTTCTCTTGAGTCTTGCATCACTTTTGAAATGGGGACGGAGCTGTTAAAATACCACAACGCATAGTCAAAGCCGGAGCCGGAGCCGGAGCATGGGCACAGGTGGGCGTGGCATGTGTCTGACCAAAAAAAAAAAACAGAAAAAAACACTTGCCTCATCTGCTGACTGCCCAGCAACCCGTTCCATCACATTGCCTATCTCTTCTGCCCCGGTCTTCCTGTCTTTCTGCCAGTGTGCCCAGTCGTTCACAATGTTTTGCTTATTGTCCTTCTGTTGGCATGGCAAGTAGAGCCCCCGCAATTGCAGCCAAGCCAGCAGGAAGATAAGCATGTTCATGCCATCCGCCCCCGCACCCGCCTCTCTTTGCGGCCCTTTTGTGAGCCCTTTGCGTGGTTTTTGCTCTCAGTTAAGCAGCTAAGAAGCTGCTGCATACTTTGTGGCGCCAGTTAAAACAAATTTATACGTGTACACTATATATATCTAAAATGTGCGAGCACTGAAATTCCAGCATTGGCAAACAAAACTCTGCACTGACACGTGCCCCGGTCAAGAATTTGCAGCATGTCAACCTTTGGGGAAGGTATCTCTATTTTGGTCTAATAAGCTAACTGTATTATTTCGTTAAAGTAGCTCAGACTTAATTTTCTTTGACTTTAATTTAAAAATTTTCACCTTGCTTTCAATTTTAGCTGTGGAGGTTTAGTTATACTAAAGACTTGAGCTGCAATTTTATATTTAAAATTGTTTAAGATAAGAAAATAAATTTGAAAAATAATTTTTTTTAAATAAAAAATGTTGATAGTTATTTATGTCACTTTAATAATAACAACTAAATTTGCTTTCAAGTGCGATTTTTTTAGACAAGATTCGCTAAACTGTTTTTATATGAATCTTTCAAAATTTTTGTCTGTCAATTTTCTAGCCATGACTTTTTTTTGGTTACTTTTTTATAAATTAATTTGAGCAATAATTTTTTTTTATTCATTTTTAGCTTTTTTATATGTTTTGTCGCCAAATTCTTTTTTTTTTTGCGGCTATTCGTATTTATGAAGACGAACTAAAAAAAATGGGCGTATATTAATAAATATTTATTAATGTGTTATTTTAATAACATCACTTAACAAACCGAAGCATTTCAATTGAGCACCATTAAAAATCAATCAAGTTATACGCCAGCCTATTAAGCTAACCAGCAATGCGAAAACAAAAGATACATTTTATTGTATCTTCTTTTTTCCTATTGAAATTTTTTTGCATGCATCGCTATGCTAAACTCTCAGATAAAATGAACTGCAGCCACTTTATTTTGCTGTGTCCAATGCTGGAAAAAATATTTTAGTTGAGTGATTTTGACTGCACAATACTCTGCACAGTGTAAAAGTATGATAAACTGTAAACTTTTAGCAATATTTAAAATATCGAAAGTATATTATTTTTAATTTTGAGGAGCCGAGAGTATCCCGCATATATTTACCGCGATATTTGAAAGATCTCATATGTATTCTACGTGGCAATGTTGATAAATCAAAAACAATAAATATAGATAAAGCTTAAAAATAATTTTTTTTTTAAGCTTCTACAATTAAAAAGGGGACGGACGTTGCTCAAAACCAATATACTCCTTGCATTAAGTGAATGTAGTATACAATGTAACAAAAAACAACAAGGTAAACACGTTTACAAATTTTATGCGCCCCTCACATACGCACACCGACACACACAATTCCAGCACACACCTAGAAAAAGCTTGTGCATATGATGAAAAATTTATAAAATTCTACCAGCGGGCGGTTGCCATCCCCCCTTACCCACCGCCCCTGTGCCGCCTGCTGTTTTTGTGTTGTGTCGCCACAGTTCCTGTGGGTGTGTGTGCAAATTTAATTGATTGACATTATTAAGGCGTAAAGACAAAAAATTTGCCAGTAAACAAATGACATGTAAATTGTTTTTTTTTTTTTGCACACACGGCGTCGCTAACGTATTGTTCCCAAAAGCAATAACTCCAAATTTTAATTTGCCTTCAAAACTTTTCGATTTATAATGGAGCGTTGAAAAGTATTGCTTACAGTTATGTAAATATTAAATATAGACATCAAATTGTAAATCCATTAAGGAAGCTTTACGATCGTTTCAGGTACGCCAGTACTTAGAATTAGTATTTTATTAACATTAAATTAATTATTAAAATAAATCTTATTGAAATTAAAAAAAAAAAAACGCTACGAAGGCCATACTGCTCACACTTGAAATGAGAATGCAATTTATGTCTGAGTGTAGACATTTCTGTGTTGGGCTACACATATAAAGAAAAAGCGAGATATGCGCGAAATTGTTGGGATTTCGTGTGCGGGGAGCGGAATGCGTGCATGTTTATGATAATATTAATTGTTGAAGCGCTTATGGCTGTTGTTATTGTTGTTATTATGTGTAAATGAAATGTGAAATGTCCTTTGCAAGGCATATAGAAAGGCGCTCCACTCGCTCGGCTCACAATTAGTTAATTGACTTAAAATTGTGCACACTGTTGTTGCTGTGATTGTTGTTGTTGTGACGGTAGCTACTGCTGCTGCTTGTCGAGATGAAAGTAAAGTTCCAGGGCTCCGACTGCCTGTGGCAATTGCTGCTGCATGCTAATCGAGTCAAAATGTGCCCCGGGAGCCGTTTCCGTTTAAATTACAAGATGTGCGGTTGTTCTTTTTGCCGCGGCATTCGTAAATAATTTATGAAGAAATTAAACTATTTTTGCTTTTAATCTCACACACACACACACACATACGAAAACATGGCCTGTTAATTATTTGTTGTGCTGTAAAAATGGCGCTGAACTAACTAATTGAAGCGCAAAATGCTGCAAAGTTTCGTCTTTGTCTTGAGGCAAACTCACTTTGCCTTTTAGCCATTTGTCAAATGCCAAAATGAAAACTGTTTTCGGCTAAACAGAAAGATCCATACACACACACACACACACACACACACACACACACACACACACACACACACACACACACACACGTGCACGCCCACACATCCACACAAGGCAGACTCGCAAAATTTTATTGCTTGCGGCTTGGCGGACAGTCAAAAGTCCGCTCAGACATGATCCGAATTTGTCTTGCCCCCATGCGGCGGCTAAAAGCACAATGAGTGAGGGTCAAAATAAGGGGGGGGGGGGGGCCTTCGGTAGGATGGTCTATATGTGCAAATAGCAGGCGCAACTGCTTTTAGCTTGTTGCTTTTGACTGCGGCCCGCCAAGGCCAAACCACTTTGGCCGCCAAAATAGTTGGCTCTGAGTTTTGGCCACACGAAATTGCGCACATTCATTTCCGTTCCAGGAACTTGGTGACAGTCAAATGGCCAACGCCTCCACAGCAGCTACCCACACACACACACACACACACAAAATAGCTCTGGTTTTAGGAGAGTAAGATAATTGCATATTTATCAGCTGTTGGGCTGTTTACTTTAAGGATTTGCTTTATATCCGCTGCACATTGCACTTGCGAACCACTAATTCTGTTCAAATGAACGCTGGCTGCAAGCTTTTCCAAAATATGCAAAATAATTTTATATCGTAACATATCTATATTGAAATCTGTTATAAAAATATCATTAATTTGGTGATTCAATGTTCCAAAAACTAGTTCAGTGTGGCTTGCGTCGCTGTTTTTTGGATTTGCATAAGAATGAACGAACTAGTTCCTTTGATTCAATTAACTCTGCTTACATTTTATTCTAAATTTCTCTCAGTTTCCCTGTTTTTGAACAAATCTTTGTATTCGGAGAGGAAAGTTTGGATTAAGTTGCGCCCAGAGCATCCTAAATGATTTGTTGCCGCAGTCGAAACACAATTGTCCTAGACTCAAAGGGATTTTTCGCCCAAGTCCTCATCTCACACGATTAAGCCTAATTCAAGCTAAACATCAACGTGCGCTTGCTTATTAAAATTTATGATTTTCCCTTTATGCTTGAGGGTGTGGCTGTGGTGTGTGCGCGCGCGCGTGTGTGTGTGTGTGTGTGTGTGTGTGTGTGTGTGTGTGATGTGTGTTCCTGTTTTGTGGAGCGTTGTGGTGTGATGTGTTGGCAAAGTTTTACAACTTTTACCAAATTGTAAAGTCGGGTACGCCCCCTAAGTAATAAAACTTTTACGCCTTCCAAAAGTATGCAATGTGCATGTTACAGTAGTCAATTGTACTCATGATCTGCATGTGTGTGTGTGTATGTGTGCGAGTGTGCGTGGGTGTGCCGCACAGAGTGTGTTGAGTCGAATGTCACAAAGGAGCATGCTGCTTAAGCAACGGGACCAGCATAAAAAATTCAACAAAAGAAATGTGAAAATATGTCAGCGGGTTAAGCAGTCGCAGAAAAACAGCGTGTGGCCCCTGGCATGACTGGGGCAAGGGGCGGGGGGCAGGGGACAGGGGACAGGGTCGTGGCATTAAATTATGAACTCAGCAATGCATGTGCCATGGTGACGAAGGGGGCGCAGCGTGCATAGGGGCGTGGCCACATAGCCCCCACCCACACAAGCCACAAACATTCAACGCGACAAGCAGGAACCAAACTAAATCTCCTTAACAATTCTCAGCAATTTCGCTAACTAGTCGTAAATGCATTTAAAAGAGTTGGTAAAAGGGGGGTTGGTGGGGGGGGGGGGGCGTGGTAGGCGAACAGATAGCGCAGAGGGTGCAAAGCGTGGCCAAAGAACACACAGACGCAGAGCTCACATGTTGCGAAATCTTCTTTTCTACTATTTCGCCAATTAGTCGGAAAAGCATTTGTCATGTAAAAGAGTGTGTGTGTGTAGGGGGGGGGGGGGTGAAGAGGGGAGGTACTTACATTGGTAAGGTGCTTAAAATACTTTCAATGCGACAAGCGCAAAACTCACAGGATGGCAAATCTCATTTACAATTCTCTACATTTTCACCAATTAGTCATTATTATTATATTTTTTTAAAATTTGTTTGCTTCTATTTTTATTCAAGTTAAACTTATTTTTAACACTTGTTGCAATAAACTGTTATTTTCCCTTAAGCCAAGTTTATTATTTGTTTTTTTTTTGGGAACACCTTCGCATGTTGAAATGTTGTTGCATGTTCATGTTGCCTGGTCTGAACATAACTTGTGCTTAAATGTTAAGTAGTTCTATACATCCGCACACACACACACACACAGACACACACACACAGAGAGAGAGACACCCTGAGGGAACAGCCAAAGGCTAATTTGATTTTATTAATGAAATCATTAGTAGAAATGACAAAACGTAGCCCCGAAGGTAAGGCCGAGGTCAGGACAGGGTTGGAACCCGGTCAGCAGTCGTCCAGACGCAATGAATTTAATGTAGCATGTGAGTGGTCGTTACCGCTATTCGCTCCTATACCCTGTATGCTTGGAATGGGCATGGTAGGGCATAATAAACGTATGTAAATTTATGCAACTGGCGAAACGACGCATTTTCAATGTATGTACGTTATTTTAAAGGCAATTTAGATTAGACTAATAATAATATTATTAACAAAAAATAACGTTTTGCAATTTGTTTAATTTAAGTATAGAACTTTTATGCATAGGTATGTAAAAGTACAAGAAATTGTTATCCATACGTATCGATCGTTTATAATTATGTCATAAAATGTAAATGTTGATGATATATATATATATATATATATATATATATATATGTATATATATATATATGATATATCGATTAAAAAAAATGTTCTAAGATTCCATGAGATGAAAGTTATTTTCTGCAATAAAATACAATGAAAACTATCTATAAAAAAATGAACTCGACTGACAGACATCTGACTTCCACACTAATCATTGGGTTATCTCGGAGAGATAAGTGGGTGTACGGTATCAAAAAACCAAGCACTTTTATTTGGATTGTTCTTCCGTTCTTCTTCTTTCTTTTGCGTGCCCATTCATTGCTTTGTTCCAACTCCAGTACAAAAACTCCTGGCCCGATTCTTTGTCATGTTGCTGGCTCATTTCATGCGTTCATTTTGGGGACAAACTTCCGACCGCCCGCACTGCTCCTTGCCCCAAGCTCCCCATCCGTGTGTATACCGCTGAAAGCTGAACGGTAAACATGTACGATATAACGGTAACGGGTGTGGTCATTCACACAAATTAAATATTTGCTTTTCGCTATTGTAAGCGAAGCGTCATCGTCCGATGCGGACAATTTTATGCATTTCCCAACGCCATGTTAAATTAATTGAGGCAAATTTTCGTGGCACAACAGCGAAAAAAAACCAGCAAGAGTGCTCTATACGAAAGTGTCTGACTAATAGATACCCTGTATCTAGCTTCGATTTTTTTAACTATGCATATATTTGAAATGCAGAATCTGGCAGAAAAATAATGACCAAAATACCATCAAACATGAAAATTGGTTCAGTTTTGACAAATATGGGAATTTTAATCTATCTGCAAAAGTTTTGCTCTATCTATTTTTATATTTTCCATATTTCTTTCCGTTACATACATTTGCACATACCCCATTACAATAATTAAAATTGTTCACCCATTTTCAGTGGCTACAGGGTATAAAAAAAAGGAAAACAGGAGCTGGCTGCCGGGTAGAATAGCAGTGAATGCAATACGAGAAAAAACCCCAATTTACGCAATTCATTTGCGCGTTTTGTTCGTTTTGTGGGTGGCCAAAAGGTTCCCGAGGTGTTGAACAAAGTTGAACAACTAAAGCTTTAAAACTGGCAACTGTTGAAAACTCGAATGGCACTTTGATAGTAGTTGAATCTTTTAAATTGATTGCAATGGTAGAAAAGTAATTTTCTACTCAAGCCCATTCAGTTGGAGTTTCTTTTGAACCCTTTGATTGTTCGATGGTATTTAAAAGTACTTAGAACT
The DNA here is from genome assembly GCA_035041545.1 of Drosophila colorata. Taxonomy (NCBI): domain Eukaryota; kingdom Metazoa; phylum Arthropoda; class Insecta; order Diptera; family Drosophilidae; genus Drosophila; species Drosophila colorata. The sequence continues at coordinate 12,878,981 of JAWNLD010000490.1, read as the reverse complement.
ATAAGAAGAGCAGCACTGAGAACAAACTAGTTTTGTTCATTTGAAACTGCGTTCTCGAGTCTCAACTAGGGAGACAGAAAATTATGTGTTGTTTGTGCTTATGTGCTATTTGGAAAAATTAAAGTATAAAGTAATTTAAAAACAAATATTTTAATCTAAAAGTGATTTCGTTTTTTGTTAAATCTTTAAAAAATGAAAGAGTATTTATGTATGTACTTTATTGTTTTTTTTTTATACTCACATTATTAATGAACTAGGTCTTTTTTATTCATTTTCACATTCATAACTCGTCAAAATATGAAGAGGAAATCTCATATATGTATATCAAGGGTCTTTATTTCATTTAAATATGAAACTCTCTTCTGAAATTGTTTAAATTTAAATAACTATTTGTTTTCATATTCCTAAGTTCCAATGTGTGGCTATTCAAAGTATTTACAGATGGTTTTCAGATGTCTGCATTTAAACATTATCCACAGAAACACATTTATAAGCGCTCCACTTTTGTTGCGGCGATAAAACTTTGATTTCAAACTAGTTGGAAAATGCCGCATTCCTTTGAATGAAATGCCTAACAATAAACCACTTGCATTCGTCTCGGTCTATTTAAATGGATTTCCCTGGAACGCCGCCAGGCCAGAGAGTTCAGCTTTCGTATTTTTATTTGCATCCTAGTACGTCGGCCATTGTAAGTCGCATTGCTTCAACAATCATCTCACACACAGGCACAATAAACGTTCTGCCCATTGAGATGCAAATATATCCATGTGCGTGCTTCTAGGCTCAACACTTGGCGTTTTGTTTGTGTGTGTATCTGACACACACTTTAACACATCTTTCGGTTACTCAGTTTACCAATATTTTTTTCAACGTTGTGGCGATACACTCACGTTTTTTTGCCTTTTACCCTATATCCAAAAGGTTGTATAAAGTTGCGTTTATATTTATATTTTAAGAAGTAAAAAATATATTTTGAAAAACTAGAAAAAAAAGCATTAGCAGAGATTTAAAATACAAGAAAGGGTTCATATATTAAAAGGCAAATTTATAGAACCTCAATTCTATTGAAACAAAATATAAATAAATACATTTTGGTTAATATATTTTTTGGTTTTCTATATATTTTATTTCAAAATGTATGTGGTTCTTTTAGTGAACTATTTTTTAGTATTCTGCTTAGCTATTTTAAGAACCACTCGTTCGAAGCTTGAACTGGTTGAGAATTCGAACGAGTTAAACAACGAAAAAACTACTGTGTGATTAGCTTCGCCATTATTCTCTAAACAGCAGCTAATACACAGGCAATAGGAACTGATTTTACAGTCTGAATGTGAACATATATATTATATATATTTGGAATAGAATATTGTTAAAAAGTTCTAATCGTATTTATTAATAAGTTAAATTAATCGATTAAAAAAAAAAGTGAAAAAACTATATTCTTTAAATTATGACCATAACTTTTCAATAAAATATGTGTAATTTTTGCCCTTTGCCCGTTTAGGATATTAATAGTCAATCAATACGAATGATCTTGGCAAAATGGATTATAGAGCATGTTCACGTAAATAGGTTTGCCAGCGTCGCTGGCTTCTGGCTCAGTCTGCGGCTCAGCACAGTGCTTGATGTGTGTAGGCACACACCCACGCCCAGTGACACACACACGCGCGTTAGGTAAGCATACATATCTGTGTGGACGTGCCACATTGAAGCGCACCTAAGCACGCCAAACAAATCAAATGTGCCAAGGATGCGGCAAGGATGCGTTGTGTAGGCACTGAGGCGCTTAACGTGCTGGCTAAATGTTTGACTTGGCTAGATAAAGACTGGAACGTACCGGCAACGGCAACGGCAACGGCAACGGCAACGACAGCGGTAACGGTAACGGTAAACGGGTCGTCCCCTTATCGGGGCCGCATTGCGCCCACCGGGCCCCCCGCTTGGAGCACGGCCGCATCGCTTCCGCTAAGACAATAACCGATGCTAATGTATTATACGTGTCAATTTTGAATCCCGTTTGACTGATATGTGTGCCCACATCACTGAGGCTCACTATACGTGTGTGTGCGTGTGTGTGTGTGTGTGTGTGGGCGCCTTAATACATTGCCTGCCAGGCCCACGAACTCGCGCCCCCCTCCCCCCTCGTACGCCCGCAGCGTCTGCCTCTGTCTAGTCAAGGCGTAGTCGAAGTCCCCTGATAGAAGTGTCGCTGTCAATTTGTGACAAATGCCTTTGTCGCACATTGGAATTGATAAGCCAACAAGTTGTGCGCCCGGCCAGGGCCAATCGAAGACTTCTTGTCATCGATGCACAGTCGATAACGCTACATTGTGGATATAGTAGCTATCGATCACAAGAAACTGGACAGCGCGAATAAACGATGCAAATATTATTGCCGCCTACTTGCGGGTTTCGTATGCAAACTTTTATCTAAAAGAAATTATGAATATCAGTTGGTGTCTATGCTATCGATAACTAGCATTTTGTTATCGAATACAAGTTAAGTTGATTTTACTTTAGGCCTTAATGCCTTTAGGCTGTTTGCTTGTCATTTAATTAGTTTTTTTTTTATAAATATAAAAATAAAATTTTGGTTATCGAGAACAGTGAATACAAGGAACTTAGAAAAAGTCGCATCCAGGATGAATTTTATATTTATTTAAAAATAAATATACAGTTTATAATATAACGAGAGAAAACTTAATATACATATTTCTAAAGCATTTTTAGACGTTTCTAAAGCATTGTCGATAGTACTCAAATCGATATTGACAGTTCAAATTATTTTAGCGGCAATTTGTGTTATATTGACTACCAATTACCATTTACCAGCAGCCATAATTTGATCTATCAAAATCAAACTATTTATACTTTGGCTTGTGTTTTTATACCCTGTACCTGCAACAAATGGTTATAATGATGCCGTGTTGTATGAACGAGATATCTTCAAGCCTTTAAAGTATTCAAGAATATTTAATATTGATCGCTACTTAGATTTAGTTTGTATATAATTTTTGGGGGTACTCTGTTGTATAAAAATAGGAAAACTTTCCATTTTTACTTCCAAGCACAGACATAATTTTCAATAAGTAAATTTTTCGACATTTAAAGCTATTGAGCTTTAGGCATATAGATTTTTTTTTTACATATAGAACAACAGCAAATGGAATAGTGATGTGATGGGTTCGAACTCTGACTTAAAAATTTTATGTATTTTTAAGTTTTGCTTTAAAGTACATTTTACTTATACTCACGGCGCCAGTTTTGTGCCTCTATATCTACCATGTATTCCTTTGTTGATACACGAAAAATCTGACTGCGAGGTATCTGCTAGTCCAGCCTATCGACTGGAGCACATCTATTTATTTGTGTTGCGGGTGTGTATGTGGGCCTGGATGTGTTTTATGCTTCAGATGAGTTACCGTTGAGCCTAAATAAGAGCTAAGCACACGCACACACACACACACAGTCACATATACATTCACGGATACACTTGGCGGGCGGCTACGTGAGCTGGCAACATTTATGGGCCTACAAAAGCAAAACATATATATGTGTATGTGTGTGTGTATGTTGATTGTTAGTCCCTCAGTGTTGTGTTTTTTTAAGTAAGACATTTGCGTAAATTGTGAACATTTAAATTGAATCAAGTTCTGGCCAATCCTAAAGGCTTCCTAGTTGACTAACACTGCGCTGGTAATACAACCCTTGTGGATTTCCAGCATTTGGCAAATTTAAGTGACATTTTTTTTCCCCCTGTTTTTGTTTTGTCGCAACTTTCATGATGTTGGGGCAAAGTCTTGCAACAATAATTTAACTTGTCTGCTGTTTTATGCGACTTTCATGCGCTTTCGCCAACTGGGATAAAACGCAAAAGTTTAAACAGTTTACAGTTTACGGCTGCCCCAAGCGTCGCTGTCGCTGTAGCTGTCGCCATCGATACGCTTTCAGCGCCACGTTTCCATTTGCAAAAATGTGGGCATGTCGATAGGGTTGGGCAGGGACAAAGCCACAAGGCGACAGTTGGGTTACAAGCGGTCTGGAACTGGTTCTTGTTCTGGGTACGAGCGAAAGTTTAACGCTTGGCAGCGTGGCATATCAAGCATACGCACTGTTGCATGCGGCCAGAAATGTCTGACGGCTGTTGACTGTTGCTTCTGATGCTTCTGTTGCTGTCGCTGCTGCTGGATCTGGGTTTGGGCAGCTAACCTTTCAGCCGCTGCCCCGGTCCTAGCTAAAATTAAACGAAGCAATAAATTATGCGTCCGCCAATGGGCGCCAGTCAGGCAGCAACAAAATAATAGGACAACAAAATTCATATATATACGACTTTCTGTATAAAAAATTGTGTGTATGTGCTTAAGTATCCTATTATGTATGCAGATTTCTCTAATCTTTGGGTTGTGCTTGGCTGGTGCGTGTGTGCGTGTGTGTGTGCCGCACGCCGCACTGGCAGCAGTTTAGCGACTATTATAAACCGGAAATTTCACCCAAAACAGCTTCGTGTTCCGGTCTTTGGATCTTTGGCCGCCTCAGGATATGACATGGACAAGGCCAAAATGCCATCTTAAATTCATGATTGCTTCATTTTGATTTTTCTTTTTAAAGATTTCTTGCCAATTCGTTGAGTTACAACAAAATATTTGTTCGTCCTTGCAACCTGTTGGAATATCAGCTTTATCGATTGCCATGCGGTAAATAATTTTGGTAACAGCTTTGCCTCTAGATTTATATGGCATTTAAATATTGAATAATAATGGTTATATCGGTTTTCTTTTAAATTTTGGAACGACCATTATTTTTGTTCAATCTAGAAACAACATAAAATTAATTTTTTTATACTTGTTCAAGAAGAGAAAAGAATTCAATTATTGAATTTGTGCAATATAGGTCTTGCTGCCCGTAGAGATTTGACTCATCGAATATAGTAAATTGGTGTATACCCGCGTCAGGTAAAGTGCTAAGATTTTTATTGACAGATTAAAATTGATAACAATTTTGGCAAGTAAAGCTCTCGGATCCATAGTTCTCATATATTACTTTGTCAAAACTAAACCAATTTTCATGTTTGATAGAATTTTGATCATGTTTTTGAATGAAAACCCAAAATTTATCGATTGCACTTTAGCAACTTGTTTTCGAAAAATAAAATCATTTTAAACTCTATATATAAAATTTCCTCCTGTGATATTCATTACTTTGTCAGCTTTTGATAAGTAAATACAAAATCAACTTCAGTCCAACTTTTAGCTATAAACGAAAAAAGTTTTCCAAATGTGTCAATTGTTTTTCGATTTTCTTTGTGCCCTTCAATCCATAGGGACTACCTCGACACCCCTTTCCCCGCACAACCATGTCCCTACGAAGACTCAATTTCAGAAAAATTATCTAAGCGCCCACAGATTAAATGAGCCTCCGATGAAAAACGGCTGCAAAATGGCAGGCAAAAATGGTTTGACAGATTTTCATAAAAAAATACAACAGATAAGCAAATAAATGTGTATATATGCATATATATAAATAAGTACATATACATATGTGTGTATATGCAAAATAAAAGGGATATATCATTCGCTGGGTCTAGTGGGAATGTCATAAGCCTCAAGGGGCTGGCAGAAAGCAGGGGCGTGCCGGAGTCTGAATATGTTGTACGTTCATCTATGTGTTGGGGTTAATATCTTCATTTTGCACACCATTGCCACGCCCCCACCACCAGCTACAGTATATTTATTTAATTTAAATATTTATGTATTTATGTATTTTTTCATTTTTTTCTGTCTTGTTTTGAAGTCTGTTTTAGAGTCTCATTTTATTTGGTCGTGAATTAAATTAATTAATGCGTCGCATAAGCTGTCGCTTAGGCATTAGCTGACATTCTCGTCCTTGTTGTCCTTCATCAAGTCAATCACAACAGCAGCAACAACAACAACAACCAGAGCCTTAAACAAAATTTGTAAATGTTCCTTTTGGCAGGTTTTTGTTTTGTCGCATTTTTAATTAATTTTGCTGAGGATTTCTGCGGCTTATGAACTTTAAATATTTGCACCCATCAAGCCCCCACTGCCTATGCAAGGCAAACAAACAAAAACAGCAAACATAAATTTCCAATTCAGGTATATATATATATATATATATATATATATATATATATATATATATATACATGTATATATACATCTATATAGATAGAAAACGCATGGCACAAGACAAAATTAAATAAAAGCCGACCTAAATTAAGCGACACGGCCACATATAGAATGCCAGTGTGTTTGTTGTTTATGTGTGGCGTTACTGTTGTGTTTGATATGTCTGTGGGAACACACACAACCGTTGCCAACAACAGCATCTAGAAACAAAAACAAATGCCAACGCAGAACATGTTACGCATACGCCCCGCTGTACGCGCTCGCATTTGTTAACAATATGAAATTTCCACTAGTGGGCAACGCATTCAATTATATCTATTCAACTAGTTCAGAGTTATGCATTAGAAATTTAATTTACAGTTAATTGATATGAATTGTGCTGACATAAAGTTTACAATCAATTCATAGTAGGCTTTAAATATCTCGGGCTAGAAAATTAAACATATACATATATAACATAGAATCTATGATATAATCTATATTATCTAAAGGCTAAATGCCTAACAATTTCTGAAGATTTTCATTGCAACATTTTAGCAGATTTAAAAATACCACAAATCCAAGTCGCTTTTCCAGGCTCAAAACAAAAAAAAAAATTTCAAGGAAAAATATAAAAAAATCTTTGGATGAAAAGCAAAAAGTTACCTGTTTCCACGTATTTTCCAAAACTATCGTTTAAAGTTGAGTTGCCTAGTTCTTACATGGATCATCAATCAGTCAGTTAGCCAGAGCAAACGGTTTATTAAATGTAGATATTCAATATTTTCTCTTTGTGGTTTATTGTTAAATTGACCTATCTATGTATTCGCTAAGGTCAAGCGTATCAGTTAAAGCTCAACACATGGCCAAGAACCAAGGAGTACATGTAAGGTGTAGCATATAAAATATATCAAATATAAAAAGAGCAACGCCTAGACCATGGTCTACGGAAGCAGCCAAAGCAAGCGCCGACGCAAGTAAAAGATTAATATAAAAGGCCAGAGCAAGTGCCTGCCGGAGTTGCCCACGCAGCGACGGCATTTCACGGCATTCGCGCTGACTCCGGCGTGGTGGCTCCGCCGCCGCCTGCTTCTGCCACTCCTGGCTGTCTGTCGGCTGCAGTGTGTACTCGTGTTTTGTAATTTATGATGGCACACAGTGTGTGTGAGTACATCACACTGATACACAGACGCGTGCACACACGCATACGTGTACATACATGCATGTCGAGCCTGTCCAGATGGCAGCAACAACAACAAGTCTAATGCGACAACACGTCCCAGGCGCGAAGGCTTCAATAAAAATTCATAAATTATTGTTTATGCGTATTGAATTAAGCGAAGCAAACACACACACGCCCCAAAAATTACGCATGCCACGCCCTACACGCCCCTCACACATACACACTCACACAGCCCTGTTAGAGAAATTTGACTGTGATTTCAAATGTATGCAAAAAATGTTGCGAACCGCTGGAAAAGTTTCGCCGCTGTCAATAAAATGGAATTTTTCCTAGACACGCCCACAAAATGCCAAGAGCAGGCATTATAAACAATGAGGCGGCAGCAGTCGACAATATTTGTTATTTATTGAGATTTGTTGACATTATATTGTATGCGGAATTTCAAAATGCCGGACCCATGCTCCGATATCCTGTGCCGGCCACCGGAAGCCACTTTCCTTTTCCCTCGCCCCTGGCCACGCCCCGCACTCCAACATCGTTGCTTAACATATTTCCCACACTTCTACTTTCACATTCAAGCTGAATGGAGGCATTTTAATATATGTTCACTTCACAGACCGTGTGCCAGTGTGTGTGGGTGTGTGTGTGTGTGTGGGCGTGGCATGTCAACAGGGAAACTTGAGACCGGAAAAGCTGAGCAAGTTGTTGCCGTTTTAGGCGCTGTGTTTTCCAGCTATGCTCGATAAAAATACTTTGCCCATAATTAAGTTGAATAATTAATTTTAAATATGCTGTTGCCTTATTGTATTGTTTATATCATTAACATTATTATTATTTTCGCAATACGTTAAAGTTTTAAAACAAAATTAAAGTTATTTTGTAACTTTTAAATAAAATTTGAAATTTAATTATCATTTTGTAGCAAGAGTTAAAAACAAACTTTTATTCAAAATAAAGTTATAACTACAAGTTTGTGTTTCTGGATGAAACTATTCTTCATAGTGATTTTAAAAAAAAAACGTTTGATTGCATAAGAGTTATAGAAAATACTTAAGCAGATTTTAAGAGTATACGAAATTATATTTCTTTTATTGATCCCAATTTTAAGATAGTGTTGATCATAGACATTATTCTATTAATCACTATAATCATTTAATTTTTTTTACTGTTGCTTAGCAATAAATGTAAATAGTTTTGTTCCTATTTTAATTGTATCTATATGAATATAGCAAATGAATGAAATGAATGTCAATAGAAATGTGTATATATCTTAAATAAATTGTAAATTTCTATTTAAGTTTAACATGTGTCGCTTTTTTTCGTGTCACAAACGCGCATGATTTATCCCGACGCCTTAAAAATGAGATTGTGTGCGTTCTCGTACGTTGCGTAAAAAATATGGAAATATTTGTATCCAGTTTAATATACTTTTCAAGAATTTTGAGTTACCAATGCCAATTTTCCGACTAGGAGATACACTTAGGACATTTTAACTAAAGTTTAAGAGTTATTGAATTTGTTACAAAAACAAATACTATTTTAAGCTAAGAGCAAAACACATATTTAAATATTATTATATTATTAATTGTTTCTATGGGAGGAAAATACTACAGAGGACCGGAGGATATTCATAGAATTATAAATTATAATAAAATAAATTGAAATTTTAAACGATTTTAACATAAGAACTTTTTTTTATTAAATTTTGTTTGACATTTAGGGCATCAACCAATTAAGTTCCAGCTTAAGTGAATCTTGGCTGTGGCTTTGTTATTTTTCAGTGCCAATTAAACCAATCTTAAGGATTTTTCTGATCTAATTGTACTATTCAAAAGACGCTTATATAAATATTTATGTATATATAAGTATTTATATGCCAGGCATAAACATGCAAAATTCATGAGCAATAAAATCTGAATATTCATTTAAACTGCTTTAGTTGCCATTAAAATGCTGACTAAGTGTATCATACAAGTATGTATAAATATTGGGGACTGTCAAGTTTACAACTTGTGATCGGGAAGGGGAGGCGAATACTTAATATGAAGTTGAGGCGAGTAATTTAATCAAAGCCGCAACTGCCATAAAATTAGAAAGCTTGCGACGAGGTCGACCGACCGATGACAATAAGGGTCACGGTCAGGCTTAGAGATGGGGTTAGGGCAAAGACGTGGAGGCACGTAAATCCTTGAGCTTTGCAGGCGTCGCACAGTTGATTAATTCGCCGATTTTATTTGGCATTTTTATGAGCAACTGCAGCCGTGAGTCGTCTTGCAGCTCCTCGTATGTCAAGCCGGAGACATCGCTGTTGGCAACTTTGTTAGCGATATTGTTTGCTTTGACATCGGCCTCGACTTACGCGTAAACTTGGCCAAAAATAACCGCGCCCGTGCAGCCACGTGGCTATTAAATTTCCATTTCGAAGGTTAGGCAGCGTACGGCTTCGAAAGGAAACCACATTGAAAACCGAACCGAACCGAAAACGAAAACGATCCGAAACCGATCCGAAACAAAACATTGCCGAACCACACTGAACTGGTGCGTGAAAGCGTCAAACGAACCCAGAAATGGAGAAAAAAACGATACTTTATTTTGCCATTAATCGTAAAAATTGCTCATTTTATTGCTTTCAAAGTGTTTTCGGGGTGCCCGTCGCTGAGAAAGTTTGCATGTGCCACCGCGTGCCGCAAGGACTCAGACAGCGAGTGCGACTGAGGTGCGAGGCGCCGCGGCGCAAAGACAAGCGGTGCGTGAAGCAGTTGCAAAACAACAACACCAAAAATTACAAAGGAAAAAAGCAACAAAAAAAAAAATACAAAAACAAACAAACGATACCAAACCAAACATCGACAAAGCCTGTCATCAAATGCCTCGGCAGCGACCAGGTGGCCTCCGGCAATTTCTCAAATATCGATGTTAGGCGTTATGCATAAATCAGCGAATCGTCTCAGATATGGCTCCCTTTCGTCCTGTGGCAAGTAGCTGAGCCAGGACATATGTAGCTGCTCATGTCAAAGGCCGCGCCTTTGTGTGTGCGTGTGTATGAGTGGGTGTGCACGTGTGCTAGGTATAAAATATTTATATTGGCGGTAAGCAGTTTTTTTTCCCCCATTTTTCCAACAGGCGTAAAAAATCGTTCTAATTATAGGAAAATCTTTTATCTTCGGCAAACCAAAAATAATTAATCAATCTAATGCATTAGCATACTCATAAAAATTGATATTTTGCCATCGCACATAAATATATACACAATTAAGTATTTCATATTGAATATGATGTCTTCTGACGCATTTATATCTTATATCTGTTAAGCATTAAGACTGCAAACAAATACTTCAATCATCAGCAAACGATATGTTTTCTGATAAACAATAAATATAATTGTTTTCTTTTACATTTTAAAGAAGAATTGAGCAGTTAAGCGAACCGATTCTAAAGGCCCAGCTTTGCTCCGATCGTATACCAATCCAACGACATTCATTATTTTCTATGCTTTTAGTCTCTTAATTTATTGAAATAAATAAAAGCATATTAATTAGAATTTATATGAATAGTATTCGCAACACTAATAAAATTTTTTTTGTAATGGATTTTTTTAAAAATTTTTTTAAGAAAGCCCTTTTACTCAATATCTGTTTAAGTGAGGTTCAAATCGAAGCCTAAGACTTTAAATTTCTAAAATACCTTATCTATTAACACTATCAGTTGGTGTCATATTTATTAATAAGCATTTATTTACCAAGGAAATCAAGTCCATTATTTTCATGCCTTCTGCTGCCACCCGCTTTTAATACATTTTTACCGGTGCAGCCCACTGAAGGCCTGATAAAAATAGATTTATTGAATTACGTTAAATCCACCTAAAAGTAAGAAAAGCTTTTATTTTCAAACATTGAATATATTTTTAGCTGGTACCACCGGCTCTAACGACTGTTTAAGTGCTCATTTGAAGATTAAATTCTAGCTAAAAATATGGCGCCTTCTTCTATTTCAAGTTGTTATCGAAATTATACGCTGCAAAACACTCTTTGTGCCCATTTGGTATTTATAATTTAATCAATAATTGAGGATTGTCTTAAAATTGAATACAAATTGGCGAATAATTAATTTATGGGATTCGCCGGGCACGTTATTGAAAGCAAATTTAATATATGTTTTATAAAACATACATAAACTTTATTTAAACTTTAGAAAATTTCAAACAGCTGCAGCGTCTGTTTTTAAATACATATAAACATATACATCTATTTTTTTTTTTTTTGTTTTTTAATATTTTTGGAAGGGGCACTTAAGAAAAACAACTCCGAAAATAAAAAGGCGAATGAACCTAAACAAATTTCAGGGCGCGTCCTTCCATGGAACTGAGCACCCAGCTTCCAGCCAATGCTCACCCCTAGTCAATTGGCCTACCCCCTCTCCCCCTATATGCCCCTTGGTCCACACTTTGAATTTGGCAGCCGCAGTTATTACTCATTTGCAGACATTTGGCCAACGTTTACATTATGGCAGGGTGTTTTTGAAAGCGGCGTTGGCGAAGGGGCACCTTTTGTTATTTGCATTGGACTACAAAATGAGCAGCAGGCAGCGTTACAAAAGTTTCAAATCTTTGAATGAATTTAATATTCACAAAGTATGAAAAATACTCGTAAGCAAACTGTGAACAGAGTTGCGAGGCTTACGAGGAGGGAGCGGGCATGCTTCAAACTCTAAACTCCATCACCATAATTACCATTACACATCATCAACGTCATCATCATGGCCGCTATCATCGCCATCATCATCCTCATTTTGTCTGGTATCATCCCAGCGCTGGCCGTCAATGTCAGCTTCATGTCGTCGTATATGATTTCCGGATTATGTTTATGAATACGTTTCATATGAAGGCTATTTCCAGACCCTTCCACCATTCACCGTTTCCTTCTAACCAGCCAGCCGCTTGCCGGCAAAGGGTTCATGGCCATGAATGCCAGGTGGCAAGCATATCGACACCCGGACAGTTGCAATTTGAGCTACGGGCCATCAAATGCTTGGCTTTTCACATCACGTTTTAATTGCTTCTGCACATGCAATCAAAAAAAAAAAAAAAAAACCAAAAAAAAAATGAAAGAATTGAATTGTTTGCTGCTTGTCATCCTTAGGGACTCAAGCCAGGACGTAATCCGGCAAAAAAGTTGAGACGAGTTCCGAATGCAGTCGAGTGTGGAGCAGTTTACGACTAAATTAACGACTTTTTAATTGTTTGTGGGGGTTTTTTCTGCTCTGTGTTTTTTTTTTTTTCTTGTTGCTAATTGGGTTGACAATTACTTAGTTGCATTGACATCATGTTTATTTTTATTTCAAACAGAATTCTGCAAGTATCTGAAGAAAAACTTTAAATAAAAACAAAAAACTATTTCTGACTTTTAACACGAAACACGTTGTGGCGCCACCTGGTGTAGCCACTTATAAACTCATGCTTAAAATAGCAACATATTACACAAAATGCGTAAATTTCATTGAGGGTAAGAAAATGCAACACAATTAATTCTCTGAATCCACTTAAACTTGTAGCGGCTGACAAATATGAGGAGTAAAAACACAAGCATTAATAGTAAATTGGAGTACATTTAATAGGGCATTATAAGCGACAAATAGGTTAATAGATTTTTACCCTATATAGCAAAAAATAATAATAACAATAATAAATTAAATTTAAATGTCATTTAATCCCAATTGAAAGGACATGAAGAGATTGGGGTTTTGCTGATGTAGAACTATAAAAATTTGGCACAATGTTAAACAGCTAACCGATGGTTAACATTGGGTTTAAGTGCTCTTACTGCTTATGAGGGTAATCAAAGACGCACTTCGTTTGCCGAGCAAGTCGAAGAGAACCGAAACGCAAAAGTCCCAGCTTAGGTTAAAAAGCGTTGACAACGCAACTGACCAGGGCCAGAGTAAATGGCTTTGAAGCCAAGTCAAATGGAATTCACGGGCACTGGATCAGTTGACGCTGTGTGGTAGGTGTTTCACCCATGAGCGTTGAGTAATGGCTTTAATGATGGCCCAAAGCCCATCATCAACTGTTTAACGGGAATTTAGCCCTTGAACCGTTACGCACACAAACACACACATGAAAAGAGCGGCGCGAGCATTAAAAGAGCATTAAATGATATCAGAATGCCAAGCGCATCCGTTCGATCTTATTGCTTAAACATATATAAATATATCGATGTATATATTTATGTGTGTGTGTGTGCGTGTGCGAGTGAAAGCGAATTGTGAAATGGCAAATTCAATGAAATATTTATTAACCTTTAATCAGCGAAGACACGCAGACAGTTGGCCAATAGATCCAACAGAGCATCGCTCATAGCATATTTTATTACGCATTTCAGTGGACAACGTTGCGTATGTGTGATGCGATACAATGTGATGTGATGTGATGTGATGTGATGTGATGTGATATATATACATATATTTGCTTGATGTATTTCTGCATTTGCTGCTTACAATAATCAGAAAATTTTGTTATCAGGTCACTGCCTGAATGTTAATTGCCATGCCAGACTAGACCAGCTTAAGTGGAATGTGGTATGGACTGGGTTTGTTGGCGTGTATTCGCCAGGAAGCGTGAAATTGCTAAGAAAATTTGCACAGCATTTTGTTGCTTTTTCAGATTTTTGATGGCTTTGCATATTTGAGTGACATTTTATTTGTTTTTTGTTTTCATAAACTTTGCGTCACAAGCTGATTAAAGGCATATTCTGATCAATTGTCTTTGGAATTTTGTATCACAAAAATACGAGTTCCATTTTCTTTTACACGCATAGAATTATAACTGCACCACTTGCTCTATTTTCTCCTTTTTACTAAATATTTGATGCAATTTTTTATTAAAATGTTTTCAGTAAGCCAATTAAAGAGCTCGAATATAAATACAGTGTACGTAATATATAAAACTGATTTAAACACAATTTGTGCACTGTTCTTATAAATTGGTAATAGCTTTATACAAATTGTAAACGTTAAATGTTAAAGATACGTATTGCCTTTATTTTTGTTATATGCAGATTTTTGAATGGAATGCAATTTATAATATAACATAATTAATACACAAGTTTGTTATTATTAATTATGCATAGTATATGGGTATGGAAACAGGGCATATAAATAATCAAGTATAGAATAAATATAATTGTATGCCATCATTGAAGTCAACCTCCTTTTTTTATGTCACACTCTTTAATGCTAATTATCTGTCATGGCATTTTATAGCCCAAGCAAAGTATAAAATAGAATAAGCATAGCTATCGATCATTTTTCCACTTCAGACTTAACTTTAGCCTGTTAAAAGGTCACCTGATACTTACGTTTTATCCCGTATCATGGCTTGACAACAGCTTATCCGCGGTAAGGACTCCTTAAATCCGCTTAGCCAAATTATCAACATAATTTGAGAGTTTGCAAGCGCACTAAAAAAAGAAGAAGAAAAAAACCAAGAGATGAGATAATAAAGAGAAACAACAGATTTGGAAAAGTGTTGAGAATTTGTGAAAGCATTCAAAGAATTAAACTAAACGTTTGTTTATTGACTAAGCGACTCTGTTCAACCGTCTCGACAGACCGACTGTCTGTCTGTCTGTCCGTCTCTCAGTCTGATTTAGTATTTTCTTTGGCAACCAAAGCGGCTTTTGGCAGCAGCAAGGGTGTGCGTGTGTGTGTGTGCAAGTACGTGTGTCTCTCTCCGTTGGTTCATTTTATGCTGCTCTTTGGATTTTTTTTCTTCGTATTTTCCCAAGTAGCTTTTACTGGGGGGTTCGAACTTGCCCCAAAACAAAACGCGTGGCGTGCCAAAGCTTCAGCTTCAGCTACAGCAACTTGTTTTTGT
This sequence comes from Drosophila colorata, assembly GCA_035041545.1. Lineage (NCBI taxonomy): Eukaryota > Metazoa > Arthropoda > Insecta > Diptera > Drosophilidae > Drosophila > Drosophila colorata. The sequence continues at coordinate 12,863,803 of JAWNLD010000490.1, read as the reverse complement.
TGTTGTTATTGTTGCCGGCCTAATGTGCTTGTATTTACTTAAACGCACAAAACGGCACCATTCAGGAGAGGCGGCGAGCGGTGCAAAGGCATTGTCCTGGCCCGGCTCTCTGCACCACATTAGCGCCCACTTTACTTTTGCTCAACCACTGATGAGCAGCAAATTGAATTTTATTGACTTGATTCGCGCCCCCGTCGGCCGCATTTCATTTTGTTTATTTGCTGTTGCCGTTGTTGTTGCTGTTTTCCTTTATTTATTTGCCTGACATTGCTGACCATTTGACTGGCCTTTGCCTGAGTATCCTGGCCCGGTCTCGCAACTGCTTCTGTATACACAATAAATTGATTTCTGATTATCATTGCATAATAAAATGACTAAATCCGCTAGCGCGTCCTTGCCAAACGGACTGGACTGGACCAGCTAGCCAGGCGGCCCCAACAGAAGTTTTAATGAAGCGTATTAAAATTTAATTAAATAACAATTTGCACAAATGTAAATAAACACGACGCTGCTTATGCAAAACGAGAGGGAACAGCACAGCACTAGTGGGAGCTGGCGGGTAGCTCCAGGGGGGTGTGGGTGGCATGGGTGAAGGCTGGCGACAGAAGACGAAGGCGTATCCCGGCTGCCATGCCAACGCCCAGTGCGGCGAACTTTGGTCATTAAATTAAGTGCACAAGATGAGGACGACGAGGACGATTTGACGAACAAAAGCCAAGTCGCCGAATGGCGCCAGCGCCGAAGATGGCTCCAAAGGCGGCGGCTTCGTCTGCGATTCAAACGATGTTGTTGTGGTCCTTGTTCATGGAGCAGACGCGGGTGTCCTACCAGACGAGGGCGGTTATCAAATTTAAATCACACGACCGCTGACCTTAAGCCATATTTTAATATTTCATATTGCTCGCAAATTTCACAAAACAGTAGCCTGCTATTTTAAAAGCATAAAATTGTATTTGTAATTTTTTATATATTTTTTTGTTGCATTGAATAATGTGCTTGTCACGGCAACAACGACTCGAGACTCTTGTTTTTTGCAAGCTTTGTTGTTAAAAAAAACTAGAGATTTGATTGCCATAATTTATCCGTTATTATATCATTTTATTGTATAAATAAAATAAAAAATGTATAAAGAAAAATTTGCTCTGACTCCAACTAAAACTAGTAGTAAATTAAATAAGTAAATTAGTAAATTATTTTTAAAAATATTTATTTAAGTACATTTTCTGTGATATTAATAGTGATAAATTAATTTTTTCTAGACTTTTCTAATGGTGAACTTTTAACTGGAAATTCCCCAGCTCGTAAGTAATCCGTATTAAACATATATCCAATTGAATTTCGCAATATATTTAGAATTTTGCATCGATCAACCCTCGCAGCAGTAATAACTGAACTGTTTGCTTCAGCCCTAGGCAGTTAATGTGATTTTTAATTTTCTATACAATTCTATTCTACACACGCACACACGCACACCCGCACACATTTACATGCACTCGTTTTTATTGTGTGGGTTCTTTGGAGGTGCGTCCGTGTTTAAAGGGTCGTGTCTTGGGGCTGTGTTTTGGCTTTTACAAGCGCATCGCTCATACGCCGCGTGGCCCGTGGCGCGGCAATTTTTCGCGTGCGGCAGGTAAAGTCTTAATTGAATTTGCCTTTAGAGCGTTGGCCGGGCAACACGAGTAGCGACAAGCTCAGTAGAGCACCCACCCGGCAGATATATATACAGACATGTATATATTACACATACGTCACGTATTTCAAAATGAAATTGTATACATTTTTATTAAATTTTCTCGGGAAGATTTACAAAATGCTTGGCACTTTAAGAGGCGCCAAAAAATGAAACAAGTTAAAATCTAGAGCTTAATTTTCTTTTATTGATAGCCATACCTGGCGTCGGACTTAAGCCCACCCACTTGATAGAGCAAACTGTCCACTCAGCCATAAACAAGATTTGTTATGAATGCGAAAGCTCAACGCATCGTAAATGTCCGAAAAAGGTAACGTGTCCGCCAGAACCAAAACGGGGGAACACCTAAGCGGCTTGAGGTTGCCTTTTATAGCCAACTTATCGGTCATCTTTAGGGCATGACGCACTGCGATGGTGTAAGAGGCGGAGGAGGTTAGGAAAAGCGGACTGCAAGGGGGGGGGGGGGAGGGGTGGCTCTGCATATCAGCATCTAGTTGTGTCGCATCTTTGGGGACTTTGTGTTTGCATTTTTGAATTGTCTCAGCGATTTTCAGTTTATGACTCTAGGCAATAAAAATGTTTCCATTCATTTTCATCTTTATTTGTCAAGAGCACATTTCGTGCTTTTTGGCCATTCATCATCAAGTTGTCTCAAAATTAACTCTATTTAACTGTATCTAAAATTTCTCCAAAGTCTTCATAACTTTTGATTAATAGCTTGTTCCATGTTTCAGCATGTCAAACTGAAAATGTGAAAATGGGTTTTCGCCCGACAAAATTGCGGTTGAACGTCGACAGAATTATTAAATATTAAGATGTCTATCATGTGTATGTATTTATTTTATATTCCACTTATTACATTCAAAAATATATTCGCCGACATGTTGTGATTTAATATGATAATTCGTTTTTATTTAATATGATTATGGACAGCCAAGTACACTCAAAAAAATAAATAAAAGCCATTTTAAACCACGTTTAAAATTTGTACCGTTTTGTAATCAAAAATGTTACAATGTTTTGTTCTGGAATGATCCTCAATTAAGTATAAATCGTTATTAATGCCATGTTGCATAAACAAGAACAACATTGACGAACCAAATAAAAAAAAATGTTGAAATAAAAGCTAAGCAATTTGATTTAAGTGAAACATTTCTGGGTTTTCTGTGAGTGTACGCACGCTTGGTTCATTGCCACAGTACGAAAGTATTCTTCATACGTAATACACATTATTATAAAAAAGACATAACATTTTTATACTTTTTATAGTAATTATATTAATAACATTAACTACATGAATATATGTATATGTATACATAACTTTTTTAGCATACGAATTGGTTTAAAACAATATTGACACTACATGCCATGTGGCATGCAACGACTTTTCACATTTTATCGCCATTTAATTCGATAATTAAGTAATTATACGGTGCTCAGAAAGTTCGAAAATATGCTTGACCTAGCAATACCCTCTGCATTTAAATAATATATATTTTTTAAATATATTATATATGAGTTTCATGTTGTTACATGTACAAGGCAACGGAAGCCAAGCAAAAAGTTTAAAAAATTCAAAAGTCTTTCAAAATGAAAACGCTCAGTTTTAAAACTTAATTTGATTACATTTTCATTTGCTTGTTTATTGTGTTGATGTGCTGTTGACCAACTTGTTGTGCACACACACACACCATCACACACACACACACCATCACACACACACACACACACATATTTGTTTGTTTGTTTCTCTTTTGGACTTTTTGACCAATTTAATGCCAAGCTAATTTTTCAATTTACACGCAAAGTGTGGTCGCTTGGGAAGGGGGTCGCAGGGGGATATAGCAACGGCAATAGCAACAACACATACACATTCACAAGAGTCATGAAAAATTCCAAAGTGAAGTTGGAAGGAACAACTTTTCCAGAATATTGCAAAGAAAAAAAAAATATGAAAACAAAATAAAATGGAAAAAAATAATATTAACAACAACAATGGGCGGCCAATTAAGCGCTAGCTGCTGCATAATTTGTTAACCGAAAACCACAGCAACAACAACAGTAGAAAGTTGAAGATTTTGTGCCACATTAAGGCGCGACCAGCAAAAAATTACGAAATAAAAATGCAAATTTATTTTAATTTCTCTCAAGCGCCGCCGTTGCAAGTTGCAAGTACGTGGGGAGCTGCCGTGCAGCCGTCATTTGCATTTATTTTATATACATTCTGTGGTGCGCCAACAAGTTGACTACGACTTTCCACCTTTGCCGCTTGCCACCTGCCTTCACTCACCTGCCGAGCTGCACCGTCGTTGACCAAACGCACGGAAAACTTTGGCTCGTCTTGGACTTCGTCTCCGACTGCGACTCTTTTGCTGGCTAGTTTAGGTTCTTAGAGTCACTGCAGGATCCGACAGGACCTCCCACCCTCTCGCTTACATATACTTATGATAATTTATGAAAATATGCAAACACGCACAGGCTCGAGCTAAGTGCAGCCAATTGTCGAAACCACATTTTGGTGTGTGGTTGAACGCGGTCTGCCACAAGACACGCAACTGATGGGATTAATTTAAGGGGCCTTTTGGTCAACGTATAAGTATGGCTTATGAGAATCCTGTAGAGAGGCTGTCTACGGAATATCAAATTGTACAACTTGTAGAATAGAACAGAAAATATTATGTAAATGAGAGAGAGAGAGGAAGAGAGAGAATGAGAAAGATACAGATCGATAATGAGAGAGAGAGGGAGAGAGAGTGAGAGAGTAAGAGGGAGAGAGAGAGAGAGAGAGAGAGAGAGAGAGAGAGAGAGAGTAAGAGAGAAAGAGAGTAAGAGGGAGAGAGTAAGAGAGAGAGAGAGAGAGAGAGAGAGAGAGAGAGAGAGAGAGTAAGAGAGAGAGAAGAGAGAGAGACAGAAAGAGAGAGAGAGAGAGAGAGAGGGAGAGAGAGAGAGAGAGAGAGTGAGAGAGTTGATTAAAGTTGTTGTTCGACTCTAAACAGAGTATTACCAAGATGTTTACACCCGAGTGGAATGTTGTTACTTGTTTCTTTTAGATATATTTCGATTTTGTTAGCATCTAGTTAGAGCGTTAAAACGCTTTACAATGCAAATTCTTCTGTCAACGGGCAGCAGTCAACAGTCAACAGTCAACAGTCGAGGGCCGAAACACAAACATTTTCACTTATAAAACTGCACTTTACTAGATGTTGCTTGCATATTATTTTAATTAGCAACCGTCGCTCAAAGAAAATAGCAAAAGCAACAACAACAACAACTGCGCCTATGACGACCGTGACAACAACAACAACAACAACCGGCAAAAAGTGTCGTCTGCTGGTCTGCTCTGTGGGTGGCTGCCCTCTCGTTAGTTGAGAGCAACAGCAGCTGCTGCAGCTTCTACTGGGATGCATTAAAACTTGTGCTGGACAAGTGTCTCGCAGCCACACACAAGCACACACCCACACACCCACACATACACACGCAAGCACTCAGCGCGTGACTCGCGAAATGAGCGCTTAACAGGAAGCAACGCTTTTTCTTTCCATACCCTATACCCAAAAGCGAAAGAGAAGAGCATATTGGTTGTGTGCACTTGCCACTTTAAATTAATAAATAAAATTAATAATATATAAAAGTTTACTTGCCACGCCCAAACCCATCCTTTAAAGATTTAATCAAATACATATTGAAAACAGTTTTAGAGTCGTAATTTTAAGGTCACAGTTCGTGTTGTTGGTTTATTCTAGACTTGTTAAACAATGCTCTTCAATCTATTATTACCTGGTTGGCAGAGTATCGCGCAGTCGGCATTTGTCCACTCCAACATTTTTTTTTCTTTCATTGCTTGCTTTTACCTATCGCCTTATTTGGCTTGGCGTTTTTGCATGTCACTTAAGCACCACTACGCACACTCCCCCACCGCTCTATCCCCCTCTCACTCGCACTCGCACTCGCGCTCGGTCGCTGCCAGCTCGGCAGCATTGCACAGCGTAAAGCGTGTCGAGGCGTTGCGTGTTTTGTGGAAGAAGCGTGAATCCGGTGCTTAATTCAATTTACGGTTAAGCAACTCGCCGGCGAAAACGAAAATTGCGCTAAGAATCCGCAAAACACATCAGTTTTGACAAGAAATTAAAGAAATTGAAGATGTCTTAATTGGAATTCATTTAAATATACAAAAGTGCAGACTTTGTTTTGTAGAACAGTCGAATTTCAAAGTTGGAGCAAAGACTATAGAAATACTAAGTGTTAATATAAATACTAAGATTTATATTGTCTTTGGCTGGAGTGTAGTTAAAATCACATTACAGTGAATGCCCTATATACCCTTTATACATTGTATACTTTATATTCCCTGTATGTCTTGTTAACACCGTAAACTCTGCATGCCCTGCTTACTCCATGTAACTCGTATACCCTGTTTGGGGAAAGGGCATTAGGATGATCTCGACACTGGTAGGAGAAAGTCGTAAAAATCTGATAAATCCAAAATTAATTGCAGTTATGTGGGCCAAAAAAGAACAACAACAACAAATAGAAAGAAGGCAGAGAAAGCAACGGCATTTGACAGAGTTGCCAGCAGATTCGTTTTCGTACTACTTGACATCGACCCAAGACGGAATATTGTTGGTCCGGTGCCCGGCCTGGCCACATTAATTGCCAAAGTTTGGCCAAGATCTAAACAGCTCTTTGGGCCATGCAATTATTGTCGGAATGCCCATTTCCGTTTGGCCGGCTTGGACAGTTTTTTGGGGACTGTGTGCAAACTGAGGGGCATCTTTTTGTACAGTTGCTGGTGAATTTGGCTAACAATTTGTGGGCAATGGTCGGCCACAAGGCAAATTGGCCGCACGGCAGCGTTAACCAAGTGTGATTAGATTTTGCTTTTAAGCGTTTTAGAAGCAACTGTTTGGGCTTGCGGCCTGACAACGGCGCTTTGTCATGGAAAATCCAATCAGGTGGCTGTTGACAAATGGCTTATGGCACGTGCCTATGCTGCTATTGTGCCCCTCCCTCCCCCTCTGCTGTAACAATAGGTGAGTGCAAAGCGGCGTCTGAAAACCATTTGCCACTTAAGGCAAAAAGTTTCAAATACAATTTTAACTAGAACAACAGCAGACAGCGCACAAAACTTTCCGCAGGCAAAATGCAAAAAAAAATAATAAAAAAATAGAAAAAAAAAGGAGACTGAGCTCCTACACGCTGTGAGCTAGAGTTGGGAAATATGCCGCGGAAAACAAATGAAAAATGTGCAGCAAAAACAGAAGAACAGCGTAGAAAACTCAAGAAAAACAGAAAAACGCCTGAAAATATGAGTTTCTGCGTATGCGATGAGTATAAATTAAGTTGATAAAGTTCACTTGACCTATGTAGCGATTCCGAGACAGGCAACTGCCTCACGAGCCAACGACTTTCCCTCAACTGCTCCGCTGTCCGCAGCGTTTTCACGCGCAGTTTGTTAGCAGCAACAACAACACCATAAACAACAACAATAAACAATACATAGTACAAAGTCATTTTTCACAAGGCGACAACAATGCTAAATAAATAAAATAAATAAGAAAACTGTCAGGTGCCGTTACGGCGGCCAAGGGGGCACGCCCACTACGCCCAACTGCTGCAGCTGAACTGAATTAAAAGTTTTAAATACATATTTACGAGCAAGTGACAAAAAAAAACACAAAAACAACGGGCAAAAACGGCCAAAAACACTCTGAAAAACAAAAAAACGTCGCGACGTCTAGTCAAATTGCAAATGATTTGACTGAAACCCAATCAGCGGGTGGTCAGTCGAGTGGGGGATGGGGATTGGCAAGGGGGGGGGAGGTAGGATTTGTGTGGAGCGTCTATGTCAGTGTTACTGACTCTGACGGGGGCCATTGACACATGCCAACAAAAAACGCACAAGGCTAAAGGGAAACTTTTTTTTTTTTGGTATTAAATGCTCGTGCTAAAACTATTGAAATGCTAAGCTAGTTATTAACTTTATTAAATGAGTAAAATCAAATTAGTAACGAAAAAAATTAATAGAAGAAATAGATACAAGTATAATTTAATCGACCACGAGCTTAACGGATTAATTGCTGAGCATGCTCAGTTTACATATATCTGTTAAGCTTGTGCAATGTTCATCGAAATCCATAAATTACAGCAAATTAAATGGGATTATAGAGCCAAATATTTGTTACGCGGCAGCTATGTGGAATATTCTTGAGTTATGTATACATTATTTCAATCTTCATGTTGGATAAAGTAGAACAAAATTGCGTATAGTAAGTACAAAATACCCAATAGTACAAAACAATGCATATTTAAACTAAGCACTAGTGTATGAGAAATCTATAATAAATTCAGACGGCAAAATGTTATTCCCCTTTTATGTTAATTGTGTACCATTGAAGCATAAATTGGCGATTTTGAATTGAAATTGCGCTGTGGAACGCGCTCACAAAAAGGCAGCTGAAAACTATTTGCATAGGTCCGGTGCCTGGCAACATGCGGCAAAAACAGTTTGTTATTCAATGTGTGGTTAACTTTTGTTGCGGAAAGTCTTTAACGGCGCGGTGGCGTATGCGTAATATGTTTACAGGTAATTAAAATTTGCCGTGCTTAGCGTGAATGAGTTTGTGTACTAATGGGGTTGCGAGTGAGGCAGGTTGAAGTACAGTGTCTAATTTATTGGCAAGTGTCCAAGTGGAATGGCAATTCATCATGGCACGCAGCTGAAGTCGTATTCTACTTTAGCAACAAATTGTCGTTATTATCATCATAATGAGTATGATTATCATTATTAAGTATGGACATAATTTTCGGGTGCCAAAAACTTTTGGCTAATGGCTTCAGTGTAAACTTATTCTTGTTGCCATTTGGCTTAGGCGTAAGCCTTGGCATTGGCTTCAGCTTATGGTTTGGGCTTGGCAAAACCAAAGCACTTTTCCTACAATATTTTACAACTAATTAGGGATAATTACCAGCCATTACACAAAAGGATTCCCAGTACGGCGGAAAGTGGAAAGTTGAAGATAACTGACAGACAGTCTCACTGACAGACGCATATTGGGCGTGGCTGCCTTTTCTATACAGGCCCTGTAATTTGGACCACCTCAGTTATTATTACTGAGCCGCTGGCAGAGCGCATCAAGCATCCCCGAAACGCCCGCGACTGACGCCACAGAGAGGCGCTGAGACATGGAAAACAGCTCGTTTGTCAGTAGATATGGGAGCAAATGTCAAAGTGTCAGCCATCTCATGCTGTTCACAATAGTTGTCATTTACTTGTGTATACATGTCCTGGGTAGAGCTATAAAGTCGAACAGATGGTTATGAATACATTCAGCACGGTGGATGCATATCAAATGCATATGATTATTAAGTTAACTTCAGATTTGGGTCGTGGTAGAAATTTAAATTTTCGTTTGCTTAACTTTCTGAGTTCTCTGTTCGCTTTTCATTGTAAGTCGCTACGAGAAGTAATTTAAGACATACTTTAAATGACTCGAATTGTATATATATATTTTTTTTACTCTTTTTTATTGTTGTTATAATTATTTTCAATATTTTCAATATTGCTATTATTTTTATATACAAAACCCATCCATTAACTTAATGCTTCTTAAATTTGATTGGTTCTGTTTAAAATGGACTTCATTTCATTTATTTAAGGTATTATTATTGCTGAGCTGCGAAGAGGGTATCTCCTATTCGAACTCCTACAAAAAGGAATATTATTATATTTTATTGTGATACGATTATCTGGCCACAACTATGGCATTAGATTAGATGAAATGCTAAAGGATTATCGGATTTTTGTAGCAAACAATGAAGTGCCTGCAATAGGATTAGGGCATGTTGAATGTCCAGGAGGTGCCCAGGCACAAATGGGATTTACAGTGGCACAAATAGCATCAATAACTAAGCAAAATAACAGTAACAATAATATTATAGTATGTACGAGGAGCACGCCCACGCACTCGCAGCTTGGAGTCCGGAGCTTGGACGCTCTAAAGCTGTGAAAAATAGTTTCCTTTAGTTTTTCGCATGCTCAGACTCTAAGATACAAACATGTGCATGTGTAGGCGTGTGTGTGTGTGTGTGTGTCTGTGCTTTTGTGTGTAGTTACCATGTTTTTAATCCACTTGAAGGCACTTAAGTTAGCTTTCCTTGAGAGCCGCATAGTGTGTGTGTATGTGTCTGTGTGTGTGTGTGTGCGTGTTTGGTGTGTCGAGTACTTTCAGCTTGTTCAAATTCATAATTCCTATGAATATGAAAAGAAGAGTGCACGACTAGAAGATAATCTGTACTTACCTGAAATAGCTAACAACAGCTTTCCTTCCCTCAGATGAAGGTTCTATAATGAGTTTTGCATTATTTAGTTAATTGCTTTTCAACTTTTAGAATCCAGTAAGGACTTGTAGAAACCACAAAAAATTAAGATTTGAACTTTTATGAAAGAAACAGACATACTTGAATTCAAAACAATTGCTGAAATGGGCTTGGATATATTTATCACCTGTATAATATAGAGGTTCAGTCCAGCCGACATCTTGATCAGGAATATGCAAACTTGAGGGCGTCCAAGATGCCTCCTTTAAGGCGGTACACATTTCATGACTGCACTAGAATACCCTTTGTAGGCATGACTTTGAGATAAGGTAAACAAAATGTTTCATACTTTTCTTAAAAGCTTGCCATACCCTAACTAATTATATTTGGCAGCCTTGCAGAAGGAAAGTTAAACCTAAAAGCCATCTCGACAAGCGTCCTGTTTAATTCATTACTTTTTCATGAGGGCAACTGACCAAAGCTTGGGATCATATAATATCACTGCAAGCCTTTTTGGCTGCACTTTGGAAATTTTATGTGACAATTCTTAAGTTATAAAATAAAACTCTTATATATAAAGCTACAATTTCGACAGTTTTTTTTAGATAATTAAATGCGTCAATTATTTAACTTTCAGAACATTTCTGAAGAATTTACAGTTTTTCGATTAAAACAACATTGCTGTATGATAAGTTAAATTTTATTAAATACAGTAAACTGAAAAAGCGTATGGACTTAATGGAAATGTTGTTGTTGTTGTTGTTGGGACGAACTACGCAAACTTTGTTAATATTCACACTTGATGGAAATCATTCACGCCCTTAACTCGGTTCGGTTGCATGCCCAAGGATAATCTAATGAATACAGTGTACTCGTAAATGCGTGTGCGTAAACTATAACAACAATAATAACTACAATGAGTTCGCAGCTTCTCTATTACAGCCATCACCCCAATTCCAAACGCCCCTTCCACAGTGCATAGATTAGGCAGGCAGCCAGTTGCTGACTAAGCGAAAAACTTCTAACAGCGACACACGTCTAAGATTACACACGCCTCCCTCCCCTGTTTCGATCAGAGCGCCGACATTCATTCCGTTCGATGCTGCGCCCGGGGAAGGCGGCATGCCCGGTTGGGGTAGAGTGTGCGGAATGAAGCCAAGAACAAAATGGCGGCGCACGTTCAACGCTTCACTTAATTAAGCGCCTTTTTGTCTGCTGTAAGTTGATAATTGAGGTTTTGCCGGTTTCCAGTAAAAGTTAATGCCCCCAACAACCCAAAATAGGAAAAGTGGTACAACAAAGGCGCTTACGGCTACATTGCGGTCTGGATTGGGGGCGATGTGGAGGCGGGTACTGCCTGTGCCAAAATAAAAGGTGCCCTAACCAAAGAACAAACAAAAATAAAAAAAAAAATTAAAAGAAAACAAAAAAAACGGCTTCCTTTGGTTAGTCACAAATGAAATACCCTCTTTCAATCAACAGTTTTTAACCCATTTTTTGCGATAGTGGGAACAAATTTTCTAAGCCCGGTAGAAGACGTTTCTAAAAAGTTTTCTCTTAAGATAAAAAAATAGTTTTTTATAAAACACTTTTCAAAATAACTTCATTTTATATAACACTTCAACTTTTGTCCGATCTGTCAGATTACTCACAATAAACTAACTTAAGAAAAATTGTACATTAAGGAAATAAGCAATAAATAAGTTAAATAAAAATTATAAAATGAATAAAGATGAGACATGCGTTTATTCACTTCACTATTGAAGATAGTCCAATAATCCATATATTGGGAGATAGTTCTTTTGCCTGTTATATTAATTTGCACAACCATATTATACTCCTTCATCCGTTTGCAAATCGTAAGAAAAAGTGGCAAGCCTCAGCAAATAGATGGAACAAGAAACAATTTGAAGCAAACGGCGTCAACGAAACAAAGAATTTCAGATAAAGAAAATGAAGTCACGAGCCAAATTCTAAGTGAGACAAGCCCCCAAATACGAAAATGACAGACAATGCTTAACCTGAGGCAATTTGATCTGGCATTGGCACAATGCGCAAAAGCTGAACGAACAGCTTAAATCAATCAGATTGCAGCTGAACAGTCATTGAAAAAGTAATTATTAGTTTAAAAAAACCACACTTCGTGAACGAGTATAAATATAATAATGTTTGTGCGTTTAAAAGTATTTATGGCTGATAGATTCTTTAATAAGTCTTTAAGAAGGATAGTTCTTAAAATCATAGAGATATCTAATAAAAGTGTTCTAAAGCAATACCTACTGATTTTTAATTTGAAGCTATCAAAAACTTAAAAAAAATAAAGGTAATAAAAGTTTGGAATTGTTTACGAGAGTTTGCACTTTAAAATGCATAACCTTAGCTCTTTAGTCTTTGAGATCGACAGGGTCCAGTGTACAGATAAACGGCTTTAGCTAGATGGCAACTGTTGATGCTGTAAAGAAGATATATATTTTATTAGTTCGAAAATACCTCGTTCTGCCTTTTCATTTTTCCTCAAGTGACTAAAACCTTAAATAAATAGAGGATATAAAAAGAATCTAGTTTCTTCTTGATTCACTTTTTATTCAGAGCTGCATTTAGAACATGTTTGTGGTTGATATATGAAAAGTATGGCTTAGTCCGAGTGCACACGAATTCGCACAGCAGCATCAGGATCAGCAGTCGCACCAGGACCAGCAGTCGCAACAGGCAAAGCAGGTTTTTTCTCTAGCAACTAGCAACGAAATGTTTGCATTGCAAGGTCGACGGGAAATCGAGCAAAAACAAAAAAATAACGAAGCGAAAAAAAACCAGCTTTAAATCTCAGGCTAAACTGAACGACTCTATTGCTGCGGCAGGCGCCATAAAAACATAATCCACATAAAGCTTTTAACACACACTCACACACACATATCCACACACCGTGGGAATAGCTGTGTTTGTTATATAAAAATTGCTGGCTCTTAAGCTGCTGTATCATTGCGTATCCGCCGCGTTGCCCACTGACCAACATCAGTCGCAGCAGCAGCAGCAGCCTTTAACCTGGTCAACCATTTTAGCTCTATTTACCCAGCAGTTTTTGCAATTTAAACAAGCTACTCGCTCCACCAGCCCGCATGAGCCCGTCGAACTGTCGAATGCTCTCGCTTTTAATTGAATGAAACTTAAAAAAAATAAAAAAATAAAAAGTATAAAAAGAAATAATGCGGAAATTTAAGACTGAAATTAAAATAGCTCTGTGCTGTGTGAACTGTGGGATAAAAATAATAGTCATTTTTTAAGCTATCTCCAAGCTGCTCGTTCGCGCATATTTTTTTGAAAATGCATCTAGCGAGGACTTTAACGCAAAGTAAACAAAAGATGAACTTGTAATTAGTTAAACTATAAATTAAATCATGAAAGTTTTCCGTATTATGAAATGATTCTTGACGCGTTTAATTGTCAACTATATTTTTAGAAATTAATAATTTATTTATAGTTAATTATAATAAGCTATAAACTTGGCTTTCTTTATAAAGCAATGGCTAATTGGGCCTTTGGCTAAGACAACACTTAATCTAATTATATCAATTTAATTATGTAGATTAACGGTTACTATTTGAGTATACAAAATTGAAAATTCAAATTGAAATTGAACTCTAATGTATGCAGACCCCAAAGGGTTTGAATAAGAATTAAGAATTGTTGCAGTCTTTTGACGGAAAAGTCGATGCTCAGCTGTCCAGCCTGGTTTAATAGTCATATTGAATTTTTTAGAAAAAAATAATTTACAATACGAAAATTCTTAATCTAAATCAACAAATATCTTTTAATTTTTAACATACTGCTCATTAAAGATACTCATATGTATATAAATTAAACAAAATAAAGTTTATATATTTTTAAAAATTTTATTTATCAATTGACTGAAAGTTTTCTAATTGGAACTTAACTTAAACCTAAAAGCTAATATTTGTTTAGAAACGTAAGGCTTGAAAAAAAATTATTTTGTGTTCACTGCAAATTTTAGATGAAAGAGCATTTCCACCCACGCTCCAATATCCAAAAAAAAAAAAATAAAAAAATAAAAACTTTCAACTTTCAGTTCAATTTATTTTTAATCCAATAAAAATCAGCAAAGTGCGAGGCGTGCTGGGGCGAAAATGTTTCGGATAGGTGAATTTGGGCTGGAGAAAGGGGCGTGCTCCAGGCGGGCTGGCCAGTCAGATTATTGAGCGTCAAAGGCTCTGATTGAGCTACGTGTTGATGGGCTGCCAGCTGGTAAGCTGAAAAGGTGTATGGCGTCCAGTGCGTTGTGCGTCAATGATAAAATGCGCAATATTTCGAAGCAAATATTTGCAAGACACTTTAATTTACCACACAATGTGCTTCGAAACTGTTGACAACTAAATAATTTTTTTTTTGGTTGTGCTTTTTGTGTTTTCCTTTTCGGAAGCCTGAAGTATTGCATGAGCTTTTCATGCTTCGTGCGCCGTGAAACGAGATACCCATACACACACTCACACTCATACACACACACACACACACACGCACACATTTGCTTGTTACCCACGCCAAGTATGTGGAAAATGAAACAACTTGGACGAGGTTGGGGGCGACTTCGAAGAGGAAAACGAGAATTCAGCGCACATCGATGCCAGGGCAAAAGTTACTACTCGGATAACACAAAACAAAACTGCCATTAAATATACGAGACCTACACACACACACACACACAAACACACCTTGTTGATGGTTACAACCGCAAACGTCACTCTTGGGTGCACAATACAAGGTAGCCTCCTGTGCCGAGGCTGCTGTGGGCATTGTGGGAGTGTTAGCGCTAGATTTGAAAATACTGTTCTTCCTTTACCGCCACTTTCTAGCTTTCATCTTTCGCTTCTGCCACACTCTCGCTCTCACTTAGTTTTGTTTTTACAAATTTGCCATGCGACAGTTTTTCTTTTGATTCTTCTGTGGCTGCTTTGGTGGCAGGCTACAATAAATTATATGCCGTTTTAATCCTTTGATACCCTGCAGAAGTGTGTGCAACCACAGGATATAAGGTATGCCGATCCTAGAAATCATCTTCTCTTTCTATCTTTTTCACCTTTTATATGAACCTACGATTTCTTACATTTTTTAAGCCAAACGATAAATTTGATTTTTTCCAACAATTTTTATCATATAGAATGTCATAAATACTTAACAGGTTTTTTTATATTTTTGATTTATTCATTTATTATTGTGATCAAGGAAAGCAGAATTTTATAGAAAAAACTATTTGTAGTATATAATGAGAAAAACACTAATTTCATATTTAATTCATATTTAATGTCGCATCAAGTATTTTAATATTGTCACACAGCGACATGACATGTCATGCGAAGAATGCTGCAAGATGAATCGTCTAAGATTTAATAAAATGATTTTTGAAAACGTTCCAATCTGGAGCCAAGCTGCTCTGTATTGTTGTACAAGCTATGTAAATTTGTACTTATCCTTTGACATTCGCGGCAGTTCTAGTAGTTGTTGGGGCCGAAATTAATTGGCTGTGATTGCATATATTTATATTGTTATATAATGTATAAAGTATATTTATATAGCTTCAGGTATATGAAGCATTCTCTTTTCGTTGCCCGAGTTTTAAAATTGAGTTTATTGGGAATTTCATGCGCTCAATGAATGGTAAAAAGCAGAAGCAACAATCGCCCATTGACATTCATTGAATGCGAAGAAAAGCTTTTAAAATACAAGGGGGTCGCAGCTTTCACCCTGCACTCACCCCTTTTGGCCGACGCAATTGTCAGCCAAGTGAATTTAAGTGACAGCTGTCTTTGGCAACAGCGCGAAGTGCCCAGGTTCTGGCTGTCATCGTTGCTCTTCATGGCAACTAGTCAGGTGCTGTTGTCCTCTGCTCGCTCAGCCAGGCTGTCTACCCCTTGCCGCCGCGTCCTTATGCCTCGTGCCCTGCGCCGAGCGTTCTGGTTGTTGTCTAGGGTCCTGATGCGTGTGCAAGTCAAATTATGTGGAAATAAATTATGGCCCGCACGCTGCGACCAAAATGGCAAGAAAACGTTGGGTAAAGCAAACGCAAGAAAGGCAACCCTGCGCCAGCAAAGGCAACAGGCAGCGCACAGCAGGACTCGCACTTGGACTCATTAGCTGGCATCAGCTAAAAACAAAAGCCAAATGCGGCACATTATTAATATTTGTGCGCATTTCGCTTTCGCCATTCCCGTCAATTTGTAATGGATTAGCTTTAAATGACTTTTACCCCACACGCGCTCACAACACACACACACACACAAATAATGAACGGTTCATACTTCATTTGCCATTCTGCATGCCATCCACATTGCGCATACGCCGTGTGGCACCGTGATTTATATGCTCAATTAACAGCTCGATTTGCAGGCAGTCAAATGGCCAAATTATTTTCATAGCCCCCTCTTCAAACGATATCCAATAAGCCAGCCGGAAAACTCTTTTCAATTAGACGCCTTCACAATCAGTTCAAATTTTGTATTTTACAAGCAGTTCACATGCACAACGAATGCAAATTTAAATACATCCCATTTCATGCTACTTTCGTAATAAAAATATGTTTGCGGAAGTTATGGACGTAAATATGGTATTATATTAAATAAATACTTTTAAATATTAGTGATACATTTTTTAATTGTAGATTTTAATCATACTGTGTATAAATTAAATTCAGAGCAGAGATTCAGAAAAGTAAAATAAAAACCATTTCCGAAAGGTCGCGGTGTCATTATTAAACAATTTTATGAATTTTTTTTTGCTTGGTTTTTAATTTGCATTAATCTTTGTAACTATGATGTACTTTTGGTGAAAGCATTTGCTTGGCGACCATATAAAAAAAACGCTCTTAGCTGCAAAATAAAGCAACAGAGAATTTAGAATTTTAGAATCATTTAAAAATCCGATAATAGCTATTGTGTATTTAATATCAAAATTTCAGACTATAGAAAAATTATAAACAAACCTTAACGGACACTAGTATTACGCTGGAATTAAAAGTACCATGTTTTTGTGTTCAAATTACCTGTTGGTTTTTTAAAACCATAAATAGAAAGCAACAACTTACTTGCTTTTTTTGCACACTCTTAATAAAGGGTCATCTTACTTATTACGAAGTTATTTTAATATATTTAAGTAGTACGCTAGTCCTTTATTGAGGCCGTGCTTGAGGCGGCTCTTAGTGGCGTTTAGCCAAGGTGCTGCCTGTTTGTTTGGCTCTTGATTCTTGCCTAACAGCTACTTAGTGTCCTATTAAAGTGTTTCCTTCACTTTTGATTACCGCCTTGTACGCTTTTGCTGTCGCCTTTGTCTTCCTATTTCTTGTATACTTTCGAGTTGCTTTGACTTTTGCCATTCCTTTTTTTAATTCTGCAGAGAAACAAAATAGCAGCATTAACTCCCGCGAAAATCGCAACTTTCTGTTTTCCTTTCATGGCTCCATTTCGTTCATGTTCTCCCAACTATATATGCACATAATAAGTACTCAAATCTCATAACGAAAATCTTTTTATACTCGTCCACGAAGAGAAAAGAGTAAATTGGATTTGTGCAATGTCCATCTGTCTTGAGATCTTGAAACTTGGAATATTTACTCATGATAACCCGGGCCAGATGAAGTGTTCAGATTTTTATTGGAAGTTTAAAATTGAGAAATATTTTGACATGTAAAGCTCTCACATCCATATGCCACATTTTAAACTCCCATAACTTTGTCAAAACTGAACCGATTTTCATGTCTAATGGCACTTTGGTCATGGTTTGTACTCTAGATTGATTCTGCATTTATTTATACTTCCATATAATCCTAGTGTACACGTTTTGATTGTTATAACGCTGTGGACGAGTATTGCGCTGTCGGTTACACCCGACTGCAACGCTCTTACTTGTTTTTCATATGCCACTTAATCTCGTTACGCTCAATTGCTGTGGCCGCCGAGACGAGTTGCATTAACGAATGCGATTACAAATTCGAAAACGAATACATGTGCGGATAAGACTTGGGTGTAAGTGCGAGTGCGAGTGTACGTACACAAAAGTTCCATGGCATGTGCAATTGGCCATCGACTTTTCCATTTTAATATCTGTTTTTCTAGCGAACGCTCACCAAATTCGCTGTCCCGTTGGTATTTTTTCTCCTCGCTTTTCAAGCAATCTCGGCTTAAGCGCCCGATGAAACAAAATCTGTGGAAATGTTGAAGTACCGTGTGCTCGACTAAATAATACCGTTTGAAGTCAATAAAACAAATATGAATGTGTTTGCGAAAACAGATCAAATGCGAAAAGTACAACGACCATAAAATAAAATCAATTAAATATACATTTTTATATACTCAAAGAAGAGTCAAGAATCTTTATTTCGAGAATATTTAATCTATGCTCTTATTAAAAAATATTTAAAAGTTTCATTTTCATTTTAGTGTACAATTTTTTTCTTTTAGACAAGAAGTCGTTTTTTTAATGGTTCCTTTGTTTAAGGATAAACTGTTTTCTGAGTGTATTAATGTGACTTTTCATGTCTGGGCAACTGGCGTACAATATACACAATATATATTCTTAAAATATGTACATATGTAAATATGGCCATTGAGGATCAGAGTACAAGATTTATACGTGAAAATATTATATACCCGTTCGGTAGTGGTGTGTACGAGAAGATATCCTGCCATCAAATTGGTGGATGAAAAATTTCTACACTCAGTAGTGGTTGTGTTAATGTGACCATGGAGGACTGCGGGCACAAAGCCGAGCACGAACTGAGACAACTCGAAGAAATACTTTGCTTATACTTTGCCATTGCCAATCCACTTAGTTCGACAAACATTTGCACAAACCCAATTCACACTTCATATTTATATGCATTCAAGCAGTGTTAATGTGACTATGGAGGACTTGAGCAGCTCGAGAACGCGGTCAAAAATAATGCTTTCACACAATTCAGCCGCAGCCCAATATGCACTTTATATGCTGTGACTAGAGGATATACAAATATGAAACGGATGCGCTGCGCAAAAAGAGATTCGGATAGGAATACAGCTGCAGCTGCGGATACAGCTACAGAATACGAAATGCACCCATCCACACACACACATACACACATAGACACATACACAGATGCATTGCTGATGGCCGCCATTACAGTTAAATGCTTGCTGCAGCTTCTGGAGCAGCCCCGTCATCATGGTCGTGTCAAAGACAAAGTAGCTGCATTCTGTTGTTTCCAAGTGGCTATATATATATATATATATATATATTTAAAGAATTGAGAATGATTGCGAAAATGTCAAATGGCTGACGCTGTCCGCCGCTTGAAATGCTCAATAAAATTCATGACCTGCGAATTTACAACACGGCCTTAAACTTTACGAAACTTTAATCAGCCATGGAGCACACACAAAAGCCACAAAAACCAAATGAAAAACAGAAAACCAGTGAACACGACTATGAATGCTTTTGGGCAAACAATGCTTGACCAGGAAATACTCTACATCCAGTTTGAAATGTTGCACGCCAATTTTGTGCTTATATCGATGCGCAAATACACGCAAGAACCCGGTTTATATCTAATAGTGAGAATTCTCAGCTACAAACCGTGTGCTAAACTCAAGTAGAAGCAGTATTTATTTTTTACATATTTTTCTTGCATATTATTTAATAAGTATGAAACATTTCATAATGTATTAATCACCATAAAGTTTCATACAAAAGAACAAAGTTCAGTTTCGTACTTCAAATAAGCATTATACTTCTTAGATTCTGTACTCCCTTTACGTTATTTTTAAAAATAAAAGTCTGTTGTATGTCTGAAGTTAAGAAATGTTCCCATTGGCCTCATTTTGGCAATGCTTGTACTTGTTGAAGGTATTTTATTTTTCTTGACCAATAATTTGAATAGTTCAAACGGTCGCATGAGCTTAGTTCTGCCAGCTAATGGGTCCAGGGTATTTAAACAGAAAACCGGAAAAATATGAAATGTTGCAACCAGAGATTTATATAACGATAGAAAGCCAAATGGCCTGCACACCAAGCGATTATGCACTTGTGTTGCATTGTTGAACGTAGTTAGCATAAGGTGTGCTACACAACCAACACCTGCCCTCACCCCTCCCTCGGCTCATTTCAGCTTTGATGATGATGACAATGTTGATGGTTCTGTTGCGTGTTATCGAATGGGGCACATTTATCAACCAAAGGCAGCAGAGCGAAAAATTAAAAAAAAAAAAATGTATCTTAGAATCAACAGATTTAATCAGTTGTTCATCATTCCAACAGGATACGCTTAACTAATTTGTGCACTACTCTTATAGCTATAAGGTAGATGAAATTGATAAGATTGCGATATAGGAAAAACTCCTGCGACATATACAGCTATGGAAACGGTTTAATTTTGATATGGCGTTGGATGTCACGGATTTGAGAAGTGTGCGAAACACAAATCTTTTTTTATTACTGGAAAGAATTTTTTAATTTGAGCCACCGTTTTATCAGTTTTGACCATACGCAAAAAAAGTTTATTTTTTTTTTCGCTCGCTTTTTTCCTTTTAGCTTATTTTGCAGATTATCAGAGGGTATCTTATAGTTGGGCAACTTTGACTAGAGCACTCTTACTTGCTATAAATGTGTACATTCGAAATAAAGTTTATAAATCATCGGATTAAAATGAGAATGGGCATCGAGCATTTATTGGCATTAACCCGAGTTTGTCGACTTCGTCGGCGTTGGAGCCGCTGCTCGTTAATCTTAGTTAGCCATTGCCTGGCTACACAAAGCAGACCTCCAAGTGCCGCCAAGTGCCACGCCCACTTGTCGCCCTTTACCCCAACACGCTCACTTGAGATTTTTACAACCTCAACAATTTAAATTCATTTTCATTTGTGGCGAAACTCGTCGACCCTTTGAGTTGGCTTTAAAAGCCATTCATTTGACATATATTTACAAGTGTCGTCGAGTGAAGTACAAAGTACAATTGCAGATATCTGGTAAAAAGCACAACATTTTTAAATATATATTTATCATGAAAATACTGAGGTTAGTTTTTTTTTAAAATTTAAAAAAATTCTTCAATAAATATAATCAAAATTAAAACTTAAGATCTGTAGAAATACTATATGATTTTTATTGGAATGCTAATCGCTGAAATATAAATTGAGGTTCATTTTAACCATATGAAGATGTGGCCCTAGCACTAATCAAGTGCATGAGAACGAGAAATATTTTGAAATGTATTCTTGAAGTATCAAGTTTGAGACCCAGTAATTATATTAACCTTCCTACTTCCTAGACAAAAGTCAAAAAAGAAAAACACACTTTGTGATATTGACAGACAAATATCCAGTTAAAGACCAAATACCATGGTATTAGTGAATAAAGACCATTGAAACACACACTTTGTGATATTGAAAGATTTCTGTGTCTCTTATTCATTTGATGCCGCTTTGAATTCACCTATGCGGAGTACTGAATGAGCATTGATTTTGTTATTTATGCATTTTATTTAATGGATTTCTTTGAATTTCCATGGAGCTCAATGCATGTACGCCACCAGCTCCGCTCCTCTGCCCCTGGCCCCGGTTCATGAGAACCAAATGTTCGTTTTGGTTTCCGTTTCGGTTTCGGTTTCAGGACAAGATTTATGTGCAGTCAACTCAAAGCAGCAACCCACAAACAGATACAATGGCCAAGCTGATGGCCAGTCTCAATTTGTATCTATGTATCTGAATCTATGCTTGCCAATGTGTGTGTGTGTGTGTGTGTTGGTGCATATTTGAACGAGTCAGCATATTTAATTTAATCGCTATGCCATTACACAGTTGGAGAATTGTCGCCCAGCTCACCAACTGCCTTCAACTTTTTATTGAGCCTGGCCCCAAAAGGCGTAATTTTGGTTGCCCGGAAGTGGAATGGATTCAGTTCCAGTTCAAGTGACAGTTCCAGTTCTGGTAGCAGTCACTGGCCATGCCTGATTATGTTGGGCCGGCCTTGTTATTGTTTGTTTTATCATTGAATTGCTTTTGGCACAAATATTATGATTACTGGAACGAGTTTGGGCCCATTAGTTCGTCTGTGGAGGGATGGTGTGTGCCACGGGTCAACGAAAACATTTGGCATGGCCTATATTGTTTTCGGCTTTTGGCTAAATCATTTAGTTGTTGTAATGGATGTGGACTCAACTTCAACTCGACTGTTTGTGCTTTTGACAGACAGTTGCAAGTGGCAGTGGCAACAGCGTCCCGCAAGTGATTGAATAGCTCCACGGCTCCAGAACCTTTGATATTGGCTACGTGCCCCATTTGCCAACATACCACTTACCATTAACCGCCTAGTGTTGAGCCTGTTGGCTTTGTTTTTAGCTTTTAGAAACATCAATTGATTAGTTTCCGAGTCGCATTTGATTGATGACACCTGCCACCGAACAAGTCCAGGCACAAGTGATTATTTCCACTCCTCCCCTCTCCTTCTCTCTCTCTCTCTCTCTCTCTCTCTCTTTCACTCCTTCACTTGTAGCTGTTGATTGGTACTCGCATGAGTACTTACATAACTTATGCACTCTTCAATGCATCTCAATCTATCAGTAACACAAGCTACAATCACATTAATTGCGTTGCCTATTACATTTACAATCTTCAATATTTGTACTTTTTCCACAATTTTATTCATCCCGTTCAATGCTAATTAGATTAAAAAAATTAAAAATTGAGAATCATATTTTTGAATGCTAAAATCAAATGAAACTTTCCATTCGAATTTTCAAATCGCGTTTTTTTTACGCAGGTCTACAATTTTGTTTCTTTTCTGGTTATGCAAAAACTTCATTTCGGTCCTTTAAAAAATTCATCAATGCAGATGCAAATTTATGCCATCACTTAAAATTGCTTTTTTCACTAGATTGTTACCTCTTGTAGAGGTGTTTTTATTTGATAGTTCATACAGAGAAAAAAAAATCACGTAATCCATACTTAAACAAAGCTAATGAAGTAACAAAATTTAAAAATTAATTTAATTTAATTGATTTATCATTAGTTGTGTAAATAAAAAGTGAAAGTCTTTATGAGCCAAAGGCCACTTAAGCGTTTTCAATAATTTGAGGGCCACCCTCTACATAGATTGCGCATACGCCACGTGTCGCGCGTTGGACGCTTTACAGAACACAATCCCCAGTAAAGCTAGCCATTAAATTTGGCGTTGAATGGTATCAGCACACTGTTTCAGCCAGCAGCTTTGGCTATTTATTTGCTTATTTTATTTTATTTTATTTTATTTTATTTATTTTAGTCTTTTTTGGTTTTTTGTTACCAATTTGCCATTGAGCCAGCGTTGTGTGGGACTTATCGGGGATAAGCATCGGCGTCAGGCCAATTGTCTTGTCTGCCAGTTGCAGCTTTTGTAATTATTTGTCGCAAGGATCAGTTTCAGTTTCAGTTTCATCTCAGTTCGTAGCCGAGCACAGTTTTTAATAATTTAATATATATTTATTTGTGCAAAGGTCTTAGATAAATATATACATACATATGTACATATATTTATGTGTATGTGTGTACATCTATTTGTGTATATGTGTGTACATATGTTTTCCATTTCGAAACAAAGTGTTAATTGTCATCTTTAAATGTTGACACTTGACACTTGGATAAACCCCCTTTTCTACCCTTGCAGAAGGTATTACAATTTTTTAAAAACTAAAACTCGACAATGCAAATTAAACTGGTAGAAAACTACGAATCTCAATGCTTACCTGGTTATAGTGTGTCCTTAAGTCGAGTACTCTCCAGCGAAGTGTTTTAATTATATTTGTTATGTTATTTAAAGTTTTGTTGTTCAGTTCATTGTTGCGACCTCTTAATTTGGGCTTTGTATTTAATGGTTATGGGCCACGCATATGGAATGCCAATAGAGATTGGCTTCAGTTCTGGCCATTTACATTTGATTTGCGCCGCAGTCGAAGCCCTTCGCTTTTGGCTTTGTCGAGCTGCGTGCCTGGCGGCAGCTGTTAATCCGGCAGTCAAATTATATTCAATTGAAGAAGCCATTGGCTTTGGCGCTCATCGATTGGCTTAGTGATTGGTCTTGGGATTGCTTGTGGGCTTGGCATTGGGATTGCTCATTTACTGCTGTGGCAACATCAAACGGATTTTCGCACTATCACCAGCAGTGTCGCCAGCATTCACATCCCCATTCGATGAGCAGCTCATTTATTCTTGCCCGGGCTCCACTCGGGGCTGCTCAAGTGTGTCCTTGTCTCGGATGAAGAGGATGAGTGCATGTGAAGTGGCACACTCTTCTAGTGTGTGTGTGTGTGTGTGTGCGTGTATGTGTGCGTGCGGCTGCCACTTGACGCAGACACATGTGTCTCTGTTATAATTTTTGGCCATTTTGCTTATTGCTGCTGGTTGCCTGCTTGTCTCGTCAATGGGTATGTTCGAGTTGTTCCTATCATTTGGTTATTCAAATAAATTTGCTGATGCGCCATTCGAATACATAGTCGACACACACACACACACACGTGTCTGACGAGAATGTGCGCACATAAAAGATAATGAAAGTGTTGGCCTGCCCCACGGGAACTTTATGTGGATCGCAGCGCGCTTTTGCAAGTGTGCAATGAAATGTTGTTGTGTGCACAGGTAGTTTCCATGTGTGTGTGTGTGTGTGTGTGTGTGGGTGTGAGTGTATTGCAAGAGCACTCTAATACATGAAATGGCTTTCACTGGCACCTGGATGCTAATCAGCGTACATTGACTCACAATCAAGCTGCAGTAAATTAATTCAGCGCACAGTGGTTCGAAAGTATATAAACGGAATCTCTTTCTACTTGTGTATACAAATATAAAAATAGTGACAGCAGACGATATTAAACAAATTAGTGCACTTAAAACAACCAATCCAGCTCCAGTCGGGACTGACCAACTAGGAGATACCCTGTACCATTCATTAATCAATACCTGTAATTTGCAATTTAAAAAGTGCATCCAATTGTGTGCAAGTACCTAATGCATAATCGCCTCGAAAAAAAAAAACGGGAATGGCTTTTAATTTTTTACTGCTGCTAATTCGAACAATCATTTGAATATATGACCTACAACAATTGGATAAATTTAAACGATTTGCTGAACAAAAATTAACTCAAAATCTAAATAACTAATTCCGCAAGCCTTATTTTGAAATCAATTACGCCATACTGGCGTTTTCTTGTAGCGTGCACATTGATCCTCAATATTGGACAGCATGCGTCTGGGGCCAGTGAAGACCGGTTTGGAGCCTGCACCCAGCCCCGATTTGAGGCCAACACTTGCGGCCGATTTGGGAACAGTTTTGCGATCACCTTTGGCCTTATTTTCATTTCCGTGAGGCTTGCCGCCTTTATTAGCTGATTTCTTCAGCGACTTTCCAGTTTGGGTACTGATTGAGCTGCAGCTGCGCAGCGATGACGAATCGGTTGACGAATTGCGAAATATTTTCCTTGGCACGCTACCAAATGAATGGGATTTCTTTTGGCACAATTGCAGCGGCCCTGGCGCATTGAATATATCCTTGAACAAGGCATCATAGTTATCGAGATTTTGCTCCTTAGTTCTGGCTGCCAGTATATTGTCCATGCTCTGCTCAAAAGCTTCCTGATTCACTCTTTGCTTGTGCAGCTTTTCCAATGCTCGCTTCTGTAAATATCGACTCGGTTTTTAACACTGAAACCAAAGCTTTTCCCTGTAAATCACTTACTTTGGCACGCATGCGAATGTTAATGGTTGTGGAATATACAATCGAACAAGCCAAAATCGTGAATGATATCCACAGAAAACGATGAGAGCCGAACCCTAAGGCCACATACACGGCGTACAGCTTCAATAGTAACCAGCACAGGGTCGGCCAATTTGAACAGAAGTAAGTCATCTTGATAGCCGTTTCGGTGGTGATGATGGTTTGATAACTCAACATTTTAAAAATTTTCGAAAAGTCAGAAGAAAATGAATTTTACGATCAATAAAAATAGTCCTTTAGGAGTTTCGAGAAATTTTTAAAATAATTTATTCCCTATCTTGATTTTACTACACCGAACTCGATGAAAATTAAAATAATAATGAATATATCAGAAATGTGAGCACAAAGCTAGTAAGGTAAATTGCAAAAGCCTACTGAGAATTGAAAATTATTGTAATATTTGTTTTGTTTTGTTTGTGCATTTTAGACACAATCTGAATTTTTTCAATTTATTTTATTTCTTATTTGCACTGAGTTAGTTCAATTGGTTTTTGATCAATTTGATAAAGTTCATTTTCATATTTATAATTTATAAAGTTTTAAATTAATTGCTTGCAAATGTTAAATTTACTTTATGTTAGTGCTCCAAAGCTAAGATAATTATTTTGTAGTTTTTGCTATATATATTTTAATGAGTCGTCATTGGCTTGACATTTTTTTAACAATTAGCAGTCTTAATTAGCTCTCCTTTTGGCTCTCTCTCTCTCCCCCCTCCGCGCTTTTCTCGTCACTTCATTTAGATGAAAGCAAAGATACACATTTTCCAGCTGTTTCGCTGGCATTGCATCATTTATTTTACAGAACATTTCGGGCAGCTTTCAAAGCCCCAGATCAGACTATACGACAACACTCCACCCACTACTTTCGCGCTCTCACTTGCACACACTATGTGCGTCTCTGTCGCCAGCTTGGTGTCTTTGCCACTGTTTGCCAGTTGCTCAATCGCAATTCCATTTGACGCTTTTGAACTACTCGGATAGCTTTGGCTGCTTTGGCTGCCACGCAAAGGCAAATATTTTGCTAAATAAATTGAATATCTCGCGGAGAATTTGCCTTTTGCTGCTTGCCATTGCGACGGTGGGGGTTGGGGGTTGGGGGCGGGAGGTGGCGGTGCGTGTGGCTGTGGCTGTGGCTACTCGGGAGTTGATGAAAGAGCATTACGACAACCATGAGAAATGGCAAAAACTTTCATTTGAGCAAACAAAAGCTGCAATTCTAATAAAGTCATGGTGTGGCATGCAACGGGCGAAACTTTGTTGTTGTCAAGCTAACTGTGAATATGCATATGCTCGATGCTATCTACGTGATTATGTGTGTGTGTGTGTGTGTGTGTCTGTGGGTATGGGTGTGGGTGGGCACGTTGTGGCCATAGTTAAGATAGCTCCTTTCCTGCTGCTGCTGCTGCTGCTGGACTCAGTTGTTTTTATTGTCCTGTACGTGCGCTCATATTTCACAGCTGCCACAGATTCGCCATTTCATTTTCATAACAAGACAATGAGAGAGGCCTCATAACATGACTCCAAGTGCCACCCGCCCACTCACACATGCCACTTCCTGACGGTCATTCTGGACACACAATTCTCTATAAGGCCCTGCATCATTTTGGTCACACAACCGGCCCCCTCGAGAGTGGTGCATAAATACTTTGTGGCTTGAGTAGCATATGAATACCGTTGCTGCTGTTGGACAATTGAACTGGCTGCCACGCCCACAGCGTACTCGAGCCATAAATGCGCATTCATTTGCATTCGACAAATGGCATTTTGCGGTTGCACTCACAAGTTCTTAATGAGCTGCACAAACGTTGCCATAGATACACACGCACACTCGCACACACACAACCACATGCTAAAGAGATTTCGCCAACAAAATCGCTTCAAGTGCCTGTTATTTGGTGGCAACAGCGACCGCAACAACAGGGTGGGTAACTGTGGTTCTTACGCACCACTTGAAAATATGCAAAGGATTTCACCCAAAGTCTAAGCGGTGCTTTGTCTTCTTGTTTGCCATTTTCTGTGTATAATTAATAAATAAATTGATAAATAACAGTTCTCGGTAGATGAGTTGTCGAAGGGTTTGAGATTAAGCCGATGGCCAAAGCAGGGAGTGCTAATTAAAATATAGTTAGGATGATAGTTTATAATTATATCCTACACTTTAAATAATTATAATTAATGAATTGATAAATATCATATATGTATACATAAATATATATATATATATATATAAATACGTGTGTCCAGGGTCGAAACTAAAATTGTCGGAAAATAGCTCGTCATAATATATGCAATAAAAAATATATGGAAAGCAAATACATTCCAACTGTTGTGTGTGGAAAACTGAAGCTTAAAGCTTCAGAATATATGTAATAAAATATTTAATTTCATGCTCGAAATATGGGTGGAAAACTGTCACTTAAATTTGCAGGAAAGCACTTGACATTGTATGTTGTAAAATTTGAATGCAGAGCAAATGCACCCACACGGGCGAAAGCCTGAGCTCTAAATTGAAGACAAAATTTGAAAAAAAAAAAAAAAAATAAATAAAAATAGTGAGGACAGCAGATTTTATTCATATTTTATATATCTTTTATATATTTATACTCCTCCGTTTTAATATATTAATAATATTAATTATTAATATATTAATAAATAAATAAATACATACATATAATAGATAAAAACAAATAAAGAATATTTAAAAAATCATAATAATATTAAAATAGTATGTAACACGCTGCTACTGCAGCCAAAATAGCGCAGTCTCTGACTGACTCTGATGCCAAATCAAATTTCAAATTTATGCTTTTCCAATTTATGCCTTGCAACTGTAGTAGATGTTGGAAAAACCGCTCTTGGTTCATTCAGCCTTGGCAAATCCATTGCAGTTTCTGGCTGGTGGTGATGCTGGCTTTTTGATAGAAGCAGCTTCCCTCGGGGATGCCAAGTGCACGTTTCCAGAGAAGTTCGCAAAGAGGAAATATGTGGGTGTGTAAGAATCACGTTGGCCGCAATTGGAATAGGAATTTTAGTGATTTTGTTGTTAAAGCTTTGAAAAAATATTGCAAACAATTTACCGATATTTTTGTGTATATTCAGCTTAATTAAAAACAATCAATATATAAATTTAACAGAACCATGTTCAAACAGAGTTTTCCAAAAAATCAAACTAAATTGAAATTAAAAGCCATAGGACCAAGCGTAGATATTCCATTAATTTAATTCTAGTTCGAAATTCATGTGAATTCAGCCTCAGCCCACTTGGTGATAATTGAAACAATTTCACATATGCTTGGATGTTAAGCAGACAATATGCAAAATAACACAACCTGGAATTTTGCATTCGTGCAATTAGCCAATCCACTTTCATACTTTGGCTTTTGCATTTGCTGGCGCAGATATGAAATTACAAAATTTACATGAAAAATATAGGAGGCAATTTCGTGGAAATATTGCAGACAGTATCGGAAAGGGTGCTCATATATATAATATATAAGAGTGTAGGGATTTTACAATGAAAATTATATAATTTTAGCCAATTATGAACTTATTACTCAATATTAGTAACGTAGGTATCGTATTTTAATTAAGTTACACCGTGATAACTGGATGTGCCATCAACCAAAAACGATCAAGTATTATTCTTAATAATCGAGCGATAATAATTAAAACCACATAAAGAGAACATAGGAATGCAATTTGCAAAAGAACGTTAGCTTAGTCGATTTAAATCATTTATATTTTCAATTCAGGTATACAAAGAATTCTCATTTTCATATTTGTTACAATCGTATAAAATACTTGGTAATCGCTTGAGAAAATGCTGCAAGGCGTCAAAGCATTTGAATGCCAGTTGCAAAATTAAAAATTTACGCTGAACGCATTTGCCCATTAATTGTAATGACAACAATTTCAAGCATTGGGGTACGCGGCGTATGTGTGATATTTGTTTATTAGGCGATGACCATTCAATTTCGTTGAAATTATTTTTGCGTTTATATAGGCAATGTAAGTGCATGCATGTACATATATATATTTATAAATATTTAATGGAAAACGTTTCTGCACATATGCATACATATTTGGCGGTATCGTGTATTTGCTCGTAAATTGAGTGCCTGGCCTCCCATTAATCATTTAGTTTGCTGTGGCTGCTGCTCTTATTTTCACAATATTCCAGCTTCGGTAAACATCAAGCGTTATAAAACTAGAATTTTATTTAGTTTTATGTGTATTTTGTATGTGTACAAATATTGTTAGGGTACATGTAGTTTTGCTTGTTATTACACTGTGAAGAGTATTAATTGTTGTTTAAATATTTCCATTAATGATTGGGTCAGATGGAGATACAGGATATCTCTCAGTCGAGTCATTTTGACTCCTTTTAAAATCTATTGTTGACTTTGGTAAACCAAAACATTAACATTTTTCTTTCAGCTGTCTTTGAAAAGTTATAAACTTTGCCACATAAACGCTACGTGCAATTGGACTCCAAGGTGAGTTTTGTTAAGCTTAAAGTTCATTTTGGTTTTTTTAATTTATTTCTGAATCTATCAATCAGAGTTTTTTAATACATATTTCAAAGAATTTCTTTGATCGAAGAAAATTGAGTGAAAAATGCATCTGTCTCCTTTTGAATGTGATTACAAATAAGTCAAATTGGCAAATGGTTTCAACAACAAATTTCAGGTACAGTCAGGCAATGTTGTTTGACCATAAAGTGGTCCATATTATGTGCACCTGCTGCATTCAGTTTCCCATGAATCGTTTTGGAGATAGATCGATAGGATTTTTGCACTCCTAATAACTCCGCACTTAGTCTGTACATGAGTGTGCACTCAGTTCAAGGATTCACTGTGGATACAAATTCCAAAAAGCTTAGATAAATTCCTTTGCAGCTGATGCCATACGAAACCATTGATTAAGGCGCTGCTGTGCGTTGACTGCTGACGCTCAGTGTGCCCACACAGTTGAATTGAGCGATTGTCAGGCCGCAGTCGATGCGGCTGCTTTCTCGCAAAATGCCAATCAAAGAGAGCTGCAACGCACACCCACACACAAACACACAAGCACACACTTACACACTCGACGGCAGTTCACCTGTTAAAGGTGCATGGGGAGCTGTCACTTCAAGCGACTTCTGTCCTTTCTCCGCCTTGGCATATTGCAATTTCCACTGCCACTTCAGCTCATTTAACGCCAGCAACGTCGACGCTGCCTTCTCTGATTGACAGAGCGTTGAGGACAAAGCCAGCCAGGTGACAGGCAGTCTGTGGCATGGCAAAGGCCCGCTGGCTCCACACAAAGCCAGTGGCATTTTAAGGTGCAAAAGTCCCCACACAGTCCACACAGCGGCGCTAAAAAGCGTAAAACAAAACTTTCAACATGAAATGACATGCCGATTAAATTAATGCAGTGCCTAACCAAAATACTAGGGTGCTGGGCGGGGCGGGGCAGGGGCGGGGCTGGGCACAAGCAGCTAATAAAGCGCTGTTCCTGCTGCCGTTACCAGCATTGGCATCATAAAAACTTTAAGATCGAATCGCTTGAGCGCCCGCTCGTAAGTATCGCTAAATCGGTTGGCCCATCGACACCTGTGACCGGAGGTAACGAAACAAAAACAACAACAACAACAACGAAATTCGCCTTCGCACGTGGCCTGGGCCAGAGCTTGGCATCAACTGTCAGCATCATGAGCACGTAATCATAATAAATGACATTGGATGCTCCCGTAAGCGGATACTTTTATTTAATCATGCACCCATGGCAGTGACCCTAAACAAAATACGCAGGCCCAAATGCCACCAAAGCAACCGCTAGCCAACTTCAAAACCAATCTCAAATTCATCTTGGGGTCAAGGCCAAGTGTGTTAACCCCAAGCGCCTTAATTTAATCGCAACTACACCAAATAACAATTTGCGATCGCAACCGAAAAACTGACGCACAAACCGTAATTAATTTTTCAAAGACTCATGCTTAAGTTGGGCTTGATTAGAAGGTAAATTTCGTAATAAATATCGATTGACAGATATTGATTGTATGTCAATGTGCACTCTATGTAAAATATACAATATTTAACTTATCTGATTCAAAGCTGAAATCATAAATATTGACGGCAACCGCTTGGTAAATTTGCAATGTATGTTAAATATAAAATGTTATATTTAAAATATGTACTTTAGTTTCTTGAATATTTGTCTTGAAATTGTATCACATAGCACCGCTTATTGATTTTAATAAGAAAAACAATATTTCTTTTAAATTAAAAATAAATAAATAACAAAATTCATGAAAAATCTACTTTCTGCAAATTCTCTTTTATATGCTTAGGCTTAAATCTATAGTTAAATCCCTACAATAGTCCCTTTCCCAATTTTTGTATGAGAAAAATAACAGTGAATTTCCCAACAACTCCCGTTCGACTAGCAACAGGAAATACATACTTCTTACTAAAATACTAAACTAGTTCTTTGACTGTGCTGTACCACAAAATACTATTTAAGCTCTGTAACACCTTTATGTTATTATGTGTCATGCGACCGAATAATACTTGCATGTTGGTTGGCCGTGCCATGTGTTTGGTCGTTTATTTCTGGTCTTTAATCCGAGACTGTCACTCCGTTGCCCGGACCTGGTCTGTGCCTGGTTCAGGGATTCACTGGTGTTTGCAAGGTGAAAGTTCTCCATGTACAATGCGATCTTAATGCTTACTTTCCAACTGTTTGTTGTTGTCAACTGAACGGCTGAGTTTATGTGTGTATGAGTTTTTATCCGGCAGTGCCCAAGTGTGTGTGTCTGTGTGTGTGTGTGTGTGTGTGTGTGTGTGTGTGTGTGTGTGCGTGTGTGTGTGTGTGTGTTGGGAAGTTTGTATTTTATTTTTAATGCTTTTGGAATTTGCCTTTCTTGCTTTTTGTTTAAGCACACAATCCGCCACATTTCCACTAGTCTCTGGTTCTGGCGACTTTTAATTATACTCGTAACAGAAACATTTCCATACAAATTTCTAACTTTCGACCGCCTGAAGGCAAATGTAACAAAGCACTTAATTTCACAAATTTATAATTGAAAGTTTCTCCTTTGAATAGTTATGAGTGTCTACAAATTGTTCAATATACCCAGAACTTAGTTTAAGGATAACTTAAATAATTTGAATATTTTGCTTCTTGCATAGTAATTGCGAATTTTTAATACACACACAAGCTTATATTGGGCTTACATTTACAAATTCCACAGCCATTTGCTATGATACTTGCTTTCAAATTAACTCGAATGCGATATACAAACATATGTATGTATGTGTGTAGTTAGCTTCGTCCCCTTCGGCATTTAAATTTCCATAACTCACAAAGTCTTCTCTCTAGAAATTCTAGTCAACTATTTGTAGACACATCCGGCAAAGTCTTGTTTATCTCTTGAAACCTTCTGCGTGAAAAATTGAGTTTCTGTTATGAAAATGGGAAAACCACCTATTAAATATGTTATCGAAAAATTACTATTAAAAGTATGCTAATAAATGAGTACATTTTTGTTAGCACACCAACAAGTCCTTGTTATCCTTTAAAATGTTTGATTGTATCGAACATAAGATTAAGAGTTTTGTCCTGATTTATTATGCTAGTGAACTGTTGGAAAAACTAGCGGAAATTTCTATGCGTTTCTCTGAATTTCATTAGTGTTTAATTAAAAACACAGTTTGGTGGGTGCATGTCGAAGTGAGTGTGCGTGTGTGCAAAAATTCCCAAAAGCACAGCAAATCAGAAGCTCTCCCTGGATTTCTGATGAAAGAATTTTAGCCGAGTTGCTGTTAATCTAAATCAACATGGGCAGCCAAGTTCCAAAGGGAAATTGCCCAAACTACAGAGCACAGCAGATAAGGGGGATGTAAGGGGGATGGAGACGCGGGCGGGGAATGGGGGCGAGCAGCAGCTGTTGCAACTTTATATGCGTGAGTGTGTACTTCTGCTAGTCCCGAGTCCCGAGTCCTGAGTCCTGAGTCCTGTCCGACGTGCTTGTCTGACATGCTATTATTTAATGAGAGTGCATAAAAAATTAAATCAAAATGCTCTGCACGTGATGCGGAGGGAGGTGACGTCTATAGAGGACAGGATGCAAAGATGAAAGCCATTAGCAGCTGCGGACATGGACATGCAAAAAAGAGTTGTGCCCACACATACACATACACGCACACACACACGCACACCCACTCGCACAAAGGACACAGAACAGGACACAGGCACGTGAAGAAGGCAGCGTTTAGTGCTTGAGCAAATATTTAGTGCCATCTTGTCACGCCCCCGCGCCCATTCGCATTTTAAATATGCAAATGGATACTCGAAACTATTTTATTATTCACACAAGGCACACACACACATACACCCGGAGAGAGATACACAAACACACGCATCCTTAGGCTCCACGGACCCGAGTCCTTGCTGTTCGCCCACATTTGGGGCTCTAGGAAGTAAGCAACAAATTTTCGGCCAGACTTAAGCAACGCCCCCTGATTGCCCCCAAAACAAAGCTCTTTAGTATTATGTGCTGTTTACGATGCCATAAAAAAAGGAAAAGCTTCAACATGAAACAAACAACAAAGGCATAAAAAAAAAAACACGAGCAGGCAGTTGCCCAACTAGCTGATACCCTGTAGCAAGATCAAATGTATGGTTAAACTGTGCAAAAGTATTTGATATGTTCGATTTCAACATAAAGTAAAGGGATAATTTAAATTAATGAAAATTTAAACTATTCTTTTTAGGAAATTTAAACGAAATTTAAATTTTTATAGTACAAAAAGCACATATAAACAAGAATAAATTAACGAGATATCAGATATCGATTGTGCTATCAATCCTTTGCATTAGCTGCAGCTTTTCTGTATTTTTCATTTTTATCTTGTTGGCCCATTTTTGTTATATAGGGTAAAAGAATAAAGTATATATTCACATCAACAAATAAAGAAAACAGTGTTATAAATTACAGTAAATTCTCTACATAAGCTGCAACTTTTAGAATTATCTTTTTATTTACGAAGCAAGTTTTGTAAGTATTAATTAAGAGCGCTTCTAGGAATAATTATTTAATTGTATGCATACGACTGCCATAATTGATTTTGCGTAAGCCCGAATTCCAAATACTCAGTATTGTAGGAATTTTATAGTTATTATTAAAATGTTATAATTTCAACTTTATAATTCTGTAACTTTATTATTACCAGCGCACTTTCAATCAATAAAAATATTAATGATTTCACATCCCTAACGTCTGCCGCATCAAGTTTCACGCTCGTGGCTTATGAATATTCATCGGACCATGTGGCAACGCTGTTATTCAGCGTTATCGACAGCTTGAAGAGCCTCTCGGCATTCGCCAGAATGTTAAGCTGTCAACAGATGCAATAGACACAAACAAGATTCCAGCTGAAATTTTTCGCCTTGGGACGGCGGACAAGAGACCTTCACGGTGGACAGTGGGACATTTTGGAGAGGCCAACACGTGCGGGGACTTAGTCACAATATATCCTGGCACTGTCCTACGTGGCAGTCAGAGCGAGAATGACCGCTTAATAGTGGCCTATGCACACAGCGGGCGCTGCTCAGCAGCCGGAAAGTTACTTTCTATTTATCGGAGGACAAATGTCTAACCCGTAAGCCGCCTAGGCGCACCCCAGGGACCCAGACAACAACAACAACAACAACAACAAAAAATGTGAAGAAGAAGAAGCGAAACGGGAACCGAACGGGTCACAACCCGGCTCAAATCTTGTCAACTGGGGCACGACCTGCGCGGCTGTGCCAAATCGACAGAGTTGCAACTCTTTGGTCGTTTTTATGCCGCATATTTGCACAGGAAACGGAAAACGGAAGCTGTCTGTAAATGTGACCAGACTGGCGCAGCGTGGGAATGGGGAGGGTTGACAATGTCTAGATGTTAGAGAATTGGACTCTATTTGTGTTCTCTGTGTCGCTTTCAAAACGGAAATTATTTGCGTTCTTATTTGCTGGCCAAAGGTCGCGCATTTGGCATTTCAATTTTGCTTGTTGCCCGCCTTCCAGATTTCCTTTCAATCGCCCGACAGTTTCAGCTTCTTTCTCTCCGCCCTCTTATTTTTTCTTTCTTTTTATGTATTTTGTATTTCGTTATTATGACATTTTGCCCCTCATTTATAATTCACAATACTCGTATTTCAACAGCTGTTTGGGTAATTGGAAAAAGTATGTGTACATTGATTTATTTATTTATTTTGTTCACATTTTTGACCAACTTTTTCTTAAAGCGAAAATGGCGATTACGACCTTTATTCGATTTGTTGACAAGTTATCTCTTGTTGCTTCTTGAACTAAACACGTGGTTAATTTAGACTTTTGCATTTAGTACAAAGAAAACCCACAAGCTGCAACAGTACACTCAGAGAAAAGGCCAAGAGTTTTGCATTATAATCAAGTGCAAGTGTGGAAAGTATAAATTTCTGAACTTAACACTTACTATTTTGTACCTAATTAATTACTTTGAAATATGCATTTTTGTTGCATCGATTAAAAATTAAGAATAATTTTTACTTACTTTTAAATTTGACTATTTTTATTACTAAAATTTTTTTCACAGCTTAAACTTTAAAAATAAGAATGCATAAATTTCTTAAAAGGTTTGCCTAAATATTATTAAATATGTGCTATAGACTTATCTGAACAATATATATGATAAGCCATAAATTAAAATATAAGTGTATTAAAACTCACCAAGACTCTGCTCCTTAATCAAATGGTCCAAGCATAAATCAAACTGATTATACCCTGTAGCCAATCAATGGGCAAGGTTGAGTATATTCAAAACGGACAAAATAAGGCATCTTGCGATAAACATGTTCAAGCTCAGTGCGGTATGCCCCAAGTCCTCTAGCTCCTCTTAACTCTTCAACTGGCACAGTGTACAAGGTATCTCTTAGTCTGCCACCCTACATAATAACATGCCTGCTTTTTTGATTTTTATCCTGCGTGTCCGGCAAGTCTTTAGCCAGATGGGCGAGAATAAGAGCAAAATTGAAAGCACAGCAGCGAAATGTGGAACGTAAATAAACGGCGCCTATGAAACGCTCATGTGTGAGTGCATGTCCTGCTTATTGCCCCCGCCCTTGCAGCTCGCTCGGCAAATGCTCAGTTTGTTATTTTTATTGATGGCACAAATGGGTCGTTGTATTCATGCGCCCCTCGTGCCGCATTATCTCTGTGCGGCCGTGACACGCCCCATGGCAGTGGCACAATGATAACACGAAACCAGGACTACAAGGACAACGCATGTCCATGCTGGACAGCACAAAAAAAAAAAATATATATATATATATATACAAAAAAACTAAAAAAGAAAAAACCACATGTAATATAAAAAGAATACTAAGAGTATAAAAAAAAGACAACTAAAGACACAAATCCAATTGATTTATAAACGGCAGCCATGTTGAGATTTTCGTCCACCAGCAGCCACACCGCACTTGGCTGGCCGCAATTCGGACGCATATTAAAACGCTTTCAACATGGTCGAAAACAAAGGACTGCAAGGGACGACGTGGACGGGGACGGGAACAGGGACGAAAAGACGCGGCGCCTCCGTAATTTTCCAATGAAAGGAAGTGTGAAATTGTGGCGTAATTCATTACTGCATTGTAGCTAAATGTACATACTATATATGTATATATATTTATTTATGTATATGTATATACATATCTGTATTGTATATGCACGTTCACTTGGTTGGCCGCGGCTATTGGCTTTGGCTTGCCCCATGAATCTGGGAGACGTCGCTAGGACGTTATTGTAAAATAGAAATAGAATAAAAACACGCACACACACACTGACACACAGAGAAAGCCACTCGGCCACGCACAGTGGGCGCCAACGATGAAAACTGTAATCGTAAATTATATAAATTATAAATTAATTATATACAAAATTAATAGCAATAAATAAATAATAATAGGCACACAATTTTGAATGAACTAATTTTTTCCACCAAAAAGAGGGAAACAAATGCCACGTGAATTGGGCCCACTGTGCGGCTCAGAGAGCAGCACGCACATTGGCTAGCCAAAAGACACATGGGGCAAAGTAGAGCAGGGAATAAGTTTCGTTGCCGGTTGCTAAGAAAATGACGCCCCAGGCCAACTTTTGACTTGTGTTTTTACAGCTGATGTATGTGTGTGTGTGTTGGTGTGTGTGTGTTTGCGGACTACTGACTGTGCCCCAACCTGTGTGTGCATGCGTTGGAAAATTTATGTACGTTGACAAGTTGAGCATGGCCCGCACACACACACACAGCACATACACAACCAAACACACACTCACACAACAAGTCAAAAGTTGTCGTTGCCTTGGCGAGTACATGTACATGAAGGAGCCACCTCTGAGGTGAGCGTTCTTATTGGGAGCTGTCCCCTGCCAGGTGTCTTTCTGCCTGGCTGCTGGCTGGTTTTTCAATGTGCCGCGCCTAATCATGACAACAGAACACTCTGGCACTCCCAGCAACAGCAGCAACAGCAACAAAAGCAACGTCAACATAAAATGGCAACCACAAGCAAAACAACAATTTGAAACGGAAGTTTCTTGACAAATAGTTCGCCCATACATACTTTGAGTTAAATTAGCAGTCGGTTTACAATTTCAGTCCCTTTTCCGAAAGTTACGTCATAGGCGTACAATTTGGGGGGGTTGCTTAGGACTGGTATATATACAGTTATCAAAAAAATTGAACTGGCTCAAACCCGGAATAACAATAATTTTCTCCCTTTATTTTAGTTTAGTTAGACAGAACCATGTTTTGTTTAAAAATGAGGTTTCGATAAAAGAAATATTTTGTTTTACATACGACAATCTTATTACTTTACTTTACTTTTCCTTAAAACAACATTTACAGCATTGATTTCTTCTGATATCCAATACAAAAGGCGTATTCACTGAACATCTTTTTGGGTATTTTTTAATTCCAAGACATTGAGATTATGTCTTAATTATACCAAATTTGAGCCTTCCTTTATGGAGTCAGACAACAGAGATATTTCCTAAATGTTACAGATTTTGCTTAATTGCCATGCATTAGAGGTCTTCCATTGGTCTCATCAAATGTTAAAACCTCTGAATAATCGAGTATATGTAGGCAAAAACTTTCATTACCTTTCCCCATAAAGTCAGCTCACATTTCAAACGAGCTAGATCCGCAATTTTCGTCTAATTGAGCAAATTATCCGAGTATTAACTGTATGCAACTGGGAAAGTTTGTATAATTTGCATAACGGTATTCAGCTGGCATTTAGTGGGATTTCATTTAAAGCAGCTACAAGCTGATATCAGAGGCAAATCCACAGGTCAGGCCAGCTGGTTGGCATCGGTGTCGTATACGCAATGTCCATAGGACAACTTTCTGACATTCGAATCGAGCTTGGCCATGCACCTCATCCATGTCGCACAACTGTCTGCACGACAACAATCCGCATCGGCTCAGTTGGGCTGGCAACTCGAGGCGAAAGTTTCTCAGTTATGTGACATCATTGTGACCACATTGCGTGGCGCCACAGACGCCAGCAGCTGCAGCAGCAATCACTGGACAGCATCGGAGCTTTGACGGGTGATTGGGGGGGTTGGGGGTGGGGTGGATGAGGTGCACACTTGTTATTTCCGCTAGCCACTTACATGGATATTACAGTTACAGTACAGTTGCCCCATTGTCTGCGAGGGTTAAATGCCGTTAACTGCGTACTCCGCCCAGGCATTCCGTTTAGTTTCTATTGCTGTTCCATTTGTCCCTCGTTCCCCCTCGGCTGGTCCTTCAGGGCAGTTGCACATGTCGCCGCTCGTTCAGCTGCCGTTTGATTTGCAACAAAGCGCACAAGTGTTCCACAAACTTTTCCAATATCTACGCTTAGCACATTGCTGCGCTGGCAATCAATACGCCACCTGGAGGCCCACATTGGAACTTGCTCAGGTACATTTCGAGAAAAACCAGCAGCTTTGTAGTGAGTTAAAGTCAAGCACTGTCTAAATCGATCAAGATGCGAATTTCTTAACTTGAGAACGAAGAGAAAATTAATGTCGTTTTGAAACAGAACTTTTTGCTCTAAATATAACATAAATATAATATGAAACGTTGTTCTCGAAATCTTTAAAATGAAGGTTCTTGTCACGATTATTTTCTACTTAACTTAAGAAATTTATTTTTACATATTTGTGCAAAATTAGGACTCGATTAAGAGTTGAAGAAAATTTCGTAGTGATTTCTCCGAGTGTACATGCAGTCAACGCTAAATGCTTCGACATGCACATACATTGCAATTATTTTTGTTGTTGTTGTCGTGGTTTTCTCTATAAACTTTTCATGTTTCCAATTAGGGCGACAATTGTCAGTGTTCGGTTGTTTCATCGGCCACTCACAATTGGTTGGCTATTGAAGCGTCATTTGGCGTTCAAGAGCAACTAAAATTGGCCAAATGTAAAGAGGCCCGCATCTCCATTTAAATGCGCAGTTTTTGGCCCTTTATTGGCAAAGAGCTCTTTAAAAGCCAATTGGCTAATAAGCTTTCGCCACAATTATTTAGCTTATGAAATTTTTGTTTGAAGTCTTCTATGGTAATTTGTTGTCAATAACAATTATCATATTTGTTAATTTGATTTTCATTTTTTTATTCTCTTTTTGTTTTTGTTTTAAAGTTTCTCATATAAACATGTTGACGATTTTAATTAAAACTAACAATTGAGAGTTCAGGCTGCCCGACCTAAACATACCCTGTAGTCAGCTACACGGCATGCTGTCGTAATTAGTTATATATTTTTGAATGGCAACTAATTGCAAGAATGTTAATCCGGTTTCGCGGAATAACGTCTTATCAAGACCTGGCTTATTTACCACTTTCTGAACCCTTTTTTGCGAATAGTTTTTAAGAACACAGGATCTTTGAATAAATCAAAAGGTCTTACAACTTGAGTTGGGTGTCTTAGCTCGGCCACTCAAGTGTGCCGGATTAAATGTCTTACTTTTTTGTATCCTCATCAATGTTGTTTGCGTTCTTAATCGGAGAGATATACCCATGAGAATTTAGTTAATTTTAAACGCAACTTAAAGGATTTTTTTTATTCAAATTTTAATTTCTTTAAACAATTCAAAAACGATTTTTTGTTTTTTAAATAATATTTAGCGTATAGCGTGTAAATATAAAATACATAAATATAACAACACATAATTCTGTGTTGACTTTCAGATTAGACTTTAATATTTGAACGTATTTTTTGGGCCTAGGCCTAGGCATTTTTTCAAGTGGTATCTAGCAGATATATACACAACGATTTAATTGCCTAATGCCAGTCGACATTCGCAACATTCTGAAAATATTCAACCAGAATTTGCAATTAAGTGGCCAAAGTCGATCAATTTTGAAATGCCAAAGGTTTTAGCTGGTTGAGTGACAATTATTCCATTTAGAAGCGTCATTTTTGCTAAAAGCCCACAAAAAAAAAAAACCAGAAATGTGAATTGTAACATTGTGAAGCAATTAAATATGCCGATTGGATTTTAGTTTCAGTTTCAATTCAGCCGCTGAATGCATGTAAAAAACAAAGAACTAAAAGATTTCCCTATGACAGTTGATGGATGATGGCACTGCAATTAAATGAAATTTATTTTAAAATGCGTTGCTATGACAAGTATATACACACAC
The DNA here is from genome assembly GCA_035041545.1 of Drosophila colorata. Lineage (NCBI taxonomy): Eukaryota > Metazoa > Arthropoda > Insecta > Diptera > Drosophilidae > Drosophila > Drosophila colorata. The sequence goes on along the minus strand of JAWNLD010000490.1, from coordinate 12,822,329 downwards.
ACATACTCACGCACACTAACACACACAACTAGACTGACAAAAAGGCAGATACCTAAAGCCATCGAAATAGTTTTCAGTTATCGGTTTTGTTGCCAAAGTAAAGAGATACGTTAACCGCATGTTTAATGGCAGAACTTTTCTTGGGTGCGAACGCAGACCACTTGACTGCTCAAAACGATAATTTTTAATAGCTTGTCATTGAAGTTTCCCAACACACTCAAAATCGCAGCCAAAGTTTGGCCTGAACTTTTGAAAATTGACAACCTTAAAATGAAACTATGTTGATGGCTGCCCCGCAGCCGAACCGGTTCGGGCCTCGATTTTCAGATTGAAGCATAATTAACTTAAATCCACAAATTTTCATTTAATTTAGAAAGTTCCTAATTTTTGTTTTCAGATCAATTGGAACCTTAATAATTTTCTACATTTTAAATAAATGATTTTACCATTATGATAGGATGAAACATAATTAATTTTTTAATATTGAACTTACAATTTTAAAAATATTAAGGCAAATCCCAAGTGGTCAGATTAACTACAAGTAAATTCTGCACATGAATTGATTACAAATATGAAAATATTGCGACATTATTAACGTTGCCTCAATTATTCGATTCTATGCCTCAAAATTTCTCCAATTGTTTCCACAATTAGCTCTTATCAAGAAAGTGGCCCCAATTCGATTAGTGAAACTAATTGAGGCTACTATATTTTCATTTTCAGTCTGGTAAGATAAAAAATTTGTAACAACTTTCCCAGCAGTATCATTCACAATAGATAGATAATTGTTCGAAAAATGTTTTGCTTTGCATTCTCGCCGCTCAAAGTTAATTTCTCGTTTCAGGTCGCTTTTGTTCGGGCATCAGGTATCCGGCTCAATGCCGCCTTTACGGTATTTTATAATCAAAATCCTATGCACGTTTCACTTTTGGTCACAAGTTTCGTAGCCCATTGTGCGACGACATTTCTCATCGATTGTCCATTGGATTGGCTGACAAAGAGAAAAAAAAGAAACTAAATTAAAATGCAATCCAAATATGAGCTGCATGTGCGGACATGCCATGGAATGGCCCGGATTCTCATACGTCTACAGGCGTACGGGTAGTCAGACTCACTCAGTGTCGACGCCAACGAAAATTGACAGGAGCCCGGGCTAGAGGTAAGGGCTTGACGAAATGGACACAGAAATGTCACAGAACATGGAACAGTCTATGGGCGTACTTTTCAATTGTGCATTTTTAATTGCAATCCGTGAGATGTCCACTAAGTAATCCAAACCTAATCTCAAATAAAGTCGGTTTCCAAATGTGAGACATTTCCTTGAGGTTTTTCTATCCACTTTTTTTTAAAATTGCCGTTTCGGTTTTTGATTTCCAACTTTCAAAATTTTTTAACATGTTTGTATAGCTCTTATGTAGGTTTCCTTGGTAGGGATGCTCTTATATATTGTACACAGATAAAGTATATTTAATTTTTTAAATTTACAAAACAAATAGTGATAAGCAATAGAAAGAAAGTGTAAATTTAACATTTACCATACTCGGCAAAGAAATCAAATTGTATTTTAACATAAATCAGGTAAAAACGGTATCAAAATGTACTCTTTACCCCGAAATCAAACTAATAAAACATTGTTTTGAGGATATTTATGGATAAGGCTTTATAATGATACATATTACCTTTTTTAGACAAACATCATGAGTGGGGACTTATACCAATATTTATTTCGCTTCTTATTCCCATTAAAAAATTAAAATAAAAATAATGCATTTGTTTTGATTTCCAATGCTTGTTCCATCAATCGTCTAAGTGTTGAAAGAGTTAAAGTAAATATATATAATCTTAACGATTGTACTTACCCGTTAAGTAATCAGTAAAAAAAAGTGTGTTAACGATTGTGTAAAACAGAGTGAGCTTCAGTTCATATGTCGCGCTCTTATTTGTATGCTGGTCGAAGAGCTAGTCTCTATTTCTCCTTCTTCCTCAATAGCCATAAGCAGCAAATTTTTTAAAGCCGACTCCTGTAAGTCCAATTCTTCCTCTTCTTCATCCTCTGTTTCGGGCAGCTCATATTTCTTTACGGTCTTGAACAGAATTAAAAAGATTATAAATAGCTTAAGTAACGGCAAAAATTGACGTCTCATAAACATAACGAGCTGAGGATTATTATTGTAGAAGATGGCTGAAGTTTTCGTTCCAAACATCAAATGTAGCAGATATTGAAGTCCATTCCATAACGGATCCCAAACTAACAACATTACGCTTTGACTACATAGATAATAGATGACCAAGACAACTGGAAACATCCACCTACGATTCGAAAAATTCAAGTGAATGCGAGTTAAGTCGAGCATTGCCACACTCCATCCCAAGAACAATGCTCCAGATATATCTGGTAGATCACTAAGAGCGAATATGTTATATCCGCCAATGTACGAGCCCACGCAGACCAAAATAGATACTACAGACGTGACCGGTACAGGCATTTTAACAACACGAAATTCCAAAAACAAAAAAAAAAAAAACAAAATATTACTATTGTTGTGCGTTTTAAGTATTTTACTTAATATGAAATGTTTATTATAAAAGTCAATGCCTACTGATTTCAATCAAACTATATAACAACACCTGTACACCGGTTAGCGGCCGTTCACTTTGCGGCCAAATGTGCAAGAAATCTGAAAATGAGAATGAGTCGGGTACCCAATCTGGCTCACAGCTGGGCAGGCAGTCTGGGCCATGAAGCACTGTCATGGTTAGCTGCACATTATCATCAGCTGTTCACTTGCACTTTACACACGCGCAGCCACACTCAGGCATACACAGAGGACACCGACGCACGACTAAGCATGCACGCAGACTGGGCCAGTCGCCTCCTCTCCCACTCTGTCACTCTCTGGCCTTTCTCTTTTAGCCACTAACACAGCTGAAAGCCAACTTGGCGCGCACGTAGCTGGCCAACTTTGATTTCTAGCCACAGCGTCGAGCCCCCGGGTGACCTTGTCGTCGCCCTTATTGGCCCCGAAATTGATGCTGAAGTTGTAGGCGCCGTCGTCGTGGCTAAAACTTTTCACTGTTTGCCGGCAAAACTGACTTTTAGTGGCAATGTTGCGACAGACCCCGCGCTGAACGAAGGGGGTTGCGGAGTTGCGATTTTGGGCAGTTTCGGGGGAGCGGTTGGATTGTTGTGCCATCCCAATAAAACGCCACAAATAGTTGCCAACGTCAAGCTCTTAACTTGTATCATCGTCTTACTTGCACACCATGGGCTAAATGACTATTAAATATACTTAAAACTTTCACTTTACAATATTTGTTCATATCATTTTTAAATTTACCAAATTTACCATTTTACAATACAAAAAGTTTAAAAAAAAAAAATAAAACAACAAATGAATTTTTATATCAAAGTTAATTGACACTTTTTTAACAAAATTTTATTTTATTGAAAATTAACGGAAAATGCAAATCAGTAATACATTTAAAAATATTTATTTATATTAATAAAAGATTCGTGTTGACCTTGCCGTAAATAAGCAATTAAATTAAGTGTTAAATTGATGAGAAATAAACTGACGTGCAAACTGTTGATATGAAATGTCACTCGCTCGGTTACACTTGAGCTCTGCTTGTAGGATTTCGAATTGGAAACTTCTTGCGTAGACAGAAAATATATAAATAAATAAAGTTTGCCAGACGACCGGATCATCCCAACCCCAACTTAAACTCCAACTCAGACGCCAAACCACGCTTCACGGCAAAAGTTATGACATCGCATGCGGAGCAAGTTAAGAGCTTTAACGGCACTTTACTCGTAACACCACAATTAGTAAAAGTGTTTCGCAAATTTCGTGCGCTTTTATCAGATTATCGCCCACAGTGCTCATATGGCAGTCATTATTGCGCACTTTGCGCATTTCGCTGTGTGAGTGCGTGCGTGTGTGTGTGCTTTAGTGGGTGTGCGTGTGTGCTTGTGTTTGAGCATTGCTTGAGCCAATTAGGAAATTACTTGAGTAAAGTGCTGCATGTATACAATACAAATATAAATAAAAACTTTTTGCCCTTTGTCCTGGAAATGCAACAAAAACACTAAAAATAAACAAATCCAGCTTGCAGCTTAAACTACTGCAACAACGATCATTAACCATGCTGGTCTCAAACTACACCTCGACCGCCATGCCTGACCCTATTCCTGACCGACAAAATCAATGAAAACTGCCTTAAACCCTTTTGTATAAGAACCTAAAAGTATACTATAGATACGAGTGAAAACCTTAAAGTTTTTAACAACTTTTTCTAACAAGAAATGGTTGAAGATATTTTGCATGATTACCATTGCTCATTATACAACGCTTAAAGGGAACCCTGACTTTGTGCAAAGTTGCAAAACTGTAGATAATGACTTTTACAAGGTTCCACATGTGGTACCAAAACTGCTCCTTTTTTAATTTAATGGTACACTGGCCAGTTTTTATCAATCATTTATTGAATTTGTTGACCATCAATTCCAATTTTAAAAAATATTAAAGTCTTTTCTGCTTTTAATCTTTTTAAGTTAAAGGCCTTAGATGACAATTATTATCAACTACTGACTCCATATACATTGGACAAAGATAATTAAGCTTATTTTATTCTAATTTTTTCAGTATTTTAATTTTATTTAGGACATAAGAAACTGACAATACAAAATTTTAAATATGATTTGTATTATTTTATTTACATACATAGCTTACGCTTGAAGATTATTATTATACTCACAACAATAATTTAACGTTTTCATTAAAATTTGAATTTTGTAGAACCAAATTAAAGTGGATGTTTTCAATTATTTTCGAACGTAACAAACGAAGAGCAATACCATTTAATCAATATATGTTTATTAATAAAAACCCAAGCCAATTTGGTACCTAGTTTATCCCTAGTGTATTGGCAACTTTTGCCGAATGTGTACTTGACCCTGGTAACAGGGTATCTTAAAAAGTATATCGCTCTAAACATGATTCAACTTAATTCCCTTTAAGTCTATTGCAAAACATAGTCAAGAAGTTGCGCCAAACTGTGATTAAAAGTAAATTTATATTAATTTCAGCTTTAGTCTTAAAACGGCTCTAAACCGAGCACATTGGCCGGGTTTTTGGGCTTTGCCAAGATTTTAATCAAATATGTGTCAACGCGGATTTATGAAACTAATTGACTTTAACGCTAGCGCCTCCCCCACTCACTGCTCTGCTCTACATCTCCATCAGCGCTGTGCAGTAAGTAGCCCGGCCTTAGTTCAGTTTCAGCACCGCTTCATGAGGAATTAATTAAAAAACTTAATCTGATTTGGCAGCCGAACTGGGTTGTTGAATGCGGAACGGTTTGCGGGGCTTGACGGCAGGTTTGGTGGCTTGGTGGTTTAGTGGTTTGTGGTGCTTGTGCTAGCTGGCACACAGCTTTCAATCCACTTGCTGACAGCGATTTGCTCAGGGTCTACTTAGTTTACTGGAATCCAATTAAATGTTCGCCACATTTGACTGAAAGGTGGAAAACATCAACAGTCATACATCCAAACAATGTTTGCTAATCCCACGCTTAACTTTAATAGAGATACTAAAATAAACTTATATTTAAACATAATTAAGCAAGAATGTTAGATAAAGTTTGCCCATACCGGATGTACGTACATCTATGCATACATATACATATAACATTTTAGGACACCAACGACACACATGCAAAATTATATTTTGCGGACATCATAATAAATACACAAATATGTTTTTAATAACTTTCTGTTACGTACTGTAACTATTTGTAACAGAAACACTAAAAAATTTAAAAAATACCAGATATCGCTATGGACACAAAAGAGGTAGATTACAATTGCAAACATCGATTTTTCACGACTCTTAATTTAATTTGAATTCACCAACAACCAACAAATTGAACGTGAAAATGGTTGAAAGCTTTAAGTAGAATTAAAATTATTTTAATTCCGAATGTTATTTATAGCTTTTAGTTTTTAATTGTTGATAATCCCGTTACTAAGCCCCACTCATTTTCGACAGTCTTAAGTTGAATTAATTGTGTGAACAAATTTATGAATATAATTTCTATTGAAAGTTTTAAAATCAATTGTTGCCCCCACCGGCCTTTCTGTTTGGTATCTTAATTATAGAAAATATTCATTTTATTCATTTAACTCATTCCAAATTTAGGCTTCACTTACCTTTACGTACATTTTCATTGAAATGCGATTTATTTGCTTGCCTTGCGTTTTTTTTTGTACCTTTGTTTTTAGCCATCTCTCCGCAACCTCACTCACTCTTTACCATTTGCATCCCTTTTCATAATTTGCTTTTTGTCTCTTCTGATTCGTTTCGAAATGAGTTTGCTCAAAAAATGCTCATGACCATTTTCTGTAAAATGTTATGTTCGCTTGACAAATGAAAATTTGTTGTAATTTATTCATGAACAATTAGAAATAAACATAACAAGAATATTCCTTTGACAATTTAAACCTTGATAATTGCATTATTTCTTATGCCATAAAAAATGTACATTTTTATGACACATATAAAAAATATACAATTGTTTTTTATGCGGAAAGTAGTAAGATATCTGAGTTCTTTAAAAAAAAATAAAAATAAAATATTAAAAATTAAATCATTAATATAAATATTGAGATAAAAGTTGGGCTCAATAAAAAAAGATTTAATCTGTCTATATTACAGGTTGGATATTTTTTTACTTTTGGTTACTTTAACTTTTTTGCAGTCGAGACTGGATTTTATTATATATTGAAGTATAATATTACGAATTTCGTTTTTGTGTTGTGTTGAGTTTAAGTTCGTTTGTATATTCAATTGTTACGAAACAACTATTTAAAATAAACAGAGCTTCAAAACTAAGAAAAAATGTAAAATTGTACAATATAATTTTTAATGGAGATTTCCAATACAGTTGCAATGCGGTTTTAATACAACTGCTGGTTTCTTTATTATTTATTTATATATAAATTGTTTATTAAAAATATATTTCTTTGAGGTTCTTTTAGCGTTTATATCGATTAAATTTCTTCAACAAAAAGCTGATTCAGTATATATGATTTGTAATAAGTATATATTTTTAGCTTTAAAGCAACAACAATTTGGAGTCGAAAACCAATTTAAACGAACTACGTGCACGAAAATCACTTATTGCAGGTTTTTCAAGTTAATTAAATATTCATTAATAATGAACAACAGATGTTCTTGTTGATGTTGTTGTTGCTTTTGCTGTTGCTGCTACTGATGTTAGCCTCTGATGGCTTACCTCGCCGCCACTTGCCTGATTTTATAGCGGGGCTATAAAAACCTCAATTAGATTGAACGCAAAGCTCATAAAAGCCTCATGAGCGGCAACACCCATCAACTGACTCTTTCTTCCTGCCTCTCTCCCTCTCTCTCTCTCTTTCTGTCTAATTGTCTGCCTTTCTTTTTTTTTTGCCTGCATGCCACACTAATTGAAATAATTGAAATAATCAGCGCAACTTGATTGACTCCCGGCACATGGGTAGGCAGCCCAGTTCGCTGGCAATATTTGCGGCTTATTTGCCCACGGCTCGACCACGGCAGCCACGGCGTTGCAGCTGCATTACATATAATAATAGTAAAACGGTGGTTGTTCTTGTTGTCCGTCAGTCAGTGAAAGCAATTAAAGAGCCGCTCAACATGGCTTAGAAATGAATCACATTTGCCATCGTTATACGTTGCGTATGCGTAATCTGATTGCCGCTTGCCTGCATGCGTGCGTGCGTGTGTGTGTGTGGGTGTGTGTGTGTGTGTGTGTGTGTGTGTGTGTGGTGTGTGCCGGGGTAACCAGAGCAGCAAATGCTGTTTGCCTGGTTGGCTGGTGAATGCAACTCTTAGTGTCATAAAGCTCGTATGTGTTGTGAAAACTCAACTCACCGAATTTGATTCCAGGAACTACTCTTATCAATAATACTCGTTTATTTATGGAGTTCTCATTGACAAAAATAATGGGAAACGATTTTTACTTGTTGAGTCTGAATCAAAGTTTATCAGAAAATTTAAAATGTTAAATTACAACTCAAGTTGTTTTAGAACTGTAAATACAAATACACTTTCTTTTTAATAAAACATAAAAGGGAGCTTTTTAAATTATACTATAACTATCTTAAGACAAAGGTATAATTTCGCTAATATTAAATCGGCTTACCTGGCCCCCTATTTAAATAAGGTCTCTTGATATAGTTAATCACCCCGCTGCATTCGACTATGTGATCCTTATCCTCCCAGTGTGAGATAGAGATACAGTGCCCTATGCTTGGTTTCAAAATAAACAACTAGGCACAACTAAGTTCCATATATGTCTTAGGTTGCTTCCCATACTAATTAGTCAGTTAATTATATGATAATATGATAGCGATAGTGTGGTTTCAACGAAATAAAAAAACCACACCAGGAGCAACTATCCCTTCTCAGAAGGTACAACGCACCCGAACCTGTGGTACGCAAGTCTTGGTTTCTTTTCTGCGAATTTGAATCCATAATAGTCCGAACAAATTTGCAATATATTCTTTCCAAGAAAATAAGAATTACTTTGAAAGCTTCACATATTATATTTGTAGATGGATTTTCTTTGAGTTGAGCAGTATCGTGTTTGCCTTCGACTGATGAATATCGTGTTAAACTCTGACTGTGTATCAGGTCCACAGTACCAGTTGTATACTAACAGTCACAGTTCCGATATTTACAGTCACTGTCGCGATTTTAAAAGTCACTTTCATATTGAGAGATCTTTTAAATGCATGTGTAATCATTTTTGAATCAATTTTTTACAAATATAAACCGTTAAATATAAACCAGCAATTGACTAGCTTTCGAAATCGATTTGAATACCGAGTTTGAAGACCGAGTGAATAAGTATGGCGAATATAGTGAATTTCGATTATGCTGAGTATTTTAAGCTATTTTGATTTAAAGCTTCTTGGCGAATTGCTTTGCGGCCAAAATGTTTATGGATTGGCAGGGATATACAAAAGCTGTTTGCCAAAGACAAGGACTCCACGATTTAGGCGCCAGTCATTGTAAGGCAAGCGACCATGAAATTGAATTGCCTTTAAATTCTTGGACATGGGCCAGACCCTAAGATTGGATCATCAATCAATTCCACGAGTAGCTTGCATTCAAAAAATCTTTCTTTAAGCAACAGTTGCTAAATATTCAAATATTTATAGCTCCACCGTAATGGAAACATTATCAGTTTTATCCTAAACTCACAGCAGAAATAAAGGGTTTAATTGCAATCATTATAAATATTTTCCCACGCTTCCCAAAAAATGTTAGGCTAAAATTACAATAGAATTGCTTGGGCGCAATTAAATTAAGCGGGCATTAAAATAATTTAGCTTGTTATTTATATAATTTATGCCATACATAATGCCAGAGCGCGAAGAGGGAAATTCATGAGTTAAACCCAAAAAGACAGATGCAAATACAAAGATCTACATAACTTATGCAAATGCATAGACACATATGTGAGCTGTGAAAACCTTTGCCAAGGTAGACTCAAATTCAAGACCAAACGTTGTACAAAACATGGCAATCTAACGCTCGTGCTTATCTTTTGGACTGTTCTGCCTGCATGACAACATTTTGGAGTGGACTGAATTTCAAATTCACCAAATGTAGGCAATTGTGCTCGCTTCTAATTTAATATTCTTAAGCTGTAGAATATTTGCGTTTCTTGTATAAATATCTTCCTTAACAAAATAATAGGCTTTCCAATAATTTCAAAATATTATTTTATGCATATAAATTCCAGGAACAAAATAAAAATGTTTATTTACATCAACATCTTGTTAAACTAAAGAAAACACTTTCAACACACCAAAAGCTTAAAAAAAGTTTTCAAAGAAAAGCTCTGAACCCACATAATCAAGTTACTTTAAATTTGTAACAAATAAATATTGTTTTTATTTGCTTTTTTCTTAATTAAACTTTTATAAGATAGTGTATACGACAGCAAGACATTTTTGTACAAGTCAGTGAAAGAGAAGCAAAATCGATTTGAAATTTTTTTGTAGAACGCTACAAAAATGACAGTCAGTGGATGTGGACACATGTGGGCACAGAATTGAGTCATTCTCAATTACGTACGAACGTTGTCGTCGTTTGTCATTGGCGTCTGTCACTGCTCCACTGACTCGTGTCCTTTCTCTTTATGAGTCTCGCTTAATAATATGTTAATTGACAGCTTAAGCCAACTGTCAACGCTTTGTGCTCGTCCATTTAGACACATGACATGACACATACATTCGCCCATAAATTGGAGTATGTATGTATGCACATCGCCCGTATGGATTGTCTGTCTGTGGAAATCACAGTCGCAAACTGCTCGCTAAGTCTCTCTGCTTTGCCAAAAGGGGAAAAACTAATCGAGTATTCACTTACGAACATAAACTAGCATATGTCTAATACACATGAATGCGTCGATTTCTTATGATCCAATAAAAAAAATAATTAAACAATTGCGACGCTATTGGGCCTTGGAAATGATTGTTGCCTGGAAGATATATATTTACGATATTAAATAGCATTTCCAACCTATAAAATAACAGAAAATAAAGCTGAAACTCTATCAGCAAATTTTACGCTATTTATTTACACAAGAGCTCATCCCATTTGGAAAATGGAAAATAATGCTAAAGCCATTACCCACCTCTCACTGAGTAGGTCAAAAAAAAAAACGATACCAATTTATATTTCTGATGCATGTAGCCAAACATATTTTATATACTCGCTTTAGCTTATCAATTTTTTATGGGTAAAGAGCATTATAATATTGTAATTTATGTGTCCTTTCAGTTCTAATTAAAGCGTACCACGCGCCGTATGCGCAATGTCGATGCCTCAACAAATTCAGCATTGAATGATGTATTATTTTAGTATGCAAATGTAATGAAATTGGCCAAGTTCGGAAAGCCCTAGACCATGTCCATCACTAAAATGCTTGGCCGCGGCAAACGAAATGAAATCAAATTAATTTTGCATACAACTATCATGGCTACCAATATATACATACTTTCTGTGGCACTGTGGAACGCATAAGTTGTCGAAGTACCCCATTTATAAGGGCAAATTCGACTCCGAGACCGGGGTATACATTTTGTAATATCCAAGCGAAAGTCTTAAATAGGTTATGCCAATTCAATGTTAAATATGTATACAATACAAATATATACATTTAAGGAACATATAAAATATAAAGATATTAATATACTTGTATATTATTATTTATATTCGTTTTTATATATTTTTTTTTTTCAAATTTCAAATTTTTATAGTACATTATAAAACTTATTAAAATATTACTTTTTATTATATATAATGTAAAATAATATTTTATAAATAATCAATCTGTTTCACTCCAATGCAAACGGCTAAAAATCGTGCAATCATTTTTGAAAGAAATATTTTTTGTTAAAATTCGTAACTTGCAAAGTTTGTATGCCCATTGTGAACTTATTTTAATTTATTAAAGCAAAGAATCAGAGCTAAATATACTCTGATAGCCTGTTTACAACTTCGCATAGAGTATATGTATATATATTTGCTTGCAATTATCAAAAAATAATCAAACAAATTGCGTTTTGATATCTTTTGCAGGCACATTATTCACGGTCAGCACTCGGCGGGCATCTGACACTAACCCCTCCCCATTTTCCGCTATTCAAGTTCTGGAACTGCTAAAACGCAAATAACGGCGCTCACCTAAAGGGCGTGTCTGTGCGGGCGTGCTGAAAATGTAAAATCAGCACAGATGCATATAAACTCTCATCAAAATTGTATGGAAAACAAAGCCCAGCCGCAATAACAAGAGAAGCAGCAACTGCAACAACAACTGCAACAACAACAAGCCCAACGATAAAAGCTTGAAAGCAATTAATAAGTACTTGCGAGCTGTATTAAAAGTGGGCGTGGGAATGGGCCTGAGCAGCCATCGCCTGGCCGTGGCGCTGACTCTGACAGTGCTAATTAGCTTCTGGCCAACTGGCAGTCATGGGGCAGCGTCCGTTGACTGCGCCGACTGGCTTAACCCCAACGATTGCAGCAACAGCACAGTGAACAACAACAAGAAAATTGGCAACAATAGCAGCAACTATATGGCCGGCAGTTCGTCGTTGGACCATTTGAATAGTTCGATGCGTCCAGACAATCTGCTGGAAATGGATCTGGAACGCGATGGAGACATTTGGCCGTTGGAGCGTGTAGTGTCCATCATTGTGCCCGTATTCTTTGGCATTATTGGCTTCGCCGGACTCCTGGGAAATGCGCTCGTCATATTGGGTAAGTCTGCTTGCCACTTAACTGCCTTTCGGCCGTAATTGCAGTTGCTCAAGCTATCCACCCAACCGTCCACACCGACCAGCCCGACCGGCCAACATTTTATGGCCGGAGACCAATAAAACCGTTGCGCCCTCTGGAGCCGTTACATTAGCGAGCGCCGGTCGATAACCGAATGGCCGTTGACTTTTGCCAAATTATGCGTAATAATTGCAAATATTGTTGGCAAGCCGTGCATTCACCGACTTTAATATGCCGCCCATAAACGTGGCCCGCACAGCGCCATAAAGGCCAAGTTCCCATAAGGCCGCAGCTGTACTAATTGATTTTTTATATGCCTGAAATGTGTATGCAGCTTCCCACGGTCTGGGCCAACATTGCACTGCAACTTTACGTTCGACACATTTCGTTTGTTGCATTTGATGTATAACAATAGTGTGCAAATGTATTTAACAGGCAGAAGTAAACAATTTTATCATCATCTAGTGACAAAATCGATCGAACCAAGTCCGTCTTCCTGTGTCTATGTACCCCGTTTCTGAAAGAGTTTGAGGCATTAAATTAAATCGTTAAATATGTGTTTTTATTCCTGACAAAATTTGCAAAAAAAATATATATATATTATACATATATTACTTGTATACTTATATGCATATATATGTATGTAGATGAGCTCTCTTAACTAGAACACGCTTCCATGAAAAGCTTTTATTCATTTTCAGAATTTGCATCCGAAAAAAGAGCATTCTATATATGTATATACAGTTACATTTTAAAGTACATTTGAAATTAACGAATTATTTAATCAAATTACCAATGCATAAATTATATCTGAATTGAACCGTATCATTAAACAGAAGGTTTACTGAAATTCAGTGGAAATATATGATGCAATATTGTTGTTGTACAGAATATACGATCAAATAGTAACCAATACCAATACCAGGATATGCCAATTCTGAAAATCATTAACAGTCAACCTTTGTCCTTTTGATACCATATTACCTATCTAAAGTAACGTTGACTCCTCTCCCCACCCCAGTTATGGGAAAACGGGAACTAGTTTGTCAACAGCAGCAATAACAGTCGACCCATGAAACTGTATTTAGCTGGAACTTGTCGCTGATTTCGTGCGAATAGTGACAATAACATGTTTTATTATCGCTCGATGTTATTTACTGGCACATTCTACTGAAATTGCGGATTGCAATTTATTCGCCAATCCAATGAGCCAGAACAGCAGAAGCGAAATGATAGTCTCACCGCCTTGACAAATATTTACAATATTTAACCAAATCCTAGAGCTCAAGGTCATTTGAATATATCTCCAAAAATACTTTAACTGCAGTGATTTGGCTTCATGTTTATATACTGTCATTAATGTTTGGTTGTTTATTTTAATAGTTTCTAACCCGTTCAAACAAAAAAAAAAATGTAATACAATTTTGAATTAACAAAAACCTACGAGAAAGAACTATTTTATATAGCTAGACATATAGAAGATATGCGGTATATATATCTGTTCGCACACAAAAATTACGCTTTTCACCGATTAGTTCTATATAAGGCTATGTTATAAAGTAGATCGATGTTGGTTATTTAATGCTTCCATAGCATTCTATAGCATTGCTCTCAATTGCAAATTTTCTGCACGGATATCTCGAAAATCACAAGGGTTTTCATACAAAACGAGTTTTTCAACCGAGCTCATGACAATATTATAATACCGAGGGTATTATTGTGCAAGGGTATAGAGATACTGTGTTCCATGTGAACCAAGGGCAAGGCAAATCAAATTGCCCATCCCCGCTGCTTTGTGCCATTGTCTGTGCCTGAAGCGTTGGAAAGGATTATGCTCGTATTGGCCAAATGAGCAAAAACTGAAAGCTCTGGCCATGTCTATGCGCACGCTTGAGTGGCCAATTACAAATTTGTAACACCATTTTCCATGTGGCAGCTACCAATTTGGCAGCGGCTGCTGGCCAACATCACTTGTGACATGTCTCCGGTTTGTAGTCCATTGTGCGGCGTCCCTCGTCTTTGATGCGGATTTGTGTCAGAAAGGATGCCAACTTTATGCGACATGGGCTAATACAAATTGAAGTGGCAATGAGCTAATGCAGATGTTTCTCTGTTATATTTTTTGCTTTATTGTTATCTCAAAATTAAAAAATAAATTGCAAATTAGACGCAAATTTACATGTTATTACAAGTATCTTTGCGTCTGGGAACGAATTGGTTTTGACAGACGTAAGATTTTTGTGTGTTTTGGCTAAGCGTTATCCTTAATTTGTTGTTGTCATCAAGGATGTCCCTATTGACACTTAGATGTTATTCAAATGGTTTTGTGAAATTATTTAATAATAATTTGGAAAATAATACTTGACTTAACTTTAGCTCAATTGTATAGGGTATTTTATAAGTCCAATGACACTTATATTTATAAACTATTGTTTGGTTAAACTTTCATAAATTGCCTGTCAGATTGCATATATTTCAATTTTAATTTATTGTTTGTGAACATGTCACAATTTTATATAAATTCGGGGATTATTTTCAGCACATTTAAATTGCGGGTTTTGGGTAACACTTATGGGTGTCCAGAACTACTCAGGAATGCGCCAAGTCAGAGCATTGGCCAAATCAATTGATTTTTAACTTAGATCTACGACGTAGAGACAGCTTCAATCTTCAGTCTGCAAGTTACAACAGAATAAATTAACAAAAAAAAAAACACGGTACATATGACCTCATTTATTTGCGTGTATATAAATTTAACTTTTACACACGCACATGTCTGTGTTTAACACACACGCACACCCACATCAACATTTATTCAAATGACTTTGGCTCGGAGCTCTCAAAAGCGCACCAATACTATAGCAACTACTCTGTAAATTTGCCATAAAACGCAGAGCATAGACATATATTTAATGCTTGGAGAGCTGAGTCAAGAGCAGATACTGAAGTTTATACTGATGCAGCTGCTTCCTTGGCTGGCACTTTGACAAATTATCTTTCCATAAGCCATAAATACACATGCACTTAAATCCCAACCAGCTAAATCACTTTCATTCAAACGCCCACCCAATTGTGGGTGGCAGTGGGACGTGAGGGCGGAAACGGAAGCGGAAGCGACTCTAATTTCGCTCATAATTTGCAATAAAACTCACACGTTCATTTACAAATCATTTATCAAAATAACGCCCAGCCCTGACAAAGTGCCTCTCAGCATGCAAGAGCGAAAAAATATGGGACAGAAGCGACAAAGCCAACAAAATGAAGGTGGCAATGGAGGGGTTGGGGGGTGTAGCAGGTGCCTGGTTACAGTCAGACTCGCAAAGCAGGGACTTGACTTTACTGCCAACACTCTAGCCTAGAGTGCTCAATTTAAGATACCCTGCAGCGTTGTCTCAAATAACCTGGAGGAGAACTCTTGTCCAATCTTG
Organism: Drosophila colorata; assembly: GCA_035041545.1. Taxonomy (NCBI): domain Eukaryota; kingdom Metazoa; phylum Arthropoda; class Insecta; order Diptera; family Drosophilidae; genus Drosophila; species Drosophila colorata. Next base: position 12,806,548 of record JAWNLD010000490.1, on the reverse strand, counting down.
TCCAAATCTTGTCTTACCAAAGATAGACGACCACGTATGAGTCATGTCCTGTACACATCTGACATCTGTTCAAAGACAACATTCATGACCTGTCATGTAGATGGTCTTCGACGACCAATAAAAATTTTAAGCACACATGCAATGAGAACATATTTGATGTCTCATGCCTTAAGCCTCCAGCTTACCTGAATTATCACAACTTGTGTCTTGCTTAGTGACCCCATCGATGACATGGCATTAACTCGTCTTGTATAATTTAAAAATACAAAATAATTGCAAAATATCCAACTACTCTTATCGAGTACTTCAATGACGCTGTCCTCTGGCAATTTTCCTTTTTTTTTTTCTTAACCACTTTGTATTGTGTATATAAAATTCAAAATCCAAGCTAACTGGCTTGAGAAAACAATTTTATCCTACGCTACCGCCCTCCCAACCGTCGTGGAAGCTGCAAGCGACAATTTCACATGGCTTCCCGTCGAGAATCGCGTTTGCTGTTGCCAAAGGCAACGAGTTTTTCCAACTGTGTTTTTCTTAAATGTGCAAAGTGCAAACGAAAGCTTTTTGTCGACTCAATAAACAAATAACATCCACCGAAATTGCAAATAGCAGCTGGAGTTCATACGAGATAATGCAGTTTGCTTTTCATTCCAAGACTAGCAAAGCAAGCTAAAATTGGCGAATCCAGCTAATTAAATGTAGAAGGTCGGAAATGATTTTCAACTGAATTTGCATTAGCTTGCTATGTGAGTGGGCTTTTAAATCAGGAAATATGATAAGTTTTGAGTTCTTTCCTCAGAGTAGAGTGTGGCAAGAAAAATTACGTTTTTTTAGTAGCCAGTTAGCTTATAGCCCACTAACTAGCTAAGTTGTTATCTGAGAATTAAGTGCTAATCGCAAGGAAAAAGGCGAGCAGTCAACTTATTATTGTTGTGTGAAACTTGAATACTATTAAATTGTACTTAAATTGTATGCAAATGTAACAGAAGAAACAAATTGCAAAATTCAACACTCCTCAGTCGGTAACACCCGACGGCAACGTTTCAACTTGTTTTTAGCTTCTGTTATTTACATTTAATGTTTTTAAATTTAGTTAATTTGAAAAATGTTTATTTTATTTAATTATATTATTTTTTGTTCAACTGTTTTATTTGTACCATTTAGCTATATTGCTCTTATTAAGAAAAATCATCATGCGTAAGAGTGATTGCAACAAGATCCCTCTCCCGGCATTGAGGATTAGAGCTGTGCACTGTGGAAAAATAAAATACTTTTTCTAACAGACAATCATTTTGTTTATCTAAATATGTAAAATATATGATCTTTACCAAATATAGACCAGAAATGTGAACATAACAAGTAGCAAGACAGTTGCAAGATGAATATTATGAGATTGAATTAAATTAATTTGTTGTGAATTGCAACTCCTTAAACTTAATTGGACAAACTGAATTTGCTTTTTTTCTATGGGTTTTGCTGGTCAGACTAAATTGGTAACATAAATAATTTGACTAGACCCAAGTGATTCACTTTATTTCTACGTTATTTTTGTATGCCATAAAAAGCTTACCTTTTTCCATAGTGCTTTTTCTCCCCTTTTGCAGCTGCTGCCATTGGCTGGATGGCTTTTATTTTTAGCTTCTGTTGCTTTTTCATAGAAAACAACAATGCAACAGCAGCGCAGCATGTGACACCTTGATGCAAGCACCCACAACTGAACACACACACACCCACACACACACGTGCCGGTCTGACTGCAAAGGCGTAGACTTGAGTCAAGGTTGCAAAAATTGCATGTAAAATGACTTTGCTGTTGAGATTTTCTTGGCTTGTCCACGATAGAGCAGTTATGGCCCCCACATACACAGGCACAAGTAAGCACACACACACACACACACATACACACCTGCTGTGAAATGGCGTGGCGTTCAAGTGTTGCCTTGCATCAGGTTGCCTTCGAGCCCAGTTGCAAAGCATCTTTTGGTTCTGGGGCGAGCTAAAAACAGCCATTAATGGTTGTTGCTGTCATTGTTTTTGCAGCACGTGTGTGTGTGTATAGGTGTGCGTGTGTGTGTGTGTGTGTACAGCAGACACCGCACATTTAACTAAGCATCATTGAGTACTGTCTGTTGTTATATTTGTCGCCACACGCAACTTGAGCGAGCAGCAAAAGTATTGCCTACTTTGGGGGGCATTGTTCGAGCATTAGCTAAGAATTTGGTGTCCGATTTATCAGTTAAGCAAACTTTCTTTCAAATTAGTAATGCGTATATTGATTTTATGAAATGACAGTTTTGCAGTTTGGCTAAACGTAGACGAGACTTACAAAGGATCTCCACTTTCAGATTTAAAGTTTTAATTATATACAACTGATTTGACTTTATTGTATGCAATTTTTAACAATATTAATATTCAAAAATATAAAAATCTTTTTCGCTTTTTCGGCATGTATTGATGAGCTTGGTCTTCCATATAAATAGCACAAAAGATAGCAACAGCCGTCCAACAAAGAAAAATTACCAAGATTATCTTTAAATATCTATCAAGTCGTTGTAATTGTTTATACAGTTCTGTTCTGTGATTTTTCTGAAACTTCACATTAAAAACGTGACGTATAATATCGGGATCATATTCGCCTCTGGCGCTCAAAAATTTAAAAAAGTTTATGATGTCTATTACGTGTGGTTCATTTGTCAGATTAATTTCCAAACTCCGACCACACGCATGCATTTTGTCAGTAGACATTGAAGGCGTTGGCTTATCCATAGGCATCACGGATATTATTTCAAAGTGAAACATTTCTCCCAAGTCAAAGTCTTTTACCCACGCAAATAGTTCACTAAAATCATAATTATTCTCTGAGTCATATTTTCTATATGCGTCCAACATTCCATTTAAGTCATTAGCTTTATCTTCTACTTGATCTGGGTTCAGTACTTTTTCTGTGTTAAGTACTTCTGCTGAGTCATTTACTTCATCTTCTTCTGCGTTCAATACATTTTCTGAATCATTTGCTTCCTTTGGGGCATAACTCTCATCAGAATCAGATAGTTCTTCAATAGTTAATGGCAGGATCGGTTCTGTCGGATCGAACAGTGGAGCTTCACTATATACACTACACTCACTGCTCTCACTATCCTTACCACGATTTGTTATCCAACATGCTGTGCGCTCACCATCATCACAGGACTCAAGTTTTTCTCCTTTATTCAAATATGTGTATTTGAATTTGTCATTGTAATTAATATCATCCCCGTTTTCATTATACTCATTGTCGTCATCATAAACAGAATGGGTTCCTCTTTCTGCGTCATCTATCTTACCTTGATAGTCTGATAACTCCTCACTCTTCTTATAATGCTGACCAACCTCATCATACTCATCATTATTATCATTTTCATAGTAACCATCATACCCAAAATACACAACTGTGTCCTTTCTGCAATGAGACTCCCAATATTCAGCAAACTTGTCATATTTCTCATAATCCTTGAACCCGTTTATCTTGCAAAACTCTTTATATTCACAATAATTATCACACATATCGTCTATAATATGCCCCATTCTCTCACAATACTCTCTAAACTGAATATACTCAAACAAATGATTTCCTTCAACATCTTTCTCACCACACTCCTCATACTCAATATACTCATTTCTTTCAAGATAATTTCTAAGTAACAGAGCAAATGGATTTTGTATCGATTCCCCTCTGTAGACACTGTTACCACTATTGTCATCATTTTCACTTGCCTCGCAGTTCTCACTTCCATCCCAATATTCATTCTCATCTGGCTCACTATTCTCACTTCTCGTATAGTCCCCATTGTCACTATAAGCGCTTCTTTCAAAAGTCTCACTAGTCCAACTATGTTCACTTTCCCCACTGTATTCGATTTCTTCACTATTCTCACTGCTCGCAGCTATCTCATTTCTCTCGCTATTTTTCCATAATTCCCTATCCATTTGTCGCTCACTGATCTCGGTTTCGCCCTCGCTTTCGTCACTGCCCTCATTCTCTACTATGGTGCTCAGTCGGTATAAATAAACGTCACGCATTTTACGTTGGAAACAGATCTGGCTAGCGCATTCTGTATACTCAGCCGATGCATCCTTGCCAGGCTGCTTTTTCATTGTCGCGAAATATTCGTAGGGCCGCACATACTTCCTGACCATTCCGACCAGATTGGACGATAAGCATCTGACACTATTTCGCGGTGTCAGCGCTGCTTGCGGGTTGAGGTTAGCCACATCTTTAGATTGCTTCCCTCTGAAAAGGGTTAAGATACCAGACATATTTTTGCCAATTTACAAAAATAAAATATTTGAAATTATAAAAATAAATTTTGGTTTTAGAATAGTTGCTTTGGCAAGATGTACTTAGATATTAAGTATGCTTAAATTAGAGCACAGTTCGTTCGTTTGTAGGTTTTTCTAAAATTTCTAAGCTTGCTTATTAAATAGAAAATAGAAAATACAATTATTTGATGCAGTTCGTTTTCTATTTTCTTTAAATGTTTTAAATATATATAATGTCTATGCGAACATATAAGTAATAAAGTAATTTATAACAAGTACGCCCGACTACGAGATACTCTTAACCCAGCTGCTAGCTGTCGTTACAAACATTTATACCCCTTTTGCATTCATACATACATACAGAAAATCACATATACACACACAAACGCACGCCGCATGCCGGGCACTTAACTTAGCGGCTGCTCTTGGAAAATTTTCTGTTTTCTGTAATAATTTCTGTGTTTCTGAAGCGATCTTGATAAACTTGCTCTGCGTATGGTATACACGAACAAAACAATGAATATGTATATAAAGTATATATCATGAATATGAATATGTATATCAACCTATAAAGTTTAAGTTTCTTTAGAAAAATACCAAGCATTCGGTAAAAAAAAATAAAAATTATTGCATAATCGAAAATAAATAGAATGGGAGCTCTGAAGTGTTTTCTCGACTTACCAGTTCACAAACGCTACTCAATCGACACCTGAGAACTACTAGTATAACGTGACAATTGCACGAAGCTGCAATTGCACACACGGACGCACACACACACATAAACACACACACAACCATACTGCTGTGCAGCGAAGAATAAATAAACTGATGCGCACAAAAGTGTGCTATGAAAAATATTTAAGCAGCAGATGGCATATGTTTATGTTGTGGGCATGTATATATATATGTGTGTGTGTGTGTGTGTGTGTGAATGTGTGTACAGTTGTGTGTGCGTTGTATCGGTTGACGTTGTGCAAATTTACACAAATCCACAAGGCGGTGCACAAATATATTTTACTGCGTTGATAGTGATAAAATTTATAGCCAGCAATGAGCACATCGCCTAAAAGTAGGTAACAAAAACAATATACGCACACGTGTGCCAAACAATGCCCATGCGGGCAACACACACGCACACACACACACACACAATGCACACAATGGCCTGGCAATCGTGCGTGGGCGAGTGCCTCAGCTGCCCCCCCCCCCCCCCCCTCTCCTCTCTCTTTACATTCGTCATATTTATGCTTTTTTATGGGCCATGTACAATTTTATTGTTTTACTTTTCAATGCAATGTCTGTCTAATGCCTGGCGACACACATACACACACACACACATCCTAATAAACCAAGTAACTCTGAAAATCAGTGCCTTATCCAGTTGCAAAAGAATGTTAAGTGCTTTCAAGGAGCTATATAATACGAAAACCTGATAAGGGATTTTTTATTTGCTAGCATCTGGGCTCCCAGCAAAAAAAAAAAAAGCCCTACACCTTTCCCATAAGCTTCTTCAGTTTTTGGGTTAAGTGTTTTTGTGCCAAGGCACGGCTGCAATGCGAAAAGAACTTGGAATGTATGGAACTTCGCTATTTAACTTAGAAACAATATTTTCTTTATTTTAAGTTACAGTTACTGTTACGATCGATAGTTATCGAAAGTAAGTTCCTAAGATCGATAATTTGATGGGCCTCAAATATTTTGTTGAGCCAGCAAAACTTTCGATCGTAGCCAACCTTGATGATTTTGTCCCTTGGGACCCAACTCGTTGATATCGATTGTCAAAAACGATCAGAATGAATACTATTAATGGTATTGAATATTTCTTAAGTTATTTCGCTAAGTTTTTTATGTCTAAAGGAACGAAAAAGCAATACAATAAATAAGCTTTTAATATTCGCCGAAAAAAAGAGTGCACTGTTGTCATCAATTATTTTCAGCTTTATAACATTCTTACCGGCTGCTATCGATAAAAAAAAAAATAAAAAAAAAAAGTGTGGTAAGGTTTAGATTTAAAAAATAGTCAATTTTGGTTATATTTTCCCTTTGTTAAAATTCGGGGAATTTAGAGCGAATGCGTTTTTCAAGGCACCTCACAATTACATTTTGTTTCACTTTGCCGGATTTATGTGCACTTTGTGCGCCTGGCGTGTGTGCACACACTCACACACATACACACTCTTATTTTGCATATACAGAGACCCTTTGTGGCGCAGCTCCTGTCAACAGATGCGCCCTGATGGCGATATGGCTACCGGTTCGCCATTGTTTTCTGTAGGTAGCTAGCTAGGTGTCCGCACCTAAAAGGACATTGTCAAGCATAATCCTTGCTCATGGCCACGCCCACATCAATGCCATCAAAGCGACAACCATTCGATGCAGATCCATCAATAATCCAGGAGCAAATTCTTAGAATTTTTTTGGGCATCAGCAGCAAAAAACTATGGCAACAATGGCCAACAGAATTTACAATGCATCTGAAGCCGTTTTCAAAAAAGGAATGAATAGAACAGAGTACTTTACGGCTATGTTAAGGTATCTTTAAGTTCTTTTCTCTTTTTGGGTAAACTCTAAAGTCTGATTGATTGATATATGTTTGCTAAAGCTGGCGATGATGTGTATAATGATGGAGATAATGAAGGCGATGATGATACTAACGTGGATGCGAACCATTATTCGGTCCATTGTTGCTGATACAGCGCCAAAAGGTAGCCCGAGCTTAAAAACAAAATTAAATCCGAAGGTAAAGAACACTTGTATGATAAATATGTTTAAACAAAAAATGGTCCCTTGATATCTGTTAGTTGTTCAAAATTTAAATATTCGGTGCAGTTCAAATTTCAGTTTAAAATTTTTTTTAAAAAAATGGTTATCATTTTTCTTAAATGTAAATAATTGTTTTCTCATTGTTAAATGAAAAAAATAAAAGTAAAATATATTTTTTTGTTATTCCCATAGCTCTAATATTCATAAACCTTATTTTTATAACACCCAATATTCAAAAATAGTTTGTATATACAAAAATATTTTGCAAATCTTATTGATTTATTTTTTAAAAACCTTTTCTTTTATGCAGATTTGTTTTTTATATGAACTTGAAACTTGATAAATATTGATGCAGGCATGCGAGTGTGTGTGTGTTAGCCTACTTATTTAAATCTTTTCTTGCACTCAGTTTGCATACCTACCCACCGGATATTTATTTGTTTAGGTTGTGTTTTGTGCGACAAATGATGTAACAGCCGACGGCGCTATTGACCAGATATTCAATGGATCTACGGAACATTCCGGCAGATATATATTAAGTTGTTCAGTCCGGGTGGATAGCAAAAATTGTGTTTCATCTTTGGCAGGGTTGTTTGCATACACGTCGCATTATTTGCAACCGGATATCCCATGTAGCATAGACACAGACAAATACACACGCGAGCGAGCAGGATGTGTGTGCGGCTGACACACATAAGAAACATGCACAAAATTTACGAAAATTTAAATTAATCGTTCTGCTTGGACTGAATAGTAGATCCAGTTGAAGCCCACACAGACATTGTATTATATGTCCCTGGCATTGTTGGACCGCCAAACAAAAGGTCCTTGCGATTATCTTCTGGCATGTTTAGATATATATATATATATATATATATATATGTGTGTGTGTGTGTGTGACTGCGCCTTGAGCTTAAAGCGCAATTATTTATGCATTTGAAAGACATGGCTTGAGGACAACAAGGCTAACATATTTCGATTGCCTCATAAAGCAATGCCAGAGACAGCTGCTAACAACAATTAGCCAACCTCGTCTCAATGTCAGAGTTAAATTTTAATTTAATTGAATTTATGTCTCATTTAGCAGTGTCATTTCGAATGAATTCAGATTTTATCTTTATGTGCTGCCTATCAAAATATTTGTATTTACAGCTCGTTTTCCCTCTTTCTCTGATTTTAATACACCGTTTTATTGCCGCAATCTTAATAACTGTTCAAATACTATGACAGTATGCTTAAATACACTGCAGTAATTAATTTGAAATTGATTAAAACACGACGAAGGGAGTGTCCCATTATATATTGCATTATAAATTAATTTAATTTACCTAATGCATTAGAGCTTACTTTAATTTTGGATTCTTGAAACCTCATTGATTGAAATTGACTAACTGCAAAGCAAATACTTTAATAATTTGTTTATATGAAAAATACTTTAAAGGAAATATTAAAGACAAAATGACACACTTGGCATCGAACTTTAGGCTTTATGACATTCAAAATAAAGCTACTCAGAATTAAGTTATAGAACAGTAAACTAATTGTCTTTCAAAATTACTTCAAGTCTGACGACAGTAAAAGCATTTCGAATTTTGTTTAGCAAAAATATTAAAGTGCACTTAAAATAATAATTAAATTTTAGTTTTAAAAAAATATATATATATTAAATTTTTCACAATTTCTGAAAGCAAGACAGCAATAATAGTTTTCTGATTTTGTTATCCAAATATATTAAAGCCCTCTTAAAGCTCAGACACGTTTGGCCTGCAAAGCTTTATAGATTTTAATTAAGCAATTTGCCTACGAAAATAATAAACTAAAAATTATAGAAAACAAGAGTAATTGTGCTTAAAAACGGCTTCAAGTTGAAACGCAGTATTAACTTTTTGAATTTTTGTAATAACTAAAAACTTGTAAGCCTTTTAAAAGCTTACAGTTATGTACTGCCAAGCTATGCAGATTTGTATTACCGGGAAACTTTTTCAAAGAACAGCAAATTGCAGTCAATTAAACGCGATTTTACCTTTTTAAGCTGTGTGCAATATTTATTAACGTCTTTAAGCCCGCTTAGAGTTCACTTTTATGAGCCTTAGAAGCTTTACAGATACCACTGGTAAGAAGACTAATTTCAAAGTTGTTGCAAAGATAAATTCAAGGATTATAGGCTTAGGGCACAGCAGACTCAATGCAGCAGGACAACTTTTAATGTAGATCGAACACAACAACGACAACAACAACGACAACAATTGAATGCGCACCCACTTGAAATGCATCAATATTTTGCCTAATATATGACATTAAGGGGACATTAAAGTTACATAAAAGAAAATTTATTTGGCAAGCTGTAAATATGGTCCTGTGCCGACGTTAGAATGTGTACTACACACACAAACACACACAGACACGCACATTTGCTTGAGGGGCGCCTGATTATTTGTTCCCAGTCTGTGCTTCAGTGTGTGTGTGTGTGTGTGTTTGTGTAGCGTGGCATAAAATAACAGCGTTTTTTGCGCTTGAAGAACTTTTCCTGCTTAGCTTTTTTCCCCTATTTTATTTCTATTACATAAGTATACTTATTTTTTTCAGCCTCCTGCGCCATAAATTATGCTACACTTTATTATTTTGTAAAACAAGCAGCATAAAACTTTACGTTCATCTCAGCGCCAGTTAATGGTCCAGCATGCTCACAGATAATTTAAACCTGACCCTTTTCGGTTTTTTACTCCTTCTGCCCGCACAATGCCAGTCATAATGGCTTACTCGTTATCAGCAACAGTGTGTGCGTGTCTGTCTGTTCGGGTGTGTGTGTGGTGCCTGTGCATGAGCATATTAATTGGTACTGTCTGCAAATGACAGACAGATAGTATAACGCTGACATTTTATCAACAAAGAATTAAAACATTTTATGGCCAGAGGGTGCTTTTTTTGTCACGAATTGTAAAATGTACAGAAGGTGACATCTCCGACGTTATTAAAGTATTTATTTTATTTATATATGCAAACTAGTCTTTAGTTTAAAGGCTATCGTGATGCAACTTTTTATGGCAGACAACAATGACTTACATATGAATGACTATATCACAAAGATGCCCTTATAATATGTATTTTTGGGTCTATGGCAGGTCATTTCATCTGGAAAAATATTAGTTACTATTAGTTACTGATGTAATAAAATATCAATTAATCAAGTAATTTTAATTTTAAAGAACTTTTTTTCTGCTTCACGCAGATTTTGAGAAAAAGAAACAGCCAAAAAAAAAAGCATATTTGACAAAATAACAAAACTTTTAAAATAATTTGTTTATTAAATTTTTTGCCATATGGGAAATCTTGAGCAAAAGTGTGCATGAAAATATGTTGAGGTTTGGCAAAGTGGTGACAGTGGTAACTTTGAATCATATGAAATTGTTATGTTATTATGGGTAAAACAAATATAACAAATAAATTTGGGTATAAATAAATTTCTATCAATAGAATAGAGAATTGTTTTGAACAGTATTTGATTTTTGTGAGATATTTTGGCCAAATTCGACACTAACGAGCTTCATATACGGAAAAAAAAATCCCTAACAATATCAGACTACTATATCATATGCGGTCTCTTGTTTCATGCAAAAAGTTGTTCGTTTGCAGTGACCTCTGTACCTCACCAAACAGAATCATATTGATTCATATTGCGGTTTCGAATTGGCAAGAGCCTCTTACTTCGATGGCCTTATTAAAAAATATAAAAGAGCAACACCTGCCGAGGAGCAAGCACTCAAAACTGAGTACAACATGAGCCCATCTACACCAAAATAAAAAATAGTAATACAAAAAAAAAATTGGTCATGTGCCACACGTGGCCACTTGGCCCCAAAACAACACAAACCAAGGCAAGTTGTATTTATTGTTCAAATTTGGTGACTGTTCTGTTGCTGTTATTGGTACTTTTGGCGCTGCCGCTGCTGTCATTTTATATTTATTTGGCCCTTGCCACCTCCTGCTCTCGCTCAACATCCTGCGCTAAATATGTTTCAAAGGAAATTGATTTGCGGCAACAGCAGCAAAAGCAGCAGCGGCAGCAGTAACAGCAAACATTACCAACAACAACAAGCAACAAACAACAAGTCGAACCTTAGCAATCTGTACGTAAAACAAGTAAAACGTTGTTTAAGCGAAAGTGCACGACTAAAAGTTATCCTGCTTCAAGTGTTTGACCATAAATTATTTATAGATGAACTCAAATTTAAGCGGATGCAATTCTTTGTTAACAATTTATCTATACATCAAATTCTCTTTAGTCTAGATTAAGCCAGCAATTCACTTCAAATAATTTAAAAGAAATTTCTTAAAGCTATTGCCTTAAATCGACACACAAAAGATAACACCCTTTGCTTAATATTTAAGTACAGAGTATAACAGAGCTTCATTTTACACAGATTCGCGTGGCGACATTTCCTTTTGCCAAAAATTGTTCGCCACGCTGCACTTTTAGCAACCTACAACCCACACACACTCACACGCACACACACACACACACACACACACGCACACACCTCTTGTCTCCCCCGGCAGCATCGTCTACTATTTTGTTGGCAGCGTGCCACATCAATCCATTGAAGCGTTCACATCATGCATGTGCCCCCGCACTTACGCGCAACCAGAGGCATCTTTTGTTACAGTGACAATACGACGCAACCATTACCCGCCCTCCCCTCCCGCCCCTTTCTCGCCACGCGATTCTCTCCTTATTCAGTCTATAGAATTCACCCGCTGCGCTACTTTTGAACAGAGAAACATAAATTGTTTGGCTAATTGCAAGTGGCTTTCGTCTGCAAACAGTGGGCCAACAGCAGCAACAAAAAGGCATCGAGGAGCTAAAGAAGCAACAACACAGCCCACGACCTGCTTGGAAACAATGCGGCTCCAGCAAAAGCTCCAGCTGCCGTTCACGCTACCGCTCCAGCTCCAGCTACGTTCGCTTTTACTTTTTTGTTGGGGCTCGCCTTTCTGCGCGTAATTGGCAGGAAAAACTAGCCCGCGCGAGGACACTGCAGCTATTGGGCAAAGGGCGGGCGGAAAAGTGCAGCCCTTTCAGCCAAGAAACTTGTCTGGGGTCACAGATCAGCTTCGCATTGGCTGCAGAGTTGCCCTGCGTACGGCTATTTAACCAAGCAGTTATACGAGTTGTGATATTTATTATAAGTGCCGCACAATCATGGAACTAAAATGTGAATGAAATGTGTCTAGGTCCAGAAATAGTCCTTGCGCGGTCTATTAAACAGAGAGCGCCAGAGATAATATCGTAGCAGGACTTTAAGCAACAAAATATTGATTCTCTTTAAGTATGTTTTCTGTTCTTCAGCAGATTAAGGAAGTCTTGTTTTCAAAAAATATTATATACTAAAAATAATTTGAAATTTTTAAGCTTGTTTTCTCTTTTTTACGATAGCAATTATAATTTTGTCAGAAAATCAATTTTTCATAAAAATAGACTATATTAGAAATATAAAAAAGAAATAGACTATATAGCACTATATCCTTTAGCTGCCACAGAAATGCTTGGTCAAATTATTTTTTACGAAAAAACCTGCTGGTTTTCAAGATATTTTTACCAAACTTGGCAACTACTATATAATATAGCCTCAAATAGGAGCAATCGTTTAAAAATGCAGTTTTTCGATGAAAATGCCATTCAATACTTCTGCAAGGAAATTTAGTTTTCGACATACCCAAGTTAACTTCTCACTAATAATTAATTGCAAATATGTTTAAAGCGAACCTGTTGTTAAAATTACAATTAGAGTTCATTTGATAGACAACAATGGCAACGTATCATATTATTGACTACACAAGGAAATCAATTGTTTTACATATTTATTTTTAATTTTCATATCAGTTTTGCATTTTGTACATGTTTATTTGCCTGCATGTTAAATGGTCAGGAATTTTGTTGTCTTTCTTCAACAAATACCTGCCAAATTAATTAATTTAAAACACATACAAAATATGTGTATTTATTTCTAAACTTTCTAAGCCGACGTAGAACTCAAATTGATTTGATTTTCATCCAAGGACACAAAATAAACTTCTATTAAACCAATTAGAAGCACATCACACTTCCAATTTCCTGTCATATTTACGCAGAGCTTGGGAATTCCACAACTTGTGAGCAATAGAATTTCTTGATTTGGGATTTTGGGATATTCAAGTGAAATTTGCATATACTTAAAAGCTCAACGTTCAAGGGAATGTAAACAAAGAAGGTGTTTATTGCTAAACACATATTAATTAATAAGAACAAAAGGATTTTATAACAAAGCATAAGAAACTAATAGCCAATCAAGGCTGAAACAAAACACCCAAATACAGTAATGAAAGTGGCTTACGGGCTGTACAAAGATCCGGGTGCTAAATATATTATAGACAGAAGAATTAACTTTAATGCTTGTTGGTAAAGGAAGCCATTTAACCAAAACCAGTCAAACCGTGTGCTTTATATGTGCCAATAGCTAGCAGCTGGACTTAGGGTATCTTCCAGTCGGGCACTCCCGACTAGAGCACACTTACTTGTTTAAGTGGGCAGTTCGCGCTAAATGCTCATCGATAGGAAAAAGGTGAAAGGTGCTTTGACCTTTGCTTATAAGTATTTAAATAGCTGCCTTATTTGTGTTGAACAAAACTTAAATTTTTATAAAAATTATGAAAAATAAATAAATATTAACAATGACATTTAAAAAAAAAATGTAGCTACAATCACAGGTACAAACACTGGTTCACAGTGTTGATCAATGTGTCAACTCAACTAGCAGTTAACTAAATTGACACTCAGATAGCCAATATGTATAACCGTCTCTTAACCGGGCCCATAATTTTGTGTGTAGTTTAATTAAACGCCACCTTAAGTTGGCACCGCGATTATGGGCCTCAGATTATAGCCACATGCGGTGGCCAATTGGACTGCATTAACACTAAATACAAAATATCTGACTAATGAACTTTTCACCCTTGCATGTGGATTACAATTTGCGAACCTGCCGTTTAGTGGTGGTCGTTAACCAACAAATGCGCTCAACCACAAACCTATTGATTATAAACCTGGCCGTCTCGGACATACTCTTCGTCATATTCTGCGTACCGTTCACGGCCACCGACTATGTGCTCCCGGAGTGGCCATTTGGCAATTTGTGGTGCAAATTTGTGCAGTACATGATTGTGGTCACATGCCACTGCAGGTGAGTAGCGTCCGTGTGGCTGTCTAGCGTCTGGCAAGCACTTTACTGACCGTCTCTCCCATCTGGCTTTTAGTGTCTACACCCTTGTGCTGATGTCCTTCGATCGCTTCCTGGCCGTCGTCCATCCCGTCACCAGCATGTCCCTCCGCACCGAACGCAACGCTACTCTGTAAGTACATCTACTTGTAATTACGTCAATTAGTTCGGGTCAGCCCATTGGCTTGGCTGGGCTCCAATTGGATTGGGGTTCGGCTGGGTACTGGGTGGGGGTTGGGGCTTCATATGGCATAGCCAACGGCCATTGTTATACCTACATACAAGCCTTGGCATAAGTCAAGTTGGATACACTTATCATTTTGAGTGTGCCTGCTTGCACGTCTGTGTTTGTGTTTTTGTGTGTGTGTGTGTGTGGGTGTACTTGTGTATGTGGTTGCCTGCCCTCAAATGAAGTTAAGCCAACGCAAGCATCCAGTTGAAAATTCTATAGAATTAAGCCAAGAACCACTTTTGTTATACCTATGCTTGGTAATATTGCGGGGATTTAAGTAGTTTCAGCTAGTTAACAAATTAGCAAACTGAATTAGCAGAAAATACCATCAAAGAAAATACCAAGAATTTTTTACCTTGATTTATAAACTGGGCAAAGTGAAAACTTCTTAACTTTAGAAAAAAAAATCGGATTTCAAAAAACTTTTTTATAAGCTGCATTTGCCTTCAAGGCTAAAAAACACGACTTAATCTAAAAATTGTTGTGCTTCCAGCAAAAATGTTTTCCGCTTATTGCAAAGCATGCAAATTATTGTTAAAACCACTTTGTCTTATCTCAAGAATTTTGTTTTTATTTATGCAATTTGAATTGTATCTAATTTTAATTTTAATTTTCGGGCTGATTAAATTTATATTCAACTGTCAATTAGTGCTGCCATACGTGCAATGTAATCCAACACTGCAATTCTATTTTACCGTGTAGATAAACTGGCAGAATGAATAACGTGGCAAAAACTAAAATGGAATTTGTTAACATGTAATTGAATTTGTAACTTGAACATGAGCATGCGATAATTAAATCAATTTTGCGAAAATATTAAAGCTCGTATTAAACATGACAGAGAAGTCAGACAAATTGTATCTTTAAAGGGCTAGCAATTATCTGAAACATTTCCTTATTTTTATTTATATTTTTTTATATTGTCTGCTCGCAGCGCTATTATGTGCGCTTGGATAACAATTGTGACGACTGCCATCCCCGTTGCTTTGGCCCACTCGGTGAGGATCTATCAGTATCACGGACGTGCGGGCACCGCTTGTGTGTTCTCCACGGAGGAGGAGGTCTGGAGTCTGGTTGGCTTTCAGGTAAGTCAAGCAATTGATTGTGCGCTTTGTGGCCTCTAATCTGGATGTGGCGCCTTCCGCCACCGCTCGGCGACAAAATTCAGGCGCCCGCCCTGCTCTCATGATTAATGTGTGCATATTATTCATGCCTCGCCGCCAAATTTGTCACTAGCTCGCGGCTCTACACATGGAAATTGCGTAAAATTGCAGAAAAGCGACTCTAAAAGCAGACATCTTCCACAATATATCGTGTATATTTGGATATACATATCGCTTACTGTTGGCGTAAACTCATATTTTCCAGTGCTTGAAAGCAGCTTGCAATATATTTGCTACTTACCACACACTCTCACACACACGTGTAGACAAACACGCACAACTCGAACTCGAAGCACAAGTGACGAACAGAACAAGGACAACGAGGACTCGCTGACAACGTTACGCCAGGATTGGAGCCATGCCAAAACTACAAAAGCATGCAACCAGCTGCACAGTGCAACTGGCATCGTCAATCAGCGGCACTTATTTACCTTGTATTAGCCGAAAAGGATTTTTCGCTTATTCAAAGCTCACTCATAAAGCTTGGAACAAAAATGAAAAAAAAAACTTTTAAAATGCTTACGAAAAAAAAATGTAATTATTTTAAAGTGGACAATTAAAATGCCCACTCTTTTCTTTAGGAGCATTTTTACATTCTCTTTTATATTTATATATTTTTTAATTTATTTAGTTTTTATCACACTGTGAACAAGTATTGTGCTGTCTGTTACACCCGACTGCAACATTTTAACTCTTTTTTTTTTTTGTTTTTTTTTTTTTTGTTACCTAACAGGTATCTAGTTTCAGCATTTGGGACATTTTTTGCCAAATGTTGTGATTGTAACCTGAGCCACTGTGCAAACACAGTCACACAGTCAACAAATACGTTGTTGTTGTTGTTGTTGTTCGGCAATAGACAGCTCCCTGCTCCTTGTTACGTATTCAGCATGAACTAGCTGGCATCCAAAGCCGAAGTCAGAGACAGAGACAGAAACAGAGACGGAGACAATGGCGTTGAAGCCAATGTACAACTTAATAATGCTGACAGTTCTAGCGAGGGAGAACTAAATTGTAGTGTATATTGTGCAATTAAGTTGCATTTCAGTATTAGTGGGGGAAAAGCAGCTACAAAGTTATCTTCATACACTATGTGAAGTGTTGTTGTGCATCAAGATTACGAAAGTTTCACCAACTGTTTTTCTTATCAGTGGGTTTTTTCAAGAGAGCAAATTAAAGAAGCACATTTAGTGCATTTGAATAGATTTAAATCTTTTCGTATTTTACAGAAAAATATTGCCCAAACACAATTTAAAATGAAAACTTACAAATAAAACTTTGCTTTACAAATTGTTTTTTTTTTGTGTAAACTTGAAAAAAAAATGAAAATTTTTTTTTTTTTTGTGTACCATGTTCCTTGAGGCTCTTGTTTAAAGTTGAGTTACGCTTGAACACATTTTTTTCTGATATTTTGAATTTATTCAATTTCTTAAACAGTGGCCACTCACATATAAAAACTACGTAATTTATTATTAAGTTTTGTTGAAATAGGTTCTTTCACTAATAAAAAATGTTCCTCCTAATTTGTATGACGCTTTAAAGAGCTCTCATATGAATTATATGTGCACTGTGCTTATATTTCCTTTATAAGCCGTAAACTGCTTTAGCAGAGAACTAAGAACTGCTGCTCCATTTAAAAAACTCTCCGACCCCTTTGACAAACTACGTCCCTGCTCAAGAGGGCGCATTCAGACAGGCACGAAGTGCTCTTAGCACCTTGGCCGGGACAAGCGACAGGACTAGAACAACAACATGGCGTGTCAGAGCAATTTCATGCCGGAAGGATGTTACACGGCAACCCGCACTTGTGGCCAATGAATGAGCGTTGTCTATCCAACAACAACAGCAAAAACAACAACGACAGCAACAACACAAACAACATCAACGACAACGACATCAACAACAAGGACAAGGATGACCCACTGACTGCAGTTGTCCAACTGTCTGTTTGTCCAACTGTCTGTTTATTCCATTGTGTGTGTGTGTGGGTGGGGGGGGTGTGTGTGTGCAGCTCGTGCTAATATGCACTTGTGGAGCTTGTGTCTAATGCTACTCATAGAGCAATTTATACAGCTCCATTCGGTGACATTGGCAAGGACAGGAACAGGACTAGCGATAGCAAATGGCAACTGGGTCGATATTTTGGGCCGCCTAGCAGAGCATATAAATCGCAATTACTTTGACAACAAGTAAGAACGATCGCCTAGATAACACCCTGTAATCACATGCAGAGAAACAAAAAATACGATTGGATTAATTAGACAGCTAGATCATTTCAATTCTAGTTGATTTTTTGCATGCAGGGTATATAAATGCAAAAACAAATTTTTTACTCGCCAAACAAATAAAAAAACTTATCTCAATTCAATTTTTTTATTTAAAGTATATATATAAGTACCCTGTAATCCTCCATATAAGAAAAAATGCACTTTTAAAGTGCGTTTGTAAGGGGTATCACTGGTGCGACTCCACATGTCGCTGGTCGCTTGATGCGGCCGCAAAACTTGTTCCATAGTTGGGTCTTTTATTTGGTTTTGCCGTTGATTCGGTTTGGGCCCCCAAATGTTATTGCCATGTTTAAATATTTTGTTGCTGTTGCCGTCGTTGTTGGTTTTGTTGCTGTTGTTGTCTGTTGTCTGTTGACAAACAGTTGAGCATTTCGCTAGCAAATTTGGCGTTTCAATTTATTGCTCGCCCGCACATAAAAATGGATCAAACTTTTGACGCCTAAGCGCACACAAGAAACAAAAAGAACAAAACAAAACCAAATAAAAATATATGAGCAATGTTCAACTAGCACTCGACACATAACAACAAACAAAAAGGCAAAGAGCCAACTAGCAGTGCGCTATCCGTCGAAAATGACCGGCTAGCTTATACCCTGCAACCAGCTGAGCTGTTACCCAACAAACTTTTTGTTAATTTTATAGTAAAAAAAGTGATATATAATTGGCGGGTAGGTATTGAAAATCTTTAAAAAAAATTGCAAGTACATTAAAAAATATATCTAAAATCTCTATGTGATTATAGATGATATAGATATAGATATTATGTATGCATCTTTTCGATAGGAGATGTCTCCTCCCACCTGTAACATACATTAACAAGCCCCTGTCAAAGGGACTAGCCAAAGGCAATATAAATAAATAGTATTTATAAAGAAAAAATAGTATTTATATTGTCTTTGGTTAAACCATTTTTAGCCATTTGATGGCTACAGGGTATTGAAAAAACTGTTGTCATCGTAAATAAATAATCAAATAAAACAACAAGAGTAAAATAAAAGCAAAAGCGACGCCTCAAATCTGCCCCGTGTGGCATGCGTGACCACAGAACTCGTTGGCACCACTTTATTGAAAGCTCAGTTTATTTCACATCTTTAAGCTATTTGTTCTTGAAGATGCGCTTGTGTGAGACAGCTCTTCAATTCAATTATGGCAAGCACTTTTCACCGAATTGAAAAGTTTTCTGTTTAAGAAATAAGCACAAAGTTACCACAAATTCCTTAGTCACAGATTCCGAGACTCAATTGTCTTTTTAAATAAGAATAATGACAAATGTACATATTTTGAGTTTTTTCAGAAGAAGTTGGAGATAAACGTTTCTAGCGAAGTAAACATTTTAATCGTTTATCAAAACATTTAGAGAAAATCAAAAAAGGAATACAAATCTAATCTGAATTCAACAGAAAATATAAAAACTATTATCTCAATAAGAACATAAGAGTAAGCAACTCTTTTGGGAAGTAACTAGAAATTTTTTAATTATTAATTTTTGTATTGATTATCATTTGTTTTTATGGCTATTATTATACTAATTTTCAAAGACATCAATTATATTGCTGGGTCCTGAGTATCGAAACCGCAACTTTTTTTTAAAAACTTCAAATTATTTATATATTTTACTGTTAAGCACAAATTAAATTAAATTAAATTAAGTTAACAAAAGAATTACTACCGCAGTTGAACAAATATTTATAACTCATACTGTAACTCTGGCTGATAAAATGAATTGCATAATTTATGCATTTTAAGGAAAAATTGTAGCTTTATTTTTATTATTTGCCAAATAAATATAAACAAAAGCAGCAACCATGAAAAGTTCTCAACTGCTTGAACCGAATCGCTGTTGAAACAATATAAAATTAATTTGCAGGCCAAATGATAAACACACATTTAAAGAAGTTGTCCTATTTTGACATCCATTGCTTTTTATTTTGGAATTTATGATGCCGAACACTTCAAATGAGTACAGCCTACATGCATACGTGTAAAGCTCTAACTATCTATAAAGTTTGAAGCGGCATAAAACTTCGTCTCCGGCCAGGGCTACTTCACAACTTTAAGCCGTAGCTGCTAAAGATATAGATACAGTTGCGTTAGATAGAGATACATGCAATGAAATTTAACTACATTGTGAAATGTGATGGCTTAAGGTTTGGCTCCCTGATTGGGGGGGGGGCTTGCTTGGCAGAAGGTCTGTCACAGGCGCAAGCCGACAGCAGGCGACGAAACTTGTAGGCGAAACTTTTTCGGGGGCCTTTAAACTTTATGAGCCGCCCAATAAAAAGCCATAAACTGAAGTGTGTGCCATATGATATACGAGTGCCAACAAGGGGCGTGAACAGAGGAAGGGCGAAGGGAGGGGGGAGGGGCATGTTTGGCACCGGGGACTGGACCGACTCGTTAATATTTGGCGTGCTCAAATTGCGCCTGGGATTTGGCCATATAGCAACGCCGCGCCGTGGCAACTGTCGCGCCCGCTGTCACTCAGCCAAATTAATCAACTTGAGTTCGCGATGCCCCCAACGCGCTTTTATTAGCACTGTTTTACCGGGAAACGGAACATTAGGCATTAATATTAAAGTTCCAATAGTTTTTTCATGCTTGACAGAAGGCCTACGAATGCGAATCTGACGGAAAATATATATATATAATATATATATATATATATATATTTTGTTTTTCTTTTTTTCGATATTAAAGTAAAAAGTGCTTAAACAGATAATAAATAAGATAAAACCTCTTATAATATAATCTATGCAAGTAACTTATTTGCTACCTTTAAGTAGCTTTATAATATTTCCCCTAATAAATATATATATATATATATATATATAGATTTTGTCGATTTGTCAGCAATGTGTATATATTCCAAGTTTCAAGTCGCTTGCATCAATAGCGGCGAAAAAATTGCGTTCATGCGAACAAACGGACGGACAGCAAGACGGACATTACACAAACCCCTTTTCACTTTGTGAAAAAAAAAATTTGTAGGCTCTGTTCACAAAGTGGAAAACGAATATATTGATATTGTGAAACCTTGCGTACAAATATATACATATGTATACTCCCACTGGGGGCGCAAAACTGATTATCTTCCACAGTTGAAGAGGTCGACTTACCAAATTCGCCAGGTAGATGATTGATGACCTCCTCCAAGGATCCAGCAATTAATTAAAACAATGCAATCTCTCACTGCCACAAATCACGAAAATCTTTTTGTTCTTATGTCACAGTTTGCACTAACATAATAATTGCTAAAGCTATGATTACCCGTTATGCAGTACTTGTTATAGCCGTATTTTTGCTTGGCAAAATTATGCAACACTGTCCCCATGTGCCCCAACTACTGTTGTTTATTTATGCATTGCGTAAAATCATAGTTTGATATTATGTACGCCACGCGTGGATGGCAAGGCGAAATTACGAGCTAACATGGCACGGCAACCTGTCACGGATGCGGATGCGGATGCGAATGCGAATACGGATGCGAATGCGGATACGGATATGTGACACGCGTTGTCTATTGTAGCTGCCGTGTGTCATAAATTACATTTTTTGCGCGTTACGATTAACTTGATCATCGCCGTCATTATCAAGGTCACCATCATCATGATGATTATCGTTATCATGCTCTCTGACATTGTCATTGCAAACAATTTCCTCTGCAATTTACACTTTTATTAATACGTCAGGATTGCATAACAATCGCAACATTTTGCTCATTTATTTTGTTCTTGTTTTTGTTTGTTTTTGTTTTTGTTTTTTTTTTCATTGTCAAGCGCTCCCTCCGTAAGACTTACGGCGTGGGCGACGCGATGTTGTTGTTGTTTGAACAACCCGACGGCTCCTTGCAGGCGCAAATGTCAGTGCAGATTATATCGACGACGTCGTCTGTCGCCGATAGCACGGGACATGTTCATTGGCCATGGCGCGTAATCCAACCAAAGTGATTTCAATTCCGGCGCTGTCGGCCATTTTGCCATATGAATGAATGGCTGCCCCAGCGCCACCCACAAGCAGCAGCAGCAGCAGTAGCAGCAAACAGCAGCCCGCCTTATGCACAATGTGTGGTTTTGGTTTGTCTTTGGGGCCGTGTCTGCGATTATTAACAATTGTGCCATGCGCGATTTCCTTTAGCCTCGTTTCATCTGGCTTTTACGTTTTCCGTTTCATTACATTTGCCCACCTTTGTGCAATTTGTTCGCATTGGTTAAGCATTTCATTGAGATTTACAATTTGCCGCCTACGCGAATCGAGCCCCCGTCGCCGACTCTAACTCAGCCTCAGCCTCAGATTGCGACCATCCGACAGGCCCTGGATTCAGGCCCCAAACGAACAGAACCAACTCTGTTTCGTAGTTTTTTTTTTCCAACCAATTTTGCTATGCATATTTAAGTGTTGAGTGCGTTTTATTGTTTTTGTTTTTCATACAACCGACGCCAGTGGCTCTGCGCCCTTTTAATCATTTACACTTGGCTAGCGGCTTTATGCCTGCTCGAACCCACTTGAAACTTAACGCGCCACAAATGAGTTAATATGAACGCTTCAACGAGGCCGGGCCATAAGCCAAGGCCCGCTGCAGTCTGGACCACGTTTGAGCCACGTGCTAGCTGCAAAGTTGCCACTTAAGCAGATTAATCCAGCAGTACTTTAGACAGCCAGTGTTGTACAGCAGCCGATTAAAGTAGCTGTCACCCAGCAGTTAGCAACACTAAATCAGCACAATAACTGTTATCCAGTGCTGAACAGCTGTTTAATGTTTGTGTTTTAGTATTTTTTTTTTTTTTTTGATTAATAATAATAATATTTTACTAAGGGTTTCACTATTTTTTTCTCATAAATATTTAATTATGGCAAAGACTATGAGTTTTTTATTTGGTTTTAGCTAGTTTATTTTTACGACCAAACTGATTTGCAAAAAAAAAATGTTTAGATCAAAAGTTATCAATAATTCATAAAAAATATTTATTTAATATTCCTTGTAGTCATAAACCTAAATACTTGATTTAATTGAATTTATTCCTCTTATTTATTTAAATTACAAAACCGAAATTACCTAAATATTTGATTTAATTTAATTTATTCCTCATATTTATTTAAATTACGAAGCCACGCAATTGTACCTAAAGCAAATGATTTAATGTTTTCATATGAAGCTCGGTTCCAGCCAAAAGATTTTTAGTGAGAATTTGTATGACAACAGCTGAAGTCAGAACAGAATATTTTGGGCGATATTAGTGTCAGCTGAAATTAGAATAAAAACGGCAGCAGCTGAGGGACACCAGGTTGCCCCAGTTCCAGGCATTTACGGCCAGGCTGCCTGATATCCGGTATCTGGTATCTGGTATCTGCTTTCTGGTATCTGGCCAGCGTTACGGGTCAGTGCTTTTGGCAATTTCCAATGCAAAAACAAAAGCCGCTGACATGGCAGCAGATGGCACAGCGGCAAAACCTTCAAGGCAACAGCGTAAGCAGCAGGACCGAAAACAGATTCGAGGTTGAGAATGTCCGTCGGTTGTGTCCAAATGTCGCCACTTGCTTATTTTTCGCAGTGTCCTTTTACATTTATTTTATTTAGCTATTTGCAAGTGATTCCACTCTGAAAATTAACATTCGCAGAAGTTAATAAACACTTCTTTTCGCTAAAAAAAAAAACAAATCTCTTAAGAGTGCTCTAGTTGGAAGTTCCCGACTAGCAGATACCCTAAGACCAGCTGCAAGCTGTCATTAATTCAATTCACAACTAGAACACTCTTATTACTTACTTTTAATTTTAATTATAATAAGACCTTGCTGACTACACAGGCATCCTAAGCTCAAAGGCACGCACATATTTCGAGGTGATTTCCAACTTATATCCAACTTTTTCGCACTTCCATTAACTATTTGGCAGCCACGTAAATCAGTCAAAAAAAAAACGACTTTTGTACATTTTCAAGCCAAACAATGCTAAATCTGTGTTTAGCATTTAGTTCTTAAAGTTTTATCGAACTATTTCAAAGATTGTTCGATAGTTGTTATATACTCAATCACTTCCCTTTGCTTTCTCTTTGCAGGTCTCGTTCTTCCTGTCGTCGTATGTCGCCCCATTGACTCTGATTTGCTTTCTCTATATGGGCATGCTAGCACGATTGTGGAAAAGTGCACCCGGCTGCAAGCCATCGGCCGAGTCGCGGTGAGTTAAGACAAGTTCACAAATATTACACATACGCCGCGTGTCGACATACAAAAAAACGCAACTACAGATGCTTCATGTTTGGGCTTGGTATTTGAAATTGGAATAACGAGCCTGAGAGCATCGTTTTTTTTTTATTCTTTTTGTTTACTTCTCGCACACACACATACGCACACGCGCGTACACACCCTAGCGACACCCACATCGGCAGCTGCACCTGCCCCATGTGGCATGATGAATGCCCTTTTATTACGCTTAGGCATTTCGTCGTGCAGAGAACTTCGTGGGCGTTACTCATAAATTTTGAAGTACTCTCTCGCTCTCCGTCTGTCGCTCTCTATGTCTGTCTCTTGTTTACCTAACCAGCTTACAACCTTTTGTGCTTTCCGACTTGAGGTCCACACATTTCAGGCTCGTTCAAAAACTTATGTTAATAACTGCAAATGGTGCTCTAACAGAAGCTATCAATAATTAACTTAGAGCTGGTATAGCCTTTACAATATTTATGACTGTATGAATAACTCTGAACATTTCGTTCACAATTTGTAAATTCTGATCTCAGCAGCGCACAAATCTCATAAAAACTTGTTTTCCATCTCAGCGCTGAAGCTGCACAGGTAAAAGCTCATATCGGAGAAATTTTTTCTTTATTTTTTTTTTCTTGCTCGAGTGCTGTCACAAAAACCTCATAAAAACGCCTCTTTGAAATGTTGTAGGTAAAAAGTCCTATCGGAACAATAGTTGTACCCTGTCCTAACAAAATGTCCTAAAATGGGGTATATAATCAAAATGTGTTTGCATAGCAGAAGAAAAAACACCACAAGGTATTATACCTTGGTGTTAAACCTCCAATGGTTCCAACAGACAATAATCGCTAATAGATGCCATCTATATTATTGCAAAGTTTTTTTAGTATGGACCTTAGAGCCTTTAAAAAAGTAAGACTAAAAATACAGTCAGTTTAAAATAAAGAAAATACTTTATTTCAAATAATAATGTTATTATTTATGTCAAAACAATTTCTTCTAAATTCAAGAAAAACAATTTTTTTTTTTGCACATAAAATTCGGTATATTATTTATTAAATATTTTTGTTTATTTCCACAAAGTTTTCGGAAGAGTCCGACTAGGGTATCCGAACTGCCGAGTACAAATGTGGGTACTCACTGACATCCACATGCAATAACTCACAATACACACACACATACAAACACACGGGCCACAAGCTGCACACTTTATTCAGCAGCTGTGCTTTATCTTCCGTCTGGCCCACACTGTGGAAAATTCATTTGTGTATTATTTCTGTGCTTATTGTCCAATCGTTATGAAATGTTTTGGACTTAAAGATGGCATATAAATGTGCGCATTTAGCTAAAATCAGGGCTTTACATTCAAAACCGAGCTGTGTAGTGCAAGAGGTGTTCAAAAAAAAGGGTGTATGCTAAACGATGCCAAACTTAGGGTATCTAGATCTTATAAGTAGTTATCGCAAAAATAAAAATTAAAATAAAAAAAAAACTCTTCTGCTTTGGATAAGCGAGAACCCACATTATAAAATTTACTAGCTCTTAAAGTCGAGGTATTCATATACATTTTTATGATATTTTTATTAAATAATCATTTCGTAATCAATTTATTTCCCAAATGCCCAACCCTCCCGAGAAACTCTTCAAAGACTAACAAAACTAGGGTAACTCGTTTTCCACTAATGTACCCAAAGAGGCTTCAATTTTCGTGTTATTTCCAATCAAACAGTTATTTAACCACACACACACACACACACACACATAATTTGGGGCCAGGAAGTTGATGGTGAAAGGTGAAGGACAACATAAAAGAGAAAAAAGTAAAATAATGGGTATAGAGTAAACAAATATGTTGACTATGCGAGTCACATTACACAAACCGAATTGCGATTTTAGTTTCATTTTCATCTTTAAAGCGCGTCCCATGTGGCGTATGCGTGATGTGACGCTTTGTCGCGGCCAAATCAAAATTCCAATTCCGCATAATGCCAGTGTTGCTGCCACACAATATCGGAGTGTACCTTAGTGTGGGTGTGAGCGCGTGTGTGTGTGTGCATAAATGAGTATTTCTATATAGCCACGAGCAGCGTGTGTATTGCACACACACACACACACCCACATCTATATTGCTTGCACACACAAATTGCGCATACGCCGCGTGACGCGTTTGTGCATTTGGCATTGGCAATTGGTGCAAAAGGCTGAAGTTTACATTGCCAAGTTCATAAATCAGATTGCGTATGCCAAATCAAGTGCAGCAATATTTATTTTCTTCTTTCGAGATATGCACAATCAGTCATAATAGTAAAAATATATTATATACCTCTCTCTCTCTCTCCATTACCGTCTTCAGCAAAGGCAAGCGCCGTGTTACCCGAATGGTTGTTGTTGTGGTCCTGGCTTTTGCCATCTGTTGGCTGCCTATACACGTAAGTATTACTAAAAATAAAATCAACATTCTCAAAGTGGGATGAAATCCAGCCAAACTTATGAAACTAAAGAGCTTAAGCTGTTAATAATTTTTTTTTTTTTTCTTATAAAGCTGTATCTTCAATGCTCTAATGTACTTAAAAGTTTTCAAAACCTAATTAAAAAAACTTACTTAATGTTATTTAAAGCTAAAAAAGTGAACAGTTAATCGAATATAGTTCGTAAAGCTTATAGCTTACAGCTTGTAGCTCAGTAACAAACAAAAAATTGTAACTCAAAGTTTTTAGACGCTTTTAAAGCCATTTTATATATAATAATTCATTGCGATATTTTTAAAATTTAATGAACTCATCATAACAACAATTCGGAACTAGCAGTTTAGAAATTATATGACATTACTTTTAAAAAATAATTTGATATAACAAATTAACATGCGTCGCTAGATTAATCCAATAAACCTGGCTAATGTCATTGGCATTTTAGTTGGTACTTTTCTAGTTGAATTAACTTTGAGCTCTGATGGATTTTTCTAACGTAATTTAAACTGAAATACTAAATATTTAGTAGGATTATATTAATGAAAAGCAAAATAGGCTTAATGTTATTGACGTTTAAAGATTCGGACATCAAATTGAGGCTGCTGCCGTTGTGTCCAGTGGGGCAAACAAAAATGGCAGACAGAAACTAAAGACAAGAACTGTGTAAATAGTGGATGCACTCGAACATATTTGTTGTAATTGTGGAAGTCATTAGGCAGCAAATTGACATTTCCGCTTAGTAAATGGTTGCAATTTGTTTGCTCGACTGTTGAATAAGCCAAGACGCAGCTGACATTTGCCTCATTTGTAAAGTGTTTGCATAAAATCAATGCGCTCGCAAATTGCAAATGCAATATACAAATTACACATCACAGCGGGACTGAATTGAACACACACTCAGAGACAGGGACAGAGTCAGGGACAGAGACAGAGACAGAGACAGAGACAGAGGCGGCAACGGAAACGGAAACAGTAATAGAGACGCAAACGGAAATAGTAAAGACTGTGATTGAGCTGGCGAATCGGATGAAACTATTGATATGCATATCAGTGTAACATGTGTAATACATTGATTGCCACAAATTGGGGGCATGTTGCAGGTAATACTGGTGCTGAAGGCCCTCAACATGTACGGTGGCACACATCTAACTGTCATCATACAAATAATATCCCATGTACTGGCCTATACCAACTCCTGCATCAATCCCATACTCTACGCCTTTTTATCTGACAACTTTCGCAAGGCGTTCCGCAAGGTGAGCCAATGCTGCAAATAAATATTTATAACAATTAAGAAGTTCACTTACTCTAACACACACACACACACACACACCTTCTCCCGCACAGGTTGTCTGGTGTGGCAGC
Source organism: Drosophila colorata (assembly GCA_035041545.1). Taxonomy (NCBI): domain Eukaryota; kingdom Metazoa; phylum Arthropoda; class Insecta; order Diptera; family Drosophilidae; genus Drosophila; species Drosophila colorata. Next base: position 12,778,522 of record JAWNLD010000490.1, on the reverse strand, counting down.
CCCCCGCCAATTGTGACCAACCAGCAGATGACAAAGACCACAAGAACTGCAACTGGCAACGGCACGTCCAACATAGATATGCTCTAAGCTGGTAAGCTAAATTACCTAAACCTATTAAGAACTTATCTAAACTTTTCTCTACCTCTCTCTCTCTCTCTCTCTCTCTCTCTATTTCTCTTGCTGTCCCCTCTGGCAGTTGGCATTTCTGGAAAATATATGGCTTATTTGTGCGCATTGCGACCACGAAAGTCCATTAGACAGTTTTTAACTAAAATTAATGCATCTATTTAATGCAAATATTACAAACTTCGCATATTTTAGTACATACTCGTTATATTATTTCCCACACATAAATAACTCTTGTGTTAACACAACTAGATAATTAAGCGCGTTTTTTATTTATCGGGTAGTTTAACTCGCATCGAAAAAACCAATTAGTCAAAAATACTTAGATGGAATTTAAATGTTCTACAAAATCCGAAAGAGAATATCAAGAACAAATTTAGTTGCTCAATCATTGAAAACTGCTTAAATTTAAAATATCTTTTTTTTAATAATCAAATTTTTTATTTTATTTATTTTTAATATTTTCCATAGATTTTTACTGAGTTTATAGAACTTGATTCCTAACAGGTAATTATTTCTTTGTTCAAAATTCCCAATATATCTGAGTGCGGGAGAATCGACGCATTTAAAAGTGAATTTTGACCTATGATACTAAATACATATTTGTTGCTACAAATTTAATGAATGGATTTTATTGAATTATCAGTCAATCTAATCATTTAGATGCATTTTTAGATCGTTCTCAAAATTGTGTATCTTATCCATTATCTTTGATTTTATGAACACATTTATCGATTCTTTTTTTTTACCTTTTTGCCTTAGCATATTCGATTATCCATTGATTTATGTATATATTCAATTTCAATTGGTTAACTGTCCGAACAACAAGTCAAATAGAACACCGAACCAATGATAATGTCAAGCGTACTTAATGCACATTCTGAATTCCATTAAAAAGTATTTACATGAAAATTCAATTTCATTAAGTAATTGTGGGATTTCTGTGTAAACCATATGAACTAACTATATATGAAATTATATGTGTGTCTATGAATGAAAAACAATTCAAATACAAAAAAAGAAAAAACTTTCACAGTAATGTGTACAAGAACAATTAAAGTGTACCAATTATATTTACACAAAAATTACATATATAAGTATGTATATGCAAAGGCAATTTACCTATAAAAAGGGGTGAATAAAATAATAAAATATGCCACAATTTGGGTGAAACCATTACGAATTATTGGCTAAGTTATTGAAAATGGATTAAATTAAAATGAGCCAATGTTAATTATCAAATTCCAGTATGTTTGTGCGTATATTTATATATATTCACATAATTTATGTGTGCTTAATATAATATTATATATAAACAAAATGGAAAAGAAATGTCGAATGGGAAAGTAATGTGATTTATCGAAAGAGCGAAAACTATATAATAGAAAGAGCGTATTAGAGTGCAATGCAAAGATCATTGCAGTCCAATTGCAGTAATTGCTGTCAGTAATTAATCCTAACTAAACAAATAATTAAAGTGTGCACATTTGTTGCAAATTCTAATGAATTAGGGTTCGTATTGCAGAACCAAAACAAAGTTTAAAATTTCTAACATTGGTGTGCTGTAAAAATACAACATTAGTCCAGGGCATTATACAGTTAAAAGTACTACATATATATATAATTGGTAATTGTTAAGTTTCATAATATTATGTTATATGCATTAATATATAACTGAGCATTAATGGAGCATTAGCTGATATTCCAAGAGTTCAACACATGAGTATTAAGTCTAGTAAGAATTTTAATTACCAAACCGCTCAAAACATTACTTTTACTCCATAATTTGATATAAATTGAGGTAATTTTTTTTATTTAAAATATTTTATATAATGCCCTTGCAGGTCCTTGAAATTGAAGTACTTTGAATTCAATATATTTTTGTGTTTCAGATTTTTTAGATCACTATAGTTATATATAGCTTAAGAAAATAAATAGTTTGGCAGGTTTGTACAGAATATTTAACATATCGATATAGTTTGAAATTCATTTTCAATTTTATTGAAATTATTAATTGTCATATAAATTATTGATTATAAATTTTAAACTATCACATAATAAAGTAACCAGTTAATTTTTGAATATAGTTAATTGCTTTTATATACATATGTATTTTTTCTTAATTTTTTACTTTTCGAGCGACCACTGTATTACAATTACAAATAAATTATATTAAAACACTTTACTTAACACTTTTGCAAGGGTATTAAATATTCATCACATAAAAATGAATTATTCAGAAATTTTATATTTTTTGATTTTGAAATTAAATACATCAATAAATAATTTGGTATTGCGTGTCAAAATAAAATTTCCAACAAAAAAAAAATATATATATATATATATATATTTACAAACTTATTTTTAATAACAACCACAGCATGACCATTTCATTTTATATGTGAAAAATGCATAAATAATTATATTTTGATTATAATGAATTGATTATAATTATTATATATTATAGCTATATTCATGATAATTATATTGACTATTGCATAAGTGTTTATTTTTTTCGGGGTTTTTCTCATTGTTTACTAGCAATAATTTGTTTATGTTGTTTCGGCATTAACTTATGCCGAATTCAAATGTAGCTTAAGAAAACTATTTAAAACAAAATTTAAAAAGAAACAAAATAAAAACAACTTGTGGATTTCATGTGTTATATGCATCTATTTGTAAATGTAACCTACTGCATTCCTAGCACAGTTGTGGAATTGAACAATATTTGAATTGAAACATTGCAAACCAACAATAAACAAATACAAATTGAAATATTGTAGAACTAAGGAAAAACACTTAACTAAAAATTCAAAACAAAACCAAATCTAAATTATAGGCAACTAAATACAAATAAACAATTTTTAGCATAAAATTGATTGTAAAGATTTTAAATACAATACTTTTTTTTTCCTAAAAATAATATGCAACACATTTAGATGTACGTACTATGTTTAGAGTATTCAACAGTCGCAAAACCGCGTCGAAAGCGCGATTAAGGACAGTTATGAAACGTATGAAAAGACACACAACTTATATTGGAATGGAAAAATATAATGAAAACAAAAGAAAAGTGAATTATTGTAATTGAAGATAAATGTTTGTACCATAAATTTGATTCTTGTGTTAATAAACGTATACTATATGTACACATTGCGTATAAATGGAAATAAATGTTTTTATCTTTTGAATATTCTGGAAACCGTATAAGTGGAAACTGAGGATCAAAGGTTGTTTGGAACGTAGTTTAACTTTCACTGATTTAGGAAAAATTGGATCACATAAGGTAAATTGGGAAAAAATGAGTTTTGTCTTCTAGATTGATTATGCATTTCAAAACAATGCATTATTGAAAATACATTTTTTTTAGGAAAAAAGTCATGTAAATAAATTTCCGAAAATAAATTTCTTCCATACTTTTAGTTTCTCGTATATTCAACGTTATAGCTAAAATGTCTCAAAAAAAAAAAAAAAAAAAAAGTTATAGATTTTTTATAAATACAGAATTTCACCGGCACTCACACAAAACAATAGACAAAAAAAAAACTCAGCTACTTGATGAACCGACAGTTGGTGCCTTAGAACTGTGGGTGTTCCACCTTGAAGGCGTCCCAATGCAGCACTGAGCCAGGACCAGGACTGCAAAAGCAAACAGAACTCCACTCGACAACCGACCTGCGCAGATTTTAGCCATGTAAATTGGCCACACACGTGTAAACAGCGACATTATTTAGTTAAGCAATTGCGTTTCTCTGGCCGCTGCCCACAATACACAGGCCCCACTTGACCCCACCGATGCTGAACCGTGGCTCAAAAGCTACTAATACGCGATTAAAATTTTGCTGCAGATTTCTAATCTTTGCATCTTTTAGAGCTTAATTTATATTATAAATTTATTAATTTTGTCTTTTGGAAGGCTAGAAAATTATAAAAGCAAAAATCATATGTTTGAAATTGTGCCAGAAATACGCATATACTTATTTAACATAGACTTGATTCGAAAAAAGCACAGTATATGTGTAAATACTTTAAAAAAAAACCCCTTTTGTCAGCTACATATGTTTACACCGTTCATTACACAGTTTTTAATTCACCAAACTTAACTTGGTTGAATTTTTTTAATGCCCTTTATCGTAGCTCAACAACTTTGTTATAAACTTCATGTTATAAACTTTGTAAATTTGTACAAATTGAAAAACACTTGGACTCTGACATTTTCAGTAAAGCAGGCTTCTTGCGATTAGTCAAAAGCTATAGAACTTATTCTACACGAGCGTTTCAAGCGATATTAGCCAAACTCGTATTACTATTTTCATAAAATCAAATTCGTGAATAAACGGAACATAACAGAAGTTTAGCATGGCCCAGGTAAGTGCGAATGGGCTTCCATGATACGTCTATCATAAATTGTCCATGTTTTATGTGCCATGCCAGCGACCGAAGTTCAAAGTGCACAAGTATGGACTGGGGCGCAAGACCTCACTGATAGCCATAATACAGAAACTTAAGCCATGCCTCTTTGCTCAATGCGCTTCACTATTGGCAGACAAAAAGATGGACGCGAAACCCCAGGAGGACGAAAAGTTCGCGCTGCATGGACTGGCAACGGAGACCGAGAAGCCAACTAGAAACACCATGTCTGTTAAATTTGATCCAACTAAAAGCATTTGGCAGGGTAACGTACAACACAGCAAGGAACAGGCTCTGGCGACCATAAAGGATGTAATGATGGCGCCCAAAGAGTTAATCGCAAATTTCAAACAGGTAAAAACATGTTAACCGCCATCAAAATAATTATTTAAATATGTAATCGATTCTCGAGCAGCTTCAAAGGGTGCCAGCTGGTAAATTTGACAATGATTCTCCGATTCATGTTCAGTTGCAACGTTTTATAATCTACAAGCTGCGGGAATCTCTTCTGTTGAAAGGGCCCAATGGAAGCTTTAATCATTTGATCACCTTTGAACATCCAAAAGCCTGGCCACAATTAGTTATTGTTCTGCCCGCGCCGCGATTCGCCAGGTGCGTGGCACTTGATCTGAGCAATCTGCCCACGCCCAAGGAAATACTACAGAAATTTTTTTATCGCGATGGCAAGCTGATTAACTCCGATCCCAAAGCAATAATCGTGCTGAACATACTTGACAAGATGTTGTCGATGGCCCCCGAGCACGACGATCGCCAGAGCAGGAAATTTGTTAATTGCCTAAAATCCTTAGCAAATGATCTAACGTCATTTTTGGCTAAATTTCAACCGTTTTGGGGACGCGATCCGAACAGATTTGTGAAAATTGTCCTAACTTATTTCGTTGTATTTTGTGTAATTGGCTTACTTTTCACCATGTTCCCGTAAGGACACGTTTAAAAATTTTCTATTTTGCTAAATATGTTAATCAACGTAGTTTGATAAGTCTGTCGTTAATCTAGGCTTAATACCTTTATATATTTAGAATCTGATAAATGTACATCAGTCTAATTTCAGTTATATAGCCTGTTTCTGTCTCTGTTTAATGGCAATAATAATATATTTAAGGCTTTCAAATGAAACAATTGGTATTTATTTTCTCGAATCTACTCGAATATTTTGTAAAAAAAAAAATGTTATTAAAAAAAATTGCAAACAGAATAGATTTATTTTTGTAAAAATTGTAAGACTATTTCGTTTTGAAATATTCTTTAATCAAAAATTAAGGTTCTAAATTAAATAAAAAATACTCAACCGGATTTTGACACAGATTGTAGCTGATTCGAGTAAGGAACAAACAATTTTTTATTATCAGTTACAGTCTCAAGATCAAGGCGAAAAATTCATTTTTGTTTAAATGCGAATAAATGCATGCGAAACTGGTTCCACTGTGCCGGCAAAATTTATGCGAATTTGTTAATGAATATGAAAGCAAACGGCAAGGAATGCCACGGCCAGGACAAAGGACAACAAGTGGTCTCTGCGGTCATGTGGGCAATCCGCAACCAGGCTGCAGGCCAATTTTACGATGCAAACAAAAAAATAATCGTAACGTGGTGAATTTTATGCTGTTTGTTTGTCAGCAGGTAAGCAGCAGAAGCAGGACACAGAACGGAGGACACGGGACGCGGGCCATGCAACGGCCAATCGGGTTGCTTTCGACCAGATAAACAAGGCAATAAGCGTCACGCCGGACACTTGTTGCCATTGCTCCTCATTAGCCGGCGGCCAACTTGCATATGAGCGGGCGAGTGGGCGTGGATTGGATTGTGCTCCACGCGGCTCATTAGTTCAAATAAAATGCCAAAGGGCGTTTCATTTCATTATGCAAACGCCGCCAGTTGGCCGGCTCGGTTATATTTCAAAACCGACCAGCGCAGCCTGCATGCCGTTCAGTCGCCGAGTGTCCATCGTGTGAGCCACAACACGCGCCAGTAAAAGCTCCCACAGCCAGTAACAGAACCAGCAACCAGCAGCCAACTGAAGCACTGACTGAGCCATGAGCCAGATCGGTGGAGCAGCCGCACGTACCCGCAACTGGACTCTGCGCGGCGCTGTTCTCATCCTGGCGCTGCAGCTGCTCCAGACACCAAATGCCCACCAGCACACCGAGGAGGGTCTCGAGCTGCTCTTTCGCGAGCGGTAAGTCTGTGCATTGGAATACAGTGTACTATCCAAATACAAAACGGTATCGAAATGCGTTTAAATGTGAAAGTTGAACTAACAAAAAAAAAAAAAAAATCAAATAAAATGCCTTTAGGTTTGGTTCGTAAATTATGATTTTTGCACAGCCATGAACCCTGGTTTCGATTCGAACCTTGGCTTGACACAATTTTCCGCGATTTTAAATAAAACTATTTCATTATTAAAAAATTTAAAAAAAAAAATGTTTTTTCTTGTTTTTAATTATTTCAATTTTTTTTTTTTCAATATATAGAATATTTTTTTGCAAATTCTTTTTAAGATCGGGTTATAAGAACTTTAAAGGCAAAGTTGCCAAACCATTTAAGAATATCCAAATATATTTGTTTTCAAGGTTTCATTTACGATTAAAAAAAAAACCACACACACAAAAGATCTTTGGATTTTTGGCTCTTTACAATTCACAACGAGTTTAAACTTTAGACAATTGAGAAGTTTTTTGCAATGCAATACCAAATTTCACAGTGTAATCAGTGGGCGTAACCAAGTAATTTTTTGCGCAATCTCTTGAAAAAATGTATGTATCTACAAGTAGTTTTAAAACTGAGCGAGATAGATTATAAATTAAATCGTACAGAAGGACGGATAGCAAAGCGGACATTGCATAAACCCAATAAACTATTTTCACTTCGTAAACTAGTATAAAAATATTACATTTGAATATTTGACAATCTAAATGTGAATTACTTAATTAATGAGCTAAATCCGAATTATTTGCCCAGCTCACAGTCCGACTGGGAGAACGTGTGGCATCAGGAGATGCATTCGCGGTGCCGGGACAAGCTGGTCCGTCAGCTCTACTGGGCCTGCGAGAAGGACATTTACAGGCTGACGCGGCGCAATCGCAAGCGGTCCGGCAATGAGGTCTGGACCAAGAGCAGCGACAATCGTAAGTAACAACGACCCGAATGCCGATGCCCAATTCTAAATGCATCAATTCATTTGTGCAGCGGCTACCGGTGCGGCTGCCTCCACCTGGCTGCACGTGAACTATGCGAACATGTTGCTGCGCAGCAGACGGTCCGATGCGCCCTCCATCACCAACGAGTGCTGCACAAGGACCGGCTGCACCTGGGAGGAGTACGCCGAGTACTGCCCCTCCAACAAGCGCCGCAATCACTACTGAGGCCCTTCTATTCGCCTGGCTGTTCGCATTGGGCCATAATAATATACCTATATATACAAAATAAATACTTTTTTTTTGTGTTTCTCTGTCGCGTCACGTTTGAAGCTAAATAAAATTTTATGCCACAGATATACTTTAAAATCGAATTTAATCTAAAAGAGCTCAAAATCCAATTTAAATAACGATATGCCGAAAGATACATTTTTTTTAATTTACTCTGAACAATAAATAGAAAGAAATTTGCAGCTAAGCGGTTTCGAGCCTACCACACAATCTACCAGTCAATTTCTGGTGTACAAATCAATTTAAACTATCCAGCCAGAAGAATAAGCAGTTTTTGAGAACTGCAAGCTAATTTTAATAATTGCTGACTTAATGTTGGAAAAATTTCGAATTTTGCAGTTTGCAGAGGGCAGCAAAATTTGGTGATTCTAAATTTTCGCTATTTATTCAATACTTACAAAGCTGCTGTCAAAATTTGTCAACATTACCACACGTTTTCTTGAATAACTTCAATAGGTTAATAAAGTGCTAAAGTACTAATATTGATCTTTTTATATTAATTTTTAAACGGTTTTCAAATATCATGCATTAAAAATATACAATTTTTCTCTGTTTACACGAATTGTTTTGTCTTAACAAGATTTGAAAAATTCCATGAATTCTTTTTATGAATTTTATTTGATGTTCTATGAATTTATTTTATTCTCATTTCTCGCTTTTTCTCACTAAGCGATTATATGCGTTGTTTCTGTTTGAATGCAATTTCTCAAATTATACATAAAGTAAGGCGTAATGTATTTTATACGCCATTTAAATTTTTTTTTGATTTGCCAATTGAAGAAAAAATTATTAGTTTTGTTATCAACAATGGAAAATAAAGATAAAAGAGAAATCATTTTTCAAAATGAATAGCCAAATAATTCACGTGCCAGCAGTCAGAAAGTGACAATGAATAAAATATTACTAATTTTACTATTTTTAATATAATGAATTTCTAAGATTATTTTTATTTTTCCAAATTTACATGTATATATATAAATATATATTTTTTTTTTACAAGCACGGAAAAAAAATTGCTAAGTGAATTTTAACAAGAATTTTTAAATATTGTTTATTGTACTTTAAAGTTTATTTTTAAAGTCTGGAACCAATCTACTTTTTTTCCATTTAGGCAATAAATATATTTTGGGAACGCATCTACCGTGTAAAAAGAGAATTTGGTGTATATTCAAATGTTCATGTGATCCCAATTTGGTGTCTCTAGCTCCCATAATCATAATCTACGAGATAAGCTTAAAAAAATTTGGTTGTCGATTTGTATCGATTGGGATCAGGGTACAAACAAAAGGCAGTCGCTTAAATTCATGACTAATTTGGTTGTATTTCGGCTAAAAATCGGAATCTAATGAGCACTTGTGCTTAACTCTAGAAGTTAACAAGATTTGTTTGCTTTTATCTTACACGTAGTAACAATTTTTCATGCCAAACGAGTACATAATATATATCATATATATATATATATATGTGTGTGTGTGTGTGGCTCTACAATCAAATTAAACAGTTGCGTGTACATATAAAATATAGCTTAATTTTAAGTAATTACAATTTGTGTTAACTTTAACAATTACAGCTGTGTCGTACATACAGTTTAAACTACTCTTAAAGGTACAAACTACTCGCAAATATAGATTACGTTCTACAAATATATATACTCTATATATATCCAATCTCGAATGCGTACAGCAAATGCCAGCGACATTAACTCAAAGCGTTCGTTCAATCGTACAGAAGCGAAAGAGATGGCAATAGAGCGCAACGTTGAGATTTTCATTAGCAATAAATATACGTTTACAGATATATGTTTCTATATACATATATATATATATATATATAAATAGATATTATGGCTAATGGCGACAGCTGTTGCCGCTGCTCGCATCATCATCCTTGCAATCCTTGCGCGCCTTGCCGCACTTGTCCACATTGTTGGACTGATGCTGGCGCTTGGAGCCGTTCGCCTGTCCCTGATCGTAGTGCCGGTCGAGCATCTCGAGCAGCGTCAACTGCCGCTTGCCGCTGGCGTGGGCCGGCGAATTGGCGGCGCCAGCGAGCGCTGCATTTGTGTTGTTGCTGGTGCTGCTGCTGCTGCTGCCGCCGCTCTCGAGACTGGCGGCCAGCATCATGGCATTGGCCTGCTCCTGCTCGGCGTCCTCATCCGACAGCTGAATGCCATTGTTCTGCGAGCAATCCGATTCGGCGAAAAGATCGGGACTTTGTTGAGCTGTTGCTGCTGATGTTGCTGCTGCTGCTGCTGCTGATGTTGCTGCTGATGTTGCTGCTGCTGCTGCTGCTGTTGCTGCTGTTGCTGCTGCTGCTGTTGCTAGTGCTGCCGGCGTTGCTGGTGTTGTTTCCTTGGGCTGCTTGTATAGCTTCTTCAGCTCCTCGAGCACGAACGCATACAGCGACCGGCTGGCGCCGTCCTTCTTGAAGCGGCGCAGTACGGCGTATAGCTGCTGCACGGTGGTGCCGTGGGCGCGGAACAGCTGCCAGAGGACGTGAAGATCGTCGCGCAGCTGGCGATTGCCGAATGTGTAGTAGGCCAGGGGACGGCAATGATGGGCGCAGACCATCATCTGGATGAGCGCCTTCAGGTGGGGATCGCCGCCAAAGGCGCCGCAGCCCCAGTTGCCGGTGGCGACGCCCGGCGCCGGCGTGGACAGCCAGTGCCGGAAGCCAATGGACGCCTTGTTCAGCTCGCGCAATATGAGATCCTCGCGATACTGATGCGATTGCAGCGCCTGGCCAAAGCTGAGCGCATCGATGGCCACAATGGCCGTGTGGCGGCGTCGCGAGCTGTCGTAGGGCGTGCAATCCTCGTGGTTGCCCGCCCAGACGAAGCTGCCCGCATAGCCCGTATAGTTGCTGTACCGTTCGCTGCCCACCATCAGCAGCGCCTCCGTCGGCAGCAGGCATTCGGTGAAGAGCTTGGACACCAGCAGCTCCGGACAGATCACGAAACGGATTTCCTCCTGCACACAGCCCTGGCCGAGAACACCGCCGCCCAGAAACTTGTTGGCAAAGTCCACCTGGAGCAGACCAACGCCCTGATCCTCAATGGTGCCGCCAGCATTAATATGCATGGGTATGCTGGCCAGACTCGCGCCGCTGCTAAACCAATTCACCTCATCCTCCGGCCGGCCGCTAAGCCGCAGAAAGGTCAGGCAGCCAGTGGGTACGTTGCTGGCGTCCCGTTCCGTGGGACAGACGCGACGAAAGTAGTGGAATATGCACTTGAGCTTCTCCAGCACTGCCGCGCCCGTTGACTGATAGAGTCTGCAAAAGGAGCATGAATTTATATGGGCAAACATACGGTAAAAGCAACCAATTCTCTTTTTACACGCTTTTGAAATAACACTCTTTAAAAAGTTGAATTCTTTCTCTTTTTACACGAATCGATTCGATTTAAATATGAAATATTCTATGAATTCTCTTTATGCATTTTCATTATATATATATTTTTTTGTATGTTCTATGAATTTATATTCTCACTCCCCACAAATTATATATCTTATCTTGGCATTATATTTTTCTTTCTAATTTATTTGTGTTTGAGTGCAATTCACCGATTTAAACATATGTTTGTTGCTGATAATATTATTCTTTTTCCAAATCATAATTTATATTCGATAAAATATAAAATAAAATAAGCATGGAAACTAAACTCTCAAGTCAACTTTAGCACGAATTTTTCAATATTGTTTTTTTTAAATTTTTTTACTTGCTTTTTTAGGTCTAATACCAATCTACTCTTTTTCTATATAACCCATATCTTTTAGCTATCGTGTAAAAAGAGAATTAGGTGTACTTTGATCTGATCGGCGTTTACCTATTGAAGTTGATGTCCGGAAAGTTGCTGTACTCGGACTTGCGCTTGAGCGTGTTGCGGCGCGGATATGTGCAGAGGAAGGCGTTGGCCAGCAGGCAGGCGACCTGCTCCTGGGTGAGGGACAAGGCGGCCGTTTGGTGCTGCTTGAGCAGCGGTATCGGCGCCTTGATCAGCTCCGGCAGGCGCAGGGCCAGCCGGATGATGCGCGGCAGCAGATCCTCGAAGAAGACGCGCGCCTCGCTCTCGTCGAGCTCCTCGTTGAAGAGCTTGTGCAGCGCCCGGAAGCTCCACTGGCCCTTGTACGTGCTGTTGTAGCACAGAATGGCCGCCTGCAGCTGCTTGCTGTTGGCAATCGGCCGCAGCAGGGCGCGCTCGATCATGCCCCAGCGCGACTCGATCTCGGACGTGCCGTCCGCCCCCTCCACCGGATACTTGCTCTCGGCGGCACAGGGCAGGCGCACGTGCTCGGCGTCCCAGCGATGGGCGGCACGAAACGGACGCGGCGGCTCGGAGGCCGGTTCGCGTACCGGATGCCGGTAGAGCACCCGGTGCTGTCCGCCGGGCTGCACGGCGCCCAAATGATCCAGCTCGAACGGATGCAGGCCCCGGTGCACCGCCTCGATGGGCTGGCAGCGCCAGTGCCACTGCGGCTCCGACTCGCCGTCGCTGCCTGCGATAATGGAGTGGATGGGGGACGGGGGCGAGCTATTAAACTGGCGGAAAAAAGCGCCGGACGCACAATTGCCGGACTTACCATTCGAGCGCTGCGACAACGGCGGCGAAACGTTGCCGGCGACCAGGTCCTGTTTGCCCGCTTCCACCTCCATGCTGCTGTTGCTTTCGCCGTCCATTTGGCTGTCAGCGCCGTGTGTATGCTTGCGAACGGCACAAAGTTTATTAAATTGAAAATGCGACAGCGTTGCCAAATTGAAACGCAGTGCTGGTAAACGTTTGCTAAACTTCAACATTCGCACATTTCTACTGCACGTATGATTTTTGTGCGTGTGCCCACAAAAAGTTGTTGAATTAATAGAGTACACAATTTTATTTACAAGTTATTTAATCACCAGCCAAATCAATGTGACTTTGTTGAAAATGTTTAATTTGTGCATAAAATATGTTATCGATATGTCAACATGCGCACACGCAGTCAACTTCAAGTGAGTTGACAATTGCGCGCAGCCAACGTCACGTATTAGTTCAAATTGGCGCGCGCCAAACCAAGGCAATATAAATAAATGCAGGCATATACCAACTAAATAAAAGAAAATCATAAGAAGACCAAACAAGTTTACTTATGCTCTGTATATCTGGCCAAATCAATGTGACTTTCAAGAATGTTTTTTTTTTGTGCATAAAATGTGTTATCGATATGTCAACATGCGCACACGCAGTCAACTTCAAGTGCACGCAGCCAACTTAACTTTAGTTCATATTTGCGCGCGCCAAATCAAGGAAAGTAAAATAACTGCAAAATAGATGCAAATACCAACTAAATAAAAGGAACTCAAAAGAGCAAAAAAATGTACTTATGATATATATATATTCGTTAAACTATGCACTTTTCGCGCAACTGTGACGTATGCGCATAGTTCTATGCGGTACCTGCACTTAAGTCCACCGTACATACAGACATACGTATTGTATGTACACACATATGTATTTGCATATAGCATATGTTTGTATTCGCATAAATGTCCGTGTGTTTGTTTGTGTTAAGTGCTTTCGCAGAGTTCAACACACCTTTATCGCTGCCTAATCAGACAAGCTGCGCAGTTTCTAGTATTTCTTAGTTGTTGTTATTTGGAACTCTTGCGCTGGCTTCGTGCGGAGTCTCGCGTCGCGTCAATGCGTAAGCAAATGAAAACAGCAAAAGAAAGCACCAACAAAATTATCACTGAAATTTGTCGACTCTCGAAACTCAACTAGGTTTCTGGTGAGTATGACTACAAAGGCACTCACACGCACACATATATATTTAGTGTGTATGCAAGTATTGTTGTATGTGTAGCCTTCAAGTCTACGTCGCCGTCGCCTTGACCATAACCTAGAAATATACATACGCGCTGTGGCGCTCTCAGAGATTGCCAGCGTGCATGCGTGTGTGTGTTTGTGTGTAATATTTGGCGTATGTACGTATGTATGTGTTTGCGTCAGCTGCGCAGCGGCAAACAGGTACGCAGGCGGCGGCGGCGGCGTCCAATCAGGTGCCAAAAACAAACGGCGGCAGAGAAAGCAACAGCAACAACAACAACAACAATAGAGCAACGGGCGGCAGCATAAGGAGACTCACGAACAGGCAGCGAAATACACACACATGCACACATAGAATGCGAAATGTTACTAAACTTTTTCAAGGTCATCTCAAGTATGAACTACAAAGCGCAGTCGGCGTCGCCGTCGACGCTGGCGCACTCAAATGCAGGCAGCATCAGCAGCGTTCTGCGAGCGAATGGCAAATGTTGTTGTTCTTGCTAATTTTGTGCATAAGTCGGATTATTAATGCCATTGTCTAAAATGCTCTCGCACTCTCTCTTTCTCTAACTCTCTCTCTATCTCTATTGATCACATGATCCAAATGTTTGTTTGCGCTGAGCGCTCGGAATTGCATTCCATTAATTTCGGTTTTAACCGGTTTTTTTGTTTTTGTTTTGGAGGAGGTATTATGAAATCTAGCCTAAGGCACACAAATGTAACTTAATAATCGCTGTTTAGAATGTTTGTTTATGCAGACCGGCCAATAAAATTCAAATTTCTCTTATCGCTTTGCTTACATATTCACATTCGTATTTTATTATCTATTCATCTCGCTTACAACATGTTTGTATATTCATATCAATTTGCTGTGATTTATACTGACGTAACATGGCGGTTTTTTGTTGTTCTTTTTTTCTTGACATGATAAGCGAATCTATATTTTTTTAAGCACCAACTACATATATGTAAACATCTACAAATGTTTTTATTATTATTGCTATTTTTTTGTACATGGTATATGGGTATAAACTATCTGCCTAACAATTACTTGCAAATATCAGTGGTTAATAGGTTAAGATAAACATTACGTCCCGTAATGTTTTGGATTCAAACCTGCATCCTCATCTACCTATTGTAGCCCATGCTTTAAGTTTGAAGTAAATTTTGTTATTTTATAAAATACAAAATTTAAACTAACATTTATTTCTACACCTTTTAGTATTTCTTTTTTACGGGTCCAGTGTTCTTGTTTTTTATTTTTTTATTATTAATTTTTCTCATTGAGCTACATATGTGGGTATTTTTTTTCTGCTCGATATTGATCGCTTACGTCATTGATCAGCAATCCCTTCAACAGTTTACAATCTTTGTAGCCCTCTCTAAAGCCCTTAATAATACCTATTGTATTTTCAAAAAAATACATATCTTGTTATTGGATAAGAAGAGCTTAATGTACACACATACATAGAAACATGCACTTTTGTAAACTTAGTAATCACCCTGTACATTGTAGGCGAACACACTTTAAGCAAATTATCTTTGTACTTTGCTCCAGTTTCTCTTGCATAGATAAGCTATTCAAACGTTTTTTTTAACAAACAATATTTCTTAAAAATTTATTAATATTCATAAAAAAAATTATACCTAAAAACAAGGGGAATTCAAGAGAATTAACAGCATTTTCTGTATTTCCCTTTAATGAATAATCTTAAGAACACTCTCAGCAGCAAGGTTACAAATCAGGATTTCAATTTTAATGCTTATCGCATGCATGTGCATGGTATACCGATGCGCAGACACCCTGTAAACAGCTCTCACTGCACTTGGCGCTGAAGTTGCCCAAAGCGCACAATTAAAAGCTTCAGAGCGTTTCTCAAAGCTTGAAAGCTAAGCCGAATTTGTTTTGATTTGCTGCTTCTTTTTTGGACGCTATATACTTTGGCAACAACAACGCTGTAAATAAAATGCGCCAGTTCGCACGTTTGCCAATTTGCTGCTGCTGCTGCTGCTGCCGTTGTTGTTGTTATTATCGTTTGCCAGCTTTCGTCGCGTCGCAGCAACAAACACAAAAACAATAAAAAAGAAGCAAAGGCGCTGCGATTATCGAAGCAATCGAAAATATTATACTCCTTTGCGCAGTGAAAAGAGTATATTGGGTTTGTGCTATGTCCATCCATATAAGCACTATTAAAGCTAGAGACTTGAAACTTTATATATTTACTCGATATTTTATATTTCTAATATTTACAATGTTCGGAAACGTCTACCCACACAAGTTACAAAAATCTAGATTTTTCCAAAAAAAAAAAAAAATAAAGAAAAAAAAACTGTTATACTGTGAACGAGTATTGCGCAGTCGGCTACAACCGACTGCAATGCTCTTTCTTGTTTTTGATTTGCATTGTTTGCACTTTGCGTTTTGCCTGCTTTTCGCACTGCAAACTGGCAAATTGGGTGATTGGGAACGTGCATAAGTGAAACGTCGAGTGGGCGTGGAGCACAGTGCAATCAACGCACACACACACACACACACACACACACACACACGCTTGTATGTACGGGCAAACGTTGCTGCGTCTATAAATAGAACCCAACTGGACCTGTACAAAGTGTTGATTAAGCGGGCTATAGGGGGCAGGTGGGGGGGGGGGGGGGTGTGTGTGTGTGTGTGTGTATGTGTGTGCTCTTTGCGCATGGCGGGGGGCGGGGGGTGCGGGGTGTGGCATGGCTGACCACGTGTTGCTAGGCGGGTCGCTCAACCCAGCTGCGCTGCCCGTCGCCTCGTTCTTCTTCTAGCTGCTGCATTTGCCATTATTATTCGTTGTTGTTACTTAACTTTAGCACACACCCAAAGGTTTGCACTACTTGTTTGTTTCGCTGCCTGTGTGTGTCTTCCTCTGCGAAATTTTCGCATGCGCACATGACCTTGAAATTTTCTATAGCCATATCTAAAAACGGCTCTGCGCTGCTGGCGTCGACGTAGCCGTCGCCGTCGCCGTCGCCGTCGACGATGACAAGTCAACAAACAGCGATAGAGACGCGAACGAAAACAACATTTTTCTTCATTTTTGTTTGTCGCCTGAAAATTGTTGCTGACACTTACATACATACTATATAGTACATATATTTTTCTATATACATATGTATGTACATAAATACGTAATTGTATATATACATACATATATAAATATGTATGCACATTTACTACGTATGTAGTAAATATGTAACAAAAGTATAGCCGATAACTAGATTTGGTTCAATTTCAAAGTTTTGACCGATTTCCGATCGATGAGATAAGATATGATTGGTAAGATCAGCGGTGCAAGTTCAGAAAAATTAGGTTGACTCCCACAAAATAAAATGCACATTTCCATCGCTTTGTCTTAAACACAAAGAAAAACAAGACGAAAAAAAAAAAGGCAATCATAACGGAGAATTTTCTTGGTCAGCATCTATAAAAAATGAAAAATCAAAACGAAAAGTTTACGTTTTTTTTTAAATTTTTTTTTTAAATTTTTACTGAAGGTTAGATACTCTGTAAGAAAAACTATCAAAGTTAAATTAAAAATAAAAAAAATTAAAACAAAGTTTTTATGTGAAAAACAAACAATTAAATAAATATGAAAAGAAAAACAAATAGTTTCAGGACTACCCTTACTATGTTTTTAAAAACACTGATTTTAAATAAGAAAATTGCATTGCTTTGAGTTATAAATAAATAAGAATTACTATACGAACATCTGCTTGGATGCTGATCCATTGCAAATGTTGACTGTCAACAGAAAAAAATAAATATTTGTATGCTTAGTTATATATTTTTTATTTTAATGGTAGCGGTCAGGCACTTAATTATTGTTAGCTTACTTATTTTTTGTTTTTCCATTTTTTCATCTTGCTCGAAAATTGTTTAACGCCTACACGAAAAGTCACTTGGTGCAAAAGTGACAACAATAATAAAAAAAAACGTATGAAAGCAAAACCGAAAAACAGCAACAAAATTTAAATAAGTAAATAAATAAAATAAAAAAAATAATTGCAAATGAAAACAAAAACAACCGAAATTTGGAAGAAAGAGAAATCGGTTCGCATTTCGCACGTTTTCAAAATAAAGCGCCAATATACATGTACATACACTTATATATGTATATACTTATATACATACATGCACACAAAAATAATATCTGCGCGCAAATAATAAAAAATATGCAAAAAAAAAAAACAACAACAACAACGTTAATGGCAAGTCAAGAAGGCCTTAACCCCAATAAATTTGTAAAACAATTAACAAAATACACGCGAGCCTAGCTAAAAATAAAAATAAAATAAAATTAATTTAAAAAATAAGAAAAACGTCCAAAAAATAAAATACTGTTGATCAACGCGTACTTCAAATTGTTATTGTTATTTTTTGAATACAGTGGGCGGCTGATTTAAGACTGGAGGCGTGACAATTTTAAGCGAAAGTATTACAAATAAAAAAAAATAACCAAGCCAAACAGATGGCACCACATACAAAGCGCTTACTGCAGGTTATATGATCGTATGATTAATTGATCCCACAAAGGTGCTTTACTAGAACAAAAAATATATATATATAGTTGTAACGCAGCAGATCGAAACCCTTACTAAACAAACTGCACATTGAACTAAGCTTATCTGTACTATATATAAATACTATACAACTGTGCTGACTAACTGACTGATTGATTGATTGACGATCAGTGCATAGTTCAAACCAATTGAATTTCTCCACAGTGGTCGCTAAATCGATGTTTTGAAAAATTCCACCCAAAACCATGGAAAATTGGTGAAAAACTAGTTTTCAGTCGTTTTCAAAGATCTACAAATTGTTTATTCTATTTCTTCTAGCTAATTTTCAAAGCTTTTAAATATAATAGATAATACATACATTACATATATTAAAAAAAAACATTTTATAAAGAAAATACACAATCAATATTAATTTGTGAATTATTAGATTTATTCAAAATTATATAAAGGAACATATTAAAACGCAATTCGACTATTATAATATTATTAATAAAACAGTAAAAGCTGCGAAAGAATAGGAATATGGCATAATTTAAAGCGGACAATAAACGATTTAAAAAAATCATATATTACGCATACTATATAAATGGTAAATAATTTTAGAAATTATGAAACATAAACATTTCATTTGATATGTTGTAATGGAAACCACCCGACTGTGCAATACTCTGTTCGTAGCTATTTGACAGCCAAAATAGGAATTTCTCTTTTTCTCATTATTTATTTAAAATATATTATTGGTTCTATTTATGATCAATAATGCAGCAAACCAACTTTTGTGATTCGAGCTCTAAAATTTGACAAGGAACATAAATGTTTTGTGTGCAGGCAAATATGCATGTGCGCGCTCTTTATGCACTTGCTCTCTGCAAACGCTTACGGAGAGAGGCAGAGAGAGGAATCGAAGGAGAGAAAGAGAGCCAAAACACACTTTTAAGCGCACTGACAGCGAGAATGCAGGCAGGTGTTGCCTTGCATTGTTATTGTTGTTGCTGCTAATATTGTTGTTGTTATTTTTATTTATTTATTGTTTTTGTTTGCTGCTTAAAGTCATTGTACGACCTTTAAATGCCGTTGGCTCAATGCAATTTGCCAATGCGAATAGATTTTGTCTGGCCGGGTGTTGGGCGCAATTTTTGCTGGCAGCGGAGCCTTTCCCAAATCCTGAACGTGCACTCTAGTTGCTCGCGGGGTGGCACAACACGGATTGTTGTCTATACCTGCTACACTCAGCGAAATAATAACACAATTGTAAAAACAAAACAAAAACGAATATTGATTTTTTAAATACATTTTTAGATAAAAGAAAAGTGCTCGGATCAAGTAAAATTTTTTATTAAAAGAATCGGCATACTTGAAATAAGCGTCGACCGTCAAGATTTAAAAAAAATCAGTGTATCGATTTTTTTAAACCGATTTTTATCGAGTATAAATCTACTTTTTTTTTCTTATGCCTATGCCTATGCCTATGCTTATGTATTTTAAATGTTAAGTATATATATTTTTTTATCAATTATCAATTTTATTTTTATCAATTTGCAAATATTCAATAAAAAAAACAATGTTAAATTATGTATATTCACATATGTATGTATATATACATATACTCGGGCGTTGATTTTTATATTTATATATTTTGCGATGTTAAAAATCAGTGTAGCTTATTATTGGGTTATTTTGTATTTGAAAAATGTTGAGATTATAAAAACAGTTGTAAAAATAAAAATGTCGTTTTAAGGTTGAGATGCTGGCCTTTGACTACGTCTGTGCTTGAGTTGAGTGCAACATATGTTTCGCTCAGTGCAGCATTAGTCAGCTGGCGTTGGGCTTATCAGTGTTGTAGTTAGGAGCAACAACAGCAACAATCGAAGCGCACTTTAAGACACAACGTACAAATGCCATTTAGTCTGGGCCTCTGCTAGTGCCTGGGCGCGTTGGGCGACAGTGACTAATCCCCCCCTCTCCCTCCCACACATACACACACACACACACACACATGCATGTGATGATAATGTGTACTGTACTAGCTCGGTCAGGGTCGTCGTCGCCAGCAGAGACTTAGACGTCAGACGACTTCTAGCGGCAAACCATGATGAAATCCAAAGACAAATAAATATGCGACGCGAAAGGAAAACCGCAAAAATATCAACGCCACGAATCATGTCCCAAAGCGATAAGCGACAAGTAAGTGTAAAAGGGGCGCGAGAGCGGCAGACTAACGGCTTCAGGTGATTGGCAAAAAAAAGTTTCGAATGACGCAACTAAATGCGGATTAATCGAAATAATCAAGAACATTTTTGACATTTGGGATTCCCATTTTGATCTGAATAATAAGCAAATTGAACTATCTACAAGAAACTTGTCATATTTTTACTTTAAAAAAAATAAATCTATATTAAACTAAATTTATATATTGTTGAACATTTATATATATATTCATGTTTTTATATATTTTGAAATATACATATTTTTTCTAATCAAAATCCAAATTTGTAACCAATATTTCCCATATTAGTTATATGATAAAAAAAAAAATTATATTTTGCTCTTATTTTGAGAAAGGATATCTTGAAAAACAAAATTATTATTTCACATATAAAAAAAAACACTGATTCAGATAACAATAAATGTTGACATTCAAAATAAAAATGTGGTTCGACTTGGAACTCATTGGAACGTTTCGAACTGAACCGATTAGCAATATTCAAAGCTACACCTGAAAAACTTGCAAAAAGTTGTCAAAATAATATTTGTACTTATAATATTTTTTTTCCATAGTCTTTTCAGGTTTAAACCGTTTTTTGCGAGAATTCGCTTTTATCAAAAGAAAAGTCCGAAAAGCAAACATTTCAAGTGTCATAAGTATATTTTCAATGTCAACGCTTTAATAATTTTAATAAAAAAAAAAAATCCATTGGGCAAATGCCATAAGCGTTCTTATTTTTTTCCATTTTAATGGCAATTTTGTTGAATGTCTCAATTTTTGACAAACCGAAAAAATATTATTTTCAGCTGTTTTTTGTTTTTGTTTTCAATTTTGTTTTTGCATTTGCATTTGCGTCACGGCAAACACGGCAAACAGCGAAGTGGTCTACAAAACTGCAAAAACAAAAGCAATTTTATTTAGCAAATTCTCATTAAATGTACACTGGGCGGCTGGGCGTGGCTGGGAGCTAATTTTGCATTTTGTTTGCCGTGAAACACACACACATAGACCTACACGTACTTACATACAAGTGTGCATACGTATGTACATACGTAATAAAATTGTTGATTGCAGTTTATAGTCTTTTTATTATTATACAATTTTCGATGTTTTTAGTTTTTTATCGCTCGCTTTTTCAATTTCATTTCACGCGTTGCACATTTGCTATTGCCTGGCGTTCCATCATCTTACGTACGTACGTATGTATGCATGTGGAAACATAGATACGCGCATATACGTGTACTTGTGTGTTTTTGTGCTTGTCTGCCTGAGTGTTTGTGTGTATATATGTATGGATGTGTAGCTGACATCAGCGACAACAATAACAAAGCAACGTGCGCGTCGCGCAAAACAAAGCGAAAATATAAAAATAAAGAAAAAAAAAAACTAAAACTAAACCCGAAACGAGTAAACACGTCAGCCCCACACAAACACAGAGACCTACAAATATGAAGAGAGGGAGAGAGTGCAAAAGAGCACGCGCTTGCAGGCGGGTAGAAAAAAAACCGGCTGATAGTTTTCCAACTGTCCAAGAGCCTGACACGTGAGCTTTGTTGTGTGAGAGAGCGATGAGCGGAGAGCGCGCGTGAACAAAAACAAGTTTTGCATACCAATACTAATGAAAGTAAGCATATTTTTCGTGTTTTGTTTTGGTAGCTAAGCAGAGAGGAGGACACCCGCTCCAGCACTTGCATTTGGGCTGCCACCGACAACACACCCTGACACACATAAGCAAACACGTATGAACATATATATTTGTATATGTACACCCCCACTCGCACGCATTTGCTAAGTTGTAAACAAGTTTGTCGCGTGATATTTTGTTTTTCTTTTTTTTGAGGCACACAGAAACAAGGCGTTGTTCATATGAATGCGCTCAAAAAAGCACAAAAAAGCAAAAAACACACATCTCCATCGATCATTCAATATGTTCTCTCTTTAGCTTGCTTTGTTTTTATCGGTGCGGGTGTCACGCCTGGTCTATTGCCATCTCGCTTTCACGCCCGGCTCGCTTCATTATTATTGTAGGTCATAAATGCATTCACATGACTGCATTTGCTTGTGTAAAAGCGCCTGTGCCTGTGTATGGGTAAGCAACTCAAAAATTAAAAGAGAGAAAGAGAGCACGCAGTTTGTGTGTGTCAGTGACTTTGTACATAAGTTTGTATGTATATAAATTATGTGTACAAAGAGAGTACGCTACTCGGCAGGGCATATGGGCGGCGTTCATTGATTACGCAGAAATATGAGATATCCCAGCTATTGCCTTTTTTTTATTAAATTAATTGATAAACTTTTAACACTCGCCAAATAAATGTTAAGAATAATTAAAATATTTGTATATATATTTATAAAATTATAATAATATATAAATATTTTGTTCTTACAGCGCCCACTTATAAGTCGGTCAACCAAGACTTGTGCCATTAGAATGTCAGCCTATACACGTTGCAGCCAATGGAAAGTTGGATTCATTTCGGTGTCAGTTGGCGGTCAGGAGCAACGGAGAGCATAGCTCAGTCGGCGCCAGTCGATTATAGTGTGTATGGGCGGCTTAGAGCTGATTGTTGTTGTTCCTGTTAATAGTCGCTGTCTCGTGGTTATAATCAAAGCTGACGCATTGCAAACACGCACAGTGTCTTTGCGAGAGAGTGAGAGAGAGAGAGACACACACAAATGCAAACGCAATGAGAGCATGCAAAAGAGCGAATCTTGTATGCAGTTACTTTTTCCCCATTCTGTTTGCCTTATTTTCTTTGTTTTGCGTTGACTTTGCATGTTTGTTATTGCTCTTTGTGTTTGCGTGTGTGTGTGTGTGTGAGAGAGTGAGCGTCGCTCTAACTCACTCTCTTTGCTTTGTTTGATGTTGTTGCTGCTGCTGCTGATGCTGCGTCTGAGAGCGCACATCATTTGTATTTTCGCTTTGCAACAACACCACAGTAGAAACTGCAAAACAATTGGCCAAAAACAAACAAAACGCACAGGAAAAGCGGTAAAAAAGTTTATTGCGAATTTCAAATGTGATGAAAGGTAAGTTTGAACTTTCAAATATGCTCGAAACCATTCCATCTATGCACGCATGTATATTCATAATTTTCAGCACTTATTTACACACAGACATGTCTGTGTATGTGTTGCAGACTTAGCGAGTGGGGGCTAAGTGAAGTGCAGCAAACGTGCAACGTGCAACGTGACGTATGCGCATTGCAGTCTCAGGTGGCGGCAGCAGATACAGTGAAGCTCGAACTAACAAAGTTACATGCTTCATTATTACTGCACACGAAATGCATAAACAGTTAGTATACATAGAAACTTTTAGTGAAGCGCGTGAAGTTCAATTTGACCGACTATCCAATGCTCTGTTACAAAATTTATATTTATTTATTTATATATATTTCTTGTTGGTTTTTTAGCCTTTTTTCTCTCAAAATTACATATTTTTGTTTTTTACAACTTTTACAAACTATTGTTAATTAATTGTTAATTAATGTCTCAAAATTAGCTATAATTTATACATGCTATTCGTTTGATAACATTTTTATTTTTTATTTTTTTTTTACAAAAGGTTTTATTTTTATTTTGTTTTCAAGACATTGATATTTATTTTGATTATGATATTCCTAAAAATTAATGAATTAATTAATTAATTATTATATTTTTATAAATTATAGGGAGTTTTATCTTTTGCATAATTTATTTTGATAAATTTTTTCATTCAGTGCAGTTTACATATGTACATAACTATGTACATATGTATGTACATTTATGTATGTTTTCCTTCATTTTTACTTCCCTTACTAATATGATTTTTTTGAAGGCGTAACAATATATTGAAAATATGAAAACAACTGCACATTGGGGGTGCTTTCAAAATTCTTGAAATTTACTTCTTATGTAAATACAAACTTGTTTCTCAAGATGAGAGAGATAAGGAAAAAGAAATTATTGTGCAAGTGCGTGAGGGACGTGAGAGAAGATAAATTGCTGCTATTAGAAGAATTTGTTGCTGTTCCGCCTGAATTAAATCTTTTTTTTTTCACTTTTCCGCTTGATCATTGGCAATGGCAACGTATGTTTATAATACATATATATATCTATGTCTGTAGATACATATGTATATATGTCTGGATTGTTGGTTGCCAGAGACTGATACGATTAACAGTTTTGCTTCACTGCAATTATTGTCCATTTTGCCTATTTACGTTTCATTCTTTGCCTCCAGATTCAAGCGTCGCCGTCGCCGTCGCCGTCGCCATCGCCGTATCTGTCTTCGCCTCCATCTTCCTCTCCTGTTCCTTGTCCGTCTGTCATTTTGTCATTTGTCAGCTACTCGTTACATTCAATTTAACGGAAATTGGTTCTCTATATAGTACGTATTGTCACATAAATAAACTATGTATATATGTAGATACTTTATGTCTCGTGCATAAGTATGGGTGCATGATCGTATCTAAGTTTTTATTGCTGTTGGTTTCCTCAAACAAAGAACGATTCGTATAGAACTGCATTTCCTGTACACTTGGCCAACTCAACTGATAATAAGCGAATATAAAAATGTACGAATGAGCATTATATATACTGTTATATAATATATATACTTACATTTCTACTCATACATTACAAAAGTGCAGTGATAATGTTTAGGTTTCTGTTCTAAGGATCATACAGTTCCTAAGGGAAAATCTAAAAAAATAAAAAAAAATCCTCAGATCCAAAACAATATTGTATGACAAAACAAAAACAAAATTCTTAAATTAAGTACGAAGTATTCATCACAAGAATTTATCAAATTTAAATAAAAATAAAGCATTTCAATTGGAGTGTTTGAGTTTTAAATTTCGAAATTTGTAGATTTCAAAAACGTTCTTAAAAGATAAAATTATTTCTCAACTTAAGAAATTTTGAAAATTAGTTTTTTTAATTTTTTATAGCCAAGAGAAGTTTTTGGTACTATTCAAACTATTGTCAACTTCTCAACATTTTCGATAATTTTCATGATTTTAGTATAAAATGTTAAGTTTAATATTTGCATATAAATAATGAAAATATTTGCAATTCAAAATCCCGAACTTTTGGTTTTTCGGAAATTAATAGAACCTTTTCTCACCCAAAATTGTTTCCAAAAATTGTATTTATCAAATTTGTGAACACGACGCTTATGAATGAGAACATCAAGCTTCAATACAAAGTCAATTAGTTATTTAATTTTAAACGTGGCTACACATGCGTGCATATTTGATATGTTTATGTGTATGTGTGTGGTTGGCTGTGTATACCCCTGGAGGAAAATATATTGTCAAACTGGTAGAACGTGCCAAATTCCAATTAGTTGCCCGGCAGCTGGAGCAAAGTTGCTGTAGAACTTTGTCCGGCACTTTGCCACTTTTTTTTTTTCACATGCAAAGCGACTGATTGCAGCAGCAGCGGCAGCAACAACAACAACTGGCCATGAAACTGACAACAACAAGAGCTTTGACAAGTTTCAATCTCACAAAAATTCCAGTTGCAATTTCAGTTCCACTTGGCACTTGCTACTCGGCACTTGCCACTTGCCACTTGCCACTCGCCACTTGCGACGTGCAGCTCGAGTACTTGGTTTTCACTTGCAGCTAACATGCAGAGTTGCCGTCTTATCAGCACCAGCAGCCGCAGCTACAACAACAACAACAACAACAGCTGCATGCAGCTCTTGGCTGTTGATTATGCTTCAGCCGTTGCTGCCCCACCCGCTGTGGCTCATATCCCTCAACAACAGCACTGATAAGTGTTTGCATTTTTTGTTGTTTTGATATATACATAATATGTATTACATATGTATTTACATATGTATATGTATGTATGTATTGAATCCATAAGGGCGAGCAGACAGTACATGCGATAAACACATCATGTGCGTCTGCCTGTGTGTGTGTGTGGGAGTGTGTGTAAATATTGCATAGTACCAAAAAGTAAATAAGAAACGCTGCAATTAAAAAAGACAAACACGACTTGCCAATGCACTGCCAAGCAATTAAGTGCAGAATGGTCAGCTTGCAGATACCCTATGCTGTCATTTTTAAAAAACATAGGTTTTTATCTTTACATTTTATTATATCATATATGCTTTGTTTCAATTTATATATTTTATTTTATAAAATTTTGTTTGTTTTTTATTTACATAAAGCTAGCTTAAAATTAAAATGAGCTGTATTTATAAAGTAAAAAGAAATATATATATATATATATATATATACTGTGCTATACTTAGTTTCTTTAGTTATTTTATACTCCATTTTAATCGGCCAAAATTAATGTAATATAAATATAACAATAAAGAACATAACTTATATGTTTTAACGAATACACCCACTTTTGAACGCCTGCATTTGCTAGGGTATCGCAGCACAGAATTTCGAAAGTGAAAAGCTTGAGTAACCCAGCACAAAATACGCCCTCGCCAAAAGTCTGGGCCTGCTTCTTTTTTGTTTTTGAAAATTGTGTGCCTGCTAATTAGAGTGTCGTACTTTGATTACATGTGTGTGTGTGTGTGTGTGTGTGTGGCGATTAGAGTTTGACAGGCAGCCGAGCAGGCGACGCCGTCGCATTGATAATGTTAGCACACGTCGATTCAAGGCAGGCACTTTAACTTTTTTGTGAGTCATGCGACATACATACCCCTATAGATATTGTTTTCCAAATGTGAACTGGGGCACGGTTCGCTCTCGCTAGCTAACGAATGTCAAAGTTATTTTTAAGTGCAGTCTTATTTAGTTATTTATGTAAAGAGTTTACTTCTGTCAAATAACTTAAAGCTTCATATTTCTTAATCTTATATATTATGATTATAAATATTATTATTATTATTATTATTTGAAGTAGTTAAAAAATAAAGAAAATAAATTATTGAGCGCTCTGAAATTCTATTCAAATCGAAGTTTTAAATAAGTGATTGATATTCCATTTTTAAATTGTTTTATCTTATTTACAATAAATATTTTTTAAAGCCCAACAATGAACATAAATTGAATTTTTGTCCGTTTTCGTAAGTGCATTACAGTTGAAGTGTATTATAAATTTCGTTGCATGTTTACTGCGTCTCAAAAATATTGTTGTTGTTGCTCTTGTTTAACAGCGTCATCAAAACTCGACAGCATTTTGTTTGTCATCGCGTCATCGTCGTTGCTGCCATCGCACAGTGGAGCAATATACATAACATTTTCTTTTTTTTACAAAAAGTTAAACATGCTACCATATAGAATCCAAAAAAAATGTATCTGAAGGAAAGTAGAGATATAAATGCAATTGTCAAGATGTTTTCCGAAGCTTTTATCTATCATTAAGTTTGCATCTAACATTTTTCGTACACCCCGTAGATTTAATTTTTGTCCAGTCTTTTCGCACAGTTGCCCTCCGTTGCGTTCTCTCCAAAGTGGGCGATGCATTTAACACTTGAACGCGTTCATGCCCTTGTGCTAAAATATAAAAGGGCATATTTGGATTTTGCTCCGAATTACCAAGCAGCATACAGCTCTTAAAATTATCTAGTTGATATGATATATTTTCAAAATTTAAAAATAATTAAAAATAAACTGATTGCAATCAGTTAGATTTTATATATTTATATATTTCATATATAATAAAATATGAAAATAACTTAAAGTTTCCACGAATATGTATGGCATAAATCATCAGTGAATTTAAAAGTGTCTTAACTTATGTAGTTTTTAGCTAGCAACACAGTCAAATTATTGTTGTAATAATAATTGTATTAATTATTCATTAAACATGTGTTGATCGCTTAAATTAAATACAGATAATTTGTATTTTAAGAGGATCATCATACGGGGTATTATGCAGTCGGAATTATGTCATTTGCTTTTAACCAAGTACTTGCTGCCAAGTACGAAATACACATGTATGTATGGCATGCATGCATATGGCGTATATGGTTGTGCTCTCATGTATGTGGAGTGCTGTTGTTGTTGTTATTGTGCCTACCCCTATATCGGGTCTAGCTATATTTTTGCTCCCTTTTTATATGCGCAAACACTCTGCTTGATTGATTTATGCATGCAAACAGTTGAGAAAACAGCACACCAAACTCCCCTTCCCCCCACCCCCACTCCTCAGCTCCCACTCACCCTCTCGTTGCTCTGCTTATGAAGCAGCAGCAGCAGCAGCAGCAGATGTGTCAAAACCAAAGCAAAATGTTGCTTCTATGGGTTGTTATGGGCTTGGCACTGGAGCGCTTTCCATGATGCACTCCCAACCAACTACTGTGTGTGTGTGTGTGTGTGTGAGAATTTTGCGTTTAACTACGTGACGATTGCCCATATAAAACGGTTGAAATTCCTAAATTAACTTCCATATACGCAGTCTATAAAGTTTTCAATCACAAGAGCAATCTTAAAAAAAATCATTAAGGTCAATTAAATATTTGTTTGCTTTAAACTAAAAACATATATGTACGTACATCTATCACAGCACACTGAACAGATAAAAATATTTGTATACCCCACCCACTTTTATAACTGTGCATCATGAATCAGAAACTGAAATCCATAATCAGTTTTTAGTACATTTTGAACTGATAAGAATAAAAAAAACTTATTCAATTTTTTTTATATTTATTTTTACGTCGAGTCAGCTGCAAAAATATATTGGCATAAACATTTACGTGCTAGTGAGATCACGAGGATAAAAGTAAATTAAAATAAAAATATTCTGCTATTGGTATAGAATTCGTAATATTTTGTTCCTTAAATTTATAGAACATTTTGTTGTTAATCGAATTAATTAATCAGAGGAATCGACAGCCTCAGAATAACCTTGAAAGTTTCGTTTAATAGTAATTTTAGTACCTGCAATCAATACAATTTATTTTTTTTTTCAAAATAAGTAATGGAGGAGTAAAGAAATTTTTTGATTAAAAAAAATCAAAAAAGTGAATTTTCTACTATTTTGTAGATGGCACAAAAATCGAAGCTGAGCTTTGGACTTGCCCATCAATTTTGAGTGCAGCTCCTCTTATAACATTAAGTCATGGCTCGTTATCATCATCATCATCATCATCATCATCATCATCGTTATCTGTCACTAATGTTTCGCTAATTATTCGACTTGAAGTCTGTTGCAAGCCTCTAATTGGCTACTTAGTTGCCTCAGCTAGCTCCTCCGAACCAGACAACGTCAGAGGCTCTGCCTGCATTTGATGGCAATCCCTCCCGAGATCCGGAACACAAATGGCCCATTTCATTTGCCGTTGGTCGTGCATTGCGTTAATTTGAATTTATGTGCAACTGAGGCTCAAAAGCGAGCTCGCCGGCTCACTGTATGAGAATGAGAAGTAGAAAAAAAATGCAGAAGAAGAAGTCAAGGAAATTTGTCGCCTCTAATTAAGAAGTGTCTCAAGTGTCTGCTCGCATTGTGTGTGAGTGTGGCACAAAGTAAATAAGCAGAGCGGAGACAGCTAACGTAACATTTCAATAGAGTATTATTACACTCAAAGAGAAGGCCTCGCTGCATTCCTATACGCAAGTATGTGCTAATGGAACTCAGCCCTAAACATACAAAATAAACACAATTCTTGGCATATTCGGTGGATGGCTTGTGATATATACACTATTGAAACAAAACACTAAAGCTATCAATAGATTCCAATTATAAGTTAAAAATGTAAAGTTTCGAATTCAATAATGCAATTTTTCATAGATTTTTGCCGTTAATCCGCTGCAAGATATATAGATTTGATTGATTTGCCACGCCGCCAGTGGGCGTAGCCAAAAAATCTTAACGCTTTATCTGACGCGGGTATACACGAGTATATGTTCCAAGTTTCAAGGCTCTAGCTTCAATAGCAGCAAAAAGAATTGCGTTCATAAGGAGAGAAAGACACTGCTCAAACTCTATATACTCTTTTCACTTTGTTAACGAGTGTAAAAATAAACTGCAGAGTTATTTTTAAATAAAATAGTTAAATAAACAAAAACTAATTTTGTACTTTTTAGCTGACTCGATATAAAAAGGTAATTTTAGATATTCGGTTCTAGGCAAGTTTTTTATATTACTTTTAAAATCGATCTTTTACGATAAAGATATTAATCGAGACCGTACTGTACAAAAATGCAAGAATTGATACAACTAATTGTACATATTAATAGCTCGGACAGATATTTTTAGCTTTTAGACCCCAATCGATATTATTGATTGATGATATAGCTTTTTTTTTTATCGATAACATAGTGTAAATTCTGGGGATGTTAATAACGACAGCGGAAATATTAGCAATTACAATCACGAAAATGTAAATCTACGAATCTTTAATGCATTTTGGTCTACCTCTCATCTGCCTACCCCAATTCCTCTACATCCCCCCACCCCCTCCAGCACCGTCTATGGCGCGTGCTGATTGCATTTATGTCAACGTACGTTTTCAATGTTAAATGTGGCGTTCTCCGAGGAAAAATGGGAAGGGGGATAGGGGGAGACGAGAGGCAGGGAATGTGAAGTAATGCGAAAAGCGAAACAAAACGCGAAGCAACAGAAATTATGCATGAAAAGAGGCACAAAAGTCGACTACATATGTATGTACATGCCGTGTGATGTGGCACAGTCGGTGTGTGCGTGTGTGTCCATATACAAGCGGCAAACATGCCCAAACACACACACAGACACACACACACTCCGATGCACAGGCACAGATACAGATACAATTGCGGATACAGATACGAATAGAGAGGCCGCTGCATTAGTGTGCGCAATTGCAATTGCAGTCGAAAATGGAAAACGCAACAATGGAAATATTTACCCCACGTATCGCGCGTCTATCTGCATTCATATCACTAACCAGGGCCCCGCATAACTTCCAGCAACTACACCAACAACAACAACAGCAACCTATAATCAAAGACCAGAGTCAGGGACTCGGCGCATTGCAATCAGTTGGTCAGTCAGACTGCCAATTGTTATACCCTATAACCATAAAATGGATAAAAGGGTAAATTCAATAGGCCAATATATATAGCATGTAGCTATATCGTTCGATTTGGAAGATGTTCTCTGTCTATCACACTTTTCCAAGTGTAAAGTTTAAATTTGTACTTAAAAATGGAACAAGCTTAATCGAAATTTTATCAAGGTGGAGAAATGTTAAGTCGAAAGCAAATTTCTTATTTTAAGAACGTATTTTAAGCCCAAAATTTCGAAACTTTTATTAAGAACGTTTTACGCTCAAGTACGAAAATTCTTGTATTAAGTATTTTGTAATTTATTAAAATATATTTGTTACCATTTACGTTAACTTAACGGCCAATTATAACATCAAGAATGATTCATATTAAATTTGAGAATATTCGTATAATATTCTTGATATTCTTAAGAACTGGCTACAGGGTATCTGCACATCGGGCGCTCCCCACTAAAGAGCTCATACTGTTTCACTTTGTGAATGTGTCTGTGGCTGGCATAAATGCATATGGTGAGAATACGCATATATATGTACGTATATATATATATATATATATATATACTCCACATATAACATTTCTATGAATTATCTACCCATTAAGCGGTTTAAGGAGGCTGCGGGCATTGTTGGCAAGTGCGAACGATGACCGCTCAGGTTCAATGTAATACAGAAACATATTTTCACATATCTTCTGAACTGGGTATTGTAACTCAATTGTAGACATGATATGATAGCATCTGCCGATTTATATATAGTTTATAGTTATGTTTGTATATTAAACTCTTTTTAAAGCAAATAACACAATTAAAATGTAGAACAACAACATTATGTAGGTTTAGCAACAATATGTTCTCAATTACAAGAAGCTTTTATGATTATATTATGATATTATTAATATTATTAATACAAAAGTATTTGATATTTGGATAAAAACATTTTAAAACCTGTGTTAAAAATCGTTCCACCAATTTTAAAATATATTCAACTTCAGTGATCTTAGATCTTATTAATAAAAAATATATACAAAATAAATTAAATGCTAAATTTAACGTATAACAGATTTAAGACCATATAATTGGTGCCCATCATAATAGCACTTTTTGGCTTGTGTTGGTTGCAAAAATATGCGACACGTGATCACCTTTATAGTATACTATCAAAAATATTGTCAAGGATTTGCAGTGTGCAGTAAATTGCATATCGATTCAATAATAGCTCTTCAGGTACAATCAAAATTATATACTAAAATATTTATTGTAGACTTGGAACCTCAGACACAATTCTCACATTAGTCATCAGTGGTGCAAAAGGGGCGGGGGTGCAAACTAAGGGCATAAGGTTGAAAAATGCATGTGGTGCACGAACGAGTTGGGTAAGCGATACTCGTAATAATACACATACTTTTACTTTGACAACAAGTTGACGGTGCTTGTCCAACCCCATTGCTTGTCATTCACTTGAGTTGCTTCGCCCCCATTTTCCGATGCCGCGTGCACCCAAAACCCGCCCTGCCTTATGCCACGTTTGCCGTTTCGGTGTGTACAACAACAATAACAGCAACAACAACAGTAGCAGCAACAACGTGAGGAGCTGCAACAAAATGCGTGCTAGCGCGAGCGTAACACAACGTGGCGTATGAGTAACGAGGCCCTGCAAAACAAAACCTGACAAATGCAGTGCAAATTGCAACAATAACAGCAACAACAGCAACAACAACAAACACAACAAACAAGTGCAAAGTTACGCCGAGTGCTTAAACTGCTGCCATTCCATGGAATTTTAATTAAAAACTTAACCAGCGCAAAAAGCAAAAACAAAACCAATAAAACAAAATTTCAAAAAAACCAAACCATGTGGAAATTGTCGTCACGCTGCCGACAATTAAATACCCTTGCAGACAGACAGAATATTAATCATATGCTATATATGCTAATATCTCAAAATCGACATTTTTTAATTACAAAATATATATTGTTTAAAATTTGAAATTAAACTAATAAATTGGTTTTATATAGCTTCTTATGATTTCCAATGAAGCCGTTAAATTAATTTTTTTTTGGTAAAAATTAAACTTAAATCTTAACTTAAAAATGTCCTCACCATTCCAGTGCAAGCCTTCTCAAAAGAATCCAAGTTTTTAAATATTTTAATATATTGCTTTTAATTAATTGCTTAAAAAATTCAAAAAAAAATTCATAGCTTTTTGAAATTGTATAAAACCAATTAACTCAAACTATGTACAGTAAGTGTATAAGATATAAAAGACAAATTTGAACAAGATAGAATTAATACTAAAAAGAAATATTTACTCGCCAATCGCATCTATGTAAATTTACGGATAAAGCCTCTTACTCATATGCGTTACACACTGCTTGACAAAAATTATATTTTCCCTCCGAAAATGTGAGGAAAAAAACCCATTGAAGAGAGGCAGAAATGCTGCCAGGAGTTCCTTTAGACATCAATGGGTGTGTGACGATAGCGAGGGGCCAGAATGGGAATGGTTATGTGAATTGCAACGTGCACATAAAACAATTATATAACAACAACAGCAGCAAGAACAACAACTACATCTAGAACAAGAAGAACAACTATATCAACGTCTCGACAGCTGACAGCTGCGGTTCAAAATTGCTTTGGATCCCACATGAACTTCATTGAACAGATTCCAGGCGCAAAGGAATTGAAAATAATTAAATAAAATAAATATATTTATTATCCTTTCAATAAGCTTGTGCAGCAATTTAACAATCTATCAAATGCAATCAGCTTAGTTTGAGCGCAAAGCTGGCCGGATATTGAGCTGCTTTTCTGCTCATGTTAAAGTTGCCGTTAGCGCTAACTGAAAGCTCCTTTAAAAAGGACAAGGCACTAGCGGTTGCTTGGCTCACATAACTATTAAGACTGAAAAGGAGTTCAACTATTTAAATGCAACCCGGTTTGACCGCCAGAAATTTGATTATTTATAGTTTCTTATTACAATAAGCTTGAAGAGCTACTTTCTAGCTTAAAATGTATTTTTCGTTTAAAAATATAATTATGAACCATTAATAGTTAGTGTTATTAAACTGTTAAAGTGATAAACTGTTAAAAAAAATATATATATATATATTATATATACATATATGCATTGCCATAAAATCTCTTGCATTTTTAGTTGGCGAGATCGGCATATCTGTATGGACTTGATAACAAATATTTATATTCTCTTTTTACACGTAAAATACGTTACCAAAAAATGCGTGTGACAAAAGATATTAGCCCTATGGAATTGGTTGTTTTCAGATCTAAAAAAGCAAATTAAAAGTACACTAAATAATTGTTCAAAAATAATACCAGAAGTTCATTGATAAAAAAAAAAGGAAAACTAATATAAAATATATATATATATAATCGATTAGTGCGACAAAATGTAATACGAAATTAAAATGTACAATTTGTGAGAAGTGAGAATAAAACAAATTCATACAACAACAACAAAAAAAAGCATAAAAACAATTCTTGGAATTATACAAATCGTGTTAAATCAAATTAACTGCATTAAATCCTTGCAGCCCATTTAATGGGTAGAGGCTATCAAAACGACTCTATATTCTATTGTATTCGGGCAGAATAATTCGATATAGCAATTTCATGCCGTAGATATGTTTCTAAATACATATGTACGTAGATATATAATCAAAGGCTACTTAGGAAAATTGCCCGACTATGATTACAATATAATTCAAATTGGGGCTTGCACTTCCGGCTTTGGGCCCTGTTAATGCCGGTGGATCCGATTGCGGGTCCGGGCCCGGGCCCGGGTCCGAGTCCGAGTCAGGCTCTGAGCTTTGGCCCGAACACTTTATAAATAGTTAAACGCACGCGAGTTGCTCGCGTCCCGGGAGCAAAAGTCTCCAGCTGAAAGTTGACGGGGCGACAACACGTCCCCAGGACATTGCAGCTAGCCGAAGGTGGGCAAAGGCGTGTGGGCCATGGCAGCGCGGCCGGCGTCGTTGCTTGCGTCATGTCTGGCGACGCGACGTTGACAATTTGCTGCCTTTATTGCACAATTTAACAGTTGTTGTTATTGTTGTTGTTGCTACTCTCTCTCTCTCTCTCTCTCTCTCTCTCTCTCTCTCTCTCTCTCTCTCTCTCTCTCTCTTCCTCTCTCTCTCTCTCTCTCTCTCTCTTGCTTTGGGTTTCTCGCTCATTCGTGCGGTGCGCTCTTGGAGCATGTGGCGGCAACAAATTGTTGCACAGTCAGCATTGGCGTTGACGGCAACGCAAACGCAAACGCTGACGCCGCCGTCGACGCCGACGCTGACGTTTTGCTGTTTTCATTCACATTTACCAGCGTGGCAAATACGTGATGTACTCTCTCTCTCTCGCTCTCTATCTGCCACCCCCCAAACCTCACTCACTCCCACTTTCTCTCTCTCTCTCTCTTCGTCTCTCTCGCTCTTTGCTCTCTGCTGCGTACGCACGTTGCACATTGTTGTTATTGTTTGCGTTTCTGTTTTGCGCTTGCTTTCGTCTTCTTTAATTTATCTTCCGGTTATTGTTTTTTGTTTTTTTTTTTTAATCTTATTTTTCACTCTTTGTCTGCCCCACATGCCCACATTTATCAATGCGACAATACAGTTTCAGAAATCTGTATTGGTCTTCTCTGGCCGTTTGCGTTTTAATGTTGTTCCTTTCGTCCTGCCGGCCAACATGACTTGCACTCTACGCACCTGCGCTGTGTTTTTGCGACGCATTTTCCTGGCTGCTGCTTCACATTGTCATTCGTCAGCCCCTCGCGCTCTCAATTCGCCCATTTCGCCTCTTCGCATTGCACGTTTGTTTTTGTTTTCGCACCATGCTCCTTACTCACCCGGTTTGCGTCAGGCTCTCGCCTTCGCCTTTGCCTTCGCTCGCCCTCTCCAACCTCTCCAACTGCCGCTCTCTGAGCATCCAAAAATATCAACAACAAACCGTTTGCGCTCTCGCCTCTGTTTTGTTGCGCTCTCGCTTCTGTTTGTGTTTAGGATTTCTTGTTGTTTGCATCGAAACAAACTCCAATTAGAGCAAGCGCTCCCATTGGACTTCTTGGCCGCTCTCTGCACCGTTGCATAGGCTGCTGTTGCTGCTGCTGCTCTTTGCCGGCAGCAGCAGAGCCTAAGCTTGCCTTTTGCCAATTGCGCATTGCTTCCGCTTTTGGTTATCGCTTCTGCACTTTGAACTTTTGCCATTGGCCATCTTCATTGCCAAAAACTTCTTCACATTTAAGGCTTCACTTTTTTCTTTGTTTTTTTTTTTTTTTTTGCCTGCCTTTGACAGCTACTTGGCCGGATTGGAGTTGGCGAACTTTGACCAAAGTTTTTCTTTTATATTTTGCCACCCTTAGATCGTAAGTTTATGTATATAAAATGGCATATTTAACTTTGTGTTATTGTTGTTGGTATATGTATATATATATATATATATATATATGCCTGGTCGTGCAGCAGTCGAATAATTTTAAGATCGAACAATTGCGCAAACAGTGCATAAATAAAATTGAATGCAACTTAATTTTCTCATATATTTAAATAGTTGTTTAATCAGGTTGTCGATCAATAAAAATATATATATATATGTATTTATATATAAATATCGATCAAGTACAAGTTCAAGGTTTTTTTTATTGCTAATCTGGTGTGCTAAACAACAAAATAAAGCAACTAGACAAAATGAACTCTATAAACATTTATTGAAAAAGGTCAGTTTATGTAAAATGATGCAATTGCTTTAAGCCGGGTGAATTGCCGTGGCAATAAAAACAGAGGGTATTAAAATGGAATCACAAAAAACACCCCACATTAAGTGTATATATGTAGTATATGTATATATATATATATATATATATATATATAATCTTGATCGGTGCAAAAATGGCTAGGTCCCCAAAAATTAAATAAAGCTTATTCTTGTATATACATATATGTATATACCTATAATATATGCTATATATAATCTCTGGGATAACCTCAAAAGAATGGAAATCAGAATAAAAGTCAATATTCAACAATATCTTAATATTTAAATTAAGGAGTTATCCATACTTTACAATCTCCCCATGGTGTACGTTAGCCTGCATAAACAATTTGATCCTTTTAGCTCTCATAAACTTATTGGTCAACTAATTCATATTCATATATATATCTACTTGGCTTAAACCTGTGGCGTGGTATTTTTTTAATATTTTATTTTTTTTGACATAAACACGCACAACTTAACTCGACTTGAAATAGATTGAATATAAAGCAATTAAAATTTTTTAATAATTATTAAATAATTGGAAAAAGTAAAGGAGTATGAATACAAATCTTTTATACAATTTTTATTACAAATCGTGGTCGTGTCGTATTAGAAAAAAATCTGACACGTGCCCAACTCTAGTTTAAATCCACTTATGTACTTGGGGCCCGCAAATAAAGAAAATTATTTTATGTAAAAATATTTGAAGTTGCTTTTTTTTTCAAACTTTTAAAATTTGGTTTTTTACTTAGCTAATTTTCAAAAATATAAGCTATTATACAGAACTACAAAGTTGTACCTTTGATTCTTTAAGCATTAAAGCTAATTATTATCACCTAGGAAATTTAGAAAAAATGGTGTAAGAATCAGAAAGATATAAAATCCACTGATAGCTGTTGGCCCTTTGATCAAACTTGCCCAACAGCTACAGACAGTAACAACTCTTCAAATTTATGCAATAATATATGTATATTTGAAAATCTTTAACAAACAAAAAAAAAACAATCGTAAATAGTCAAAATAATTCAACGAATCCTTGTGCCAATCCGTGGATATTATTCAAATAGTAGTCAACGGGTGGTACTTATCGGTCACAATACTGGGTCCATCGGCTCCTTTCTAAGACAACAGCCAAGGATATTGGCCGCAGACGCACTTCCTAATCTTCCGCTCGATGGCGTTCAGCTGGGCGATCAGCTCCATGCAGAGCTGTCCTTGCCGAGGACATCCGACACAGGGCTTGCCGCCAGGTCCGCATGGCTTCCATGGGCACCATGGCTTGGGAGTTGTTGTTGTTGTTGTTGTCCAGCATGGTGTTGTTGGTGGCGTTGTTGTCCTGCATGGTGTTGTTGTTGGCGTTGTTGTTGTTGGCGTTGTTGTGGTACATGTTGTTGTTGTCCGTGTCGTTGTTGTTGTTGTTGTCGTTGTTGTTGGCGTCGTTGTTGTTGGCGTCGTTGTTGTTGGCGTCGTTGTTGTACATGTTGTTGTTGTTGTGCATGGTGTCGTCGTTCGCCTAGTGGTTGTTGTCGGTGGTCGGCAGGGCGTCGTCGTTGTTGTTTCCGGAGCGCAGGTCGGCTCCGGTGTAGTCTCTTCCGGATCCGTGCACGAACACGGTGCGTCCTCGCTAGCCGATGTGGCGCTGCTGAAGAGCACGATGCTCGCTAAAAACGAAAGTAAACAAACACTTCTTTATCCTTTATCCTTTAGGCCCAGTGTATGTGGCGCTTACCAATAAGACAGCAAACGATTAGTTTCATGGTGTTGTATTCGTTGACTGCCGTTCACTCCTTGAAGTGAAAGTGGAAACTGATAATTTAGCAGTCCAAGAGTCTCCGTTTTATAGGGCTCGTCGGGCTAAGCCCGTCGTACACGTGCCATTAATTTTGGAATTGAACAATTGCGCAAATAAATGCAACTTAATTTTTGTGTAAATATCTGTTAAGGCCAGGTTGCACGTTAAATATAGACACAAGACTGGCAAAATTCTGAAAAACTCCAGCGAAGGCAAATACAGATACAAATATATACATTTCACATATAAATTGAACAAAATATTTCTGATTTGAATGGCATTTGACTACCAAAAATTGAAGCGGATAAACGAGTGCGTTCAAATTATTCTAAAGGGTATTTATACGTTGGAGTTATTTCTTAAGACTAACATAATTATGATTGTTTGTGAACTTTTATATTTCAGCAAGTTTTTAAAAAAATATATCTTAGCAGTCTGTAAAATGTATTTATATAATTAAATTATTATTTTAAATATTATTATTGTGACTATCAGCATGGGACATAGTTTAAAACCACTAACATAATTTTATAAATAAGTAACAGTGCTCCAGTCGGGAGTGCCCGACCAGAAGATACCCTGTGCCCAGGTGCAAGCTATACTTAAACCTCTTAAATTGCATTTCTTTTTCTGTTAGCTGTTAAAAGCTGACAGATATGCCAGGAAAACCATATCGTTAAATCGATATTTATCGATTTTACAGAAATGAAGCAAGATATCGAAAAAACTGATCAAATTGTTCAGCGTATGGCATAGAACAGACAGACGACCAAAGCTATATTGACTCAGCTAGTCGTCCTGATCAAGAATTTATATTGTCAATGGGGTTGAAGATGCCTCCTTCTACCTGTTACATACATTTATACTCATCCTTTTTATACGCTTTCAATGAGTGCAGGAAATAAATAGCATTTGCTGCTGATCCAAAGATTTATAACAACATTTTTTATTTTCGTCTTTTGACATTTTATTTTTATTATAGTTAGAACATTTTACAAACCTTTGGAATAAATATATCTTAAGTATTTAATTCAATAAACAAAGGTAAATCTTTTAATTTAAAGGCACAACAAAAATATGGTTTCTTATAACCTTGTTGATTTCAGCAGGAAATATTTAACGCACTAAAGGAAACAAAAAGGAAACATTTTCGTCTCAATCTTTATTGCATATATATTATATATAGTATATATTCCATCATTGCACAATCCAATACTATATTATTTTCACTTCGTGAACGAGTATAAAAATTTCTAAACAACATTTTTGTTTCAATATTCGGCTTGAGTAAGTTAAGTAAAGTTTAGGTTTTAGGTTTTAGGTTTTCTAAGCAACTGGTTCAATGTTCCGATGTCGATGTACACTGAGAGGTTTCAATATATCACAGTTTTCCCTTGTTTTTAAAGGTCTTGTCTCTTTAATTCTCAAAACAAACCTAAATGGCGTCAAAAATACATTTCGTCTGAAATTTATGTCCAATAGTTCGGGGAGTTGCACTCAAACGGAAAATACGCATATTATCGATTAATGAGAAAATTATGATGAGAAATTAAAATGTAAAATCTGTGAGGAGTTAAAATAAAAAAAAATTCAAAGAACACAGAAAAAAAAAATGCATTAAAAGAATTCATGGAATAATTAAAATCGTGCTAAAACACAACAATTCGTGTGAAGCGAAAACTAATTTAAGGATTCACATTTACCCTAATAGCCAACCTTCCAATTCAAATGCAACAATTTTTATTTTAAATTTAACAGACTTAAGTAACTAGTTAACAAATTCAAATTACAGTCAATAGATATCATTTAGGGTGTTAGTCAATGGGCAGATAACTAACGGTCACAATACTAGGTCCTTCTTCTGTTTACATCAACAGCCAGGGATTCTCGCCGCAGACGCACCTCTTAATCTTCCGTTTGAGGGAGTTCAACTGGGATATCAGATCCTCGCATAGCGATTCGCGTGGTGGACATTCGAAGCAGGGCGTGCCCCCAGGTCCGCAAGGGTGAGAGGGAGCCCAGGGCTCCCAAGGCTCACAGGGGTGCCATGGCTTCAGAGTTGTTGTTGTTGCTGTTGGAGTGGTTGTTGGTATTGTTTTTGGTGTTGTTGTTGTTGGTGGAGTGGTTGTTGGTATTGTTTTTGGTGTTGTTGTTGTTGGTGGAGTGGTTGTTGGTATTGTTTTTGGTGTTGTTGTTGTTGGTGGAGTGGTTGTTGGATTTGTCTTTTGTGTTGTTGAACACTTTATTTTCCGTGTTGTAGTTGGATTTGTCTTTCGTGTTGTTGAACACTTTATTTTCCGTGTTGTAGTTGGATTTGTCTTTCGTGTTGTTGAACACTTTACTTTTCGCGTTGTTGAGCACTTTACTTTTCGCGTTGTTGTTGGATTTGTCTTTCGTGTTGTTGAACACTTTATTTTCCGTGTTGTAGTTGGATTTGTCTTTCGTGTTGTTGAACACTTTACTTTTCGCGTTGTTGAGCACTTTACTTTTCGCGTTGTTGTTGGATTTGTCTTTCGTGTTGTTGAACACTTTATTTTCCGTGTTGTAGTTGGATTTGTCTTTCGTGTTGTTGAACACTTTACTTTTCGCGTTGTTGAGCACTTTACTTTTCGCGTTGTTGTTGGATTTGTCTTTCGTGTTGTTGAACACTTTATTTTCCGTGTTGTAGTTGGATTTGTCTTTCGTGTTGTTGAACACTTTACTTTTCGCGTTGTTGAGCACTTTACTTTTCGCGTTGTTGTTGGATATGTCTTTCGTGTTGTTGAACACTTTACTTTTCGCGTTGTTGTTGGATTTGTCTTTTGTGTTGTGGAACACTTTATTTTTCGTGTTGTAGTTGGATTAGTCTTTTGCGTTGTTGAGCACTCTACTTTTCGTGTTGTTGTTGGGCATGTCTTTTGCGTTGTTGAGCACTCTACTTTTCGTGTTGTTGTTGGATTAGTCCTTAGTGTTGTTGAACACGTCGTACTTTGTGTTGTTGTTGGATTCGTCTTTCGCGTTGTTGAACACTTTACTTTTCGCGTTGTTGAGCACTTTATTTTTCGCGTTGTGGTTGGATTTGTCTTTCGTGTTGTTGAACACTTTACTTTTCGCGTTGTAGTTGGACTTGTCTTTCGTGTTGTTGAACACTTTATTTTCCGTGTTGTTGTTGGATTTGTCTTTTGCGTTGTTGAGCACTCTACTTTTCGTGTTGTTGTTGGATTAGTCCTTAGTGTTGTTGAACACGTCGTACTTTGTGTTGTTGTTGGATTCGTCTTTCGCGTTGTTGAACACTTTACTTTTCGCGTTGTTGAGCACTTTATTTTTCGCGTTGTGGTTGGATTAGTCTTTTGCGTTGTTGAGCACTCTACTTTTCGTGTTGTTGTTGGGCATGTCTTTTGCGTTGTTGAGCACTCTACTTTTCGTGTTGTTGTTGGATTAGTCCTTAGTGTTGTTGAACACGTCGTACTTTGTGTTGTTGTTGGATTCGTCTTTCGCGTTGTTGAACACTTTACTTTTCGCGTTGTTGTTGGATTTGTCTTTCGTGTTGTTGAACACTTTATTTTCCGTGTTGTTGGATTAGTCTTTCGTGTTGTTGAACACTTTATTTTCCGCGTTGTAGTTGGATTTGTCTTTCGTGTTGTTGAACACTTTACTTTTCGCGTTGTTGTTGGATTAGTCTTTCGTGTTGTTGAACACTTTATTTTTCGTGTTGTTGTTGGATTTGTCTTTCGCGTTGTTGGACACTTCGACCTTTGTGTTGTATTTGGCTTTTTCCTTCGTGTTGTTTTTCGCTTTTTCCTTCGTGTTGTTGAGCACTTTACTTTATGTGTCGTTTTTGGCTTGGGTTTTCTCTCTGAGGTTTTGTGGGAACGACGTGGAATCGTCTCTGGTTGGTCTTCCTCGGTTATAGTTGGAGATGGGTCCGACTCTGATTCCGGTTCCGATTCCGATTGGCATATGCGACACGCTGTTGCTGATCCGAAATCGGCACTGCTTAAGAGCACAATACTCGCTAGAAAGCAAACAAATATTTGTTGTATATGAGGCTCCCCCAGTTCTATGTGATACGCGGTTACCAATAAGACAGCCCACGGCTAGCTTCATGGCGAAGTATTTGGTGAGAT
Source organism: Drosophila colorata (assembly GCA_035041545.1). Lineage (NCBI taxonomy): Eukaryota > Metazoa > Arthropoda > Insecta > Diptera > Drosophilidae > Drosophila > Drosophila colorata. The sequence goes on along the minus strand of JAWNLD010000490.1, from coordinate 12,735,377 downwards.
GCCTGCTCGATCGCCAGGCACCTAGAAGTGATATTGGAAACTGATCGTTCAGCTGCTTGAGTTTCCCGTTATATAGGGCTCGGAGGGGCCAAAGTTGTTGCCAATAATATTGTTACTGAACAATTGAGCAAATAATTCATAAACAAAAATAACTTAACATTTAATGCAAATAGTTGTTTAAACATTTTACTTCTTTTTTACAGGTTGCATGTTTAAAAATAGCCAGCATTATGAAAGTTTCTGTGAAAGTAACTAAGACTTTGAGATGATGCCCCTAAGCGTTACGGTCATAATGTGACACATTTCTGAATATAATTATTTCCTAAATTATATGTATTATATGTAAACATGTGATATACAGTCAAAGCTCTGCTAACGGACATATTTCCTTGGGACGCATATCTCCTTTAGCTGGCCAACTTTGTGAGTTCCAATCTTTTTCCTTACTTTTATCCCTTTCTCATAAAAAACTTTTTCTGGAGTGGACAAATAACTTTTCTAACTGATTTTAGTTTTATGATCTTTTAATACTTTCCCTTAAAATATAATGTTGATAATGATAATAATAATTTAATTTTGAAAAAATATTTTGCTGTGTTTTTGGTATTTTGTTAAAGCGATTCTTTCTTAACAGCACAATAATGCGGGAAACGTACACTCGAAAAAAAAACGGTGCGTTCTAAATCGAAGTACATGTGGAAAAAAACTCGTAATCCTATACTTAAATATATTCATTATTCAATATATAATATTACATATTATTGTTGCATAAATATAAACAACAATAATTTGTACTGTAAAAGGATTCTCATTTTAAGTACTATAATTGAATCTTATATATTAGAAATTTTGTAACCGAAAAATGAATATACTAATGGTGCCAAAAATGAGCATAAAGGTAGATCAAAAGGTTTTCTAACCTGATTGCTGAATAAATCAAATCAAAAAAAAAATATTTTTAAAAAATTCTCAAATAAGAAATTAGTTCACAGGTAGAAAAATTGGCGGCTTGTCTGATTTTTGAAAATTTTCATAACTCTTTTCTCTGAGTGTAGAATTATGTGGGCATTGGAAAAAATATTTTTATAATTTCTTTGGCCGTAGACCGAGAAGGCTAAAAACATTGATGTTCGCTATAGCGAGCTTTTACTGTATTCCGATAGTAAACAAACAGCAATAAGTTTTCGAGCTTTTCACTTATAATATATAGTAATATAGTATAGTAAAGCATCTAAATGATTCCCATATTGTATATATATATATATATGTATGTGTGTGCATGCATTTGTACCTTTACATATTGCAATTTGGTCTCGATAGGGTGCCCAGAATGTGAGGAGCTATCAGATCAGATTTGAGCCTGTTTTCGTTGTATTCGCTTTAGCTACTGAGTTTTGCTTTAGTACTTTCCTGTTTTGCTTTGCACTTCACAACTTGTTTCGCCAGTTGGATGTACGTATGTATGTATGTATGTATGTAAGTAGATATGTACATATTTGCTTCCTTACATGACTGTAAATATGTTCAATTCTGTGAGTATCTTATGCGAAAGCAGCGAGAATAACTACGCTTTTCAAAATTGTACATTTTGACCCATATGCACCTACACACTCACATGAACAAACATGCACACATTCACACATACATAAATACATATGTACATATGGGTGAACGCGCGACAGAGCATAACATAAAATCTGTAAGATGTTTGGAGGAAGCGCGACAAAGAGGCAAAGACGAAACCCAAAAAAGTACAATGAACCTTCTTTAAACTTCGCTGTGTGAGCAGCGACGCAGGCAGCGCGGCCGCAGCATTTGTTGAAAAGCTGCCCCCTCACACAGCATATACGCAGTTACATACGTCTATATGTATATGTGTGTGTGTGTGTGTGTGTGCCTGTATGTTTTTAAAGGGAAACGCACAACAAAGTAAAATGCAAGAGGAATTGTAAAAACAAACAATTTGCTGCTGCCGTTGTTTGGGGCTGCAAGTTTGCTGCCGCTGCCGCTGCCGCTGCAACTATTACATGCGACGCTGGCAGCGCAGCCGCTGCGACGAGCCCATGCATATCAAAACAAGTTCCGTTCCACACAAATGCCAGCACGTTTCGAAATTGCCGACGACGACGAGGACGCATCATAACAATAACAAAAGCCCGGCAACAAAACATTTTGGAAAACGAAACAGTGCATAAAAAGCGGCTGCAGCGCAGCAGCAGCAGCAGCAGCAACAATAACAATAACTTACAACTGATGACGCGACGAGCCCAGCTATAATGCAGCATAAAGAAGCTGCTGCTGCTGCTGTTGCTGCAGCCGCTGTCGCAGTCGCAGTCGACTTCACAGACGTTGCGGCTCAGTTTAAGCGCAGGGCAATCGCAGCATCTTAGGATGGTCCCAGTTTTCTTTTTCTAGGCCGCTGTTAAATATTATACTTTTTAATATTACACCCATACCTCGCTTAAAAATTATATTTTTTTTATAATTATAAACTGAACTCGGTTTTCTATGGTTCTTTTTGATGAAATTTTGCAATGATTTTTTTTAGTTTTATAAATTTTTGAATATAATTCAATTGTATAAACTTCTCTCTTTCGATTTACGGCGTACTATACGTATTACGGCCAACATTTTGCGAACGAGCAAAGGCCGTAAAGCGAGGTATGTGTGTTTTATTAAATACAAATATTTGAAAATATGCTTTTTTCGTTGATAAGAGAACAACTTTTATTTTAAAACACAACATTCAATATACATTTGTTTTTTTTTATATGAGTGTATAGATAACATGACGTTATAATCGTAGCATAGACATATTTATAAATATTTATGTTTAAGTAGAATTTAAATTATATATAGGTCTGAAACAAAAGATACAACACACATGAAACTCAAATCTTTTACAAGTGTCCAAATTGTAACCCAATTCCCAATTAGCAAAGGGAACGGCAACGGCTATCCCTAAGTGGCGTCCCCCACTTGCTATTAGCATAGCGCCTTAAAGTTCATTAAAAATAAACTGCGCTCTCGAATTTCCAGTATATTCGGGCTTACAAGAGTTGTCGGTGCCACCCTAACGTTCTTGCCGTCGCTGCTATTTACAATTACATAGCTCTGTCGTCTTCGCTGCTGCCACTGCTGTTGTTGTTATTTTCTTCTTCCTGTTTCGCGCTCACACAAACTCAAACAAATACACACACACATTTTAACGGCACCACGTCACGTGCGCTCGCGCTCTCTGCTCTCGCATACTGCGGCTGCACTGTGCGTTTGCCTTTGTTGTTTTTGCGAATGCTTCTGCTGCTGCTGCTGCCGTTGCGACTGCGACTGCGACGACAACGTCGAAGGCGGCTGTGCCAGTCAAAGCTAAAGCCAGCGACAGCGCCAGCATTTAGTTTGCTTTTGCTTGTGTCATTGCAGTGTGTGCGGGTAGGAGCAGAGCAGAGTAACAGAACCGAACGATCAAAAATAATTCAAAATACAAAAAGAAATATATTTAAAAAAAAAAAAAACAACAAAGCAGCAGCTAGCAAAGAACCTTCGTTAAATCTTTCCAAATTTATCATCTATTTTTTTCAAGTGTATTTACGTGAGTTTGTTTTTGACGTGCCACCGTGAGTGTGTGTGTGTGTGTGTGTGTGCGTGTGTTGGTGTATAAAACAACAATAAAAAAACTGATCATTCAACGGTAAATACAAAAACAACACATATGTCCATATACATAGTATATGCATTTATACATATGTATATGTACATCATGTTTATGTGTGTACGTATGCATGTGAGAGTAATTTCGGTTCAAAGTGCAGGGCGCAGCGCAGTCGATTTTTGCTGCAGACCAGTTCGTCAGCTTTTGGCTTTGTTTTTAGCATGTGCCCTTTTCAGTGTGCACTACATACATACATAAATACACATATATTATGTCTCTCTCTCTCTCTCTTTCTGTGTGTGTGTGTGCGGGGTGGGGTGGGGCCGAGGCGCTGCCAGCATGCACAGCAGACACATTTTGTACATGGTGCGCGTGCTTTTGATTTCCTCTCATATTTGCGCTTCTCCCTCTTTCACCTACACACACAATCATACGAAGAAGAAAAAAACAGTACAAGCACGCGCAAGCTCCATGCAGCGCTCACTCAGTTCGCTCTAACGCTCCCTCTGTCTCTCCCTCTCTTTGGTTGGCGCTGTTGGGCAGTTTGTCAACGTTGCCGTTGCCGCCTGCCGTTTTCATTATACGTTGTTTAGCCGTGCCGTGCGCGTCGTCGTCGCAGTCGCAGCAAGCAGCAGACGACGTCAGTCCGTTGCGTCAGTAATAACAAAAAAAAACAATTACTAATTTTTTTTTTGCCTTTTCCAAATCCGCAACAAATGAGACAAAAAAAGTAGGTGCAAAATATACAAACTACAAAAACAAAAAATGAACTGTGCATTGAAAAAAAATATTACAAAAAAAAAAACAAATACAAAAAACAAAGAACAAAAAAACCAAATACAGCAATTTTCGAATTCGTGGTTTAGCTTTTTTTCTCGCTATGCTCGCCCGTATGTGTGAGTGAGTAAGTGTGTGTGTGTGTGCGTGCGTGAGCTTTTTTCTCGTGCTCATGCCACAAAGCGCGTGCCTTGGCTCATGCAGCTGTCGTCGTTGTCGCTGTGTGTGTGTTTTATTGTTTTTAATAAATTGTATAAATACAAGCATGACAAAAACTCGATGGTGTGTTTGTGTGTGTGTGGTTAACTAACGGCAACAACAAAAGCAAAGCAGTGCTGCCGACGTCCCAACAATTGTGACTTGGACTTGAACAAGTTCTCATTTCTCTCGCTCTCGCCCCTTGCTGGCAATGTCCTTTATGCGACTCCCACACCCACACACACACACACACAAATATCGCTCTCTGGCTCTCTTCTGGCCGCCAGACAAACGTTTGGCTATTTTTATATGCAGCAGCAACAACAATGACAGCAACTAATTGTGCTCTCTTCTTGCGCGCTGCCAACACTCTGTTTTTTTTTTTTCCTTTTTTTTATTTCAAAATTAGCAACAATAATAAAAACACACATGTACACGACGTCAAAACGAAATGCAAAGAAAGTGCGTGGCTATGTGTGTGTGTGGCGCTCTCTTTAGCTGCCCCCGTCTATGTGTGTGTGTGTGTGCGTGTGTTGGCTCCCTCTCTCGTTGTCACGTTGACTGCGCGCGCGTTTGTGTGTGTGTGTTGGTTTGTTTGCGTGTGTGCGAAACTGAACCGGAGAGCATTTAGCAAGAAAACCCTCGCATCGCCAGAATTTTTTTTTATTTGTTTCTCTGTTGCTTTCTTCGCTTTGGCTTTGGCTGCTTGTTTTTGTAAGCTTGCCAGAGCTTATTGCTGTTGTTGTTTTGAAATTCACTTTCTACATTCCGTTTTGACAGTTGCCGTCCTGCTTAACTGCGACTGCAAACAATTTTCAAAATATTGTGATAAAAGCAACAACAACAACAACGTGCGTAGAAAGTCTCAGTGCAAATACACATGCATATGTATGTATGTATGTATGTATGTACATATGCAGATGTATGTATGTACGTGTATGTGCTTTATACATGTCAAAATTGCTTACGAATGACTTTGAAAGCAAAGAGCAACAGCAACTGGCGCTGCAAGCATGTGTGTGTACATAGAACAGCTTACATACATACATCTTGCATCTGTTGCGAAAACAAACTTGGAACTAGAGATGCCCACGTGACAGCATTACGTGCATTTGCGATCACGCACGATCTGAAATCAATTTCGCAATAACATAAACAAAACTCAACTGCTCAACTACAAAATACCCTGTGGGCGGGTATATAAGCCAAAGAAATTCCGAAAATTCAGCCAAACTCAAACACGAATCGAACCATTTTCCCTTTTCAATTATGTTGGTATGTTTTAATTAGTAGAATGAGAGATTTCAGCTGAGAGGCTGCATAAATGAGGATACGAAGATACCAAGAATCATCAAAGCTTTAAAGTTTTTTGAGCAATTTCTTAAAACAAAGAACGAAACAAAAAATTAGTTTATTCGCCGAACTTCCATATCATATTTGTCAACTCTTGATGATGAATCGTCATATGAATATATATATACACTTATATAATATAGTGTTCGCTCGAAAGCTTCGTGATTATTTGTTTATTTTTTATTTTTTCATATTTAAAGTGAAAGTGACTCTAAAACTGTAAGCCGAAGGCAGAAGGATTTTCAACTGTGACAAATTTAAAATTGAAATCAATGTGTTAAACATATATATATATACATATCGAAAATGTAGATTTTTTTTTAGAAGATTAAAATACCGTTAGGCCAATTAATGTTATTCTCTTCTTTGTGTTACCATTATCATAACCAAAACAATCAAATGTGTTTCAAAAAAAAAATACAAAAAAATTTCAATGTGAAAACTATAAAAAGGTACTTTCCCGTAAATTATATGAAGAACTTTGCAAAGCTTTGCCAGCAACTTTGTGTGTGTGTGTGTGTGTGTGTGTGTGTGTGTGTGTGTGTGTGTGTGTGTGTGTGTGTGTGTGTGTGTGTGTGTGTGTGTGTGTGTGTGTGTGTGTGTGTGTGTGTGTGTGTGTGTGTGTGTGTGTGTGTGTGTGTGTGTGTGTGTGTGTGTGTGTGTGTGTGTGTGTGTGTGTGTGTGTGTGTGTGTGTGTGTGTGTGTGTGTGTGTGGGGGGGGTGATAGTCCAGATCTGCTTCTTGTTCTTCTGCTTGTTTGCTTAAACTTTTTCAATTAAAAGTGGATTTGGCTAAGCTATTTAAAACACTCGCGATATTTGCAGTCACGTTGATAAACCCAGTTTTTATCTATGAATCATTGTTATTCGATTATGGCCCGTCTTTCATTCGCGTGCTGGCCCGTTATTTCATTTATGTATCTACACACATATGCAGTGGCGTTGGCATTTTTTTTTATTATTAAGAAATATAAGAAATAATGATTTCTTATAATCTTACAATATATATAATACTTAAACGTCTATTATAAACTTCAGTCGTTAATATGAGTAGTACGGCCAATGTATTTGGAATATTGCCGCTTTGTTTTTACAAACATATACATATAATTTAGATGAGGGCTTAGTCCCCAAAACCCCCCTGCCTACGCCGCTGTACATATGAATATAATATATGCAGTTGATACCTAATTGGGGTACACACACACACTGACAAGCATTTCTTCTTCTTTCAACTTTGCATATATCTTTTTTCGTTATTATTTTTTTTTTGCATTCTATGTGCTTACAAATATTAAGTTTCAACATTGAAATGTATCAAGTGACAATATTGCGACGATCTACGGCTTTTGTTGGAGCTTAAATCAGACTTGATTAATACACAAACTATTTATACATACAATATAAATACATAGTATATATACAATATATTTGGGTGATTATTTAGCTGGAGCTTCTGATGCCGCCGTTTGATAAATTAGTTTTTAGTTTTTATCAGTTGTTTTTTTTTTTTTTTGCATTTTGGTTGACTGAATTTAATCAACCGCAATGTCGAATAATTTGTGTCCCATTAGTTTTTCTCAAAAGCCGCATCTTAATCATTTTTTTTTTATTTTCTGCCTTTTGACTTTTGGTTCTCAGGCGCTGCAGAAACGTTTCCGGTTTTGGGCATTCTTAAGTGCTTTATAGGAATATTTATTTGACTGCGTTTCCCTGCCACCTCCCCTCCTGTCCAGCCAGGGGCTGTTCTCGAAAGGTTTCGTTCACACGATGCTCTAGCCCAAACAAAAACAAAAAAGGAAAAAGGGCCGAAAGAAAGCATGGTGGCAAAAAGAAAGCCTGACGACAATGGGCCATAAAGTATTGGGAAATATGACGAGGTGCGACCGACCCTTGGCCCAAGGGGTTGCTTGATATGTTTTTGTTATTATACTCATTCACGAAGTTAAAAGAGTATATTGGGTTTGTGCAATGTCCTTCGTGCTGTCCGTCCGCCTGCCGTAGACTTAAAATTTGGAATATACATATATAATATATATATAAAGTGTAAAGATTTGTTGACTACGCCCCATTCGTGGCAATTCTATGAATTCGATATATCTATCACAGTTTTAAAGCTGTATGCATACAAATTTGAACGACAGATTATTACATTTTTTGGATACGACCACTGGGGGCGTGGCGAATCCATAAAATCCATAACCACCCCTACTCCCGCCCCCACAAAAATTACAAAAATTGATATTTTTACTAAATAATAATAATAAAGACCGTTTTCGACTATTTTAAGCTGTTATTAAACTGTAAATGAGTATTGCACAGCCGGTTACACCCGATTGTAATGTTCTTATTTGTTTTTGTAGCTATTGTTGCTGTTCTTGTCGTTGCTGCCGTTGAAGGGTCGGTTTCTATCGCTGATCAGGCAGCCGTTGCGTTTCCTTTGCACTCGGAAAAGACACGTAGCCAAATGGTCAAAGGGGGGTTGCGGGGGCGGTCTGACGGTTACTTTGCGCCTGTTCCTGTTCTTGTTAACTTGGCCAATTATTGCGAATTGCCTGCTATTTAAAGCGCTCTGCATTTGAATATTTAATAGAACTTGCCACACGCAAGTTTGTCAATCCTTAACACGCTCTCTCGCACTCTCTGCTTTTTTTTCTGTTTGCCAAATTAAATATCGCACCCTGTAAGAAAAAAAAACCAACATACCTACGTACATACATACATGTCTCTGTGTGTGTACAAATGCGACAAAGCTTTGCTCCTGGCAACCCTGAGACGGCCATCAAATTGCGTTTAATGTCAAGGCAAAGCACACGAACGGGAGTGAAAGAGAGCGCAACAACAACAACATTGCCGCCCACACTGAAAGAACAACAACAAAAAAGCTCCCCAGTGCCAACAAGCTTCCGCTCTCTTTTTTACAGCAACATCTGTTTGCCGCTCTCTCACTTACTTTCTCTCTCTCTCTGTGTCTCTTGGTTTGTTTCCGGCAGCCGGCTGCAATGTCCTTCTGCTGCCTGCCAGGTGCCGACTGTCATTTGCCGCGACCCTTGACCTTTTATATGAATTATGAACGGGGGCTACTTATGACAATGATACAATAGTCCCAAACACACACACACACACACATACACATGCACACACGAATGCACATAATAGCGGCGGCAGCAGCTGACGTCGACTTCGAATTCGCGCACGCGTCAATGTAATTTTCATTGATGGGCGACTGCTGCGTCGGCGTCGGCGTCGCGTCTCTGCAACTTGTTGGGGCGGCCGCTCTTTTGTTCATGGCTGTGTCTGTGTGCGTGTCTCTTTGCTTTTTGTTTGTATTTGTGTTTGTTTTTGTTTTTGTGTGTTTCTGCCGCCACGCAGCTGTGGACAATAAGCGCAAAGCCAACAGCTGCCTCTGCGCCGTCGCGACCGTCGCTGCTCCGTTGGCTTTGGCTGTGCAGCTGTTAGGCCACAAAATTGTCATTTTCGCTACATTCGATTAATCGAAATGCACAAATCCAATTGTAATTGTTAAAACAAATAGGAAATTTATTTTTGATTTTTTGTAATTTATCAGAGTTTTTCTGCAACTGATAAACGAGGATCCGGGTTCGAAGCTAAATATAAATGCACCGTTAGCTCGAAAATTTATAACTCTGGAAATTTATAGTCGACAAAAGCTTTGAAATCTCAAACTTTAATCGGATTTTGTTTTTGTGCAAATTTAAACTAATTAAATGGTCCATTTAAAAGTTAAATGTAAATTCGTAAAATCGAAAAAATCGTATTTTAATTAAATAAGTTACCAGTCGTATTGCTTTTGTAAACAAGCGATAATAAATAAATACAATTAGAGTATTAATTAATTAGTTAATTAATTAAAAGTTTTTTGGAAAAATTAGAAACTGAAATTGAGAAAGTAAAACCATTTATGAATTTCATGTTTTTTTTTAGTGATAAGCAGGGGCCATTGGATTTGTTAAGAAAATGTGTCAACCATATTTAGAATTTCATAATTTATTTGCTGACGCAATCTACATTTTTCTTAGACACATTGCATACTAACTGTTTTTGTTGTTCTCTTATGCGTCTCACTCTCTCTTCAGCATACATGTGTACATGCAAGACAAACAATCAAACCTAAACAATATTAATCAAAAGCAACGGTGCTTAATGCCACTGCAATAACTACAAGCAAGAACAACAACAAAACTGCAACCCACGCCAACAACAACAGGAATAAGAAGAACAACAACAAGAAGAAGACGAAGCGAAGCAACAACAAAACCAAAATTTCAACTGTAAACGTGTCGACCCAAATCCGAGTGAATTCTCTCCCGCTCTTGTCGTGTGCGCTGTGTGTGTGTGTGTGTGTGTGTGTGAACGTGTGTGTGTGAACGTGAGTGTGTGTGTGTGTGTGTGTGAGTGTGTGTGTGTGTGCGTGTGTAGGCGGCTATGTCACTGGGCATAACAGAGCTACTGCAAGCTGCTCAATACCTTGAGCAGCAAGAGCAGCAGCAGCAGCATTTCATCAATGGCAATGGCTACAGCAGCAAAAGCATTGCCCACTGTAACAACAACAACAACAGCGCAAGCCAACTCAACAGAAACAGCGCCCCAGCAGCATCAGCAGCAGCAGTAGCAGCGGCAGCAATAACACCCGCCATCGTAAACGGCCATAACGGGCTGACTAACGGCATCACTGCAGCAGCAGCAGCAGCAGCAGCGGCAGCGGCCGGCCTCAGCAATGGCCGAGCAGCACTCAGTCAATTACCTCACGATTATGAGTACGCTGCCAATGACAGCAGCGGCGTCGGCGTCAGCGCTGGCGTCGGCAGCAATGGACAATTGGAGACAGCGGTAACGGGACGCAGCAGCGAAGGTCGCAGCATTGTTTCGGGTAAGTTTTAAACCACAAAAAAAAACAATAAAAAAAATACCTTTAATATAATACAAATATCATGCATCATGCATCATGCATCATCATAGCATAATTTTGCACAATCAAAAGAAAGAACAAATGAACTCCCTGTCTGCGCTCTCTCTCTCTTTTCACTCTCTTTGCTGCATTTAAACTTGCAGTGACCTTGTTTGCGTCGCAGCAGACAGCATTAGCATTAGCATTAGCATCGGCAACAATAACAATAACATTGCCATGAAGCGAATAGCGTTGCACTTTGCGTGGGCGCACACTGTACGGCCACAGTGGCAGCCAAAAAAAGTAGGCTGGCGTGTGCGCGCTCTCGCGAGCTGCTCTCGCGCTGCCGGGTTGCACCAGCAGCAGCAGCAGGTACTGTTATATTTTTAGCGCTGTTGCTGCTTTCTGTTTGCTCAGCTCAAGCCAGCCAAATTTGCATGTGCTAAATTTTCTGCCTACTTTGGCTGCTGTTCTTGTTGCTCCCATTGCCGTGTCTGTATAAGGAGGAGGGTGGAATTGGCACAATATTTTTTGTATGTTAAATTTGTTTTTTTCTTACGTTTTTTTGTTTGCGTAGCTTTTGCTGTGCTTATTTGGTTGCCACATACAAAACAACCTATATACATATATACACACACACACATACACACACCGCTACCTGTGTGTGTGTATATTTGTGTGTTATTACCATTTTGTCTTTGGCTTTTTGCACGTACGCTCGTACTTGTTGCTGTTGTTGTTTGGGGTCACGTCATGTCGCCGCTCGCTCGCGCGCTTGTTTGTACGCTCTTTTTCTCTCGCTCGCTAGCCAGCCAAGCGCAACCATGAAAAACAGGCAAATTAGTCATAGCTGTACATACAAACATTTCAGCATTCACACACACACACACACACAGAGAGAAAGAGGCGCGAGAACGCACGCACGCACACACTCAAACAGCTCCCATTGTTGTTTATGCGAGCGCTGCCAGCAGCCCCACGTGAGCGGGAGAGAGCGTCGCAGAGCGCGTGGCTTATTTTGCGCGCTCTTTGCTTTGCTTTGCTTTGCTGCACTGCCCATTTGTGTTTGTTGCTCTGTCTTTGCAAACACAATATGCAAACTGTGAGCGGCGCTCTCCCTCTCTCTCTCTAGCTCTTTCTTGCGTTTCTCTTCGAAGCAAAGTCAATGAACTTTGTACGCATTTTTTTCTTTCCTTTTATTGTTGTTGTTGATGTTTCGTTGCTTTTCGGACAGAGCTCGTTCATATTTTTATTAGCGTCTGCCTTTCTTTTTATGTTATTTTATGCTTCATGTTTATTTTCTTCACACTTACAATTTATGTTGCTGTTGTTGCAAGCCCCTAATTTGGCGCTTGTAATATTTGGACAGCTGCTGTCTCTGCCGCCACTGCTGTTGTTATTTTGTGTGTGTGTGCGTGTTTGTGTTTGTATTGACTTTTCAGCCAGCCTGCGCTCAGCTGAGCTCAGCAGAGCTCAGCAGAAACAACAACAAACAACAAACTTGACGGCAGGCAACTGCAAATGTTATGCAACTCACCGCAGCTCGTGGGTGCACACACATGCATATATTTTGTGTGTGCGTGCGTGCGAGCGGGTGCGAAAGCGCGTGAGTAAGTAAAATGCAAGTGCGTGTGTGTTAGAGTGTGTGCATGTGTGTATGCATGAGTGGGTGGCTGTTGAATCTGCCATTACTCAGGCTGACTAAGCGCGGGCTGTGCGTCGACACGTTTTGACTTTGGTTCCACAAAGAAAGAAAAAAGATATATGTATGTGTATATATACAGCTGTGTCCAAAATAATAGTAGCGCATCCAATGCATTACAAATATTAATTTATTAAAAAATATATTTGAATCCACTTAACATTTTTATGTTATTTGTTTTAGATAACTTGAATATCAGCTAGACATTTAAAAAAAATTAGCTTTTGAGTTCAATGTAGAATGTAAAAAAATGTTAAATTTCATATATAAAATATATACTATATATGCATACATATATTAATTTTACTTAAAGAATAGAATATAGTTATAGGTTGATAGTAAAACCTTAAATATTTTTAAATAGCACTTGCTGCAAACACAATTATTTAGAACCCGGCAGAGAAAACAATTACCTCTCTCATAAATTTCTCTTAAATTTCTAAAATAATAATCAATACAATTAAAAATTAAAATTAATGAATATCTTTGTTGCATCATTGTTCGATTGGTTTTTCCTCTCACCGTCCCGCTCATGTTGCTTTCAATGATATTCTGCTGCTGCTCGCAGCCAAAGTGAGTTGTTTCGTTTTTCACGTGTCGCCTAAAAGCACGCAACAGTTGCGCAGCTTTTAATTTTGGTGCTGCCCGATATCAGATGCAATTGTTGCTCTTGTTGTAACAGTAATATGCTAAAGAGAGTCCAGCGTTGTTTCCCTTCTATACTCGCTCACAAAGTGAAAAGAGTATATTGGGATCGTGCAATGTCCATCTTGATAACCTCTTCGCTATTGAAGCTAGAGACTTGAAATTTGTGAACTTTTGTATACCCGCGTCAAATAGTGGCAATTAGATAAAATCGATATATCTCGCATTAGTTTTTAAGTTAGAAAATCCGCGAAAATTCATATCTCAAAATAACAATAATATTTAAGACAGTTTTCGACTGTTTTTAGTTTTTATACAGTGAACGAGTATTGCACAGTCGGTCACACCCGAGTGCAACGTTCTTATTTGTTTGTTGTTATTGTTTTCAATTTGCATTATTTTTATGCAATTCGTTGTCAGTTGGCATTGCCAGCGCGCGCAGTTAGAGGCCCATTTGCCGTTGAGTCGCGCGCCAAGGCGGCCACTGGGCTACACAGTACGCAGCACAATTGCATTCATAAAAAAAAAATATACATATATATATATATATATAAATATATATATAAATACATATATAAAATGTCGCAACAAGAAGAAGACTTTGATTATCTGGCAGCGCAGCGCGATTTGCTTCAAGAGCTGCTAAGCCGCCTCAGCGCATTGCAAGCTTTGCTGTCGCAGTCGGCGTCAGCGATGGCGTCCCCGTCGCAACTGCAGTTGTCGTCAACGTCAGCGTCCCCATTGGCGCCGCCCAAAAAGAAATGGATATATCGCCACTATCGACTTGGTATGTGTATAGTACGTGCGTGAGTGTGTGTGTGTGTGTGTGTGTGTGTGGGTATGTGGCAAACCACGTGATGAAAGCGCACGTGGCGATCGAATGCGCAACAGCAGCCACAGCGACAACAACAACAAACGACATTTGCTATAAAAGCTCACTTAGGAGAAGAGAAGAAAAAACAAAGAATGTGGGAGGAAGAGAGTGAGAGAACTTGTGCTCGTTTGCGTGCCAAAAATGTGCAGCTTGAAAGTTGTTGCTTGAAATGTGTTTGCTTTTGTGTTGTCTATTTTTTTCAAGGGGGGGATCATTATGTGTGTGGGTGTGTGCACGTATGTTAATATGTAGGTTGACTTCTTACAGTGATGGAAAAAATAAGATAGACGGCATATTTTTTTTCGCAAATGTATTAGATTTCTATTTGTTTACTATACAGTTATAAAAGCTGGCTTCTCCTAGTGGGTATTCCCTTTTCTTATGGGCTTTTGAGTATTTTTTCCAGCAGGTGTCGCCTTTTTATCGCCTTTCTACATACGAAAATAGTATAGGAAGGGAGTGTTTCCTGAAAAAAAATCTTGTCGAAATCATGATTCTTAGATATTAGCAAAACAAATAGTGACAAGTTATGTGATTAAAAGAAGTGATGCTTGTCTACATTAAATTAGCAAATAATTTATTAAAATTTTAAAATAAATACTTAAAATCAAGAAGAAGCAAGAACTTCAAATTATTTGCTAAACTTTTCTAAAGAGACATCTTTACCAAATTTATTCGAGTTTTGGTTTTGAAACTGTGTAAAATATATTTTTGTTTAGGCAACCTTTTCAAAAATAGGTTCATTTTATATATATATATATATATATATATATATATATATATATATATATATATATTTTAATCAAATTATATTGTAAACAATAACGTTAAATTCTGAAATCAAAAATTATTCATCGCTAATTTATAGATATTCACAAGAAATTTGAAGAACAATAGAAGTTAGAGCAGCGTTTTTCTCAGTGTCTCCTAAATTGTGTAGAACAAATTGTGTCACGTGTTGCGAGTTGTTGCTGATGTTGTTAAAAATGAAATAACTGCCTAACTATTGTACACGCACATGTTACAGCACGTAAATTGCATGTTAGATTGATTGACAATTTGTCGCATTTAGGTCTGGGAAAATATAGTTAATTGTGCGACAACAGTGAACGCTCAGTTTAGCAAACAGGTTCGATTTTTGAGCTTGAAAGCTATGTGACAGAAACACAGAAATATGTACATGCATTTATTGTAATATTGTGCATATTTTTTTTTATGTAATAAAATGAAATTTAGAAATTCTAGATATTTTAAACATAATATAAACAAACGCGAATTGTCGACAATTTCAACAGTTCTTGCTGACGCTTTTTTGTGGTTTCTGGGAAAGTTCTTGGTAAAACAGTTTTTTTTGTATACAAAAGTAAAAATTGCCCGGTTAAGTTAGAGCTATGTAGTTTTTATATGCAGCGTTTAAATAATGCTAATGTGGTGTGTGTGAGTGTATCTAAAAAGAAATCCTATTTTATTAGCTCGATTCATTTGTATTCATACATTAAAATAACATTTGTTAATCATCACTTTTATTGATACGTACAGTAAATAAATATATATATCTAGATTTACATATACAGTGAAATTTCCCATTACGGACAGTCCTTATAACCGGACAGCTCCAATAGCCGGACAAATTTCGTGGACACAGCTATTTCATTAAGTTTTCCATAGAAATATCATTCCAATAACCGGACGCGGACAAACAAGCTTTTTAAAAATCCAAATACAAATCCCATTCGTTAACATGCGTGTTGCTAAAAATGTAATTGGCGAAATTAAAATATTTGTACTTAATCTATATGAAAATGTAATGTGAATTCGTACAAAATATTAAATGAAAGACAATTTCTGAACACTTGGATGCAATTCAAATATCATTTTTGAGACCCCCCTCCCAATAGGCGGACATCTCCCATAACCGGACATAAAAATTGCGACGGTGAGTGTCCGGTTATGAGGAATTTCACTGTATATTCATATGTATATATATATATATATATATATATATATATATATATATATATATATTTTATTTAAAAATTTGTTATATGTTAATTGTTTTTGTTGCTTATTTATTAGCATATTTATTTGATGTATGTGTGTATTGTTCTTTTTAATTTTTTTCAATTTTAAACCCATAATTTTATTTTTATTGCTTTTGCAATTGTGAAGTTTTATGTTTTCATATATCCATTTCATTCACCCATTATTCAACCTGTTATTATTATGCATTGTACTTTGCTTTTATGTATATTTTATTTTTTCTTCTCTGGCTTCTTGCTTTTCCTGATATTTATTTATTTATTTTTTGTTTTTCTTTTTATATTTTTTGTTTTAGAGGATGAAAATTCCTCGACCAACTTCAACTCCAAATCCAACTCCTACACCCAACCACAACAACAAGTAGTCCCTGGCAGAGCGGGAACAACAACAATAACAACAACAACAACAACTGCAGCCAGTGCAACAAAAGTCTGCCGCCTCGATGGCTCCAATTTTGTGCTGCTGGCGTCGGGCTCGTCGCCGGGGCAGCTACAGGTTCAGTTACCGGCTACGGTCATGACCACGCCCCCGCTGAAGCACAAGCTGCCGGCGGGCGTTGCCAGCGCTGGCTCCGAGCTACCGTGCAAGTATTTCGTGCTGGCGGACGCCAAAGGCGCCTGCCCAACGCAAACGCCAGCAGCCGCAACTGGAGCCGGAGCCGGAGCTGGAGCTGGAGCTGGAGTTGGAGCTGGAGCTGGAGGTGGCGCCTCAGCAGCAACAGCAGCAGCAACAGCAGCCGCCGCCGCCACAGTCACAGCCACATCGAACGGCTTTAAAATCTCTGGCGAAAGCGCATTGGTCGCTTTCCAGGCGCTGACACGGCCAACGCCCAAATCGCAAATAACGCTTACCCCGCCCCCGATGGGCACTCGCCGTGTGGTCGAGCCGCATGCCAGAGTCCGCTCGATCTCAATGTCCTCCCCTAAAATTTCAGCGCAATCGCAGGGCATTCCCATCGGCTCGGACGATGAGTACATGCGGATAATGGCTGCCGGACGGGCCTCAAGCAGCATAGCAACCAACTCGTATCGACAGATTCTCAATGCCTCACAGCAGCATCAGCAGCAGCAGCACCACCACCAACATCACCACCAGCAGCAGCAGCACCAGCATCAGTCATCGGCCGCATCCGTCTCCACCTCGGCGCCAGTGACGGGATCTCAACTAACCGGCCACGGCGGTCGCAGGCGCACCATCAGTTCCAATAGCAATGGGTAAGTGATTCCTTTCTCGCTCCTAAGATTCATTTACATTTTCCTAGTTTTAGAAAATTTCGATAAAAGATTTTGCAACACTACATTTTCACAGAGGTCTTGGAAAAGAAGTTTAAAAAAATTGTAAAAAAAAAATATTGTACTTCATAGCTCTGACGGCTTGAACTGTGCGTTGATCATCCATCAATCAATCAGTCAGTCTGTCAGTCAGCTAAAACAGTCTTATATGCATCTATATTTACATAGATATAGCAATATATACTGTTCTAAAGTGGATCCTTCATCACAAATAACAATATTCAATATCTTTATATCTGACAATCACAGAGATTGACATGTTAAAACCTTTTATAAGCATTGTATCTTTCGATCTTGTATGCCATACTTAATTTTCTACAAATTAATAAGCTTCTTATCAAATCCATAAATTAATCGCAAAACTGTGTATGCTCATGGGTACTTTTAGCACTCAAAAACAAAACAATTTATTTAAAATTTATTGAGCAGTTCAGCTCTAAATTGTTTATATTTGTGCTCATCGAAGTTATACGTGTTATCGTTATCGGTGTTATACTTGTTCCATAGTTTTCTAATCGATTCGATAAGATTATCGATATCGTTTAACTACGTTTCTTTATATACCATACTTTTCTATCTGCCAAAAACTCAAAATGGTGTCTATCGATATTTCTATAGTATTTATGGAACTAATAATCGATGCACGGTTATCGATATACCGCATAGTGCGTTTGTCATTATCGAACTTTTGTGTGGTGTCCATGAAGAGTATTTTATTTATGAAATTATCATGAAATTAACCAGTCAAAGAACTTCTTTATTTTAAATAAAACTTAAAAAAAACACTGCTATCGATAACGATGTTTTGAAAATACATTATAACTTGCTAAAATAAAATACATCATTTTATTAGCCACAAAGTTGAGTCCAAATCGAAGAACAGAAACTTAAATAGTTCCGAGCTGTAGAAAATAGTATTGTGATTTTTTAGCACTGATATTAAAAATCCTATTTGGCATTTTGCATGGAGACTTTACACAAATATTTGTTGATTGATTGCTCAAATTTTCTATCGCTTTCTTAGGGCGGGCACGCGCGAGGTGCACAACAAGCTGGAAAAGAATCGTCGGGCCCATCTCAAGGGCTGCTATGAGGTGCTAAAGAAGGAGCTGCCGCTCAAGGATGAGGATCGCAAAAAGGCGTCCAATTTGACAATACTCGACAAGGCGCACAAATATGTCTTGGTAAGTGTTCTCGCTCTCTCTCTCTCTCTCTCTTGCTGCTTCTACTCTTTCTAACACATCTCTTCTGATTGCAGCACCTGTCAAAATGCGATCGGGAACAGGAGGCGCAGATGGAGCATTTGGCCAAGCAAAAGATTGAGCTGCAAAAGCGCCTCAACAACCTGAAACGCCCCGCGGATCAGAGCATTCCACTCAGCGATAAAGGTAAAGTGGACAGCGGTAAAGTTGTGGGCCTGAGGGCGGGGCTGCTGTGTTGTGGGTGCAATCAGCTGCAATTCAAATGAGCCATAAAAATAAAAGAAAAGAAAAGACGAATGCAATCAAACACTTGAGTCGCGATTTGCATTTGAGCTCGGCGAAAAAGTAGCTCAAGTTTTGCATATCATTTAAGCGGTCGCCTGCCCCCCACCCATTCCGGACGACCTTCAGCTTATGCAATAGAGAATGTTCGATGCGAAGCGCAGCGATCGTCATCAGATCTGTGTTCTGTATATACACACACACACACACACATATATATTCCAATTGCCTAAATAAAATGCTCCTCTTTGTATCCTATTCCAGATGTTAATGAAGCCGTTTGCCTGGCAACCACATCATCATCGTCGTCGTCGTCGTCGTCAGTAGCATCATCAGCGTCGTTGTCGTTGTCGTCGTCATTATCAGCATCATCATCAGCAGCAGCCGGCGTAGCCCCGCCCATTCTGTTCGATGGCACCGCCACGCCCATCTGTGCCGCTGGTGTAAGTTGACAATGAAAATGAAACGTTGATGCAACAGTCTAGAATATGTGATTGACATTGATTTTGTGTTTCAAATGCTCAGTTCAGTATTGAATTAGTGAACGAAAGATTAACCACTAGTTCACAAAAAAATGAACTAGTTCGGTTACGGAAATTATTATTTATTAAATTAGTTGACGACAATTAACTAGTTCAGTTAAGCTAATTATTAAATTAAATTGGTTGACGAAAATTTAAAGTTTAAAGTTCAGTTAAGAATATTATTAATTGATTGTACATTTATCAGCATTTCCGCGGCCAATCCGTATATTAAGATACATATCTAAAGCCATTTTAAATCAAAAGTGAACTGACCTACATAATGAAACAACTAAATGTATTCCAGTTCATCTTTTTAAGTAGAACAATTTTTAGTACAGTATATTTTCAATTCTATTCTACTTATCATCATTAAGTATTTTCTTAGAATTTTTCAAAAAATAATTTAAGGCCAGAGTTTTGTAATTTTGATCATTCTTCTTTGTGGATGCTATTGACTATTGCCTTGATTAACTGGTTCATAATGAAACTGAGATTCTTGTGTTAATAAAATAAGGTTTTTTACAAACAATACGCGACATTATAAGTATTATCACCCCAAAAGAAACTGTTTATTTTTAGTAATATTTTACTCTCAATAATTAATTAAAAACCAAATGTAATTTCGAATTTATTCTGTTTTATTTCGCATTTTCTTACAATATTGTTTTTAAAATAATAGGTTTTTGAGCTAAAAAAAAAAACGAATTAATTAAAATTACAATGAAATAAAAATACAGTGGCCGCTTGAAAATATTAACTATCAGAAATGAGAATCAGCGTTTTTTTTATTGTTGTGCATTCAAAATTCTTATTGGTATTTTAATAAAAAAAATAATAAGGTGAGTTAAAGCTCAAGAAAAAAAAAAAAATTTATTTAATAAAAAAATTTTTATAATTTGTATAATATTATAAAAATTATAATTTCTATTTCCTGTGATGTAATTGAATATGTTTGATAAGTAAAAAATTAGGTAAATTACAAAGTATTATAATTTGCAGGCGACCACTGTAATATGGCTTATCGTTAATTAACTTATCGTTATTTAAATATAACTGATAATAAAAATAACAAATCCAACATACAAGTATAGAATACAAGGAACTATATAAAAATAAGAAATATGAGAAGATATATAACAAATATAAACTTAACTAAATATATATTTTCCATGCTGATAATAAAAAGAATGAAAGCAAACACATGCTAACCCTTACACTCTTCGTCTCGCTCTCTCTCTCTCTCTTTCTCGGTCACGCACTCGCTGTCTCGCTCGCACCATCCATGCATTTGGACTGCAGTTGCAAACCGGTGTGGCAACCACGGCCATGTCACCTGTGATAAGCAAGAGCAACGCGACAAGCAGCAAACACAACAGCAACAACAACAATGTTACCTCTGTTGCTGGCGTCAGCTTTGCACAGCATCCACATCTGAATCCGAGTCAGCAGCCGAATTCGCTAATGCATCCCGCTGCGGCCGCCGTTGCCATGAATCTGCTCAAGAACAGCAGCCTGTTGGCGACCAACAACAACAACAACAACAACAATAGCAGCAGCAGCAACAGCAACAGTGGCTCACCAATCGCTTCGTCCACATCGCAGCAGAGCAGCCCGGCGGGCAGTCCGAATGTGGCCGGAGCAACGGTAACGACACGTGGCTCACCAACGCCATCGACGCCATCGCCATCGCCGAGCTCCTCGTCCAGCGGCGTCTCGTCGTCGGCCTCATTCATCGGCTCCTCGTCGTCATCGTCGTCCTCATCCTCATCGTCGTCCTCGTCGTCGTCGTCGTCCAGCGCATCATCCACATCGTCGGTGTCATCCTCATCATCGGCCAGCTCCTCGCCACCGATGCCGACGCAAACGCAGACAACGACACATTTGCTGGCGCGCAGCGCCAACATCAAGTTCCATGGCGGCGTCGGCGGTGCTCTGAATGGTGGCGCCACCATTGTGACCGCCACGACGCCCAATGCTGCAGCAGTTGCCGCCGCAAACGGTAAGCAGCAGCACCAACTGCATCAATTCAATATTCCTAAAGCCTTCTAGAGAACAATATGAATGCCAATGCGTATCCAAAAAGAATTTATATATATATATGTATGTATCTATATTTTTCTGATTAGCAGCAACAGTCGCGGCGATTAAAACATGTCCGTCTGTCTAGTCTCTCTCTCTCTCTCTCTGGTAAAGCTAACGTCAGCAAACTTTGCACAGTTCCATATTTTTTTGTAGGCATATGTTGTCGTCAGGCGCATCGGAGCACTATATAATATCTGTCAAAAATACAGTTTTTGCCTAAAAACTTTTTGTTTTCCCATTTTATAAATTTCTTTTTTTTTATGTAATTTTTTTTTCTCTTTTTTTTATGTAATTTTTTTTCTTCTTTTTTTTTTATGTATAAAAAGTTTTTTTGTTTCTTAAGATATTTTAAACAAACTCAACAATAAGCAAACAAATTCCAAAATGCTGCCAAGCCACAAACAAAAATTTATAGGCATCGGACTTCTATATCATATATTCGTTAAAAAAAAAACGGAGTTTGTTTTCAGTTCTAAGTTTAGAAATGCCAAATGTCTGCAATGGTATTGCATCTGCGTAATTTTCTTTTTGCACGAAAGAAAATAATATCAGAAATTCAATAATATAATAAAGTAAAACTACTTATATAAACATAACAACATAAAAAGAATACATATATAAATTATAAAATCGTGTTCAAACAAAACAATACATGTAAATAGTGAAAAATTATATCTTCTTAACTTGTATTTGTCAAAACCGTTTAAAAAGAGAATTTTGTATACTCTCTTTCTTATTATTATAAGTTATTTGCTAATTAACGAAAATGTAATTTTAATAAATCTCCTTAATATTTTGCAGGCCATTCCGCAGGATTTCATCAGACGGACAAGGATCGCAATTACAATTTCTTGATCTGCAGCGGCACTGCGGCACAGTAGATTGCAACAAATTTTGAGGCAACAACTACAATAACAACATTTTTGAAAACAAACAACAACAACAACTGAATTGTGTGCAACAGCTCCCACCTTAAAAAAAAAAAAACAAACAAACAACAAAAAAAACACAAGAGCAAAATTTATTGTTCTCAACTCTCTGTTACTTCGATTTCTTTCCCAAAACGACAACAACAACAACAATCGCACACAGCAGCAGCAGCGCAACAACAACAACACCAACAACAAAAACATAACAGTTCCGCCCAACATTTAAGCATCGATTTTGAAAATCAAAAGAAAAATGAAACACAAAGAAAAATACATATTTAAAAGTAAAAAGAAAAGAAGAGAAAATTATTTTTAATAAATAATTTTATACACACAAAAACCAAAAGCAACAACAAAACGCAGACAACAACAACATCTAGTGGGCTATAACAGCAACATACACATACACAAACACATACACATACACACACACACACCACACTCACAATCGCACACCTTCAACACAACACGCATATAAAATAAGATCTATTAAATGTAAACAAATATTTAGCCACATAGCATGTATCTATATATGTATAGTATATACATAGAAAACCCAAAAAAAAAAAAAAAAAACAAACAAACAAAAAATGTGTATGTCACACCCACATATACACGCACACACACATTAGAAGAAATTAGCAGTAACTTTTGAGAAACACAACACAAATATTCTAAAGCAAAAAAAAGATGATAAACAAAAAAGAAATTGCGCTGTTGTAACGGAAACCACCAATGGGTAACGCTTTATAGAACTACAGGCATATCTATGTATATATACATATATATATGCATGCATGCATGTATGTATGTATGTATGCAACTGTGCATGTTCATAACTATAACTATAAGAATCAAAAAAAAAGGAAAACAAAATCACAGCAATTGTTTTTTTTTTTTGCAAAAATTTTATTGTGTAACGAAAACTGAACTAAAAACATATTTACACAACAATAAACAATATGTATGCTTGCGTGTGTGTGTGTGTATATGAGAGCACCCTTTGACCAAACGAAACCATCTAAGAAAACTTAAACACCAAACAAAACTAAGTAGAAAGAATTAAACAAGCCCATTAGATAATACTATTATATATACAGGCTGCAAAAGGATTTTCCAGCAACTTTTATTTTCATGAAATCATGAACCGAACCAGTTTCCCAAAGAATCAGCCGAACCTAATGAACCCACGTCGAAGCACATTAAAAAGAAATGAATAAAAACAAGGTTTGTTTTAATTTCAGTGGAAAATGTTCCACATCTCAATTGAACATAAACAAAACCAATAAAAATAAATACGTAGAGAACAAAATAAATAAATAGATCCAAAGTCGGAGTTTATATGTAAATGTGGAAAACCAGGTTGACGAACCACCGATAAAACTTTTTGTTACGCTTGCAGCCTGATAAATACATAATAAGTGGACAGGGTTTACATTTTGGAACAGTGAAAAATTCTATAAAAATATATATATATAAATTCCCCACAGTGTTATATATATACATATATTGTCTATAATATTTTATGCAAACTTTCCGAACCACCACAAAAAACATAATAAAACAAAATTAGCTTTTACGTTATTTTTGTTGTGTGTGTGTTTGCGTGTGTGTGTTAGGTATAAACATACATATATGTAGACATGATGTATTCGATGTATGTTTAATAGACCCATATGCATATGTAGTTGTTGTAGTGATGTAGTAATGGCAGATACTCGTACATACATATTGATTGTCTCGTAGATTCGCGTAGTCTCAGCAAATGTTATTGAAAAATAGTGCAATAAGCAACATCCCAAACACATACAACAAAAATATATATATATATGTATATATATATATATATATATATATATACATATTAATCAGCAATAGACCTTATCACATACAGGATAATTATAACATATACAAATTCTGGCATCAACTTGGCCACTTGATTGGTGAGTAAACCTCATCAATTAAAACAACTTCATGTTCATAATATTCAATATTCAAAAGAATATTAAATTATTCCAAAAATCCATGTTCACTTTTCACATTGTCAAGCACACCACCCCGGTCACTTTATGTCCATGCACACACCTATTGAATAGCTAAAAAAAAAACAACCTTTGCTTGCTTTTGACTGGCTTCTTGTAGCATCCATGGTCACTTTTTTCATTGCCATGAAGGAAATAAACTTTTCAGTTTGGCCAGTTTTACAAACTCCTTGTCAGAGATCTTACACAGTTAGTGGAGTTCTTCTAAGAGATGTTATTACATCCATGGTTACTTTTTGGAAGTTTATTTTGGATTAATCCATGTTCATTTTATATTTCCGTTCATACGACGCATAATTGTAACCTGAATGGTCGCTATTGTTTGCTTTAATAAAACAACAATGGATTGAGCAACTCCATGGTCCATTTATTTAGAAAAGAAACCTTCAATGAAAGACCCAATTTACAATTTTGTTGTTTAAAACAGTTTAAAGTTGAATTTTGCTTTCCGTTAGCCCCCGAATAGACAATATTAACTTTTAGTGGAATTTAATCTGTTCTGTTTTCATATATATATAAATACATTTTTTTTTTAAATAATTTTTAGTTGTAGTTTATAAAGCAGCATCATAATGCGTTATCCCCGAGAGTTATGGACATTATCTTTTTTTTTTCTTACCCTTTAGTAGTAGTAGATGTTTGAAAAAATGGTGTCGCATGGCCAAATCGATATTTTTTTTAATCTATAACGTAGAAATCTGAACAAACGCCTTAAGAGCTCTACTTTAATCACTGATCCAAAATCTAATGTAATTTGTTAGTCACAGCTAAATGAGAAATGAAGAAGAACTTGTTTGGAATATTTATACACATAAAAAACTATGAAATTTAAGCAGAAGACAAAACTAAACTAAATATTATATTTTGGAGCATTTTTTCAATGTGTGTGATTGTATGTGTATGTGCGTGTGTGTTAAAACAAAGTATTAAACAACAAAAATTAAATGATTAAGTATATATCTTTTGAACAATAATGATTGATATATAAAGATCATAAATGATCAGCAGCAACCAGTAAAAAACAAAAACAAAAAAAAAACAACCAATTTCAACCCAAACAAAAGAAAATTTATTTAATTTGAGATGAGAACTTTTAGAATTCTGATAAAAAAAAAAATGGGCAATGAATAAAAAAGAAAGCGAAAAAATATAAACAATCAGCTATCCATATACTAAGCAAAACATACTTATAACATATATATTTCATTTATATATATTTTTTATATTTTGTAAATACTGTTTTCAAAAGAAAGCGACTTTTGGAAAACACTTGCATACGTATACATATATAGTATATATTGATATGTATATGTCATGACATTTTTGGGCAAGTTTTTATTTTTGGCACAGTTAAAAACATAAATAAAAAGAAATTATAAATGCACAGCACAGTAAAAAGCAAAAACAAAATGTGCTTGCTAATTAAACACTTAACTTTATAGTTTCAGGTTTAGTTTAGTAAGCGCAAAAGAAAAGTAACAAAAATATAAACACCAAAAAAAAAACACAAAAACAAAATCAATTAAGAAAAGATAAATGGAAATCAAAGTTTATTTTCACACCAGAAACATTTTAAAAAGAAAATGCAACGCAGTTGAAATCTATTTTCAAAAGAAAAGAAAAACTGAACTTAAAAAAAAAACAAAAAAAGAACAACAAAAACTTAGTGCTAACGCATAAATGTTTGTGTAAATGTTTAAATGTAAATGTAAAATGCTTAGTTGTAAGTTCTAAAAGTAAAAATCAAATAAAAACAACAATAAAAATATATGTAAAAAATAATAACAAAATCTAAAAAAAAAACATGATTATTTAAAATGTATTTAGTTTGTTCATTTTGAAGATCTGCATATTTATATGTTTTGCTTATTAAGTAATTAATTTTGTATGTGTGTTTTTTTTTTCTATAATTAATGAATTAATTACCTTTGTAAGTAGCCAAGTAATGAACATAATACTTTATTTTAGCTTCTAAACATATTATATTATTTTTTTCTTATATTTACTAAACGATTTCATTTTAGAAATGCTATTATTTTATTTACTTAATTTAAAGTTGAAAACAAATCGGGAGTATTGCAAATTATAAATGTATGAATAAACAAATACAAACACAATAAAGTAATATATTAATGGAGAAAGCAGACAAAAGAAAAAAAAAACTTAAATAAAAAGAAATACAAAAAACGAACATCTTTTAGCTGTAAATGTAACATGTAAAATTACTTTTAAAAGCATCAAAAAACCACAAAAAAAAAACAAAACAAAAACGACACAAAAATAAAAATGCAAGAAATGAGTAAAAAAATATATATATGAGAAATTATATATAAATATATATATAGATATATGTATGAATATATATGTTTATATATATATGTATATATATATTTATATGTATATATATTCTATAAATGTGTAAAGAAAACAAAAATGCAAGAAAAAATAAAAAAGTGATTTCAAAGCAATTTTAAATCGTATTATTAATTCTCCGGAATCTGGGGTATGCAAGTGAAATTTTCTTTTCTTGTACAATTTCTTTTGATATGCTTCTCAGATATTTTACATGGCATCCCAATTTAATTCATTGACCCAATGAGCAAATTTGAGAAACTTTTGGAAATTGCAAGAATATATGCTGTTTTAGTTCTTGGGATCAGCTGATGAAGACGCCCATTCAAATATGATTTAAAAATAGATAGTAAAGCAGTCCTCGGTAAATAAACCGTCTTATAAACTTATAAAATGTTTATAAAGTAACTCATATACTTTAAATAATATATAGAACACATTTTCTACGTCAAAGATTCACACTCTCCTACAGAAATATTTAATATTTTTAATGGGCAGAACAGTGATAAGAAACGGATATTGTAGTTGTTTTATTATGTTTGTATTAATGTATGATTTTACGATAAAATTAGCTCCTTTTTTATCCATATCTTAGAGCTTACAAGAACTATTGACTTTTACATACTTTTTCTCAATCTTTCCTTTAGTGAACAAAAAAATTTGTAGAATGTATTATGGTACATTTAACAGTTGGTGTATCTTTTGTAAGAGCGGTCCCCGAGTACTTTTACTTGTTACAGAAACTCTTAAAAAATAATGTGAAAGTATCATAATATATAATTAGATCTACTTTAACTTCTTAAAAGAAAACGCTCCAATAACTTACTCGTTATCAACCCCAACGAAGGCGTTTTACTTAAATTTATATTTTTTATAGGTTTATATGTAAATAAAAGACATTATATACTGAGCATCAAACAAATCAAAATAAGTCCCGAAAACCTTTAAAGTGATCTATATATAAAAGATACAATTAATGAAAAATATTTTAAACAAATGGGCAACAATTTCAATCTCAAACCTTCTTCCAAAATAGTTGTGAATAGTAAATGAAACACGTTTTGTTCTTTGATTTCTCATAGTTTTTGTTTATTTGCAAGCTAAACGTATTTTCAATCCAGTTTTACTCATAATCATTATAATAGTTTATCAAAAAAATGCTTTGCTATTGCTGCTAAAAAAATTATTACTCTTATTTAAGTTCCGATATATGTACGTTTATATATAAGTATGGGACTGTGTGTATTGAATGTGTATGTGTATGTGTATGTGGTTATTAGTGGGAGAGAAGCAGAATTGTGTGTGCGGAAAAGTAGAACGCTAAGAATGGTGTTCGGCTGCAGCGGTTTGTCCAGTTCCCTAGGCCCTTATCATAATATAATCTATATTTATGTATACATAGCAACATTTTATCGGATTTCTGATTTCTGTTCTCAATTTATCATACACGAAACAAAATTAACGAAGTAAAAGGAGAAGAATGCTTAACAAATTGGATAGCAAAATGCACAGTGGAAATCAAGTAAATTGCATAACTTATATATTTAATAATAATTACATGTAGGCGTTACCATTATAATAATAATTATAATTATAATAATAATAATAATAGCTTAAACACTAAAATACAGAATGCAGTTCGCAAGAAACAGAAAAAAAATCGATAGAGAATAATTTGATTAATATTAATAATTTCTCAATAGAACTTTATATTTAGCTGCAGCTCAAGCATAAAATATAAAAAAAAGAAGAAATAAACACAGTTTCTTCAAACAAGCAGCTACAAACGTTATTTTTATACTATGTTTTAAATTTAACTTTAATATTTCGTTTTATTTGCATTTGTGGCTAGTTAGAAAATTACAAAAATCGCATAAAAGTTAGCTTTTATTTAAATTGATTTCATTTTTTAAATAGTAGTTTTAATATCATAATTAGAGATGGAGTTGTTGATGTTTTGTATTTGTTTTTTTCTTCAACCTGCAGCTGCATTTTACAAATATACTTTTTAAACTATATTTATGTATATATGAATTGTATGTGTATATATATATATATAAAAAGCTTTTCTGTATGTGTGTGTTTTTCTTTTTAATTATTGGTTGACATTTTGCTATTACTTTATACACAAGAAAAAAAAAAACAATAAAATAATGTTGAATATAATAAAGTGCAAATGTTTATAAAATTTGCATAATTTGTTGTTATTTTAGCTCGTTAAATTGATAACGTATGTGTGTATTTAATATATGTGTCTCTGTTTTTTTTCTTTCTGTTTAGCAAAATAAATTGATAAATTTTAAATTAAAAGCTGGCGCTGTGCTTTGAAACATTTGTTTTTATTGTTGTTGCCTAAATAATAGGTTTTTTTTTTATATGTATAGGGTTTTAATTAATTTATGTATTTTACATATAATTCATAATTTATTTAATTTGAATCATCGTTGAAATGTTGCAAAAATTTTTGATACGATTTTGTTGTTGTTGCTTGTTATTAAATATTATTAACGTAACACTCAATTATTATTTTTTTTTTGTTGCTTTTCTTATTTGTTGTTGTTGCTTGTTGTTGTAATTGGTTTTGCTGTATATCCGTGTGGCCTTTTTTGTTGTTCTTGTCGTGTTACATTGCTGCTGTTGGTTGTTCCTGTTGTTGTTGTCGCAGTCGAGTTCTTACAACAATTGGCAGCAAGGAGAAGGCTTCGCCGGCTCTTTCACGTCCATCTGACGTTGTTTTTTGCGTGATGAAATATCCCTGATTAGATCGAAAAATACCTAAGCAATAGAGAGCACACACAATAAATTTGATTAATCAAATATTTTTTGGTTTTCTCTTTTTTTTTTTGGTTAAGTTATGTTGTTCTAGAATTACATAATTTTGAAAGTGGCTAAAAACCGAAAGCAAAAAGTTTCATACACCGAAGACGTAATTTGAAATAAACAAAAACAAAAACCAAAAATTAAATTCAAAAATATTAAAATAAAAAAACAAGAAAAAAAAATCATAGTACCAAAAAAAAATAAATAAAAAAATATATATACATATGTTTATATATGCCTTACAAAATGACATATTTACGTATTTCAATTTATTTAAAATCAATTTCGTTATAGTTATAGTATGTATGTGTGTGTGTGTGTGTGTATGTACATATGAATGTTGAAGTGTGTGTCTGTGTGGGTATGCTTTAAAGGTAGTTCCAGATAATATCGTTTAATTATCAATATACTACTTGCAATACCCTATACTCAACAATATTCGAATGTCACAAATTAATGCCAAAAGAATCTCTCAGTACTAATATTATTTATTTGTAATTATTTTGTTTGTATGGTACTTAATAGCAAGTACCATAGTTCTGGACAAAAACAAGTTGAACTTAATTGATGATAATATATAATGTATGTTCTCTAATTGGTAAGTATTGAAAAGTGTTGTATAAGTGGCTACTCAAAAGCTATAATCATATTAATTAGGTTAGATATCACTCAATCATTATACATATTCAAGAAGATTTATATCGATGCACTTTGTCGTTATATCGTTAAAATTTGTATATTAAATTGATGTGTTTCGAAAAAAAATAAAACCAATCAGAGTGAAGATTTGTGAGAGAAAACTATAAATTAATTTATATATAAGTTACATTTCTGAATGTTTATCGCTATTGATTTTTGAAGATGAAAAAAGTATGCATGAATGATTGTTCAGTTGCATTTTATTTGTTTTATTATATATATAAAAAAAAAATAAGTTTCAATATTGCTTTTAGAAAGCTTTTTTCTTTTTTTTTTTTTTTTTTTTGGTTTTAGTATATTACCATCACAACATAAGTTATGGATATGCTGGGCTCATTGAGTACATCACTGAGTTTAAGGTTAGTAAATATCATGGTTAGCCGATATGCAAGCTCTATAAGTTGTTGTACTTGTTGAACTTATTGTCGGTATTATTATTATTGTGTGTGGTGTTTGTCAAGTTTTAAACTCAAGGATAAAATGTTAAACAAATCAAAAGCATTAAAAACAAGCGATTCTCAAATCGAAATCAATGAAAGGAAAGAAAATAAGTTAACAAATTGTTAAAACTAAAGTGAGTTTTAGTGTTGCAAAAAGCCAAAAGCGAAAGAAGGCAAGCTACGTAAGTACTTAGGGACAATAATAGGGGTATTACTCTAAGTACAATTAGTGTGTGATTTTATATAATTTTTTTTTTTTTCAAAAGAAATTTGTTTGTTTGTATGCACCTAATGCCTAAAGTAGGGTACACTTAAGTCTCCGCTTCTTGCATCTATCTTTAGCACGCCCGCTCGTGGCTTTCGAATCTTCGGTTTTTCGTGATCTTATTTCGCGCATCAAATCAAAAAATACCTGCAATTGTGATGGGAATAAAATATACATGTATAGATATGTATATATATATATATATATATATATTTTATATATAGAGATAGAGAACGCAAATAAGTACTAAGTACGGTTGTTAAGGATAGATCTATAAAGTAAATGTGTCAGAGAGTGTATCTGTGTGTGCGTGGTTATACATAGAGCTGCAGAATGTGAGAAATTGACGCGCTAGGCATTACGATAATAAATTAAAAAAAACATAAAATGTGAATATTATCAATTCTTTTCACATTCAAGCGGCGTTGCGTTAATAGCATCGGTAACATTGGTGATGATAGGGTTAACAATGTTGTAAAGTATGCTAAGATCTGTGCGATTTCGATTACAATTTGTTTTTAAAAAAATAAAAAAAACAACGTTCCTGGCACGTTATTTCTTGTTCAACATAAATTGATAAAAGTTCGCTAGATCTTGGCTGATTAATATTTTGTTTAATACATTTTCTTAATTTTTCGAAATGCTTAATATAATAGACTATATTTAAATTTAATATTTTCCATATGTGGGTTTCAAAGGATTTTAGATGATTCTATATTTAAAAGTTTTTTAAATGGGAATGTTGCTGTCGAGTGTAATTTAACTTTGTTTACAACTTAAAATAGTCAAACAAATTCTTGAATATATTAGAATATAATGAATGAATAGAATAGGCCTCAATTAAATTTATATATAAAAACCTCTTTTCAAAGAAACCATAATTTATAAATCTTTGCTTCTATGGAAATAATCGAAAAGTTATATGCCAACAATAATTCTTAAATACACTATTACAGATCCGGCATGAATTGTACATGACATAAACGTGTTATCTAAAAATACACTTAAAAAAAAATTAATCTGAATGAGTGTGCACTGTTGGGCCAAAACAACAATGGGTATAAACTGTTTAGCAAGAGATCGATAGCCATCGAAAAGCTTAGAAAAATGTTGATTCGATAACAACAAAATTCGCTTTGATAAGAAAATTTTGAATGTGTGAATGAAAAAAACAAAATGAAAGTGAGTCAAAATTTTGTTTAGCTATTGTTGTAGTTGCTGTGGTTGTTGTTGTTGCTGCAGCGGTAATCACAATATACAAAAACACACATAATCAACAAAAATATATATATATCTACTTTGTATATATATATAAAATAAAAAATTAAAGAAAACGAAACAAAAAGTGTGTGCAATAAATTTTTGCATTTCGTTTTTCTGACGTTCTGTTCATAATTATCATAATTATGATAGAGGGATTTGTTTAAAAACATTTCTTTGGGTTTTCTTTTGTTTGATTTAGCCAATTAGTGAAGAGCCTTCAAAAAAATATCTCTGCAAATGTTTACATTAGGTATACACAAATATATATATATATAATTGTATTTTGAAATAGAGCTGAAGATTAAAGAAAAGTCATCTTTTCCACATCCCAGCTAACTACTTGGCCAACCATCCCTTCCCCCCGCACTTACCTTATCCACATTCTCGCGCGTCTTGGCCGAGGTCTCCACATAGGGCACGGACCATTGCTGCGCCCTCACCTGGCACTCATTGAGTGGCACCTTGCGTTTGTCATTCAGATCGCATTTGTTGCCCACCAGCAGGAACGGTATGCTCTCATCATTTTTCACCCGCAATATTTGCTCTCTGTGGGAACAAATGAAAGTTAAATGAGTAACAGCTGATAAGACGCTTATCAAATGGCGCCGTGACTCACGATTGCTGTCAACACACACACACCAGCACACACACGTCAAACAATTCACATTAGACCAGTTACTCCGCTAACAGCCCCATCGAGCCTGTTGAGCCACACCCAGTCACACTTCATCATTGATGGAACCCTCTCGTTTCATGTCATTTACAGACGCCACCCTCTGCCTCGCAGGGCTCATGCTCTCAACTCTGAATGAGGTCAAAGGGAACATAAAAGCGAAATTACTACTATGTCTAGGGTGAAGTGACGCCTAAAACATCAACATAAATGTTTACACTGTGCAAAGACTACGGAGCAAGTGTACAAAAGAAACCAGACAAAACAATAAAAGAAAACTCTCGCAAAAAAATTAACAATTTTTAAGTATCGATTCACTTTTTTTTTACCCAATTTCTGTAAAAAATCTTTAATTAACGATTTAAATTTGAGTCTCAAAATAATGCATAAAATGTTTAAAATAGTTAGTATTTAGAGAGTTTAAGCAATATAAATATAAAGAAAATTGCGTGAAGCCATTGAAAAACATAGAATATTTAAAATTTACAAGGAAGAGACAATATTTACAAAATAATTATAATAATTACAATTAAGGTACACTTAACAGATCCAAAACTCTCTGCAAACTTATTATATTCAATAATAGTTCTTCTCAAGTGAACTCAACTAAAAGATGCACTAAAATGATGTCTAGATAACTATACCAAACCAACCCTAACTAGAAAATAATGACTTATAATGTTGAATTCAAATATCTAGGCTATCTGAATATCACGATAACAATTGCTAAATAACTAGCATGCTTTAAAATGTGTTGAGTATTTATTAAGTGTATAACTCGAAAAGAAACGCGACGTGTCATGCAGCTATCTAATCTTTTCTGACATTTAATTTTCATATAATATATATAGTATATAGAATATTATTTACTTTTTAGTATTTTTAATGTTTCTAAATAATACGCTATTTAGATAGATTTTAAAACAAAATTCTCTTTATACTCAAGTGAAGTAGCTTTAAACTTGCAATAATACATATAATATATGTACATATAAATTGCTAAGTTTAGTTCTTTAGGTGTTTGGCATCAACATTTTGCGGCAACAATTCGCAATTTGGCACAAAGCCGCCAGCGGCTAACGTTGAGCGTCTAATTAGTAAGTGTTGCAGTGGCTAAGACAGCTCTTGCCTGCTGCTGACAGTTACAGCTACAGATACAGATAGAGATACGGAAAAGAGACCAGGTTGGCGCACTTAGGTCGGACAGGCAACCACTTGACACACTCGACGCACACTCACACACCCAGACGTACGCACACGTACACACACGTACACACACACACGGACACGCACTTACCTGAATTCCTGGGTGGCCTGGAAGCTTTCGTCGTCTGTGATTGAGAAGACACAGAGGAAACCCTCGCCGCTGCGAAAATAATTATCTCTGATGGCTGCATAATCCTCCTGACCGGCTGTGTCTAGTATATCTATTTGTACTTCCTCGCCATCGAGCACAACCTGAACAATATTGAATATAAGTGCAACTAAATAACTTTTTCAATTACATTTCTAATTGCATTTGTTTACCTTTTTCCTATAGCTATCGGCCTTGGTGGGCTCATAGTCCTCCACGAATTCATCGTACATGAACTGCAATGTGAGGGCAGATTTGCCAACGCCACCGCTGCCCACCATGATGACCTTGTGCAGCGCCGGGCCGGCTGTTGGTTTCTTGCTCATTTCGATTGAAGATGGCGCAGGGGGGCGGTGGACTGACTGCGCGGGATTATGATGCACTGCACACACACACACACACACACACACACTCACTCACACGCGCACACACACACTCGCTCTCTCTACGTTTTGTTCTCTTCCGTTTCTCTTTCTTTGACGCTTGCTCTTTGTGAGTTTTTTAACTGCAAGTAAAAGAGAAATGCAAGGGTTTAGCAAATGCTTTTTATTTCCTTTTTTGTTGTTAGCTATTTTCGATTTGGGCTTCCTGTTTTGGGATATGGCTAAAATAGCCGGTGACAGGCAGTCAGTTGTGTATGTTGTTGTTGTTGTTGTCGTTGGCTCCTAAGTCATTCAACCGTCCAACAATTGAACCATATAAGGCCTGTGCTGAGTCGGGCTATTGACTTGCCCTGACTGCGTTGCGTTGTGTTTCATAAGTAGAAACATATGCTGCTTATATAAATATGCCTGTACCGTGACACCTGCCTATAACGGCTGCAGCGTAACTAACTTGTTCACTAACTTCCTTTTTAGTTGCCAATTCATGTTTAGTTCGCGCCAAGTTTATCTTTTCATTTGGCTGCTAAACAAAACTAAAATTGTACAATAAATATAAAGCTACGAAAATTCAATAAACTTAGTTTAACTCAATTATTAAACACAAAACAAAGCTCGATAGGGTATTCAAAATAATACTTAAACAAAAAAGCAATTTCATTTAATTAATGAAATATTCAATTAAAATATATATATATTTTGAAGCAAAAATCGAACAAGGTTCTTTAGATTGTTTTCAAATCAAAATATACAAATTAACAAAACATGTGTAAACACGAACAAAAAATTCCAAAAACTTTCGTGCGTTTTGTGGCTTGCGTTGGAAAATGTTAACGGTTAATTGTAGAAACGTGTTGTATTTATTTTCCGTTGTCTGCAATAAATTAAAAAAAAATATAAGCCTTTGAAAAAAAGTTCAATGTGATAGGAAACAATGTACCATAGAATAAAAACAGTACAAATTTGAGTACGATTACTATTTTTGTTTTGTTCTGAATGGCTATGCAACAACATATGAAAATAAACACATATGGACATATTTTTATATATTTATGTGTACATAAGCACTTGTTGTTATAACACATTCAGTTACTTTTGCTACAGGCAATATTTAACCGATTGCCATTTGTTGTTGTTCAAGTTTTTGTTGTTAGTTATTCGTTGTTAGTGCATAAAAAGCTTTGCTTTGTTTTTTTTTTTTTTTTATATTTATTTTTTCTTTGGCTACTTTGCGCGCAAATCGACAAATGAAGCATAAAAGAAAAGGTTGAATGAACTTTTTACACACAGCAAAATGGGCTGAAGGCATGCGAATAGCATAATGCAGAGCTGGCCAAAACGGAGCCTTAGGTCCGGCCAATTGTTGTTGGTTTTCTTTATGCTTATAGCCGCCATTCGCAATTAGCCTTTTGTGACCGACGCGTCGTCGCCGTCATCGATTGCAATAAATTAAGGCGTGAAATAACGTACGGCGAGCTGCATTGGCATGGAAAAAGAAAACGGAAAACGAAAAGCGAAAAAACAAAATGTGACACACACGCACACACATACACGCGCACAACACAGTTAGACGAACGGTCTGGCTGACCGACTGGCCACGTGGCCATTTGGCTAGCTGCCAATTTAGCAATCGGCCAAGACAAAAGATCAAGTTTGTTATTAAGAGAACGGAGGGAGAACGACGCACAAACGTTATAATTACATAGATCATCATAATGATAAATGATCATCACGTGATGTCATAAGGAATTACCAATATCGAATCGCCGCCAGAGTGTTGTTGCCCATTAATAACGGCCCATCAACTTCGACGGTATCGGATAGATGATGACAGCAACAATTTGCACATTTCGTTTCACGCCGTAAAATACACGCAAAACTAAATTTGTTGCAACAATTTGACATTTCCTGCCTGGCTTCAATCTTATAGAAAGTAATAACCACCAGAATCGTAACATTATTATACCCTAAGCCCATTGAAATTGGGTAAAAGGGGTATAATGGTTTTGTGCAAATGTATGCAACAGGCAGAAGGCGGCATCTCTGACCCCATAAAGTATGTAAATTCTTGGTCAGGAGCACTAGCCGAGTTGATCTAGCCATGTCCGTCTGTTCGTCCGATTGTCTGTCTGATGAACGCGTCGATTGCAGAGACTACAAGTTCGTTTTAAGTTCGTGTATACCATACGCAGATCAAGTTTATTTAAAATGATCGATAACCCTTACCGTTGAAAACGTGTGCTAAAATTAAACAAATTTCACGAGTGCACGCACAAGCAGTGCATGCCTGTGCACACATCCGTACATCACATTTATCTCACAGTTTAAGAGTCACTTAATTTGGTTAATTGGATAACTGCTGAATTGTTTTTTCGCAACTAAAAATATAGAAGCAACACCCACCAACACCCACAAAACCCATGCTGAGAGTGTCAATTATTTCCAGTCACAGTTTACAAACATACGTACATATATATCTATATATATATATATCTATATATTATGACAGTCCCGTATACAACGATCCAAGCAGAAGAGCAACTAGCAATGCTTCTGACGAAAATGATTTATGTGTACACAAGTTTATATATATATATATATATATAATGTATGTTGCCTGGCAGCTAGCAATTCGTTTCAAATGTTGCTGTTCACTTGGATCACAGCTAACAACAAGTGACATTTGTTTTGACCAAAAAAAGAAAAACCTCATTGTAAATATGAGAAGCCACGAGGCGCGTATTACTAACCACAATTGACCCACAAACGAAACAAATGCAATGGGCCCGACTGCTCGACTGAACTTGAATTGTTTGTGGTTGTTGTTGAGATGAGTTGCCGTTTGGGTTTGCCAATGGCGACGCCTGGGAATTGAAAACAAAAGCCAGCAGCTGTCAAATAAAATAACGTGCGCAACAAGTACAACAAACAACAAACAACTCGACGAGTGCCACGCGGCGTATGAGTAATCGCTAGCAGCAAACGAGCGCGTCAATCAATAGACTTGACTAGCCAGAAAAAAAACAAAAGAAAATCTACAACAAAAAAAAGTAAATAAAATAAAACTCCCACGCCCAACTGAGTTTGGCTCTCAGATGAATTACTAATCACACCAACAACAAAAACCACACACAAAAAACATTACGAAAACAAATTCTAACTTCATCGTACAAATGCTGAAATACTCTAACCTCAAACAAGTAAAAACATACATATACATATATATGCCTTAGCCTTAGCCCTATAC
This sequence comes from Drosophila colorata, assembly GCA_035041545.1. Classification (NCBI taxonomy): domain Eukaryota; kingdom Metazoa; phylum Arthropoda; class Insecta; order Diptera; family Drosophilidae; genus Drosophila; species Drosophila colorata. The sequence goes on along the minus strand of JAWNLD010000490.1, from coordinate 12,697,385 downwards.
ATAATCTGAGCATAGAAACAGTATTTGCATATAACAAATATACTCCTTAAGTTTAGAGAAACAGATTTTCAATAAAAAAAAAAAAACGAAAAACCTATTGCGCTTTTCTGGACCTACGTACTTTTACTTACGAATGTACATATGTATATGTATACAAATATTACGTAAGATTACGAACCCAATACCAAGTAAGAACATTAACATAAAAAAAGGCTGGCATGGATTATACCTTAGATAAAACTCCGAGCACAGTGTACTAACATATAAGGAATATATTTTGTAGAACTAGGTGCGAGGTATCTCGCAGTCCAACTCTTAAGCTGAAAGTTGTATTTCGATTTGAGTGAAGCGAAATCAAATAAATGAATTTGGAGATGTGTGTCTATCCAATTTGTATACACTTCAAAGGAATAGAGGGTCTACAAAGTGTTTCCTATGGCAACTGACTGCGTTTGAGTGATTAATGGAATACAATACGTTGTTGTACCTGATGCTCCCGACAAGTCTAAGTACACGAAACAACAACAACAACAACAACATGTCTACAATATTGGCTAATATTGCAATGTTACTCATACGCAACGTTGAACGGCAACAAAATTTATTGAAAATTTGCAGTTAACACGAGGCGCCGCACACTCATTGACTCATACCCACACAGACACACACTCACATACACAAACAAGCTTCAATTGAAATTACGCGCTAATGAAATCAATTTTTGATTATCTTTCTTTTGCACAACGTTTTGGCTTTCTGGTTTTTTTTTTATTTTTATTTCTGCTTGAGTACTTAATAGATTCGATACTATAGTTTATATGTTATATATATGTATATGTATATAGGTTGTGTTTTATTTTAGACAGCTCCAGTATTTTTGTGCATTTGACGTTAGGCTAAAAATTTTTTTTTTTTTATCTTTAAACATTTTTATTGATTTCTACAAAATTCCTAATGTATATTTATCATATATCTTTTAGGTTGCTTTTTGTTCATTTTTTCCTTATACTCTATACCCATAAATTTTCAAAAAGGGGTATAAGTTTGTTCGCACATAATATATACACTTTTTAAAAAATATCCAAAAATAATCATCACATTTTTACATACATTAGTAAAGACGCTATAAATTTTTTTTAACTGTACTTCAGCACTGTTTACAGAGTATCTGCTTATTTATCGCACACGTTTAAAGAATTCTGATTTTCTTTTGAAGTATTTTCAGCATTTGTGACGCATGAAAAATGATTAACTAAAAGTGCTCTAACTTTCACTTGAAAATTGTTGATTAGCTGAATTTAATTTTAGTTTTGATTTCTTTTTGTGTAGGCCAAGGCCACCATTTTGATTGCGTTTTTTCATTATTGCATTTCTAGCAAAAAGTTTTAGTTTTAACTTAATGGAGAACAACTGCTGTTAAAGCACGAATGAGTCACGTTTTGTTTGAATTTATGATAATGATCTTAGTTCTCTAAAAATTCATTTAGAACGAAACATTTTTTTAAATGAAAAATATATGGTGAACTTTCTTCTTATTACATAGATTACTGAATGTCAGAAAACGTTTTTCTTTGTCTTTTACGAAGTAAACATCATTAGGCAGTCGGAAGTTGAGTTAAGAAATTTAAGTTTATATATATAATATAATTTTGCAACTACTTTATTGAAAAGAAACAAGATATTCTTTATTTGAAGTTTCAGTGTTGGTCAAGACCTTGAAATAAGTGTCGTAGCACAAAACAATGCACAAGATATTATCGTTAAATTAACTAGGCAATTTCTCAGCTCTACATAAGTAAAAAAAAAATTATAATACCAAATTTCATAATAGCTAATAATGACAAAATCGTGCGGCGTACACATTTTATGATGAGCAGTTTTTAATGTTTTTTTTTTAACTTTTTTTTACAAAAACAAAATATAAAATAAGTATAATAAACCAAGAAATGGTAATAAAATCACTGGCGAATGTGGAATGCCAAAACAAAATGGTATTTAAACAATATAAAAGCGCACTGCAAATGTGTTTGTGGGGGGTATTTCAAAATATATGTATGTATAAAAAATTAAAAGTTCAAAAAACAAAAAAAAAACTTGACTAATTAAAAATGGGAAACGAACCAAAAAAAAAAAAAAAAAAAAACAACAACAAATCGAAACAGAAAGAAAAACCCAACAGCAATAACAAAAGAAAAAAATATAGCAGTAATTTCTAAACAAAAGAAAAACATTTTCCCAACGCTCCCAGCGTTCGCTTTTCATACGCAGAAAGAGAAACGTGAACTGAACTAAACAGAACAGAAAAGAACAGAACTCTATTTTTGCCATTTGTTTGTTTGCGGAAATTAATTTTTACCCTATGCAGGAAAAACTGTAGCACATCATGATGATGACGTCATCGCAACTTGCTGACAGACAGGCAACCAAATTCAAACAGACTTAAATAATTCCCAATTGAAATCTATGTACAAACGATTACTTTAATAGCATCAGCATCTTTCTTATATTAATACATTTGTTGTGTGTAGGGGTTGAATAGGGGCTTAAAAGGGCAATTGAATGGTAATAATGTATGGGATAGATACATGAGAATAATTTTTAAACTTATAATATACATGCATATATATATAGTAATAAGAATAAGAATAAGACCAAAAATAATTAAATAAATAATTCAAATATTTATAGCATCAATATTCATTCACCTAAGACCAGGCTGAGATTCGAACTTTAATCAGTTTCTGTACAGTTTCTGAATAAATTGATCAGTTAAAACATTTCGCCAAACGCGACGACAAACCAATATACAATTTGTTATTAAAATTTTCTGCTATTATATTTAAAAGATTAAAGGATTTTTGGGCCTTTTCTTTAATAAAACATTTTTATATTCCTTAATGTATGGTGCAAGGAAAAACTTCCTTTGTGCCGCAGTAGTTGCTGTTAAATTGTTTACGAATGCAGGCACAAAGCGCAGTTCAAACAAAAAACGAGAGAGAATAAAATTTAAGCTGTAAGCGCTCTCTCCATAATGAAAACCCAAAGTAAAAGTATTCATGTTTTGAATATATCAGCCATAAAAAAAAATGTTTATTCAGTAACTTTTAAAAATGAAACTAAATAACTTGTTGTTAAGAATTTAAGTTTAAGAATTGGGTGAAAGCGCATGCAAACTTCGATATGTTTTGCTTTTGGACAATGCTACTTAATGTGATTGCGTGTGTGTGTGTGTGTTTGTGCGTGGGGCCGACTTGTGTTTGCCATAATATTGGAAACGGCTAGCCAAATATCGACCAGACCAAATGTTATTTATTTGCTTGAAATTGATTTTAAACAGACTTCGGCTAACCAACAATTTTAGTTCTCGTTTTGATTTTTGCTCTTCTCTTGATTTTGTTATGGCAATTTATGAAGTTTTTTTTTCGCAATTGAATATATAGACTACAATTGACTAAATGGGGGCATTTTTGATTTTGCTGGGGTTTATATTTGGTGCGGCTTCATTGGGTGCCAGCTTATTTATTACTCATAATTTTCTATGCTTAATAGTTGTGTGCGTTGTTTTAGTTTTTTTTTTTTTTTGCCTTTTGTTGCCGCTGCTTCTTTTAGTGTGTTTCCTTTGGTGGTTGCACGAATGACGTCACTAAATGCGGCTCGCTCAGGCGTGAAGTGGCAAGTGGCAGCGGGAAAGGAGGGGAGGGCGCAGGCAAGCTCATAAAAGGTGTTCATAGCGTGCAACCCCCCTAAAGACAGTTGAACGCGATGGATGAATAAGCTAGGGTGTGTGTGTGTGTGTGTTTGTGTTTGCTTATGCCGCAAAGTGCAGTCAACTTTTTAACGCGCAACACAAAGTTCTCAGCCAAGTTAAGAGGGGCGCTCTCTAATACAGTTGTCGGGCATTTTGCTTGCGCTCTTTTGGCCTGATTCCGATAAACATCTAACAGTTACATCTTCAGAGCACTCAGCACTCCCTCCCCCATTTGCCAAACCCAGCTTTTTTATTGCGTGCGTGTTTTGTTCGTGTTGTTTTTGTTTTTTGTTTTTTGTTTTTTTTTTCGACCCCCATTTGGTTGGCATTTGCTTTTTGTTAGTTGCGTTTTAAGCTAACTGTTAAATTAATGGGTTTATTTTTAGTTCGGTACGCTTAGAGCATTTGATTGCTACCTGTTGTTGTTCTTGTTGTTGTTGCAACTTGTGGTTGGCTGCCTTGTTGATTTTAACCTTGACGCAATTCTGTGGTTACTTAGCTACAGTTTGGGCCGTAATTCTATGTACAAATCAAATCTAATCCAAATAGCAGCACGTGTCGATTCGTTTAATTTGATTTGTATTTATATGCATATACTTTAATATCGATTCAACATGTTTGGGTTTGAATGAAGTTCGTAATTTAATTACAATTCAATTTCACATTTATCAGACAAACCTAAAATAAAGTCTTAAGTTAAGCGATTTCGTTTGATTCGTAATCGAAATAAAATTATATTAAAATATATGAAATACTTTCTTGTTTAAAAGAGTAAAAAAAAAAAAATAACTCCAATTAGCTGTCAATCTATTTGCCCTATTTCCTATTTCACAGATCTTGAAAGCTGATTGATCACACGTCAATTGTGCATGTCAGCGTTTAGTTTGGCTGATTTAACGAGTGCCACGCCCCTTTCGTTTTAGTCGAACACAACACATGGATGCACAGATAAGCAGCAAAATTGCATTTGAAGTTTTCTTTCTTTTTTTTTTTTGTTTTCATGATTTTTCTTTGCTGTTTCCTGGTGGCGACGCTGTCTGAAGCTGTTTTTCACAGCGGCGCGACGCGTCGGCACTTTGGAGCTGCATTTTATTTTGCTGCGCCATTTGCAAAGTTTACAATAACAATAACAACAACAACAACAATAAAGAGAAATAACGCCGCACTCCACATGCCAAACGAGAGTGCGAAGCAAGATTTTGTTTGACTTCCGCCCAGATTAAGTTCAATAAACCGCATTATTTTCATATAGGAATAGTCCAAGAGTCAGCCGCTGGCATTGCGAGTAGGTGGATGACAACGGAATGATCCATTTAAATACAGCACCAATTAACACATACACTTTGAAAGAAAACTAAAAATGTTGTACTTCAATCGGCGAAATGGAAGTTTTTTAATTTTAAAATAAGTCTTAATCTTAGAAACGTTGTATGCTTATATTTAGTACGACAATTCCTGAGTATTTTGAACTTAATTCAGGAATTTGTATATGTAGACTGTACGTTGTAGATAGAAAGAAAATAAGTTCCAAGTTCTTAGCCGAGGAACGAAATTTTAATTTCAAAAAATATTTTTTAATCCCAAAATTTCTCAAAATAAGATTCAACTCAATCTAATTTTTATTTGTTTCATTTTATTTTTTGACTGTATTTGTACATTGCACATGCAAAAACATCGCATCACATCATTTACTAGCTCATAAGAAAATTCCATATTTGTATATTTTATGCATCTTCTGAATTCCAGAACCGATCCTAAAGATCTTTTTATGGCACATAAACATGTTTTCTTTATTACCATAGGCTGCTATAATCTATAAGCCGGATAAAACAGGCTTAACAAGAATTGCAACTCGTTAGTGCTTGACTAGGCGCTACCCTGTAGCCATGTCTTAAATTCGCATCGTCAGAGATAATGACAGCATGAACTGAATAATAGGAATTTAAAATTTTATATATCTTAATTAAGAGATGAAATAACCTTGATTTTTATAAGGCTTTCACAAAGTTGATTGAATAATTCACATGTGATTCAATTTATTGCTGATGCTGATCAATAATATATATCTTTGTGACAACACCTAAATTTATAGTAGTGTTTGCTCAAAGAGTAAAAAAAAAACGGTTCAAAAGCGATTCGGAATATTAAATTTATAATCATTGTCGGTGTTTGATTGAAATGTTTAATATGTAGATAGTTAACTGGTGGATACATTTAAGAATTTAATTTTTTTAATAAAAATCTGAAAGATATTTTTTTATTTTATAAAAATCGATATAATTCTTAGAACTTAGTTTTTTTTATTTCTGTACTCCACTACTGTTGTCCATATTATTTTTTAATTTACAAAATAAGCAAATTACTTTTGCTTTCAATCTTGTATAGTTAAATATAATTTAATTAATTTTCGACCTTTCCTTAGCTTAAAGGGTATGTTGAGTTTCGACATAGCAAACAAAAAACTTGCTTTGGTGTTTCTACCCAAGTGTTCTTATTGTGATTGTTGTTGTCGTCCCTTAACTGTGTGATTTTACCACAATCTCTAAATGCAGCGAAATGCATCTATCAGTTAAATGCAGGGCAGCAGAAAGAGAGAGAAAAAGAATGCGTCTGTCATCCATTAGCGGTCATGCCACGCCCACCTGCTGATCATCTTTACGATGTGAACTTCCCCCCACCCCAAACTGTTGTGTACGTCTTTATAGAAATGTCAAGACAACTTGGAATTTTTCTCTAGTTAAAGTAAATTTCAACTGTTTCCCCATCAGTTTGAGGTTATGTGAATGATATAAAAACATATGTATGTATAGGTATTATAATAGGAAGCATGCATGTATTTTTTAATATATATATATTATTTTAAACTTTTTTCTTGCTTGACCCAAAGACATTAGACATTTCAGAGAACTGGTTAAGCAACCTAAATATTTTTTTCTTGGTTTTTGTTTTTTGCATTCCATTATAAATGTGCGTTTGCCCTCGCTCGGCTAATGTCGCTACCCCGGCACCCTGCGTTCCCCTGCATATTTCATGTAGCGCATTTGGGCCACATTTGACACTAAAAGAAAAAACAACTAACGCACAACGCAGAACAAAAAGCACAAAAGCAACGAATGTTTTTTTTCTGTTGTTTTTCTTAAAGCCTTTGCGTTTTGTTAACTGTTAACTGTTAAGTCTTGCTGCTGTTCACTCAGATGTGACAAAAAAAAAATAATGAAAGAAGAAGAAATAGCATCAGGCAACTTAACGAAACCGTTGTTGTAAAATGTGTGTGTTTGTGTATTTTGCTGCGTGACTCACGGCAATGCTTTGCGGCGAATTCGCCGCCAGCTGCGCAGTCGCGTGCTGTGATGCGCAGCGACAGCGGCGCCGTTGCCATCGGCGCTTTCAATGTCAAGTGGGAGCGACAACAACAAAACAATGCGAGTTATGCTAAGCAACCTTTGGCTGTAGCTGTTGTTGTTGTAGTGTTCATGTGCCATTTTGAACTACGCGAATTCGCCATTTGCTCATCATTTGCATCATTGTCACTATTTATAGAGTTGTAGCTATGGACAGTGCAAACTGGTTTCGTTGTCGCTCAACTTTCTACGCACATGTTGGCCAAGTTCAAGGCGAATTTGTCAGTAAGTGTGGCCGTAGCCAAACAAGTGGAATTTCGCCGTAAAGATAACGCGAATTTCACACCACACGCACACAAGCAAGGCGTGGGAAGCGTTGCCAGACTAATTCAAAGGGGGAAACTATAATTAAAAGCTAGACAGCAGAGTTGCACGAAAAAAAAACAAACTCAATAAAAGGCTGATGCGCAGCGATGAGTTAAGATCGACACAGCCGATAAGATAAGTATCTATATATAAGAGAAGAAATAAAAAGACAAAAAGAAAGAAGCAATATCTACTCTCTATCTTCCATCACAATAAATATTGCTTACAATATAATATTTCAACAAGCTTTAGAAGTACTTTGAAAATTGAGTAGCTAAAGCTCTCTTTTGACCAAAACTTTGACATAAACTTGAATAAGAAAATACAAAAATGAGTGTAGCAATATCCTCTATCTAAAACTCATTTCCCAAAATAATTTCTGGGATGATATTTTTTTCGCTTTTTTTCGTTTCCAGCCATCCAGCATATAACTATTATTTGGATATTTATCTCTCAGACTTTGGACCTTTATCTATTAAGGAAGCAGACGAGAAACTGTTGTTAAAAGAAAAGTTGGCCTGTTTTCTTCTCTTTATTTTTGTTTTTAGGTTTCTATTTATTTTAATGGGCTCTTCTGTCAGCTCGATTCGTTAAGTACAAAACTAGAAATTGGCACAAATCGCAGCTTGATGGCTATAAATTAGGCTAGTGCTGGTTTGGCGCACACAAAAATAACTTCAAAGATGACCGAAAGAACGGGGAGAGAGCGCAGAGAACTTTGAAATCATTTGACGAACAAACAAGCAGAACGATAAAGTGTAGCTTACTTAAAATAAACACAAGGAAATAATTAAAGAAAAAATTAAAAAAACAAAGAGTGAAGAAAATTGTGTCATGCCCATCATTATAATTATCATTATTGTTGATTTATGAATTTACATTAATTCTCACGTCACTGCGAACGTTGTGTGTGTGTGTGCGAAAGAGAGGCTGGGAGAGGGGGAGCGAGACACACACAATGGATGCGAAAAATTCAAATTTGCAATTGTTGTTGTAGTTAGCAACAAGTTTAGAAACTAAGCAATGGCCCCAAAAAAAAAAACGTCAAAAAAAAATCAGCGCTTATCACGAGACCCGAAATCAAGAAGCAAGGCAAACAACAATACACACACTCATGGGAAGAAAACACACACACAATGTCAAATGACACATAGCCGAAAAATAAAAATCAATAAATGACTTTTTCGGCAAGCAGACAGACTAAAGTTGACAAAAATTTGGACAGATAAAGCTCTTGGATTCATACATCTCACATTGCACACTCCCATAACTTTGTCAAAACCGAACCGATTTTCATATTTGATGACTGATTCTGCTGTTAAAAATGTGCATTTTTGAAAATATAATATTAAAAATTAAAAAAGATTGCCTATCTTGTTGGATAACTTAAATAGAGTTTTGCTGTTTAAATTTGTGGGCTAGGTCCTGAGTTCAAAACAAGCCCAGACGAAAAGTTTGTTTTTAATTATAATTTTTTATATATTGCTAGGGTACATGTTTATTATTACACTGTGAATGATTATTGCGCTATCGGTTAAACCCGACTGCAACGTTTATTAATTATTATTATTTTTCTTTCAAATAGCAAAAAATTACACATAATTATTTGTAATATTTACATATAGCTGTATAAATTTATATCAAACTGATAAATGTACTGCACGACATTGTATGCGTGTATCAAGTAGCGGGACATTCCTCAGATAAAGCCATGAAAATTCAGCGATCATTAACTTGTTTTTAGCAGTAAATGCTTCTAAACTGATTGGAGCTGACATTGAATACAATCACATCATATAATTTAAATTGATTTTTTAAAATTAAAGAAAAAAAATCAGACGATAAATAGCAATAAATTGTGGCTCATAATTTTTTCTTTTAATTTGCTTAAAGATCTTGAAAAAATATATTTTTTATAGTTTTAAATACAAATTTGACCTGAACAGCCTTTAAGCTATATTATTAATATTACATTATATATATATTTGTTTGCTTATTTATTTATAATTTCTCACTTGTTTAGCTGATTTTGAGATAGAAATACATAGGGTAAAAATGCTAGTTGGAATTTAAAGCCAGACGGCTTAAATTGTATTACCTTATAAAATTCCGGGTACCACGAAACTGCTATTCAGATAAGACTTCAAATGTCCAAAAGCAAGAAATTGAAGTTAGGTCACGTTTTAGCAAACGCATGAAAAAAAAACTATGCTATTGAGAGCAGTGGGTGATAAATAATATTTATATATGTATATATATATGAGCTGAACAGCAGATGTCAAGCACGTTGCGCTGATAATTGCGGGGGAGAGAGAGAACAACTCTCTCGAGCTGCAACGAGCTGCGCTTTAAGCTCAGCAAAAACTCAGCAGAGAGAGCAGGAGTGTGTGTAAGAGCGAGTGGGTGGAGAGAGAGCGCTTAGGAATATGAAATGCGAATGTGGAATGCGCTTAGCGAGAGAATGAGTCAACATCAGCTCGAAAGAAAAGGAACAAATTAAATTAAATAAAACAAATGCGGGTGATGGACAACGAGAGAGCAGCGAAAGGTGTGTGTGTGTGCGTGTGTGGAATAAGGTCAAGCGGGGCGCGGCAAAATATTTCCGCTGATAGCGTTGATAAAAATAAAAGCAAAATAAAATTATGCTTGAATGACAGAAGGAGTAGAGAGAGCAGCTAGCGGCGAGCAGAGGCGTTGCCAGCGACAGCGGCAACAATAACAACAACAATAACAATGCACAAAGAATGGCAATCAACTAGCGCACAACAACAAAATTTCAATAATAAAGAAATCCAAGCTGAAATTTCACTTTTGCTATGCGCCAAGCGCCGTTATACAGCAGCCGCAGCAACAAATAAATACATGCACACATTGGGCTTGGTTGTTTTTTGCCTCTGCTTTGCACGCACACACACACACACACACACACACACACAGAAACTGACAGCTAGGCCGCACTTTCTTCGACGCTGACGCCGCTGCCAACTGAGATCGTTTGCCTTTTTGGCGGCCTTTATCAAATTTGTTTATTAAGCTAAACTGCAGAAGGGCGCAGGACGCAGGACCCAGCTGGCAATTAATCAATCTCACACACATACACACACACAAACCAAATTGTGCCGTATTATTTGGCATTTCTTTTTCTTCATTCAAACGATGACGCGTTCGCAAAACACACAATACAAAAAAGGAAAAAAAAATAAAAGGCAAGAACAACAATAAACGAGACAAAGGGCAATTGCACGCGCAATTTCAACATGAAGAACACACAACAATCACAACAACAACAAAATAGCAGCCGCAATAGCTACACGACAACAACAACCAAATTGATGATATTTTATATCAAAAAAAAAGAAAAAAATACATAAAAAAAAACTCTTATATGTACATAGACAATGCAATGAAAACATACAAATTCGTAATCACTTTGTAGCCGCCTCTGGTTGTTATTTGTCGCAGCTGGCAAATATATAACTATATATACTGGTGGACAGCACCGCGTCTTTTACTAGAAATTAGTTGGTAATTTTTGTCGAACGCCTCGAAATTGATATATATGTATGCATATAGGTAACTCCGCTGCGCACAAAAACCGAAAATGAACTGAATCGGAGAATTAGAGATGAGCGTTATCTACTAGCCTAGTGCAGGCAGGCAATCGTCAATAATGTTCACAATCGATAATTATGAATGAGTATCGATACTTGGTCGACAATTCGCGGCAGCCCTGATATGCTGTGCCTGATTTTACAGCTGGTAACACTTAAGAAAAATACATTGCGGTAGATTTTTCGTATATATTAAATAACGATTGAAAATAGCTTGTTTTATAATAGTTTTCAACTTAAATGAAATATGGCAATTTAGGTGCCTTTCAGTTTTATTCGAGTTTATTTCAAAATTCTTAATGTGAGGCCTAGTTAAAATAACTACTAATTTTACAGTATCCAGTTTGTTTTACAAAGCATGTATTTTTCTAGTTTGATTTTTATTTAATGAAATGGAGTAAATAACATTGCATATTTGTTTTTTCTTTAAATATTTTAGCAGAACGCTATTCCTGCAAATTTAGCCGTCAATGCTTTTGGTATTTCTATATACTGAATACTTTAGGAATTTCTTCATTGCCAATTGGCCCTTCAGGGTTGCTTTTCGACTGGGATATGCTGCTTTTCAGTATTTTTTGTTATGCTGCCGTTTTAAGTAACGTTTTTTAAAATCAAAAATATTATCTTCAGTGTGTCGATGACAGACATATACCCTTTGCAAGGCTAGAAAAAATACAATATATTTTTAGATAAATATATAAAGTGATGGATAAAATAATAGCAACGTCTTGTTTTCTTTGTAAAGATCAAATTATATTTTGTGAAATAAATGTTGGTTTGCATGTTACAATATATTTAATGTTTACTAACATATACATATTTGATTTGAACGACATCTACATTGATAAACTGACAAATTCGTAACTCGTAAAAGCACGCTAATTTTATAAATATTAAATTTAAGGCAACAAATAATGGTATACATTTTATTAAGACTTAAAATTAAATTTGACAAGTAGTAAACAAATAATGAAATACAATTTAACATATCCATTGTTTATAATTCAATTAATTGGGTTTTGTAACACCAATAAGATGCATTAAATTCACAAGTAAATACGAAATATCTTCCGCATTGTGAGCTTCTCGTTGCAAAGGGGGCATTTCTTTGTGATCCTAACGGCGTCCACGATGCAGCTCTTACAGAAGATGTGACCGCATTCGGTCGCCGTGGGCTCGCGGCCACGGACTGATTCCAGGCAAACCGGGCACTTGTACGAATTATCTAAATTGCTGATGTTGTTGCTGCTAGTGTTGCTGCTATTGTTGTTTGGCGCCTCCGATATAGGCGTAGAGCATGTGTCGCACAGCACCACTCTCGACTCCCCATTGTTGTTGCTGTTGTTGTTGCCACGCATGCATGGCCTTTCCGGCGTACACAGATCAATATAGGCAATGGGTACGGCAGTTCTTGGCGGACTTGAATTATATTCATAGCCCGAAAGACTTATCACATCTATAGACTGACCTGCTAAGCACATATTACAAGATATATCATTTTTTCTATTGTATTCGCATGTTTTGGTACAGTGAAAACTTAACTAATGCATACGTTTTTCTGCACAAACCCATGTGCAAAGTATACCCAGCATCGAACTACAATATAATATTGCTGAAAAATCAAGTTTTTATGTGGAAACACAGTTAGTTGTAAATATATAGGGAGTACATCTTTCATTTGTCTTCGTTTTTTATCATCCATACTAGATCGAGATTCGATTTAATAATTTTGGAGAAAACAAATTTAAATAAATTGATGTTTTCCAATATTGCTGTTTTTTTCCCTTGACATACTGTAAATGTTAGCTTCGGTTAGTTTTCACTGTACCCTTTAAAGTAAATTTACCGTTGGCACCTGCAGCTGGCCCGAATCGAGCACTTATGATGCTGGGCGATGAAAGGACGTCGACTGTTTCCCAGATGGGTCCATTAACATTGATACCTATGGCACATATACACAAGTATGTACATATTCATTTAAATCTTTTTTTTTGCTCATTATTTGCTCGTTATTATACGTTGAACGGGTATAGCGCAGTCGGTTACAACCGACTGCAACGTTACTTGTTTTTTTTTTTTTTTTTAGTATTCTACTTACTGAGCTCAATGTCGGCTGCGACATCAGCAGCCGGAGCCGAGTTGCGGGTGCTGCTCGAGGGCTCATCCACATCATTGTCGCTGTCCTGCAGCAAGATGTGGCTGCTGCTGCTACTTTCGCTGTTGTTGTTGCTGCCGTCGCTGCTGATGCTGGCCACGGGCGAGACAATGCTGGCCGTATCATCGCCGCTGGAATTGGCTGGGGATGCGTTTTCCTCGGACGACTCCGAGCTGGAGCTCGAGCTGTTTTCCGATGGCTGCGAGAGGGGTTTGTATTTAATAATTTGCTGGCTACTGTGCGTAGTTGACTAACCGGCGAAGTGCGCAAATTCCATACATTAAGAAATCCAAACATTTTGATGTGTATAATTTGGTTTTCTCAATATTTCTCTTTCGCATCGGTCAAACGATTGCCGCCAAATCGGACACATGTCGAAAGCTCTAACGGTGCGTCGTGTGCAACATCTGTGCGCTGTCAAGCGACGATACTTATCGATAGCTGCTGTAAAGTGCAAGCGTGTAGGCAGCTTGTCGCGCCATATAAAACATATGAATTGTGTGGTTCAAAAGATTTTTAAGTTCAACTTTAATTTTCTATTATAAAAAAATTATAAATAAAAGTTTATTTGTTAAGCGTCGTATTACTCAATAGAAATGAGATATATGTATGTAAATATGAATGTATTTTGAATAAGTACTCAGATACTTAAATGTTGTCCACTAGATAGTATATTTATTTATTTTTCTTATTATTATTTTTATTAAATTATTAATTAATTTGCATATTTGCGCAACAGTTTTTTCAATAATCAAATAAGCAACTTTCAGATATTAAGTAAATAACCAATTTATCCAATATCAATTTCTTTAAGCCACTATTTTTCGATATTCCATCATTCAAGCTTTTCAAACTGTTTCGTCAAGTCTGTAATGTCGTTAAGTGAGTAAGCCGATTTAACAGCGCACAACGTAACAAGCTCTAACACGACGATAACACGCGCGATGTATACGTAAATGTATCGATACCTATCGCATTTAGCCATCGCTTGCCACAGCTGAGCGCATTTTTTAGCACATTTTTGCAACGCGACGCGTTTGTGTAGCTTCTGCTAAAAATTTTTTTACTGTGACAAAAACAACATTGCAGCCAAACGCAAAGGAAAAAGCCATTTTGTTGTGTGTGTGCGAGTGCGTGTGCGTGTGCATCCTGCGGCACAAACCGTTGCTAATAGGATACGCTTTTTTTTTTGTTTGTTTTCGTAGTTAGCCAAAAACAAAAAAAGCTCCTCTCCAGCGCCCAACGGATTGCAGCTGCAAAGCAAAAAGACAAACTTAACCTCGCAGAGTTTGCAAAAAAAGAAAAAAGGAAAAAACGCAAAGCGAAAAAGCAAAGCGGCTGAAAAGAAAGAAGAGAGAGTGAGCTATTTGAGTGAAAAAAAGTGTTTGTTGCAATACTCATTTGCCCAGCCCCCGCCCCTCCCCATTTTTGACGACATAAAAATTGCAAAAACACAAAAAAAAGAAACGAAGAAAAGTAAAAAGAAAAGAAGAAAAAACCAAACACACCGGCGAGCAAAGCAAGCAGACAAATACACACATACATGCGTATATGTATGAGTGTGTGCATAAATGTTATGCTGGAATATTGTTCTATTGAGCTGAGTTTAAAGGCATATATTGATGTTTAGCCGGCTTTCGATTTTTTTGCGTTTGCTTGGATTGCAAATAGATTAACCCCAGATTGCCTGTGGTAAAAGTTTTCCAATTTGAGTTGTCCAACTTTTCTAATTGGTAACAGCTGAGCAACATGCAAATCTTGATTAAAGCCAACTTTGGCTTAACACTCAAAACGTAAGATTTTTCATAGGTATTACCTGCACATACACACATACATGCATACATGGCAAGATACATAACCTAAAATAGCGTTGGTGCAGGTTTTAAGTTGTGGGTCTGGTCGTGACCTACGGCAACAAAACAATAATGTTTTTTTTTTCCTATTTATGAAATTAGAACATTGTTATTCAGCTCTGTTTTGAATTAATAAAGTAACAAATAAAAGATAAAGTAACAATTAAAATATATTAGATTAAAATAAACTCTACATGGTTCGAATCTTATTATTATGTGTATTATTTTTGCAAACAAATAAAATGTATAGTTTATTTAATTAAAATAAAAATACTTTTTACCAAAAGGTTTAATTTATAACAATGGTTTATAACTTATATTTTAATTAATTATATAAATGATAAATTTTATTTGTTAGCTTCAAGTTGTTCTTTTTTCTCAAAAAAATGAAGTTAATACTTAGAACTATTAAATAAAAAAAATTATATAAATTTTTTCGTAAATTAAATAAAATGCTTATTTAACATAACTCCATAATTTTAGTAAAGTATGGAATTAACACTTAAACAGCTTAAAAAATCTTTAAAGTTTTCTTTCCACTTATTTTCACCAATATTTTCAAAAAATGACTAAATTAAACAACAAATTAAAGTCTTATATAAAAAATATCGATAAATTCCAATTAGTTAAACTAAACTTACTAATGACCAATGAGTAATTTCCAAATGAATTTAACTCGTAATCTCTGCAAACCCTAGGAGAAACTTAAGACTGATTCAAATATAATATTAAAGTTTACAAACAAATAACAGTAATTTTTGATGTTAACAAATTCAACCTAATTATTTAAAAATAGTTTTTTATTGCCAACAAACTGAAACTTATTAACATTTATTTATAAAAATAATGAAATATATATATGAACTTGAAAAAGAAAATTTATATAGATTTCAACTGAATATTGATTATATATATATTTATATAGGTTAGATTGTTATATATACATATATATATATATATATATATATATATATATATGAAAATAGCAAAAGGATAGCAATAGAAATAGCACGAAATTTATGAGAACTATATTGATTACATATTCAAAAATTGATTCCCCCACCCAAAACAAAAAGTTTCTAATCAGACATAACTGTGAAAATTTCAGCTTATATGCCACACGATCGCCATGGCGTTGAAAATTGTTGTTATTGCTGTTGTCGGTCTCCTCAGGCAATTCCATTGCAATCAAAACAACATTAACATTATAAATTAATACGACAAAAAACAAGAGTTCAACAAACCACAACAAAAACCGGCAACAAAAAATTGACAAAAACCTAAAACAAATACAAATCGGAAAACTTAAACAGGAACAAAATGGATCATTTTCAAACATCGCTGAATCCGCGCAAACAGGAGCTGCTCGAGGCGCGCTTCATTGGTGTCAGGGTAAGTTTAAATATCCTTAAAGTATTATTAAAATAAATATTTTTCCAATTTGAAAAAGTTTGAAGTATAAGCAACAAATATTAATTTTTCGTGCCACCAACTTTTTTACGGCTTTTACCTTTGGTTGACTTACAAAACACACAAGGGTTAATCCAATATTGATCAAATTTGTGCTAAAGTTATGAAACACATAAAAGTGTTTACTAAATCCATTTTGAATTATTAAACATTAAAAAAAAATTTAAAATGTAATAATAAAATTTAAATATATTTATTTTCATAAAAATTAAGATTTTGAAAATGAGTTTAAAGTGAATCGGTTTTTTATTCGAAATTATTATTGTCCAAAGTCTGAAAAGTTTTAACAAGTTATCTTTACAACAAGATAGATAAACCGATTCGATTATGTAGAGGTCTTTTACAAAATTAAGAGTATTACGAATGTGAACATTGTCAACTTTTTTTTTTTTGGGGTAACTAGGCGCACAGGGGGCTAACGTGGGTTAAGCTCCAGGCAGGCCAAACGGTTATTGCACTTTGGAATTGTCAGCTATACACACAACTTAAACTTTGTGCATGTTGTTGTTGCTGGAATGGAAACGTTGCAGGGGTAGGACAGCGAAATGGGGTGGGGGGAGGTGGGAACTGTGCAGAAAATGGAAGATGGAAGATGAAGATGCTTTTCCCATAGTTTGGTGAGCCCTTTGCTGTTGCTGCTTGTTGTTGTTGTTGTTGTTGAAAGAGTTGAACAAAGCGAATGAGATGAAAAGCACGACACGAGCATAAGCAAATAAATTAGCGTACAAAAGATGTGCGGCAAAGGAAAGCTGCGTGGTACATAAAGATGTATATATGTATCTACATATAAATATACAAAATGTACATAAGTACTTATATAAAATGTACATAGGTACATAACAAACATATGGTGTTCGCAAATTTTTTTTTTTTTTTTTGGGGTTTAAAATAATAATTAAATTTAAAGAAAAAGATGATAATAATTTCTTTCAATATTACAATATTTACATATTAATATTACATATTTTATAAACTACTGTACGGCCATTTCGGTTGTTAATATGATTATGACAAGAGTATTTTTAAGATTGTCACTAAGTTTCTACAAATTCCTAATAGATATTTGGATAACCCCTAAACCCCCTGCCACGCCACTGTATATATTTATTATGTTTAAGAATGAATTACTCCAAACACACACACATACATTACCGCAGCTTAAAGCGCTGTTAATGCTATGTTCGTTGTAGTTGTTGTTGTTGTCATCATCTTGTCTCGTGACGGGCCGTGGCAAACACCACATAAACATTTGACATATGTATGTATGTACATATGTGGACACATATGCCTATATACATACGTTCATGTTGCCAATACATAATATTGCACAGTGCATCAAATACATATACATACACACACACCAAGTTGCACGGGCAGGCCCACATATAAACAACAACAACAACAGCGCAACGCACATAACTCCACCCCTTCCACCCTCCTCTGTCTCCGCCACTGCTTCGGCCGCTTCTCAACGCCCATATCAATCGCACTTTCCACACAAGCCCCATCGTATTGCCCTCCCTGTCGCACACGTCAAGCTAGGCTGGTCGGCTTCTGGCTCTGCCACGTTTGGTGTTTGAAGAAATGAAAGCCAAAAGAACAGCTGATAAGCGCGACGCTGTCGACGACGACGTCGCGATGTCGACGTCGACGTCTACATTAACAGCGCTTCGTGTTTGTGCGCTGTTATTGTGTTTGGTGAATTGTGCAGACAGTTGGGGCGAGCGTGGTGAATAATAATTTCAACTTTTGATAAAAAGCCATTTCAAGTCTCAACTGATGATCGGCATACGTGCGCTGCTTTTACAGTGACTCAAAGTTGACACAATTGTAAAATATATAATTTTTGTAAATGTTCTTTAAGTTTACATTTTGTTAAAAATGGAGTTCAAACCAATTCAAAGTCAGAAAAAATGCGTTTCTAAATTTTAAGTCTGTTGTTTCTATTTTTTTTTTCAAAAGCTCAAAAAAATCTATTTAGTTTTTTTAGTTATAGGAATTTTTAGAAATTTTGAATCTTAAATAATTTCAATAAGAAACATATATTTTTGATGTTTTTTTCTATTAAGCTACTCTATATTCTTGATATAACTGAATTCTAAATTCAATAAAATTATTTAAAAATAATAAAAAATAAATGATGCTATGCCACCACTGTGCACAAGTAAGCAGTGCACTGTTAATCACCATAGCACTGTTATAAGCAGTTGCTATAAGTACAGCAACCGCTGCTGCTGCTGCTGCATTTCTGTGCGCCTCATACAGGCGTTTAAAAATTGTTTCACTCTATTTGCAAATTAACGCAAATTGCACCGTAAATGTTGTTAATACACACACACGCAGACTTCAAGCGTCCCAAACATCCCCCCGCTAGCAACAATCATCGTCGTTTGATGTATGCATTCATATTTACATTCATATGTACAGGCAGACATAACATAACATAGCATTTAATTGGCCTGCGCCGCCTGTCAACACACAGCAACAGCAACAGCGCGGCTTCCGCATGTTATTAACAGTGACGTCGCCTTTTTGCCGGCTAATGCGCAACACACACAAAAACAAAACGCAGCAACAGCAGCAGCAGAAATAATGTGTTTGGTGCACTGCTTTGCTGTTGTAGTCGTTGGTCGCTGTTGGCAGCCATTTTAACAGTGGCAGCGACGTCGCTGCTTTTTTTTTTTTGCGGTCGTTTCTGCTCTCTCGCTCTTATACCTAAATATGCCTGTATGTGTGCGTGTGTTGCTGCCGGCTTGTTAACGGCTGTTTGGCTTTTGTTTCACATTCGGTTTTTGTGGTTAATCAGTTTATTTTTTTTTTATCGTAGTTGTAGTTGTTGCCATGGCAACGCGTTCGGACGCTACTGTTATTGTTTTTTTCCCCACATTTTTATGAGCTATTTTGTTTGGCATTTATGTGTTTTATAAGCGTGTATTTTGGTCACTTTTACATTTTATCAAATTTACGACTCTCATTTTTATGCTTTAGCAAAGAGTTTTTTTCGCTCTATTTTTTTCTATGATAAGTCTTATCAGCCGCGCTTTGCAGGCTTTGCTTCGGCTGTGACTGCGGCTCGTGTTTTATCCGTTTTTAGCCGAAGCTCAAAAACTAACCACCAAAAAATGATTTAGCAATTCGCCAACGAAGATCGGGCCTAAAAAGCAGAGCCCGGCAAGTGGCCAAACGGAAAATGGTAAACGCAAAAGCGAAGCTGCGCCCGCCAGTTGTAAAAAGGTCGTTTGGCTTTGCTGGTTGCGCTGGGCGCTCTGCTTTGCGTCCTCTCTCTGTGTGTGTGTGTGTGTGTGTGCTAGATGCGATTTTCCAAGTTGCAGCAGCAGCAACAACAACATCATTGCTGCTGTTGCCGACGCGGCGCCGGCTTTTTTTTTTTTTTTTTTTTTTTTTTTACATTTTTCCCAGCCCCAACTGAATGCAGTTTTTCACTATTTTTTCAGTTGATTGCCACGCTTCAATGGAGTTTCAGTTCGACGACGAGTTCGAGTTGTTGTCCATTGTTGTTGTTGTCGTTGACATCGCTGCCTAGCGCACGCGTGTGTGTGTGTGTGTGTGTGCGAGAGCTTTGTGTGAGAGTTGAAACTGAAGAAAACGGTGCAAATATTTAATTTGGTTTTTTCAGTGTGTTTTTTTTTGTATATATTTTTATTGTTGTTGCAACGCGAAACAAACAAGCAACAGTGCCAAATGAAATAAAGAACAGACAAACGAAACAGAAAACAAGTGCAAAGCGTAATTACAATATCAAAGTATTGAAGAAGAAGAGCCACTTAGCGAAGACACAAACCACACGCAGACATGCCCGTAATAAAGCAACGGAAAATGAGCCGCTTTAAGGTTAGTACGAAAATGTAACGGAGCGAATGAAGAGAGAGAGCGTGGGAGAAAGAGTAAGAAAGAATTATGTTTTTCGATTTTTTGATAAGATCAGCGTGGCTTTCTTGACTTACTTCTCTTTAAGTTTATGCAAATTTGCTCTCTCCCTCTCTCTCTCTCTCTCCCACTCTCTCTCTTGCCTTAAAAAAAACTACGTAAAGTGGCAGGATAATATGCGCAATAGAGCAAAATTTACATTCAAAGCCAGAGAAAGTGAAAGAGATAGATAGAAAGAGGAAGAGAGAGAGAGTGACAGAGACATAGAGAAAGTGATATGGCCTTACACAAAAAAAAAAAAAAAACAGCTGGCGAAATGAAATGGTAATATGATAATATCTAGACATAAATGAAAAGCCAAGAAGCTTAGCTGAAATTTTTAAGCATTTTATAGATTGATTTTTCCAAGTCATAAACCGGATTTTTCCACCCAAAAGCAAATGTGTGAAAATTTTTTATTGCTATGCGCGAATTCTCATAGGAAAACAAAAGGCAACAAAGCTCCTTAAAAGAAATAGTTACAAGTTAGTTTTGTATTATATTTTAATGTATGGATCAATGTAATAAATGTTCTAATTAAAGAAAAACAAAGCAAAAATAAACATTTTTTTTAAAAGTGTGAAAAGTATGGCTTTAATGTACATATTAGCAAATAAATACAGATACGCTGCGGGACGATAAAAATATGAGTTTACGTTTGTATATATAAAAAAATTATCTTATTTGCGCCGTGTTTTCCATTGCAATTTATTTATACTTATGTACATGCAAAATATGGAATAACATTTACTATAGATAAATCATTTATAATTTTTTGTTATTTATTTATTGTCTCTGATAAAAGACAAGCTATCGTTTTTTGAAGACTATTGAAGAAACGCACAATGTTTAACAAACATAATCAATAAATTGAATTCCTTTCAGTGAGACCAAATCCGAAATACAATCATTAAGGCGTTAAGTTTAATTGTCAGCCATTTCTTCCGCTTCTATCAATTTGAATCGGGGTCCCTTCAACTGTTAAGAATCTAATTTTATTTGGCAGCCCATAAAAATGTTTTGCTGAACAAAGCTTTTTTTTACACCCTGTACTCATAAACTGATAAAAAAGGGTATATTCAAATTGAAAGGCGTCTTTTTATCGTAAGTCAAGTTAATCTTTGGCTAATTTTTTTTTTATTATAGCCACAAATGCAAGTTGAATAAGAAGTAATGCTAATATAATTTCTGTGACATTTAAATCTAAATCATTTATTTGAATTCTCCAAAAATTGCACGCTAGCAAGTATACTAGTTTCGGGCTACAGGGTATCGGCCAGGACGGGCAATTACGACTCATTTATTTTATGGAACTACTGTTTGTACCAAAAGCAACCGTAAAACTATGATACATACTTACAAAAGTACATATAAAACTGGTAATGCAGAAGTAGAAGTGGTGGAAGCAGTTGAGGAACAACAAGAAGAAGAAGAATCAGTCGAAGAAGACGCAGCAGAGCAGCAGCGGTAGCAGTAGCACAATACACAACTAAATAGCAACAAGAAAACCTAATTTCTCTTTTTTCTCGCGTTCGTCTTGCTCGTGTAATACCAAATTCAAATACAACAAAAGCAACGAAGGCAAAAAAAAATAGTAGAAAAAAATTCGCAAGTTCATTGAACTTGCCATGAAAATTATACGCTGCCAGCCAGCGAGGCAGAGGCAGCGAGAAAACGTAGAAAAAAGCCATGGGCAGCAAGAACAACAACAACGACAGCGCAGCAACAACAAAAAACTAGTCATGCGTCGCTGCCGCCGTCAGCATAGACGCCAACATCGCTGCATAGATTTGCGACCTGACCTAAAATGCAAAAATTTGCTGCCCTCGGACGGTCGTCACACTGCTGTCTTTAACAGAGGCCGCCACTGTTATGTAAAGCCTAACAGAAGAGAGCCAGACAGAGAGAGAGAGAGCGTGAATGAAAGAAAGCCAACTCAACTCAGCTGTTTAGGGCCACTCGTTTATTTTGTCGCTCTTCTACTTTTCGCCACAAAAAAGAATAAAAGCCAAAAATCCGAGTTGACAATTAATGAAATGTTTGTACTATGCAAGTCATGACAATTTTTTTGCTGCCCCTTTTTTCTGTGTGCCTCGTTTATTGTCAGAAAAAATACTTTAGTTAAAATTCAATTTAAACAGGTGGCTAAACAGTTGGCTGTATTTACCCAATCGATGCAATTGCTATATATACTGGCAAACTAACATATGTGGGTCAAAATTCGTAACAGTTTTTAAATCGAATAAGTGAAAATACTGTTGTGGAAATACATATGTACTAAGTAGTACATTTGCATGTATTTGAATAATATTTACAGCGAATGTTGTGTTTATGCCTTTTTCTAAAAATATCATGAGCCGTAAATAATGATTATTTGCATTGCTTTGCTTTTACTAAAAAATTAATCTATTTTGAAAATTTGAAATTACCAGTTATTATCAGCATTACAAATAAAACTAAAAAATAATCATAATTCTGATAAATTTAAGTTAACTAGGAATTACGACTTTATGGAAGGGATTAATACGTATGCTTACTAAGAGAACAACAGCATAAATTTAAAAAGCGTTGATAAAATGTAATAAAAAAACATTTAATTTTAAATTTAAAAAAAATTTGACGTATCAAGATATTTTTACCAATCTTAAATTATCAGCAATTTCATATTAACTGTGGATCATTTTTAAAATTGAATTGTTGCATGAAAACACGTTGTGTGCTGACAATCAAAAATCATGCTTAAATTTACAAAAATTTCGACATGTAAAGCTATTGGATCCATATTTTAAGCTCCCATAACTTTGTCGAAATAGAACCGATTTTCATGGTTGATTGGTGTTTTGGTTATGGTTTTGTCCTCTGGATTAGTTCTGCATTTTTATGTGTACAAAAAAGTTTTTTTGCGCTGTACATGTTATTTCTTATAAAACGCTGCGTATGCGCAATCTGCAAAAAATTACGTATACGCCTCGTTTCAGGTTTTGTTTTTTGCTACACATTTGCAGCCACAGCTTACCGTTGCTGCTGCTGATGCTTAGTTGATTATTATAATTCCTTTTTTTGCACATTACATAGCACTGCATAAGCACGCATCGTATAGTGTTGCGAAACAGCGCAAGAAAAAAGAGCAAGGAAAAAAAGGAAAATAACTTTTTGATGAGCTGTGCTGGGTGGCTGGGTGGGTGGGTGTTGTGGTAGGGTTTGGAGTTGGTCGGGCTGTTTCTTGTATTGTTGCTCAAAATGGCGCACGACAGCGTCCATGGCGACAGTGGCGCCCCCTAGAGGGCGATGAATTTTTGTTGTTGTCGATGTTAACGTATTTTTTTGTATATACATATGTATATATATTTTTTTTGTGCGAGCTCTTCTTTTTATTGTATTCTTATTTAACGTTGATGCTAACGAAGAAGCTGAAGTTCTGGCTGATGGGGTTGGGAGTTGGGGGTTGCTTGTTGGGGTAATGCTCGCCAGCTGCTGCTGCTTTTTTTTATCCTGTACATATTGAAAATGTGCGAAGAGGGTATATAGAGACGGGACAAATTTATGTTAAAGGCTTAAATTGGCAACTTTCAACCGGATCTAGTATATATATAGTTTAATTGTGTATTGTATGTCTAGTTTTAGAAGATTATCCCAACATGCGGGATAAAGTAATCATACAAATAAATTTCTAACTCCGGGTTTTTAAAGGGGAAAAGAGAAATAGATAAATGTATATATTTACATATATATACATATATGCCTATGTGTGTGTGTGCTGCATATCCAAATTTGCTGAGTATCTGTTAGTCGGATACTTTCGACTAAAAAGCAGTCTGGTATTAGTTTTTTTTTTCGTTATACCCTGAACCCATTGAAAATGGGTAAAAAGGGTATAATGGTTTTGTGCAAATGTATGTAACAGGCAGAAGGAAGCATCTCCGACCCATAAAGTATATATTTCTTGATCAGCACGACAAACTGAGTTGAATTAGCCATGTCCGTCCGTAACTACATAAGCTAGAAACCTAAGCTAAGCGACTATAGATTCTCCTACGCAATTCAAGTTTATTTATAAAGAGGTTTAAATGTATTTAACAGCTCGCCGCTGGGTTCGGGGTATCTCCTAGTCGGGAACTCCCAATTAGAGCCAGGTTACTTGTTTTTTTTGGTGTTATTGTTGTTGTTGTTATCGTATGAGTTGACATCAAAACGGATATGGAATTTTCAATATTTACTGTTGCTGTTGCGGTTTAATGTATGCAGCTGGCACACACACACACACACACACACATATATGTGTCAATGGGAGGGAGTTGTAGGGGCGGGGGAGGGGAGGGGGGTATGGCCTGCGCAATAGCTAGCGCCCAGTTGTGCCCACTGTACACGCTGCTTATGTAAGCATTTTTAGCATGTTTCCGCTTTTATATACTCGTAGAATTCACCAGAGAATGTACGTGTGGGCGGGCACGGATAGGGTCATGCACAGGATGGGGGCGTGGGCGGGGGCGGGGACTGGGGGTTCTGGGTAGGTGTGCGTTGCGTCGTTCCACATAAGCAACCACCCACAGCTTTTTCTCCCTCACTCGCTCGGACCCTCTCTCTCTCTCTCGCCTTTTTCGCCCTCTCCCTTCCGCCCTCTCTCTCTCTCTCTGCCTGTCTATCTTTCTATGTTTCATTCACACTTTGTGTAATTCATTTAACAGTTTTCGCACGCAAAACTGCATTTGGCACACAATCAGCAACGAACGCTAGATGGCGCTGTTGTAATTTGAACGGGTTGACAGATTGCATAATAGCCTTGGGCCTATCCTTGGACTTGATAATGCGTAGATATTAATATCAAACGTGCATGTTATAGCCAAGCATTAACAGTTTACTGTATTTATTGTTTGCATCTATCATAATAAAGCAACTACCCTGCGTGCATAATTATATGGGGTATATTTGGTTGCGCGCTGTGAAGCATGGAATATGTTAGGAATATTATTGAGCTTAAGATTATAATATTTGCTGGCACCATATCATGTTATATGTTAATTGACATTTTGTGTAGTATCAGACTTTTACTGTTAACTAATATACAAGTATCTTTGAAAAATTCCTTAAAATATTTAATAATCTAAATTATTTAAATAACCCTTTAAACCAAATTATATTGCAAAGTTTCTTTATTTAAAGGGAAACAGTTCTAGAATACTTTAAATACTTTAAATATATAAAGCAGGTTGCAATACCGGGTACAAAAATCAGTATTTATCGATTTTGGAAAAATAGGATAATGGTTTTGCACATGATATGCAACAATCTAGCTACATAGACTTTTAAATCTTAGAAGTATAGATTCGGGAACTTTAGATGTCTACATTTTTGTCAATGTTGGCATTATTTTTAACAGAAAAATGTACTCCCTCATGTCTGCTTAGAGGATATCTATTGCAGAAATCATTGGTTAAAGTCATTGTATAATGAATAAATAACAATTGTTATGATTATGATTGTTGTGTGTTTAAATTAGTCGCTGTTCATACAAGACGCATGAATAACACAACCACACACACAAGCACATACACACACACGCCGTTCTCGATTGGCCAATTCAAATTTGAAATGTGATTAGACAAATGTGCGTTAAGTATGTGCCATATGCTTATTATATATGTATATACTGTACTATATAATCGCCTGTTTATAATTTATATATTATGACAGCATCAAATGCACATTTTAATATATAATTGCGATTTGTTAGTGCATTTCTATGCGCTTATATTTGCCGAACAATGCACACATACGCATTCACCTCGTACGTATGTATACAATATATATATATATATATATGTATATAGGTATATATGTATGTGTTTATATGGACACTACTCG
The DNA here is from genome assembly GCA_035041545.1 of Drosophila colorata. NCBI lineage: Eukaryota > Metazoa > Arthropoda > Insecta > Diptera > Drosophilidae > Drosophila > Drosophila colorata. The sequence goes on along the minus strand of JAWNLD010000490.1, from coordinate 12,671,052 downwards.
CTCGGGAATTAAAACTTCTTGCAGTAAGCATTATTCAGCAAATTGAAATCGATTTTTTCAACGCATTAACTTTTACACTCTTTAAGATGCAGGATTTTTAAAATGTGATATTTGAATTTTTTAATAAAATAATTTTTACAGTTTTCAGTTTCTAATCCTTAACAACATTATAAAACCCTCTGGAAGGATATATAAATATGGTTTCAAGTAATAACTGTTTGCAAAATATAAATAGAAAATCTGAAAATCAAAAATCTTATTTGCCAAAATTACCAATACCAAAATGAAGTAAAAAATTATATTATTATAAATAAAAAACAAAAATTGTAAATTCAATTTTAGAATTGGTTTGTTGGGTCTTAGCGCATTTATCTTAGTAACACTGTAGCCGTAGTTAAAGTTTAATTCAACTGACTCCGCTGTTACCTTGCCAACTGTTATACATATTTATGTGGCAACTGTTATACATAAGCGCGAGGCGCAGGCAGCAGCCAAGTAGGCAAACATCGTGGCTGCACCCTCTACACAGCTAGCCCTACCCCTACCCTCTGCCCCCGCAACGAACCGATGCCCACTTCACTGCGTACCATATAAACGCCTACCCCCTTTGCATCGAGGACTTGCCCTCCAAGCTATTTTACCCCCCTATCACCCACTGCCCCGTCAATAGCACTGAGCGGCAGAATTCTGGAGCTCTCTTTGTATTTCTCTGATGTCTACTCGTTGCAACCCGCCGCCCCCTCGCGTGCCCCTTCACTGGACGCGTTGCGTTGTGTGTGCTGCATCAATGCGTGGCGCGATGCTGCAGCCCAAACATCTGTTGTACACATCGTCAGAGGGTTGCTGCCCAACGGAGGGAAGGCTACATGGACTCCAATTCAATACGTACACTGCATCAGGTTTATCCAAGAAATGTACAAAAATTCGCTTTGATAAAATGCAAGTAGTTTTTTTTTTATTGTTTTGATTCCCTGAACCTGACCCATGAAAATGGGTAAAAAGCGTAAAGGTAATAAAAAAGTTTATATGTAACTGGCAGAAAAATGCATCTGCCTTGTCTGTCTGTCTGTCCGCCCAAAGGAGCTAGACTCTCAAAGTTTGAAGTATATGTTCCCTATGCGGAAATTGGAGTGGCCAAAAATTTTCGGCTCGATGTTTCGAGGAGGTAATAAGAAAAGTGTCAGCCAAGTTTGGTAACTCTAGCTCTAAAATTGTGGAATATATGGATTTTCGCGGCCCAACGGGCGTATCCAAAACATTTGTTATGCGATCTTTAGAGGAGATTATCAGTAATCTGTCTCAAAAAAAAAAAGACGGACATTGCACAAACCCAATATACTCTTTTATATATTTCGTGAGCGAGTATAAAAGCAGAAATGATTGGAGACCAATTTCAATTTAGTTTCGCTTATCAACACACCACAGTGCTTGGCTAGGTTATGGCGGACGTGGCGGGGCCTGCGGGCATAGGGTAGTTGGATAGTTTGGTGCGCTAGTCGGTTAGTCGCTTTGTCAAACTTTTTTGGCCGTGCAACGTGCAACGTGCAGCTGGGGCAGCTTGTCGGGCCGCGCTTTAGATTCAAAGTTGACTTGGATTTGTCGCTGTCGCTAATGTGCGTAGGTGTGTGTGTGTGTGTGTGCGTGTGTGTGTGTGTGTGTGTGTGTGTGTGTGTGTGTGTGTGTGTGTGTATGTGTGTGTGTATGTGTCGGCGTTTGTCTGTGCGTGTGTGCCTGGCAACGCATTTTCGTTGGTAGCTAGCCAGGCGTGTATATAAGTATGTGTGTGCCTTTGTGGGTGGCGAGTGCAGCAGGTCGTGGAATTGGAGAGTTGTAGACGGACAGACAGACAGACAGACAGGCAGGTTGGACAGACATCCACATCAGCAACGTGCCCGCATCGCACTTTGCGCATTGCTTATTCCAGATGCAGATGCAGCTGCAGATGCCGCTAGAGATGCAGATACAGATACAGATACAGATACAGATTATAGATACATTTGCATGCATGCTTTATAGCTACATATAGCTGTACATAAGTCTCCATATTTATCTACATGCATTTGTGCATGTACTCATATGTAAGTCATATATCATATGAAAAGCTCAACTGCTCTTGTTGTCTTTTATTTTATTTTATTTTATTTTATTTCTTTTCAATGCGCCACATTTTCCATTTTCAGTTGAGCCACATTTTGGCCTGGCTTCTCTCGCATTTACACAAGCGCTTGCCCAGGCAAACATTACGTATACGCAATTCACGCACTTTGCAAATGGGAGCAAACATTTTCCGTGTATTTTTTTTATCATTAGCTAACAAATTGTTGATACATTTTTTTTATTTTTTATATAAGTATATCATTTGTTCACACAGTGTAAGCATTGTATATTGGATTATGCAATATCTGGCTTGCTGTGTTTCTATTAAAACTAATAATAAAATCGAAAATACCTTATAAAACACGTTATGCCACAGAAGTGGAGTTTCCAGCACTTTAACAGTCCTAAGCATACTTCATTCCTACGTAAAGAATTAGTTTATGAGAGGTTATCTACCCAATTTGCTAACTCTAGTTCTAATTGAACCAGAGAAACAAAAAAAAAAACAAAAAATAGATACATTAACAAGAATGTATTTAATTATGTTCAACAACTAGATCCGCGATATTTTCAATTCATCCTCTTTCGTTAGCTTTTACAATTTATCCTTTGATATAATTTTGACTGCCGTGGTTATCTGCTTCTTTTTGGCCAGAATAGTCGAAGTTTTAATGTTTTCTGAAATTTTCGTTGGAATTTTGGATTTGGAAGTTTCAAACTTTGTCATCGGTATTTTAGAAAAGATTTTTGGTTTGGGTATTTTCGAGACAAACTCCGGTTTTGTCTCTTTTTTTTCCTCTTCGTCGCTATTGAATATATAAATAATTATAAATTATATTGCATATTATAAAGGGAGAATTACGAGTTGAGATAACCTACGTTAGCCAATCCTTGTATTTGTACTTTTTAGTCAATTGCTGTAGTTTGCTGTTCGCCAGTTCCAGACGCTCGTGCTCCTTTTTCCATTCCTGGCCAATTTGATCAGCCCTCTCACTTATTTTCATCGTATTCATCCACAATTTATTCAACTAATAGTTAATCAAGATTACAGCAAGATAATATCTGAGTATATATATAGTCTCCTTACCTGACGTTTATAATGACTCAATCTTGTGCGATTATCCCTACGTTCATCCTCATCAGTATCTATGTCAGTATCTTCGTCAGAGTCCCTATCTGTATCATCTTTCTTTGGTTTATTTTCTATCTGAAGCTCCATTATATTTTTATCCATTAATATAATTGTTAGGATTTGTTAAATTATTTTAGGTGCACAAATTTGTACACACAGGTTCAAAAATATACGTTGACTGTAAATTTCTACGATAGGTATGAAGTATACATTTCAAATTGTATATTTTGACACATTCTCTGCCTGCTGTGTTCAAATGTTTGACAATTGAATGTGCTATAGCAAATATGCTAGATATCTAAAATCGGCATTTACCTTTATTTGAACAGAAGTTGACAGACGGGCGTGTTTAAAACAACTCGTTGTCAATCATGTCTTCTTCTCCCGTCTACGTACATAGCTCTCTCGCTTTCTTATTTACACTTGAAAGTTGCAAACGGAAAAGAATATTACCGTTTTGTTTTTCAAATTTCAAAGAGTATTTCGTTATTGAATATTCATAAACTAGGCATTAATATATAAATCATAAGTCTTATACGCAGAGATATACTCAGTAGTCTTACTAATTATGACCTCATATTGGCACCGTATTACACTCTGGAAGATACATTAAATACAAATTTGCGTTCTTTAATTCTTAGTTTTAGTATATAAGCCAAAATGAAATTCACAGAAGACAACTTTAACTTTACGAAAAAAAAACAAGCCGTTTCTATTATATGACCATTAATTAATATAGACATATATCCCTTTCAGGGGGTATTCGAATTTAGTCACAAAATTGCTAACAGCTGTTAAAAAATAATTGTTTTTTTTTGTTTTTAAATTTTTATTTTAATGAACTCTCTTGCATTTTACAATTTTTAATACGTCTACCACAAAATGATGTTCTCAATAATGTTTAGTTAATAAACATGGACTAACAGTGAAAAGTAGGCGTGGTCTCACGCATGTATGCAACACATGCTGCAAAGGGATCCGGTGGGTATGTGGCGGATAGGAGTAGGGGGCCGGTGGGTTGCTGAATATAAGTGCAAGAGAGGTGTTTCGAGGCCTTTCTAATAACATATTGCCAACATGCACGCAACGCGGCCAAAGGAAGCCAATCAAAAGAAAAACCAATGGAGCTGAGTGGGGAGAGGGGGGGAGGGGGTGCGAGTTCGAACAAAAAGAGGGCAGCGGAGTGGAGGCTGCAAACATAAAAAAAAGGGGGGCTGTTTTGGGGGTTTAAGTGCAAAAGTGCAACAACAAAAAAAAAATGAATTTTTAATTTGCTTGCAAAGCGCACAGCAACAAGAAACAAAAGCACACAGCGAAAACGAAAGAAGCGAACAGAGACGACGAGAACTAAAGGGAAACTAAGGGAAACTGAGCGAAAGAGAAAGGTAGACAAGTAGGCAAGCTGATGAAAAACGATGAAAAGTTGACGTCTACGAATAAAGCGAAGAATAAAAGCAACAACTACAACAATTGCACATGACGAAAATGAAAAGAAACGCAAGCCAGAAATGAACAAATGTGTGTAGCTGTGTGTGTGTATTTTGATATATACTCGCATCGCATGTTGATGCCGCCCTCAACCCCTTTCCCACAAACGTTAAGCTTCCAAGTTGTGTTTCTCTGAGTTTCATTTTTAACGCTCGCTCGATATTTGTTTCCCGTTGCACGCAATTGTCCCTGGAATCGAGTGCATTGCTGCAAGTGCTAGCTGCCCCAAAAAAAAAACCAATAAGAACGTTACAGTCGGGTGTAACCGACTATAATGACAGCCAAAAACACTCGAAAAAAGGCCTTAATTATTATGGTTATTTTAGAAAATATCGATTTTCATCCACGAAGTGTGAAGAGTATATTGAGTTTGTCCAATGTTCCTCTCCGTCCGTCCCTTCGTATGAACGCAATTTTTTTCGCCGCTATTGAAGCTAGAGACTTGTAACTTGGAATATATATTCGTATATACCCACATCAGGCAAAGGGCTGAGATTTTTTGGCTAAGCCCACGGGGGGTGTGGCAATTCAATATAATCTATATATCCTTCTCAGTTTTAAAGCTAGATACATCAAAATTTGCAGACAGATCGACAGACAGCAGACAGATAAAGATCGATCTAAAATGTTTGGTTACGCCCACTGGGATCGACGGGGCGTTTAATTGTCGTATATTCAAATCTCCCACAATTTTAGAGCTAGATTCACCAAATTTCGCAGACAGTTTTCTGATGAATTTCACTAAAGATCTAAAATAATAATAATTAGGACCGTTTTCGACGGTTTTAAGCTGTTACTGTAAACTAGTATTGCGTAGTCGGTTACACCCGACTGCAACGTTCTTACTTTTCTTTTTTTTTTTTTAGTATCTTAAGTAGCTGCGTCCTTGAACTGTACTAAATGTTTTCGACCGATTTGATCGCAACTGATCTCATCTTGGAATACCATTTCAGTGTGTGTGTGCTTGAGGGGGGTGTGTTGTTGTTGTTGTTGTTGTTGGCGTTATTGTTGTTCTTGTTGTTTTCTCTACCTACCTGCAATCGCAGCGTATTGTTGCCTTCTAGTTATTGTTGTTGTTGCTTTGGTCAGTTTTAATCGCAGCAAACTGTCTGTATGTATACAATTGAGATACGCCCCGTCAGAGCAGCACTCCCATTCCACTCCCCTCCCCACCGCCTCGCCACCACCCGAGGCCCCCTTTTGCTCCACTCACAGCTGCATTTCTACTGTCGCTGCTTTTGACTTTTGCATTCGTTTGTTTTGTGCTCGCTGTTTTGTCGCGTCTCGCTGTTGGTCAGTTAGTTGTAGTTGTTGTTGTTGCTGTTACTGTTGCTGTTGTTGTTGTTGCTGCTGCTGCTGTGGTTGTCGAGTTGCCTCATACAACAACAGCAGCAACAACAACAGCTTCAATTGCGCACTTTGCGTTGCGATTTTCAACATCTCAGTGGCTGCTGCCTAGGTTCACATTCTCATTACAGTTCATTCACCCAAAAGATACGGCTTTATGTATCTATTAGTTATGTATGTGCTGCTGCCGCTGCTGCTGCTGTTGCTGCTGGCCATGTGTAGAGGCTGCGAGTGGCAGCAGCAACAGCCAACAGCAGCAACAACAACAACGGCGACAGCCGCAACTGCAGCAGCAGCCGCTTCGGCCTGCACTTTCAGCCAAGTTTTGATTTGTGAGTTATGTTGTAGTCTCACACACACACACACACGAACACACACAACGACATACTATAGGGTCAACTTGTGTATTGCCTCTGTGCTTCTTCGTATGTTGCTGCAATTGTTTTTCAACATGCTTTAAAGTTGCCCACAAAACTCTTTCGTTTCTTTTTTGTTTTTTTTTTAACTTTTGTTCCAACTAATCGCATTTGCATTTCTCACTCATGCGCTCTCTCTCTCTCTCTCCCTCTTTCTTTCTCTTTCGTTGCAGGTGAGTTTCTTTTGCAACTAGAACCAATTCCCAGCCGAAAATCAACCAACCAATGAACCGAGCCTACAAAAAATGTTGTAACAAAAACAACAAAAGAAACTAAACTTCCCACAACAACAACAACTAGCTGTTGCATTGTCTAGAGGCAGTGAAACAGGGTAGAGTATATGGATTTGGTGAGCGTGTTTGTAACATATACCAAAACAAAATTCAGATTGAAGGGCATACATTTATTGGGTTATATTTATATGATATAATCGTGATCTGAACCCAACGCAGAACCCATATTATTATAACTATTATTTGTTATTTATATTATTAATATTATTATTTATTACTATTATTATTATTATTATTATTATTGTTTTAATTTTATTATTATAATAATTATTATTGTTTTAATTTTATAATTATAAAAATTATTAATTAGTAGCGACCTTTTAAATAGTACTGGCCTTTGTCTAAGATATAAATAAATCCATATTTAAACCAGTTTCTATATGGCTTAAATTCCTGTATAATTAAGTCATTTAGAAACTTCTATTCATCGAGAATCAAGACAATTTTATGTGAATTAATTTTTCGCTGAAAATCAATTTTTAGATAAATCCTTTCCATTGCTAAGTTACAATTTCTTTCGAACTGTTGTAAGTAGTCTTTCTTCTGAATGAAAAGCTTTTTATACCCTATAAAAAAAAGGTCAAATAATTTGTATTACATTTTATATATATATTGCAATTTTTTTTTTAATATTCCGGTATTATGAGATAGAATTTATATCGTTGAATTCTGTAAATTGTAAGTATATTATGTTATTAAATTAAGTATAAAACATTTTTGAATTCAGAAGCAGAGAACCAAACGACCCGGCTGTTTGCACTGATCAACAATATATATATACATATATATATATATATATATATATTGTGTGACACTGACTTTGGTATAAGACTGACTTGGGCCTTGAACTTAATATTTTGAATATTTTCAATGGAACCAAATAATTGCTTATATTTAGTACTGTCTTAAAAACCTTTTATTTATATATTGTAAACAATATAGACAGCCAGTAAACAGGGTATTTTCATATATTTTTAAAACAATTTTTTCTCCATTCCCAACTGTCACCTACTTTAAAGAAAACACTTTCGAATTTGCTAAAACTTACAGGGTATTTTAATAGTCAACCATGAAAGGTATCAATTGCACTTATTTAAGATTTTCTTTTGGTTGTTTTTTATGTTGTAGCTTTTGTTCCTTTAGTCAGAGCAAGGAACACGAATGACAACCATCGAATTTAAGTGGGGGGGGTCACTTTTGCACAACCAGCGACCCAACCCCCCTCCCCCCCACCCCCATTCTTACACAATTCAACCCCCTCCCCTGTCCAGCCAGCCCCCTACACCCCTCTGCTACCTATGAAACTCGCCAAACGCGAAATTTTTCGTTTCATTCGCAATTTATTGTTGATTATTTTTTTTTTTTTGTGTGTGGCGCTTCGCTTAGTTTTGTGTTACGTGGGCGAACAAACTGAAGGAGGAAGGGAAAGGAAAACAGGAAAAAAAATATGTATATACATATATATATATATGTATGTGTGTGTATGTTTGTGTCTGTCTGTATGACTGTCTGTATATATGTGTGTATATGGCGCAGCAGCCGTAAAAACGTAGCCAACGACTGCGACTACAACTGCGGCCGCTGCCAGCGTCGGCGCTGACGTTGACGGCGACGTTGACAGCGACGGTGACGGTGGCGGTGACAGCAGCAGCCACCGTGGTCGACAACGCGGCATTGCCCGCTGAAATTGGTTCGGTTTAGTTTTCCAATGCATATGCAGGGTGCCTAAGGGCGTCCAGAAGGGAAGGGGGAGGGGGGAGATGTCGTGCGGGTCGAGCCATTTCCAGTGTGTATTTAGCAAATGTTGTTGTAGTTTAGTTTCCACTTCCAGCAACAACAACAACATTAGGAACAACAGCAAAGGCTTTGCAACTACAGAGCCGGCTCGCTTCGGTTTTGTGTCTATTACCAAACACACACACATACACACACACACACACACACACACACACACACACACACACACACACACACACACACACACACACACACACACACACACACACACACACACTCAACCACACAACCAACACACAGCAAGAAGAACAACAACAACAACAGTAGCAACAACAACAGCAGCATCAGCCGCCTCCAATGCATTGGCCCAAAACCCGCTGCGTCTACCGTCCAAGCCCCCTTGTCTTTAGCGCTACCTTCCCTAAAATTCATGTGCTGCCCTCTCTAACCATTTGCTACCCTTCCCCTCTGGCCTTTAGCCCACCCTCTTTTCGTTAGTTTTAGTTTTGGGTATACATAAATCAGCAGCAGCAACAGCAGCAACAGCAGCAACCATTCGATTAGCATTTCACCAGCAATTTGTTGGCCAAGCCAAGTTGGCTTTAAATGGCAGCGCCGCACAATAATTGCAAGCTATGTGCGAATGTCTGGCAACGCCAAGAAATTTATCCCATTAAATATACTCTAGAATTTTTAATAGAAATCAAAATAATAATATTAATAATAAAAATAATATTAAGAATAGAATAATAATATTAAAATTAATAATAGTTATAATAATGTGACTCTAGCATCTCATTAAAAATAATATATTATAGTTAACGAAAGGTAGACAAATAATATAGAAAGAAAAAATACATATTTTGTATATAAAACAAGTGCAAATTTGTTAAATTAATAACAAAAATCTCATTTCAAAAACTTTTTTTTTTAATTTCAAAACCAACCAATTCTTGTTAACAGTTTATTTTTACTTAATTCAAGAAATTTACAACCTGGTAGTTGACCACTGCATTCTTTAGATTACCAAACATATCTAGTAGTTTATCAACCAAATGTATTCTTTTATATTCCTTTACACTAGGTACTTTTCCAAGATTAAGAAAATAATATGTAAAAAATTATGTAAAAATCCTACTGGGAGCTCTCTATCTTTACTTAAAGCTTTTTGACTCAGTTGCTAGAAGTTTCATCAAAAGTCACTCGTTAAATGTTGCTCTTTAGTTTTTCTTTTTACTCGTTAATGGTACTTGTTACTTTTCCATGGTTCGCTTTACTCGGTACTTCTTACTTGACACTCGTTTATTTAAACTTTTAACTCGTTACTCGACATATGTCACGTGTAACTTGTTGCGCGTTGCTCGGTACTCGTTACTTTAAACTCGTCACTCGATATAAGTCACACATAACTTTGTACTTATCCCCGTTATACTCGATCCTTCTCATTCGCTTTTTTATTTGATAGTTGTTGCTTGTTATATGTTACTCGTTACTTGCAATTTCTTTTTTTATTGTGACTTATTGACACTCTATGTATACTTATTCACATATACACCTGCACATGCCATATTTATATATATGTACATAATTATATAGATATTATATATATATATATATATATATATATATCTATCGCTGTCGCTTTCTCTGTTCGCTTCAACCCCCAAACCCTCGAGTAAAAAGAAAAAAAAATATATGCCGAAATTGCAATGGGAGCGCCATCTATCGATGCAAAATGCAAGCAATTGCGTCGTGTCTTTGAGTATGCGTGTGTTTTACTCTGTGTGTGTGTGTGTGTGTGTGTGAATAAGCCAAAAAGCAGGCAGCATATACCGAACCCCGGCATTTTGGTATTAACAAACCCGACAACAACAACAAGAGGAGCACACGAGAATCCAGAATGTCCTCGCCATCGCCATCGCCAACGCCAACGTCGTCGTCATCGTCGGAGGTGGCTGCCGAAAATTTTCCACGATTTGGCAACATCCGTGGCAGCAGCGAGTGCTGATTGAAAGGCAGCGCCGAGCCACCGCCCGCCGACCGTTACCCGTTACCCGTTTTCAGTTAGTCGCGTTAGCCATAGCCGAAGCCTCATTCCCATTGTCCTCGTCGTTGGCACTTGGCAATGTTTTTCATGTGCAGCGCGCGCGCATAATGCATCACATGCAAGTCACACACACTCACACACACACACACACACACACACACACACACACACACACACACACACACACACACACACACACACACACACACACACACACACTCACACACACATTCACACACACGCACACACACGGAGGCAACCACACAACTCTATAAACCTAGCACACTCACACAACGGCACAGTCGCTGCCTGGCAGCTCACTTGTCGCCCTCTCATAAGACAATGCTATATGCACGTTGCCGGAACAGGTGCCACGCCCTCCAAGCTAGCCATAAAACAATTATAGATACTTATGTATTAGCTTGTTTTGCCGCACAGCTCCACACCACTATGGGCAATTTGCCCTGTTTTTCGCCCCTAAACTCATTCTTTACAACTGCATAAAGCAAACAACTTTTGACTTAATTACATAAGAAATACATCAAACTTGTATGTTACATACCATAAATCTTAACATAGCCCTCTAATGTTAAGTTTACAGCTTTTAAGCACAGCTGATCTGCAGAGACGCATTTAATTGCATTGTACAAATTTTTTTTCATTGAAATGCAAATGATTCAAATTTTTTAAATTAAAAGACTTTTTTAATAACCCTTGGTGGATTCTAATCTCTGTGGTTTGTGCTTGGCAGCACAATGATAATATCCATTTTATAGAGAATTAAATTCTGAAGACAAGGACGATCATCTTAAAGTGCATTTTTGTGCACTTTTCACAAAATTCATCTTTTAAGCAGATAACCTCAACTCTTCGAATTCGAAAGTTTTTTGCGGTGTATCACCAAATAACTGGACGTAAAGCCTCTACTAGATGTCTGTCCAAATAACTAGAATGTATCTTTTCAATTGTGGTTGCATTTTTCCATAAACTTTCTTAAACAATTTCAGAGACATAAACCAATCGACTAGACCCAAAAACTTCACTAAATCTTACAGTTATTAATAAAAGTCCGAAAAACAGCTCAAATTCCCCATAGTGCACACAACACGCAACGATTGTGATTATCGCACCGTCTCGCTTCCGCGCCCGTGCCGAGGGACGTGTCTGACATTACATTTGTCCTAACACTATTATAGACTATGACCTTTTTTGATGGATTGACGGCGATTATTCTATAACCCTGTTACCCAAAGGCTTCATCGGAATTATTTCCAACGGCTTGATTGCATTTGAGGCCCCGTCCTTGTGGCCAGCGTTAATTGACAATTAAAAGTTAACTAGATTTCCGTGCGTTGACAATTGTTACAACGTTATGCGCAAAGTAGTAACATTATCCTTACTTTAATTAAAAACAAGCGCAAATAGATTTTTCTCTGTAACAGAATCAATTATTTCGCATGCAACGTAACATGCTTGGAGTATCAAACTACGCAACTGACTCGTAACGTTAGTTGAATAGGCAAAATTACGTAACTCAACGGTAAATTAGTTTTTGAAATTGATTTTGATTTTTAATGTTACTTAAAGCTCGAAACGTAAGAATTTAACTTATCGTTGCGTTACATCGTTTAACCTTATCGTAAACTCGTTTATTTGCATAAATTTAAATATAAAATTAAAACTTAATTTGTTAAATAATTTGTTAGTCCTGAGATATTGCGTTTTTCCATTCAAACTATATACGTATCTTTTAATGTAGTTTTTCTTCGGAATGCATGCGTAAAAGTTTCTAAGGCTAAACATAGTTTGAGTCTTCCGTATTGTACACGTTTTAATTTAACGTAACTTTCTTTTAACATTACTCTTTTGCTTATTACGAATACGTATCTGTATACATATACATTACGTATACGTGGCGTATGCAACAAAACTGGAATCCTTTTGCCCACATGCAGCACCTGCCACAGTTAACATGGCCAACCTCAACGGTTGCCACAGTAAAACTTTAATTGTTGACAACGCCAGCAAAGGGCTCCAACGGGGTGGCTGTGGGCTTTGTGTAGTGAGGACGCTAAAAAAAAAAAAAAAAAAAATTAGCAGCTTACACAAGCAGCTTTAAGCGAGACAAATCCCAAAACCAAAACCAATTCCAAACCCAAAGCCCCTACTAGCCACAGCTTCCAGCTGCTTGGTCTATTCCCATCTCGCTTTGACGCTTATAAAACTGGTGCTGCTGCTGCTGCTGCTGCTGTTGCTGCATCTGCATTTTTGTTCACCTGTACGCATTACAAATGGGTATTATGGTTTCTGGCCAAAATATGTAACAGGCAGCAAAAGGCAAACTCCTCCAGCATATACATCTATTATTGATCGAACAAGTCTTCGATCCAACCATATCTGTCTGTCTCTGATCTTAAACTCTATCACAACATACATTAACATTTGCATTTTAAATATAAATTCAGAATGATTCGTAGAACAATGGAATTTTCGATTTTTTCCTCATGAATTACACTTAATGAAAAATGATTATTTATCAAATATCCCAATAACCCATTTTATTGAAATAGGATTTAATGCGTTTAAGTAAAATTTCCTTGACATATTCTCGCTCCCACCAAAATAAAAGTAGAAAGCACACATTTGGATGCCAACTTAAAGCACAAAGTCAAACTAAGCATATAAATAAATAAAGATCATATACGAAACATTCAGCTTTTCGAAGCTGTGTGCAGGGCATCTCCTAGTCGTCCACCCTGTCGAAAAGAACACTCTCGTTTTTTTCCCCAGCTGCCTTTCCATCAACATTGAAACCGAAGCCAGGAACTCGGTTAGAACTTGTCTAGTTGCATAAATTTGCAGCTTAGCAACCCTTTCTACACTTCATTAGCCGCTGCTATTCGCTCTTGAGGTTCCTTTGGCTACGTGTTGTTGTTGTTGTTGTTGTTGTTTGTTTGTTTGTTTGTTGTTCGCTTGCAGTTGCGTGTCCTGCAGCTTGTATTGGTCGTACTAACAAAAGTTTTGTACTTTATTTTTATACACTGTTTACGAAGCGAAAAGGAGAATATTGGTTTAATGCAGTTGGATGGGTTTTGTCTTGATATCCGTCCGTCTGTCCGTATTAACGCATTTTTTTCGCCCCTCTTAAATTACTAGACTTGAAAATTCCATTATATGCTCGTGTATACCCGCATGAGATAAAGTGTTTTAATTTTATGGATACACCTACGAGGTTTGGCAATTTAATCAAATCTATATATTTTATATATTTTTTAAAGCTAACCATTTTTTATTTATTTATTTTTTTGAAATCCATTCTCCCAATATCTTCTCTAAATATCTTCTTCTTTAAAGATCGAGCCTACAAATTTCAGAAAGTTCCCTTGAAAGTTCCTCCTTTCATGCTTACAGTCTTAGAGTCAGCAGCTTAATTATCAAGAAGACTGTTTCTGACCTTTCTTAAGCTGTTTTTACACTGGGTACAGAGAATTGCGCAGTCGCTAATTTGTATTTTTTTTTTTTATTATTATTATTAATATTTTGCATAGTCTCCGGCCTACCCCATTAGCACGAGCTTCGTAGATGCTGCTGCTCTTTCTCGCTCCTTCTCTGTCTTGCTTTGCCGTTCAGCCCGTCTCGCTTTTGCTGCACTTTGCTGCACTCTATCTCGCTTTGGCCTGAACTGCATCTTGCAACTTGTGAGCCAATAACATCATTATCGTCTTAAGCATCACCATCATCGTCATTTGGTGTGTCTGTTGCAGGCAGCCTACTTCCTGGCTGGTCAAAGTTTTTTTTTTTAATTTTGTTTTTCTTTTTATAATTTTGTTTTTTTGGTCCAGGCGTGTCCTGGCTGGGCGACGCAACGTCGTCGTCGTCGTCGTCATCGTTGCTGCTGCTGCTGCGGCTCGTTGCTCGGTTGCATGTTGCAAGTTTGCTCGTTTGCTCTCAACCCGAAGCTGAAACTTCCAATATTCCTGTCGCGCCTGTCTCTCTGTGTGTGAGTGTGTGTGAGTGTGTGTGAGTGTGTATGTGTGTGTGTGCGTGCGTGCGCTTTATTAAAGGTACATCACCCAAAAATTCAACGAGCCCCCCTCCCTTTGACACTCCTCCCCACCCCCCTATACGCATTGTGGCACTGTGCGCTTCGGCTTTGGCAACTCGTCGCATCGCGTCTCGTCTCGTCTCGTTGCACGAGCCCAAAAATGCTCTGTTGCTATTTAGACCATAACTCAGAGGCAGTCAGCCCACGCACAGTCGAGAACCGATGCCCCTCATGATGTAGATATATATATATATATATATATATATATGTGTGTGTGTGTGTGTGTGTGTGGAGTGTGTGTCTATATATGTATATATATTTCCAGGCCACATCGTCGCATCGCTTGGTCTGGTGTTTAACCTATTGTATCGGCTGCGTTGCCGCTGCCATTGCCATTGCCACTTAAAGGCTCGTCGTGCCTCGTTCCACGCGCAGAGCAGAGCAGCGTACGTACGTACAGCGTACAGCGTACCGGCCCGGCCCGGACCAGGACAGCACAGAATAGACCCAACCGGGAGCGTATCCGTAACGAGCCCGAACGTGCATACGGCCTAGACCCTGGCTAGACCCCTAGGCAGACCCATCGTCGCGCCCCTCTGTTCTCGTATTCGACCTATTCGAGTTGGGACCAGACGCGTTTCAGACTTTGCCCAGTCACCTTGTGGCAACAATCTCTCGCTCTCTCTCTCGCTCTCTCTCTCTCTCTCTCTCTCTGTCTCTCACTTTTTCTCTCTCTCTCTCGCTTTCTCTCGCGCTCTCGGGGGAGAGAAACCCGCGCGCGCGTTCAACATTGTTATCGTCCTTATCATTATTATCAACAGCTTTGCAGTTCGTTTTCTCGTTTCGCTCGATTGTCTCACGCGTTCGGTATTCCCGTGTGGCTCCCAGTTAGGAGTATGATACTAAGAAATCTACTGGTAAATATTAATTACCAAGCACATCTATTTTCTTTGCTTTTCGCTTTTCTTTAGGTTCTTTTTTTTATTGTGATTGTGATTTGTGTGGGTGTGTGTGTGTGTGTGTGTGTGTGTGATGTTGTGCCTGCTGTCAACTAGACGCAACTAGTGGGTAATCCCTGACATCCTGAAACCTGCACGTTTTAGTTACCTTTCTTCTTTATTTTCACTTGGGCTTTAAGCTACTACAAAACTAAAACCCAATACGGAGCGTTCTAGTTCTTAAACCGGTTCAGAAATTTGTGAAAATTGTTTATGTAGAAACCCTGTACCATAATTATCCAGTTGATGTTGGTGCTAAGAAAAATTGTATATATATTTAATACTAAGTTCAGAAAAACATAAAAGTTGTTGATGCCAAAGCAAAATAACGTACATTCTATATAATAATGTTTAGTAGATTTGATTTTGATAGATCAAAAATAAGAATTTATAAACAATCAAGAAATTTATTTAGAAAAGGTTCAAATATTTTTTGCACTAAAATTCCATAAAAAATGCTTTTTTATTATAAAATTAAATTAAACTTAAAAACATTTATTTTTGAATACATATTCATATGTTCATGATAATTTGTTTAGAAATATGTGATACTAGCATTTCTGTAAACAGCTCTAAACGCTTTAAACTTATTTTAATCTTGAAAATTAAAGACAAAGAAAAGCAAGAATTCATGCCAAACCTTAAAGTTAAAGGAGTTTGTTACCCAGACATCAAGAATTTACAAAGTATTCAAACTTTATTTATCGAATACCTAACGATGTATTCTTATCACAATGATCCATTAGGTTTACTGATGACTAACCTAACATAATCTTACTGAAACTATAACATCCTTTAATTTCCATCATCATTATCATTATCATTAAATTATTTAGCTTAAACTCAATTTCTGAATTCCGATCCTTTTTGTCGGCATTTGCGGATTCAGGCAAAACTAAAATCAAGAAATTAACTTGAAAACGTTTGTTCTTTAGTGAAATACATATACCTATAGTTATTTTTTTCTCAATCTAAATTTAATATAATTGTATTCACTTTGTATACCTTTGGCATTCAGTATATTTAATATAATATTTATTTTATTTATTATATTTTTATTTATCATTGAAGACATTTTCTCAGTACTTCGCTGCGACATGAACTTGTTTTTCACATTCATCAGTTTTTGATTCTCACTTTGAAAGCGAATAGTTTCATTTATAATTAATAACAAGAAATGTGTATTTTTGCTATGAATATTTTAAATGGAAAGGTAAAGCAATCCCTAGTTACCAGGTGGTCTCTTGCAAATTACACAATTATATAAAAAATTTGGACTACAGGGTATTTATTCGTCTTTCAGCATTTAAAAAGATACTGTTACTGGTGAAATTCTTATTACTTTTGTGGTGTTTTTTTTTTTTTTTTTTTTTACCAATATGTTTGGTAGACTTGAGTCTAGAAAGAGAAAGAGAGGAGAGCGAAGGTAGTGGTAAAAGGGAGATGGAGACAGTGCAACTTTGAGAACCAGTTTATTATATCATTTATTGATACATGCACTTTCTTGATGTGTGTGTGTGTGTATCTATGGATTTGGTTAATGCGGCTTTTGCTGCTGATTCTAAAACTGGATTGTAATTACGATCCTAATGCTGATGATACAGCTTGGCCAGACCCAGGCCAAAACTAACATTTGCCATAAACATGCATGCGTGTGTGTGTCTGCCCTGCATAACAGCGTTGGCATGCACACACACACACACACACACACATTCACAGGCACAGGCACAGTCCCACACACGCCAGGTCCTTGCGTCAAACGAGAGCTTGGTGCGCTGTGCTGCGCCTTCAAGCATTTCATCATGCACAACACACACACACACACATTCACACACTCTTTAGACCGATATGTACATTACCTTGCCCGCCCCCTTCCAACCCACCCACTCAACCATTCTATCTTTCTACTTTCCCCTCGCACTCTCTCGCGCTCTGCCTCGCTCTCTCGCTCGCTCGCTCTCTGGCACTCTCTGGCTGCCCACTACTTTGGCTGTGCTTTGCCAAGCTGCTTTTCCTTTTATTTTGCGTGGCTCATTCGCTGTGTTGAGTTTGTTGATTTTTTCTATTGCTGTTGCTGCTGCTGCTGCTGCTGCTGCTGCTGCTGCTGCCAGCGCTGACGTCGACGTCTTTGCTGGCGCTGCTGCTGCTGCTGCTGGTGCTGCTGCTACTTTGCTTTTGCTGTTGCTGGCTGCGCGCCGCACACACATACACAGCTCATGTATATACAACATTCCTCAGTACTTGAAGCGCCTCCGGAAGTGATGGTTTTCATCTGCCGCTCGTCGCATTTGCAGCAGCTGCTTTAATAATAAGCCAAGCAGCCAGCCTCCACCCTCTCTCCGCTGCGCTGTGCGCAGTACAAAGTTATTATCTATTGCCGTTGTTGTTGTTTTTCGTTACGGGAATGCGCAGCAAAAGATACGCCAGCGATTTAAGTCGCATTGTCGCCGCCGGAAAATCGGTGAGCTATTAACAAAAACAAAAAACAAATAAAATTTAATTTATAAGTTTCGAACCCAAAGGCTAAAGTGTGACCACACGCAATAAAAATTACACTAACAAAAAAGTAAAACAGTAAGAAAGAAAAAAACAACAAAGAGAGCAAAGCATGTCGGCAGAAAACTAACAGCAACAGCAACAGCAGCAGTAGCAACAACAGCAACAGCAACACTGACACATGCGCGCAAGCTACGAGCGCTTTATATGTCGCGCTCTCGCTCTCTCTCTCTCTCACGCTTGCTACGCTTGCTCTTTCATTTGTTCTCTCGTCAAGTTGTGCTTTTTTTGCCTTTGCCTTTGCTGCTGCTGTGCGCCTGTTACATTCTGTAGACTGCAGCGTCATTGCAGCGACGCTGGCCGCGACGCGTCGCCAAACACAATAAGCACTATAACAGCAAAGCTTCCATCAGCAGCAGCAGCAACATTATTATTATCATTAAATGTTACATACAAAAAAAAACAATTTTTTTTTTCTTTAAAACGTGCGACACGAACAACAACGAACACTTGAAACATTAACAAGAGAGCCGCTAAGAGTGTGATGGCAAGCAAGAGAAAGAGAGCGAGAGCGTGACTGTTGCTCCTGCTGGTGCTGACTGCGGGTGCTGCGGTTGTTTATTATTTTACTGGCCGCTTGGGGGCGCTAATTTGTAATGCGAAGCTTAGTTTTGATATGTGTACAGTAAAGATTGGCCAAGTGTGTAAACCACAAGACTTTATGGTTAATATATGACCACATGGTTATCCTAAACAGATAGAAAATATTTATATATGTACATACTTATGTTTGTTTATATATAGTTTACAGTTTAAAGCAACACAAAGCAATTTATTTTTATTCCACAAAATTTAAGTGCTTCAATTGAGTTGAAATACTTTACATTTTTCAGGTTGATTTTAATTAATTATTTAATTAGTAATTTCTATACAATGTATTTATCGCCAGTTTCTATGGCCAATTACAAAAAAAAAATTGTAGGATATTCTTTCTTAATAAAACTAACTAACTGCTATATTTTTGCTATTAAAAAAATAAAGGAAACTATCCTATTTAACTCCAGTATCTATGGCTATTGCTATTGTATTCAGCCATTTTAAGCTATTCTGAAAAAAATCTAAATATCGATGTATCGATGTTAACATCGATGATTATCAACACGATTTTCTAATCCAATATAAAAATCGATGTTCATTTCGGATTAACATTATTAATAATGCCCACTCACTCGAAATTATTTTTATTTTTCTGCCTTTAACTTAAATTGTTAACACTTAAAGTGCCTTTTAAAGTGTTATATTTCTTATTTGTAATTATATGTCACAATGTGAATATATTTTCGTAATAGATACATTTGTATCTACGAGTGCTTTAGCTGAGCTTTATGTTAACTATTTGACAAATATTCTGTTGTTGTTGAATGTGTCGCAATATGGCCATTCTACGATTTATAGACAGTATATATGTATGTGTGTGTATGTATGCGCCATTTGTATTCACCTTTGCCAATTGCTGTTACTCTGAAGGCGGAGGGGAGGGAAACTTGGGTTTCGGTCGCTGTGGTGATGGTGGTTATTCGGATTTGTTTCGGCTGTTTGCCTGCTCGCCATTTCTCAACACCCAGTACTTGGCATACGCGCCATACAACAAAATTTTGCTCATAAACCGTGTGTAGGTAAATATTGTGTCGTATTTCTATCTTTCTTCTTTTTCCGTGTCCATTAAAGAGCAGTTCCGACTTACTTGTTAAGCATTTACAAATTTAAAATGTGCAAAAATGAATGTTAAGAGCAGCTGTTAACGGCCAGCAAGTAAAACGATATCGATATAACGAGAACAACTTGCTAAGCTGACCGAAATACAACAGTCTCTCGCCCCTCTCTGCCAAGCATGCAATTCTGTGTGTGTGTGTGTGTGTGTGTGTGCGTGAGAGAGCGCGCTTGATGAGAGCACCATCGTGTTACAGAGTTGTCGAGTTGCGAGAGCTAGCATTTATTATTAATGTAGAAGTTAAAATTGCGTGAAACTATGCTGTAGAAATAATGAAATCTTATGTAGTTATGGCATATGAAAGCAAAAAATGTGTTTAATCCTGCTTTTTAACCTGTTTTTTTTTTAATATGGTAAAAATCAAAATGACAGCATTATGTAAATAATGAACAAATTATCTCATATGTTTATCTCTACAAATATAACACAAACATAAAGATATCCAATATATACATATTTAAAGTAGTCAACAAATTTACATCCACATCTTATCTGAAGCCAATGAAGATATACATATACATTATATATATATATATATATTGTCAATATAACTATTCAGAAACAGTTAAAATCATTAATTTATCTCTTCATACACAAAAATCACGTTAAAAAAAAAGAAGCGAATTACAAGTTTAATTTGCGCTCGTATTGCGCACCTCGACAACCCTGTTTGTCAGCAGCGCTCTCATACGAGTCGCTCTCTCGCTGTTTTTTTTCATTCGCTGCACTGCAACGGCAAACAGTTGTGCTGCGGCCGGCCGGTTGGCTAGCTGGCGACACTGTTTGACGTAGCAGCGCTGCTTGCGCTGCTTGCTGCGCTGCCTGTTTGCCTGTTAAATTGGCGGTTACACGCGCGCGTCAGGTACGCCGGCCGCCGGATTTTCGCCGTCGCGCTTGCTGGATTTAGCTGTGGCTGGCTGGTGGTGCTGCTGCTGTGACTACTGCGCGTGGGTTCGGGCTCTGTCGTCGCGTCGACGATTGCTGGTGGTTGGTTTTGTCGTCCGTTGTCTTTGTCTCTGCTGGCTTTGGTTGGCTTCTTGCTTATCAGCTGCAAGTCTATCGATTTTTTTTTTGTTTCGCTTTGCTGCTCTCTGTGCGGCAAATTGGCATCGTCGCTGTGCTGTTGGTTGCTGTGCGCCTGTTCTTTCCCTCGAATATCGAATCTCGATTTCGATGAGATTTTATTACTGGCGTTTACAGCGGCGACCGCTGCAATTTTTATGGCTGGCTTTTGGTTTTGGTTTTAGTGCGCGCTCGGTGTGTGTACATTTCAAATTATTTATTTATTATATAGATTACGATTCGTGCTTTCTTTACGCGCGCTGCCTGTCAAGCTCTCTTGTGCTGTTTGTCGTCTCGTTGACTCGCTCGTTCACTTACCTTCACCACAACAACTCACCACGCCGTCTACATACATGTGTATGTATGTGTGTGTGCACATACAAATCTATGTATGTCTGTAGTGAGTGGTGGGGTGAGGTGGAATGGGGAGAGGGGAGGCGCCTGCTGTTCAGCTTGATTTCATCATTTACCATATTTAATTCCATTTAAATGAAAATGAACTGAAACCGATTACAATCGCCGCCGCCCCAGACTCGGGCCAGACACCTAGACCCAACCGGCGGAGACCCGGCGCTGAGCGTGCAAGCGACAGGCCGTGCAGCCAGCCAGCCAGCAACTGAAATGATAACACGACCAACGGCAACGAACCCCAACATTATTTCACCAACAGCAGGCAGCAGGCAGCGGCAGCGGCAGCAACCGCCACTCAACAGTCAAGTGCTTTGCTTGCCCAGCCAAAGCAGCGTGTGAAATATTTCCTACACACACCAGCACACGAACACATACACTAAAACAGAAAAAAAAAAAAAAATACCGAAACCCGAAGAAAAAACAACGACAAGAGCGACCGACAAAATTGCAAAGCTCTCAAATCAGTGTCGGTGGCGGCAGCGTCGTCGTCGTTGAATGAATGCTCAAACAGCAACACCAACAAATCGCACACACATACACACACCCACAGCACAACGGGAGACAGCACAAATCCGAAACCAGAACACATGATTAGCCTAGTAAAACGAAACGAGCGACGACGCGACACGACGCTGCTGCAGCGCGATGCGGGAGCGCACTTTTTGAGTCTGCGAGTAAAGCTTTTTAACCGCTCTCACAATAGTGCGATGTACTGCACACAATGGAACGAAATTAAATAGCTTATGACAAAATTTTTATTGCACTTAATAAAAACTTCTGCGTCTATGACAGCTCCAATTTTTCGTGAAATATAATGAATGTTATATATCTTTAACATACAGTGGCTCACAGCTTTAAACAGCTATAATAGCTAAATTAAGAAAATATATCAATATTATATAAACTCAAGTGGTTAGTCCAATGTTTTAACTTGTCAAATATGAGTTAATTTATATTTTAAAATATTTTATACAATGTCACAGCTTATTTCAACCAGTTAAAAAATGCTATTTATAAATTAAGTTTCTAGGCAAAGAAAAACCTTTTAATATTTAGTAAGACCTTCTATAATCAATTTAAGATTCTTTGGCATGGATTTAACTAGCTTTTGATTGAATTTCGAAAACTAACAAAAATCGTTGTCTTTGAAAATTTATCATAAAATCGATTTAACATAAAAATAAATACATTTTGAAAACTAACAAAGTTTATCATAATAAGAATTATTCTATCTAATATAGTGCACACAGCAATGCATATATTTAATCAGCTGTTAAATTTAGTCGTGACCAAAAATAATATTTAGTTGTGTACTCGACAGTGTTTATACCACTGTGCATAGGTCCCCCCCCACTGCCCCAGCTGCGATGTGTGCGTAATTGAAAACCGGTTGCACTGTTTACCGACATTTTCCGCTAAGTTGCGAGTTGGCAGAGTGTGAGAGAAAGAGCAAGCGTGCGAGCGAGCGAGCGTGCGACCGACCGACCGACCATAGGAAGGTCGCCGTCATCGTCGTTGAGCCGAACAAGTGTTCGTGCTGCTCGGTGTCTCGTGTCGGCGACGCGACGTCGTTGTCGTTGTCGTTGCCGTCGTCAGCCATAACCGGAAGGTCGCCTTTACCACAACATTTATTATGGAAAAATCGCGTAATCACTGTCGTATCACATTTTTTGCAGCCGCTGTCGTTGTCGTCGGCGTCGCTGCTGGCTCTCTGTCTGTGTGAGCGTACGTGTGTCCCTGTATGCGTGTGTGTGTGAGAATGTGTTGGTTTTATTTTTAGCAGCAGACGCCGCTTGCCGACTTCAAACTTGTTGCAAGTCGTTGGTTGCGTGTTTGACGTACGAAATTGAACTTAACTTTTACACGATTAAAGCTTTTTACGTTTTGTGTGTGTGTTTTTTTTCATTTAATTTAATTTGTATGTTACTTTTTATTTATTTCGGGTTGATTTTGATTTTGATTGAGTTGATTTGTGTTTTGTGTTTACGCACCTTTAGCTTTGCCCAAAAATGAATACACTTCCAGGCGAAAATGCAACCCCTGCCAGGGCCCAGGTCCAGGTCCAGGTTCAGGCCAGGCCAGGCCAGGCCAGGCCAGGCCAACGCGGGCACAACCCAGTTATTCCAATGCATATTATTTGGTTGGGCTTTTAGAACAGGCTGCGCTCGCTGCTGCGACTGCTGTCCTATGGGGGTTGCTTCCCAGGGGTCCAACACTCACACACACACACACACACATGTGCGTGTGTGTGTGTGTGCATACACTTGCAGTTGCTTTTTTTCGCATGTTTCTTTTTTTTTTTTTTTTTTTGCATTCTGTTTTGGCAGCTGAACATGGAAACGGCACCTTGCACATTGGGGCTGTCCATTTTCTTACTGCATTTTGCACTGGAATGTGCTACACGGTACAGTGGAAGGCCAGTTGCATGTTGCACTGCACACACACATACACACTCACACACATACATTGGTATGTGTACATGTATACACACGTAGCATCGCCACAGAGAGACACAACTTCGGGCTCTGTCAAAGGCCATGGACCAAATCCGGGGCCTGGTTCCTGTTTTGTTGATGATTTGCAAAGTGGATTTTGTGTATTTGACGATTGTTCGACTTGCAGTTGCAGTTGCTGTTGTTGTTGTTGTTGCTGTTGTTGCTACATGTTGCAAAACTGGTTACTGCTGCCTGCGACTTGGCAACTTACATTGTATTCTCTTTTTCTCTACCTCTCTCTTTCCCTCTCTCTCTCTCTCTCTCTCAGTCTGTCTCTGTTGGGGCGCTGTGCTAACCCTTTCTAGCCATTTACGGCCTACCACAGCGCTCGCTCTTTTCATCTTCTTGCCCCAATATGCCCATGTACATTAACAAATATATGTAGATACATACATATATATAAGTACTTATGCCTAGGTATGCCTATCTATAAACATGTTGCATCTTTTGTGTTTCTTAGCTTTACAATTAGCCCTAGTTTTGACTTTCTGCCACTCCCCTAATTCTCCGCCCCAATGCCTTTAAATATTTTTCCATCATGCAAAAAAAAAAAATAAACGCTTAGCAAATTCAAAGTTTTTATACATAATTTTTAAAAATGTATGATTTTTTACACAGAAAAAAAGTGGAAAAATTAGGCGTATATTTTTTTACTTAATTTTTGCCAAAATTTGACTAAACATTTCAACTACAATTCGAACTTTTCTTTTAAGATCTTTCCTAAATAATATACATACATGTAAATGCATATATATTATTTTTTAAAATTATTTTTAGCTTAAAAAAAAAATTGGTGTCCAAATTGTAGGACAATACTCAATAATGAAGAGCAATATGAGTTGTTTCGCTTAAACGGTTGAGTGTGCTCGACTGCGTAATACCTTACTTAGAATATTTGTATAAATGTAGTATGTTGAAGAATCTATACATTGAACTGTCAGCAATGTAATATTTCTATTGTCTCTTAATTTCGTAAATATGCATTTAGATGCATTATATAATACACATAATACAATTCTAGTAATCTAAATTATTCTAAAGAGAATAATTCCTGAAGGGGATTCTCAAAGTTATTCAAATCAAGCGAATCGAAAAAAACTACTGACCGATATCGGTTCAGTGATTTTTTAATCTATTCATTTATGAAGAATTTCAATAAAGTTTGTTTTTTAAAATATTAAACAACAACATTTCATAAATGTAGAAATAAATAAATAAAATTCGAATTTAGTTTTAAATGAAGTCAGTAATTGAAATGAAGGCAGAAATAGAAAGACCAAATTTGGTATGGGTTTTCGTATAAATCGTACAGATCGAGAATATATAATTTTAGCAATGCCTTTTTCCGCCCAATATTAAAAAATAAAGAGGACACATTTAAAATATGGAAAAATTATTATATACATATAAATAAAAATTCAAAATATACGTAAATCGCAGGGCATTTGCTAGTTGTGCACACGTTTTCGTACATTTTTTCATTATTATTATTATTTTATTTTTTTTTTTTGTTGCATTTCGTTGTTCGTCTATTTTTGTATATTTGGTTTTTGCACTTTAAGCCAATTATGTATGTCCGTTTGTATCTGGCATATGTGAGTGTATGCAGATGTGTATATATATGTAATATATGTATGTATTTATATACGATTTGCTTCGCTCCCTTCGACTTGAACGCGCATTGGAATGCTAAACAAGCAAATGGCAAGCCAAACACATTATAATTAGAGAGCCCAGCGTTGCCATGAATAGTTAGGCGGAGTAGACGGCTAGATTGGGGTAAGGCTGGGTGGGAGGTGAGAGGAGGGGCGTATTGGTTGTGGCAGCAGCATTGGCAATCATCATTATCATCTTGATCAACATCATCATCATCATCGTTGTCGTCGTCGTCGTCGTCTATTAGCTTGAAATGCATTGGCCCATAGATATGGGGCCAGCTATGCAAAAGCTTTTGGCCGACTGCTGTGTGTGTGTGTATGTGAGTGTGTGTGTGCGTGTGTGTGTGCGTGCCGAGTGCTGTACAGTTTTGCAGTCCATTTTGCTACACTTTAAGTGCGCTTGTTGCTGGCCAACAGCAGCAACATCTTCGCTGTATTCGTTGTTGTTGCTGTTGTTGCTGTGGTTTCTGCTGTTGTTGCTGTTGTATATATGCGTGTGGTTATTATGCGCGGCGCACACGAGTCGACCGCGCTGCCGCCCCGAACAACATCGACAACGACAGCGACAACATCAGCGTCAGCTTCAGCTTCGGCAGCGACGTTGGCGTCGGCGTCGTCGTCGACCACTTCATCATCGACAAGCAGCCATTGGAGGCAGTTGGCTAAAACAAAGCACAGCTACTCGCAGCAACAGCAGTTGCAAGAACAACAAGAATTCGCTTTATTTTGTATACTCTTCAAGCTTAAATCCAAACAGACTGCGGTGGGGCATTGTGCATTTTTTATGAGCTTGCAACTAATGTTTTTGATGTTAAATAAATGTGTTTAATTTTCGATAACAATAAGTATATATATTCTGACGTTTATTAAAATTAACAAAATTTTAATACACTGAAAATAACCAAATTTTTAAATTTTGTTTAAGAAGAATCATAAAATAAGAACGGATACATTTTGATTGAAAGTTGGGAGATTTATTTTAGGAATCAATATTTAAACATTTTTTTGGTTTGACTTTTTGGCTGGACTTGAAAAGATAATTTAAAATGCACTTATCTTAGTAAAATTATAAAATATTTTGTAACTTGTTAAAATTATGTAATATTTTTATGCTTTTAAAATCTTAAATGCAAATCACTAAATTTGAATTTCAAGAACGTTTCTTTGTAAGGCCAAAATGTAAATGACTGTAAATTGAATATTGAACCTCGTTCAATTTTGTATGTGTAAAAATTCTTGTTATTTGTATTTGAACATATTTTGCAAGCAACAATAACTGTAACTTATTGAATAAAAAATGATCTTAACTGCATTTAACTCCGAAATGCTCTTGAAATTTGAAGAAAAAAGTGTTTTGAATGAGGTTTCCGCTGGAAATACGCCTAAGGCCCTTCCATTTTCTCTAAGTAATGTTGGGGAAATTCTATGAACAAAACGGTATTGTTTTAATTTGTATAGATACAACTAGATAGCTAATTTGAATATATGTATTTTGTGTTTAAATTGCAAATTGGTATTATTTGTGTATAAATTGAATATAAATATATTTAAAATAAATTCCAGTTTTTTGGTTAGGAAAAATATATATTTTGGTAAATTTTTGAGGGGAGTTTGGCATCAAATGCCAACGAAATTTGTCGAGTGTATTAAAGCTTCGAATAGAAAGAGATGCATGAGATGTGGCACCAAATGTGCGCCTCGAATAGTTTTGGGTTCGCGTTTGTTGTTGCGACGTTGCAACGCAATTGTTGCCACCTTCATTTGCCTGCTCCCCAGCTGCCCAAGGTGTGCGGTGAGTGTGTATGTGTGTGTGAGGGGGGGGGGGGGGGTCTGTTGGTTGGTGGTATAAGTTGTAACCACGATGACGCCGCTTACAGCCGTGCGCCGCGACGTGTTGTGCGATTGAGTTGCGACCTGCCTGCAACATGCTATGGATGGATGGTGTATTGGTTGCTTGCTGGCATGCCGTGGAGTGAGGTGGGGTGGGGGTTGGGGTTGGGGTTGGGATTGGGGTGTTATGTGGGGTAGGCCAGGCTTGGGCTGTTTGTTTTTGTTGTTGGTTGGCTGGCTGCCTTGGACCTACGACGTAAAATAAAAAATCTGCGCGTCGACGTCTACGCATTTGGAAGTTTTAGCTAAGTTGGCAAAAGCTCTGTCGACGCCGACGTCGCTGCTGCTGCTGCGTGCAATCGTGTATGTGCGCGTGTGTGTGTGAAGGGTGTGTATGTGCGCGCGTTTAAATTGAAAATGCGGCTAGGCGAAAGAGACGCCCTGCCTAACCCTAAAACCCCCAATCCACCCCCCTTCCCTCCCCCTCTCCCGACAGCCAAACACCCACCACCTACCACCCACCGCCCACACCCACCCCCTGCGCCCACTCATCGGCAGCAACCTGCCACGCAGCCCGGTGTTTGTGCCCTGCCCACGCCCAGTCCAGTTGCTGTTGTTGGCGTTTGCCGTTTTCTTTGCTGCCCGCTGCGTTTGCTGACGTCGTCGTCGTCGTCGTCGTTGTTGCTGCTGCTGCTGCTGAATGCAAAGCGACGTCAGGCAGCCTCAGCCGCAGCCGCAGCCGCAGCAGCTGAGCCAGAGGCAGCAACAGCAACAGCATCATTCAGTTTCAGTCGCAATTCAAACGCCATCAAAATCAAAACGGTAACGAAAAAACAAAAAACAAAAAATCGTTTTCGTTGTTTTTAGTTTGTTATTCGCGTTAATTTCTGCTCACAAATTGTTGTTGTTGTGTGTTCTTCTGTTTTTTTTTTTGTGTTGTTTTCTTTATATTTTTGTGTATTGTGCCGTTACAGAGAGCAAGCACAATAGAAACGCCGCAGAGTGCCGAGAGCAGCGAAAGAGAGTAAACGCGCAAGACGACGACAGTGCAATACGTGTGTGTGGGTGCATGCTGTTTATGTGTGTGCGTATTTTTTTTTGCGCTGCATTTTGTTTAAACAATTTCATTTGATGAAGCTTTAACAGCATAAAGTGAGTGCCGAGAGACAGTGAGAGCGTTGTGCGGCGAGAGCAAATGATGAGGTGTGGATAGCACACTAAGCACTCTGTCGAGAGGCAGCCAAAAAAAAAAAAAAAAAAAAACAGAGCGAGAGCGAGAAACTAAACTGAACTGAACTGAACTGAACAAAACAAAGCAAAAAGCAATGAGCAAAAAATATTGCCACACAGTGACGTTTTTTGGGGCTACGGATATATGAAAAGGTGTATTGGGAGGGGTGTGGTGGGTTTGTGTTGGTGCTGTGTGAATGTGTGGGGAGGTGTGCATGAAACCCACCAACTCTAACTGGAAAGAACATTTGTGCAGAATAACAGAGCAAAATGGATGCGCAAAAATGTGGGCCAAATTTTGTGTTTGGTGTATTTTTTTTTTCTTTCTCTTAAGCTCAATTGCAAAATGTTGCTGTTGTTACACTTTATTAAATGCGCGTGTGTGTGCCATGCAATCTTATACATACATATGTATATACGCACACATGTCTCAGATACATAGAGGTAAAATAAACATTTTCTGTGTTTGACTTAATAAACTGACAATTGTATAACAACAACATTTCTAGCTAAATGTTCATGTGACTAAGTGCCTATATGCGTATAACGAATACAGGGTGCCTTAACTATTTTTCGAGTTTCTTTAGTACAGTACAGGCTTTATCAGTTGAAGAGCCCTTAGGTTTAAATGATTCAACATAATACCCTAGCAGAAAATAATATATACATAAGTATATAATGAATATAAACCCAGGCACATTTTTACACTGTCCTTAAAAGTATATTGATTTTGTCAGAAGGCGTTTTTGAAGAAATCAAATTTATATCATTTTTTATTTATATATAATTTTAGTTTCATTTTTTAAGCTTTTCGGAAATTAATACAAAATATATATATTTGTTTAATATTTAGTTTTTTATTTTGTATAAATGTGTATTTTGTGTATATATACATATGTATATAATTACAACGTTACATGATATATGCGACGCAATTATTTTTTTGATCATTTACTTAAGATTTTTTTTTTGTATTCACAAAATGATTGTTTATATCCATAATGTTTAGAACTATTTTTATTTCATTCAGATCATTTTAGATTATGAGAGTATATTTGATAGAGCTGTTCACTAGAGGTAATAAGAATGCAAGATTGCCGCAGTTTTTTTTTATTTTTATAAATAACCAAAAAGTAGTTGAGTTACTCAAAAGTTTTGAAATATTGTTTTGTACGATTTTTGTTAATAGTTTCTTAAAGTGCCCATACATATTCTAGATGAAACCTATAAAGGTACACGGAATACTATTTTGGGAAGGGTATGCAAACAACGTTTGCTACAAAATTGAGGAAAAGAAGAGTCATGTATTTTTACAAGCTTTGCTTTTTAACGGACGCCACGTTTGTGGTCTGTTTTTTTGCTGTTTTTATTTGTATTTTGTTATTCTTGTTCGGTTTCTTTATTCTTTTGCATTTTGTTGTTGTTTGCGTTTTATTCATTTCATTTATACTATATACATATCTACATATATATTTAGATATAGGTTTATACTATTTGCTTTTATGTACTCACGGGCGCAATTTCGCATTCGCCAAACATATAAGAAAAAAAAAAAAAAGCATAAAAAAGCCCAAAAAGTATCTGCAAAGTGTTGTGCGTGTGTGTGTGTGTGTGTGTGTATATATCTGTTGAAACGTACCACAAATCACGTATTTGTTTGTTTCTTGCATAAAACCGCAGCCGAGATAACGGTTACGCCTGGCGAGAATTTCGAGATATGTATCTTCGCAGCATCGATGTGTGTTTGTGTATCTCATGGATACATGTTTGGATAGACATATAAACTGATGCTGAGCGCTGCCAATTAACATGGCAAAATAGCTGCCCCACAGTGCATTGGCATTGTCAACGCCGTCTGTGTAATTCATTGAGTTGTTTCAGCTTGTTGCGGCTGCTGCGGCTGCGACTGCGGCTGCGGCTGCTGCTGAAAGCTATCACGAGTCTGACTACAGTAGTGCTTACCTAAGTTAACCACTTGTACAACAGTGATGTCAGCTCTCAGAAATTCACTCTTTATGCTTTTAAATTTCTTGAGAATTATAATCGGAATGCCATAGCATTTAAAAGCACAGATTTTAGCTGTGTTTAAGGCACATTTAAGTTTCTCTAAAGCACATTATAGTTAAAGTTCGTTTAAAACAAAGCTTTAATAAAGCTTGCATAAGATATTTGAGATATTTTAGCAAAAACTGGAAAAGCACATTAAAGTCTGAATGATCACTTTAAAGTGCAAAGCTCTTTTAACTAGCTATCTGTTTTTTTTTTCTTTCTACTTTACAAAATATATCGCATAGCCCCATTAAATTAATTTTGCAGTTTAGCTAAATTTAATTTTTTCTGAGCCTAAATTTTTTAATGGGCCTAACTGTATTAGTTTGCCCTGGGTTCGCTTTAAATGCGTTTCACTGTATTAACGCATCTACCCACCTCAACTAGATGGCCCACGTAAATGTCAGCATCAGCGACAGCATCTCACTGCAGATACTTTTCTTTCTTATTAGAATTAATACAAGACTTTACATATATATATATATATATTTACATGGGTGGGCTAGCGGTGAAATGGGCGGGAGTAGGAAAGGGGAGCGGGGGAGGGTGGAGGGTGGAGGGAGGTGGTACAACAACTACAGCAACAAGAAGCTGCTGCTGATGCTGATGCTGCCTGCCGCACATTTGCACTCACGACGAGTCACAAAATGAGCGAGAAATTATCAAAGAGCCGTGGAAGGGGGGCTGTGTGGGGTAACTGAGTGCCTGGTCTGCCCCTCTGCCCGCAGCCGGTGCCGTCCCTTGCTCAAGCAAAGGCAGTTCAGGCACTCGGTTTAATCGACCAGTCCTACCCAATGTTTGTCGCTTTGGTTTGTGCAAACCCACCTCGGCCCCGTTGCTGTCCCTGGCTCCCGACAGGCAAACGCCCGCTCACAAAACTCGCAGTTATACAAACACACACACACACACACACACACACACACACATACACTTGTGCACATACATATTATCTCAGATATAAACCGATTGGCGTGTGTATACATAATTTTTTTTTCGCTCGGTGTGTGTTTGAGTTTTTTTTTTTTCCACTGGTTATTGAAGCTAGAACGCTATGCGGGGCACTCAGTAAGAGAAAGACGGAAAGAGAGCGAGAGTGAGAGAGAGAGAGGGCAAGTGGTACTGACAGACGTTCACGACATTCTACAAAAGTCACATATATACATATATTTATATATATATATATATATATATATATATATATATATATATATATAAATATATGTATATTAAAAGTGTGTAAGAAGCTCAGAACTCACAAATGATATCTCAATACAGAAATGTATCTCAGGCAGCAGCACTTGTAACTCAGTTGCCCAAAAGCACGAGTGCAGTTCCAAAGTTACAGCCAAAGTTGATCATGAAACTAACTTATCGATCGCTACAGCTTCTTCTTGAGCTTTTGTGAAACAATAACACATATCTTCATATTATATTGATAACGATCGATTAAACGTATTTATGTCATATTTTTCTTTGCATAGTATTTGTTAAGCTTTTTGTAAAATTTGATTGGATTGATATTATCGATAAATTGCTAATCAATTCTGATCAAAGCTCGAAACTTTGTTATCGATCAAATTAAAGCATTATCGACAATCAAAGCTTAAGTTAAAGCGCTCGATTTACATTTCAGGATGTGCATTTAAAATGCTTTTTGTTTTTAAATGAATCTTGCGAACTCTTTGTAAGGTTGTCTTTTCCGTAAGCGTTATGGGTATTGTATGGCATTATAGGATATGGTATGGAATGGCATGGTACATAAAAGAAGTAGCAAATAGTCGATGCGTCGCGTTATTTTTTTCGCCGCTGTCGATGCTTACGTCGCCATCGACATCGACTGCTGGCTGTTACTGTTCTTCTTCTTCTTCCTCTTCCACGGTGGCAAATATGACTTCAACCGGTTCAAAAAAAAAAAAAACAAAAAAGAAGCATTTACTTTGGCCTGGTCTGGTCTGGCCTGGCCTGCCCGCCTGCCGCTGAATCTCTTCTTGTTGTTTTGTATGTATCTCTAAGTATGCATGTATATGTTTAGATACAGATACATTATGTACAAAAGGCGAGCATGCCAAGTGCTTTTGTAGCTCTTGCTGCTGTTTCTGCTGTTGTTGTTGTTGTTGTTGTAGCTACAGATACGGCAACGTTGACGACAACGATTGCACATGCTTACAAATATATAAGGCTATATTGGGGGTCTGTCTGACTGTCTGCCTGCCTGTGTGTGTGTGTGTGTGCATAGCTACAAATTGTTGTTGCTTTTTATGGCTACACTTTAACAATTCATTATACATACTTAACAAATATATATACATATTTATACACACGTATACATGCGTAAATACGTATATGTATATTTGCTTGTACTAGTACTATATTTTCTTCATATTATCGCGGGTTCATTTGCACTCTCATCATCATTGCTCGACAATAAACGTAACGCGAAAAAAAAGAAAAAAAAAACAAAACAAAAATTGAGCCTACTCGACTAGTTGATACCCATCTAAAACACAGACCACTGACCTATGCTTCAATTGGCCATTTTATGCTATTGTCAAGGAATTAAATAAAAATATAAAATACACTAAAACTAAATTCTCTAAATTCTAAATTCTTACCCCAAAAAAGTATTTAACGTTAGATATTGTTTTTATGTATATTTGTAATAAGGTTTAGGTTAGGGGATTATACAAAAAAGATTTATAAGTATAGACATTCGATTATTTTATTTAAAACATGTATTTTATATATTTATAATATTTGTAGATTTGTATATATTTAATTTAATTTTTTTTTTTATTATATACGGATAAGGTAGGTGACAATCGTCACAGAAAATTTTTTAATCCTTTGCTCCTATAATCTCAAAGATCTACGGGCTTATATAAATTATGTGCTGTTTGGTGTTTAGTAATAAATGTTCTCTAGGGATAAAACAGTTACCTTTGTCGTCAGCTATTACAGTTTTTAACTTTTGGACAACATTATGATACCCTGTTTTAGGCATTCAATTAATATGCGGTAATAAAAATGAATAAATAATACACGTAAATATAAATAAATAAGTCAAACAATTATTTACTCATTCATGAATGACTAAACAATCACCTATTCATACATTTGAATTACATTTGCATATTGTTTTTGTTTTAGTTTACTTCATTTTAATTTATTTTTGTTTTATATTTTGTAATCGCCCGAATAGACAGACCCTTTCTATAGGTTTGCTACTTTGCACTTCTGCCTGCAAAGGCACAGGTTAAATGTCGATTATAATGCTGATAATTCAAGTTAAATTGTCTGTTGACAATGCAAAGTACAAAATTGTGTATATATACATAAATATGTAGAGGTAGATAACAGGCTCTATTATTGATTTTATTACTATTAAAATATATATATATATGGTTTTGTTTGACCAGACGACATGCACTTGTAGAAATTAAGTACTAATTGCAGAATATTTGTAGACTTTTTATTGTATCTAAAATTTGATAATCTATAGTCAATATTAAAATTTGTTTTTAATAATTTGTAAGCATGATATTAATATAACTAAAATTATGTATCTCCGAATTATTATGAAATATGAAATTTAGTATATGATGTTGTTATGGTACATAAAAATAAAATTAAAACCGGGTACACTCCTTGCCGTATTCTAGAAATACTTGGAAATAGGTCAAGTATTTTTAGCATATATATCTGAAGCTTTTAACGATTCTCCTTTTCAATTCAATTTCAAATGTTTTATTAATTGCTCAATTGTTGCCTTTTGTGATTGAAATCTTTCAATTGTAAGTGTTACCTTGAGTGAAGTTCATTCACTTTTGTTTTCGAGTGTATTAAATTTCATGAAAATAACTTAATTAACGGGCCCATTCAATTTGTAAGGGATACCAACGCGAGTTCGTCGATGATGCCAGAACTTTTTTAGCTGGCTTCTATCAGGGTTGATTGACATACATATGCACAAACTTACAGATGAGTCAATGCTTTTCAGAGCTGTCCATGTCATGAGTCAGCAAAAAATAGATTTCATATTTCAAGAAAATCGTTTCAGAAGTGACCCACAGTTATTCCATTGTTGTGAAGTTGTATACGCTACGAATTATTTGGTTGTGTAATGCTTATTAGTCTATATTTAATTATTACAATAGTTGGTGAAGAATTAGTTATTGTTATAGTTAAATACGTTGTTCATAATACTTAAGATTAAAACTCATTTTGTAATTATTCAAATGGATCTTAGAGATATAACTCTTCAAGCAAAACCAATACATTCAAAGTAATAAATTCTGAAAAAACTTTTTCTGAGCTTATAAAATATATACGTTTCATATATATATATATATATATATATATATATATATCTTGATCAGGTTGACAAGCTGAGTTGAAAACTTAGTTTCTGAGTTTAAAAAGTTGCTTTAAAACTTATTTCCCTCGGTGTTAAATAATATTTTCCTATCTACGACTCGAGAAATCCCTATTGAACTCTATTATACAATGTCATATGTAAATATTTATATATACATGTTATAATGCTCTGTTATTATTAATTTGTAGTCAGTCGTAAATTTGCATTGACAATGCGCCGATCACGCCCACTGTGCGCTTGAATGCCCCATAGTGCAGGGCATAGCTGGGTGCAATTTGCGCTACGTTTATTTCCGCTTTCTCAACGACAATAAGAACAGTTAGACTATTTTTGTTATTGCGCTGTTATTGTTGTACCTTTGCTCTCACGTGTGTGTGTGTGTATTTAACTACTACATATACAGGGTCATGTCGCAGCAATGATAATGTGATTTAGAATCTAGGTAAAGGCAAAATCAAACACAGAAGCAAATGCAAATGCAAATGCAAATGCAAATGCAAATGCACAAAGGCAAAGGCAAAGGCATAGCCAACAACAAGCAGAGAGAATGGTGGCAGCATTAAACATAAACCGGCAACAACAACGCGCTGCTTTGCGCCCTATGTCCGCTCTCACAACGCGACGCGATGTCTCTCTCACTCTCTGGCACGCTGTGTGTGTGTGCATGACTGCGTGTGTGTGCATGTGTGTGTGTGCATGCATGTTTGCTGCTAACGGCGTCGCCGCCAGCTGCTGTTGGTGCTGCTGGCGTTGCTGCTTCTGCTTTTGCTGGCGCTGGTGCTGCTATTGTCGACGTCGTCGTCGCGTCGTCATCATCGACATTTGCGAGGCGACTTTTGTCGTCGCTTGCTTTCAGTCAAAATAACAAACACAATAACAACAACGCGTGATTTTTGTTTGCGGCAATTTAATATCCACATATATGTATGCATGTGTTTGTATATATATATACATACATACACATGTACATGCATTCTATTTGTTTTCTGTATTATTTTTTTTATTTTTTTCAATAACAATTTATTTGCAGTGTGCGCCCAAACGAAATTTTTTTGTCGCTTTTTTTTTTTGGTGCCTGTGTGTCAAAAAGTTAAATTTCACAAGCAATTAAAAGGGCGCCCAATGGGACTCACAAACACACGCATCTATATGTGTATGTGTCTGTACGTGTGTGTGTGCGTGCGAGAGATCCACAAATTATAACAGAGCCCATCAGCTGCAGCTGCTCAGCGCCGCTGTCGCTGCCAGCGTCGTCGTTAACGTCGCCGTCGTCGTCGTCGTCGTCGTTGTCGTCGTCGTTGTCGCGTTTCGGTCGTTGATACAAAATTTTTACCTTGAGCTCATTTCAAGTCTAAACAAACCAAGCTTAAAACATAAAACAATTTTGTGCACACTCTGTAAAAAGAACTTAAAACAAACACACAAAAGTAATAAAAAAAAAACAACAACAAAAAGACTTGGAGTTAATAAAACAACAACAAAAAGTGAGTGCAAAACATAAAATTGCAAAAAATTACAATCCATCAAGAGCAAGCAAGAGGGAGATAGAAAGAGAGAGAGAGTGGCGAGCAAAACAAACAACACACAAATTTTTAAAGTTTACCTATTGTGTATCTCAATGTGCGTGTGTGCGTTTTGTGTGTGTTCCATAATATTCTAAACAAAAGCATTTACACACACAAGAAAATATAAAGGCAGAAAAAAATTATACGAATTGTTTTTTTTTTACTGTGCTGTGTTTTATTATAATTTAAAAAAAAAAAAAAAAAATTGAATCGCGAAAGTTTTCTCACACATATATCCCCACATCTGCACACACATACAAATATAGCGGATACGCATGTACGTAGAAATACAGACGCCTATGTATGTATATATAATATACATGTGCAATGCAAAATTGGCAATTGCAAGCGCAAAGCTATCAACAACATTACCAGCATCAGCAACCACTTCATCATCAGCAACCGCAGCATCATCAACAACAGCAACAACTGCAACTGCAACTGCAACAGCAACAGCATCAGCAACAGCAACAGCAACAAACATTCGCAATTGTCGCGCAGCAGCAACAACAACAGCAGCCGTTGTTATTGCAGCAGCAACAGCAACATTTGAGCAGCAACAGCAACAGTTGCAACAACTACAGCAACTATAGCACCTACAACAACAATAATAATAACAACAACAACTGCTACAGCTACAACAACAACAGCAGCAATCATCAGCAACTGCAGCACAGCAACAACAACAACAACAGCAACAACAACAACAATCTCGATGATGACATTTATTATTTGTTTTACAAAGATTTTTATGTAAGTTTTTTGTGCAACAAATATACCAAAACATACAAAAATGAAAGAAAAATCGATAATAATAATACATAGTATATATATATGTACATACATACATATATTCATCATTTATCAAACCTTGCTTATAATTTATCATCGCATAAAATTAACAATTAAATAAAACAAAAACTTTACCGTCCTAAAACCACTGTTGATCGCTTTTAAGCCCGGCCTAAAATAGGGCTTAAACTAACTGCGACAAATTATTTAACGCATATAAAACACAGTCAATAATAATATTTGAAAGCATTTTTAAATCAAATAAAATAAATTTGACAAAATGTACTAGTTATTCTTCCTAAGATTCCCTATTTAAATTGGAAATTAAATTTAAAATTTCTGTTTAGCTATCAGAAGTTCTAAACACAAAGGCGTTACAAACGTACCAATTAAATGGCACGACTCCTCCACTGCGAACTTCAACTAGGGTATAAAACAATAATAAATTGAAGAAGTAGACCAAAAAAAAAAAAAAAAAAAAAACAACAACAACAACGATAGCCTGGTACAAGTAAAGCAGCTGCTTCGTTTTTCAATGCGATTTCGTTACCGAGGTGAAATTCCACATACACAGATACAAACAGACACACACACAGTCAAACATCCGACAGGCCATACAGTAAATGCAGCCTAATGAGACCAATGAACTCTAGCAAAATATACTATTAAAATTATCAGGCGATATTTAGAGATAAGTTTTAGCTGGAAATTTGCACCTATATATTTTATAGATATTTATAAAAATTACTATTTTGTAGATATCTATAAAAAAGTTTGAATAAGTAAACAAAAAAATATGCACTAAGATCGATATTTGTGTTGGAACACTTTTTTTCACTTATTTACTCTGAACTTAAGCTTCACTTTCATTCATTGTGCATTTTTTAATTGCCCGATCGAATAATTCACGTTCGGTTGACTCGTTATCATAAACGGTTTCTTATCACTGAGTTTGTGTATTTATAATAATTTTGCACATAGTACTATGTATGGGTTTTCTATTTTCAGTCGCGTCGTGTTTAGCTTTCAACAGTTTTTTTTTTGTTTATTCGTTTTGTTCACTTATCGTTTTCCCTATATTTAAAAGCGAATTCTACAGTTTATAAGTAAACAACTATTTTCTTTAAATAGGCCATGATAAGAAATAAAAGTTATAAATTGTTTTATTTACTATATATTTTTAACAACCCAAGTTAGTTTATTGAAGTCAAAATTCATAGGATTTCATTGCGATTTGTTGAAAATAGTAGATATATATCAATTTCTACATCGTTTGAAAAAAATACGATTATATAAATAATCCTTTCGTGTTTCATCCTTCTGTGTTTTAAAATCCAATTGGGCTTCACACGAAACTTGTTTGTAAAAAACAAAAAATATAAAATGTAACAAAAAAAAAACAAATATAGAATATAACAAAAAAATGATGTATAATGGTGTTATTTAATTTTAACTGTGTATATTAATGCTCTGTATATATATTTCTCCTGAATGTGTAAAAGTCCGGTTTTAACAGAAGTTTTGCCTTTGAGTAAAATTTGTGTTACAATTTCAAAATAGCTGAACAGTTTTTTGGTATTTTATTGTCCTACTAATTCAATGTATACTTATGAGATGATATAGTTTTCGATACGGTTTTATTCCGCAGTTTCTTGTCATCAAAATACTTTCGAGTTGTGCGTCATAGCATTGAGTTACTTTACACATGACAAATTTTTAGAGACCAGGCACCTAATAAACATACACTGTAGATACACAGAATTCTGTATGTTTGTGTGTGTGTGTGTGTGTGTGTGTGTGTGTGAGGTGAGGCAGCTCATTGTTGTGAGTCAGCGGCTGGTTTCCTGTTCGCTCCACCTCTCGCCCGTTCGCTGGCTCTGTCGGGGCAATCAGGCGCAACCGAAGGACCAAACAAACAACCAAACAACTCGGCGACCTTCTGCTGGGGCAACGAGTCCACCTTTTCGTTAGTCACGTTCTCGATACTGTGTGTGTGTGCGTGTGAGTGTGTGTATCTGTGTGTATCTGTAACTTTCCCAACTGCAAATTGCAAAGAGTGACTGTATCTCAATCCTAAGCTTGATCTGCAGCTGCAACTGTGAAGTACAGATCAGATATCTATATATATATCTTTATACCTTTATCTTTTTCTTTATATTTTTATCTTTTCTCTATATTTCTACATTTTCATAACTTTCTATTTATATCTATATCCATATTTTATTTTATTTTAAAAGAAAAGCACAATCTTCCAAATACTCATATTAACAACAGAAGTGTTCTTGCAGTAGTTTATAAAATATGTTCATATATTATATACTGTAATATTGTAAGAACTTATTGCCTTTTTTTTTTCTTAAAAAAAATATTTATTCGTAACCCCCTCTCCCCCATCTCACCCCCTGCCTGCGCCACTGCTTATATTTATACTTATATTCTTACATAATTATACTTAAATCTATATTTTTATTTATATTTCATCTAAAGACCTACATACGTGTCTTTCTCATAGTTGCCTAGTAATATTGGAAGAAATTATAATCTACTTTTTCTTAAGAAAAATGTTTATTTTGATACCCGCCCACCCAACAAAAAAAAAAACCCTGTCTTCGCCACTGCTTATACTTATCTATATTTATATTTTTATATATTTATATTTAAATTTACATATTTATTTAAATGTCATCTGTGAAACTATATAATATACCGAAATTTTAATCTTTAACTAAATCCTTTTCTTGTACTTGCCTCTATCTTATTTTCTATATCAATGTCTTTATCTTTATATCTATCTGCTATCTTTATGGCCAACTAAGAAATGCACTATTTTAATTTCAATGTCAATGTCAATAATAAATAAATGCATGTCGCGCCTTTTATAGCGACGTCAACTCTCTGCGGATACATGCACAAAATGTGCTTATAGATATCTAAATATATATATATATATATATATATATATATATATTATGTTATATTTACATGCTTGCCAAAATTATGCGTCATCTTGCAGTTACAAGTACTCACAATGACATATATATATATATATATATATATATATATATACATATGTATAAATATGTGTGTCTTTGCATATGATTGTATTTAGTTGGGGACAAAACACCACCACCACCATTAACACTAACACCACCTGCCAGCCAAATGGGTGGATGATTCAGACGTCAGATATTGCGTCAATTATACGAAAATAGGGGTTTTCAAAAACCTTGAAACAGTTAACTTATTAACACAACCTGTTCTTTGGATATTCCATTATATAATTTTCTTTACGATTTGTTAATTCAGGGTTTTTCAGAGTAGTTTAGTTTTTTGTTTAATATGAAATAGATCTGTATATTAGGTTTGTTCAGGCTGTTTTATTTGTTCAAATACATAGATTGCAAATTGGATTTCTGGATTCCTAGAACTGAAGTATTTTAATTTATATAAAAAAAAATTTTGACATTGCATAAACCCAATATACCCTTTTCATTTCGTGAACAAGTATAAAAATATTTAGTAGTTTAATAAGTATTATGAATTAGTTATGAATGAATTCATGATTTATTATATTGCTATTATTTTTATATATATATCTTATATTTGTTTTTGTTTTATGATATGCTACTTTTATTAGCTTGTGGTTCAAACCTCCGTATTCTCGAGCCAAGAAATTTGTTGTGCCTTAACATTAAAGGCAGTTTTAAAAGTTTACATATATTTGATTTGTTCCAAATGTGGTTTATTTAGGAATCAAAAATTAAGATTTTAATTATTGCTTTAGAGCATTTGTTTTTTTTTGGTGTGAATGTGTTTGAAATTTGTTCGACTTGTTCAGCGTATACTAAATAGTATGGCGTAAACAAATTGGGTTGCTTAGGTCTGTTCCTTGGGCTATTGGTTGTTTAGTTTTGGAGGGGCTTGTGGGCCGCGGGGTCAGTTTCGAAAAGTGTTTTGACGATTCGCTTGCTTGATTAGCTCAATGTCATTTCAATCAATGAATGCGACAAATACGTTTATACATACACGCACACACACATGCATATTAAGCACAACTAAACTAAACTGCGAACGAGATGGTGAGACGAACCTTTGAGTAGCCCCTAACCGCTGTACCCTGCGCCCCCTTCACCCTTCATCCTTTTGTTGTTTTTATATGCGCAGGCATTCGTTTGCTAAGTGTGCTTGTGTGTGTGTGTGTGTGTGTTTGTGTGTGTGTTCGCGGGGTTGGGTTGGGGGTGTCAACGTTAAATGCGCAGTTCAAGTCCAGAAACTAACCCCCGTTGGCTAACCCGCCCCCCTTCCCATACTGTCAAGATACTACGTATCCGTTGGATTACAACACAAATACACGCAAAATTCACCCAATACGCATATATCCAATGCGTAATTAACATGTCGTCGTCATTTTGCCAGTTTCCCCCTAACACCTCCCGCCTCCAGCTCTTCGCCCTTGGCATATTCCTTCACTCATTTGCCACGTTTGGCAATCTAATTTCATTTATTTGCCCTTTTTTTTTTTTTGGAAAAGTATTTTTGGTTTGGTTTTACGTTTTGGGTTATTTCGGGTTTTTCGAGGGTTGATGTCTTCTCCATTTCCAACTCCAACTCCGGCTCCAGTTCCAGCTCCGCCTGTGTCTTTATCTTTGTCTTTGTTTTCTTTGTTTTATCTGCAACCCCTACTAGTTGACGCCGCTATTTTGCTCTTTACTGTCTTCCTGTGTATTTTGTGTGTGTGTGTGTGTGTGTGCGTTTGTGGCAAAGAGCGAGCCCACGAAAACCAAAAGCAGAACGAAAACCAAAACCCAAAAACCAGAAACAAAAACAGGCAACTGCCAGCCAGCCAGTTCAGTATATTCCAGACCAGTCCGTCAGTCCGTCAGTCATTCAAGCTGCCAATATTTTGTTCATTCAATTATCTCCAATGCACGCTTATAAAAAAAAAATATATATATATATACACACACACCAGCTTGGCAAGGTAATAGGCACACGCATACAGATACTTTTGCAGATGTAGATACATCTACAGCTACAAATACAGCCAGCTAAACAATCACAGATACGCAGCGACTATGCGCTATATTAACACATGGCATACGTTTGCATCTAGATACATATTTTCGTTTCGCCTCTTGTTAATTTTCCATTGCCGTAAATGACGTACAACAAAATGTACGCAAAAGGTACTTATCTATTCCTTTTACATACACACACAAAAGTATGCGTCTCACTAGCACTACATAACCAACAAATTGTGCATATGTTAGGTATTTAAATTTGCTTTATTTTAATTCAGCTTTTTTTTTCAATATATCAAAACGCGAAAAAAATTTAAATCACTTCGATATTTAATTTACTGAATATATATTTTAAAGTACTTGAAACTAAATATAAATACAGTTTAAATATAAATACAAATTTATTTATAAATATAGTTAAGAGCATTGCGCATTATTTCTAAATAAACAATAACAAATTTTTTCTCCTATCTCAAGCCAAACACTAACTAAATTCATAGGCACCAATATAAGCTCTTAGTATGATGGATGCTCTCTAGGTGAGCTAACCCAATAACAAATATTGAGGGTAGTAAAAAAAGTCTAGTTACGACTTATAATTGAGTCTAAATACACATTAGGGTTAGGTAATTTTATTAAATCATGTGATTATCAAGGAATAATAAAAAAAATACCTTAAAGTTTTTCCTATCCTCTAGGATTGTATGAAAACTAATATATATAATAATATATATATATATGTATAGCTTAGCATTCAAAATAAATCGATCATTCCTCATGTAAAGCCAATTCCTTCCGATTGTTCGGTCTCACAAATTCCAATAAGAATAGTAACTTTGCAAAAAATTATTAAGGTTTAAAGTGGAATTTGGTTTTAATTTAAAGCAGTTTTATACCCTGTGCATATTCAAAATGTACAAAGAGCTAAATTGATGCAGAAAAATTGCTGGAACCAAAAAAAAAAAATATATTTATATATATATGTATATATTATTTGTGTATATAATCTTATTTAAGCTGTTGGTAATGCATTTAAGACCGTTTGAGGTTCGGTTCATTGGTGAAAAAAATTTGATTTCGGATTTTAACTGGTTTTATTCCGCTTTGGGCACAGAAAATAATTATATGAAATTATATAATATTTCTGATATTTCAATTAATGCTGTTTACTTCGAACTTAAATAGATCATAATAGATCAGATACAATTTTAATATATTTGTTAACAATTTTTTATTATTTATCTTGTTTTCTGTTTATTTTTAAAATGTTTATATTATGAGTTAATTGCAATCTTTGTTTCTTTGTTTTTATTTGTTTATGTTTTTTTGTTGTGGTATGCATTTTATTGTTTTAAACATTTGAGGGCGTTTAGCGACCCGCACCTCATTGTGCCCCTGGCACCCGTTGGTACCCCTGGTACCCCTGGTACTCGTGCCCGTTGTTTGTTTCAC
This sequence comes from Drosophila colorata, assembly GCA_035041545.1. Classification (NCBI taxonomy): domain Eukaryota; kingdom Metazoa; phylum Arthropoda; class Insecta; order Diptera; family Drosophilidae; genus Drosophila; species Drosophila colorata. The sequence goes on along the minus strand of JAWNLD010000490.1, from coordinate 12,627,245 downwards.
TAACACTTCGTGTGAATCTCTGACCTCGTGCAAGTACAAAGATACATACATACTTGGATGCACATAGATACGTACCATAAATGTGTGTGTGTGTGTGTTTGTGAGTTTTATATACAGTTGTATATGTATATATATATATTATGCCTTATTTTTTTTTGTTTATTTTTTACATGCCCACGTTCTACGGTTGTTGTTTGAGCAGCTAACCAAGAGTTATATGTAGATATAAATGTATATACCTACAGATACAGCCGCAGATACAGATGTGTACGACACAATGCAAATACATAGCCTTGTTGTATACATACACACACCACACACATACACACACACACACCGAGCTATGGCAACATTCTTTTAATTTTTTTTTTTTTGCTCTTTGGCGAATGTTTGTAGTGGCCCCTTGTTAAAAAAAAAAAAACGCACACAAAGCATAAGGAGAAGAAGAGGCAGCAGCAGCATCAGAAAGAAACCCCTTTTGACATACACACACACACACACACACACACACACACACACACACACACACACACACACACACACACACACACACACACACACACACACACACACACACACACACACACTCACATGCTCACACAGGGACACAATTTGCGCCGCATCTGTAGCAGCGCCTACGAAAATAAGAATCTCTTGTACGTCATAGCTGCCGCCATTGCCGCCTCTGCACAGTGCGTCATGTGATTGTACTGAGTGTAGGCCCCTCCCGCCCCTCCACCCCTCCACCCCCTTATCAGCTCCCACCTTATAACCACTCAACACAGTTGTTGTGCAGTTGTAGCCTGCGTCAGCTCAGCTACTCTCATTCGTACGTCCTTATATGTGCACGTATTGCGACTCTTGAATTTCGAATTATAATGCCAAATAGATAAGCCCTGTACATACATATATATAAATAATTATACATGTATGTATATGCAAAATTATATATTGTATATATATGTAGATACATGTGTAGATATTACTATAATACACATCAGTCATGCGCTCTGCTCTCCATGTGTCCATTGCCTCAAATGCAATTGCAAAGTATTCTTCTATTTGTTATACGTTTACTAAGTCTAACTATAATATATGCATATACAGTGGCTCACAGCTTAAATGAACCAACACATTAAAATATTTTTAAATGGTCATATTTTTTAAACTAATCGGTCAATCACCAAAATTTAAATATATAACTGTGTGCAGCATATATCTATGAATCGGTGTATACAAAAAAAAAAAAAAAAAAAAATTTGGGATTATTTCCTTTCCCTCCAGCGAAAGCGAGAAAAGGAATTGCGCAGCAATTTTTGAGCTCACAGCCTATTTTAACCATTCTTATTAAATATATTATATGATCGCCAAAAAACTGTAAATTTGTGTCGATTCCTTTTTTTATTCCAAAAATATGCTAATGTTCAGTGTGATCTGGGTGCTAAAAGCGAAAGCAAGTATTAGAAGCAATTTTCGCTTCTACCAAGACAACGACCTTAAGCACAAAGCACGGATTTTTCAGTCCTGGCTTGTGTGGAACTGCCCCTATTTGATGACATCACCAGCATAGTCTTCTGACATTAATATTATTGCAAATGTATGGCCAATCCTTAACCAAAAAATCCGATAAATGCGCTCTTGCTAGAGAACTGGCAGAATATCTCTTCTGATTTGACCAAAAAGTGGGTAGATTCTATACCAAATAGGCTTTGAGCCTATGTTGATAAAAAGACTGGTCAACAAAATACTTAAATTTTATTTGTTTGGAAGTTGCAGCTATGAGAAATTTGGTATATGCTCTGGTTCATTTAAGCTGTGAGCCACTGTATTTATCTTAACGCAGAAGATCCACTTAAATTTTACAAGCTACTTTATATAAATTAAAACAAAAAAAATTTTAATCTAAATTAAAAAAAAAATAAAATATTCTACCCATCTTTTGCACAAATTTTTGTTTATAATCTAATATTGAATAACATTAAAATTAGTTAAATTTTCTTATATATATTTATAGACAAATCTGAAAAAATCGATGTTTCATTTAAATTATTATTTAGCATAGTAGCATTACGTTCTCAAAGTCTTACTTTGTTTTAACTTATAAAGGACCAATTAATAAAAATATATATACATATATTATTTACGTAGCTTTTACTTATTATCTCCAAATGTTTATCTTCACAATTTCTAATTGTTCATAAATAATTGTGCTATTTATTTTGCTATAGTGAACGCACTATCCTTTCGCTCAGTGTATTGTATGTGCGTCTGCTGTGAGTCATGCCACAGGTTAACCAATTTGATGTTAGAGCAAGTTTAATTTAATTTGACTCCTGCTTTCTCACTCGCTCTTGCTCTCTCCCCCTGTCCCCTACTCTCTAGCACTTTGGCTTTTTCTCTCTATCACTCCTTGTCTTTGTCGCGCTTTCTCTCTCTCTCTTAAGACGGTTACCATATCTGCGTTTTTTTTTTATGTGGGTTGACTGAAGAGCGCTCAGCTGCGGGGCGGGGGTTGAAAAACTCGCCCGCGCTGTGCTGTATTTGTTTTTACATGTTTAATTTCAGCATATTATCAAATTGCACTCCATACAATACACACACACACGTTCCACACACACACAGTTATGACAGCCTCGGCAATCGCTTCGACTTTCAGCTGCAGCTTTAGAGCTTCGCATGACGAGACTTCGGCCTGCTGCTCAACTGGCGAAGCTTCGAGTGGTTTCCAAGTTGACGCACATGCGTAAGCTGCGCTGTCGACAGCTGCATTCGCAGCAGCCGCTGCCTCGGCCACCTTTCGCAGCAGCACAGGCAGCACAGGCAGCGGCAGCAGCAGCGACAGCAGCAGCAACTGCTGCTGCTGCAAGCCAACCAATAAACTCGCACACACACAAGCACAAGTGCTCGGCGCACTCACACATACACGCAGGCAGAGGAACAGCAGCGAGCAGCAGCTGCTGCCTATGTTGTTGCCGCTGCCGCTGCTGTTGCTGTTGCTGTTGCTCTCTGGTCCCTGCAGCATACAAAAGCTTTTATGCTGCTGGGGCTGGCACACCAAATCAATCCACCCCACAAGTTTGTCGTTTATGCTATGCATTGTATATATTGTAGCAAAATCATAAAGGAATAAAAAGGAAATATATTTTGTATTTATTTATTTTATTTTTTTATTTATTTCAACATTTGTTATTATAACTAAATCCTTATTTAATATTTACATATGGTTTTATAGTAGGTTCTTAGTTTAAATAATTATGAAGATACATATAGTTAACAAAGATTTAACAAATGACTTATTAAATTAAATGCAGGGAAATTAAATGGTATACGTTACAAATATTTATATGTACTTATATGGATTTATATATATACATATTTATATTAATATGTCTTACTAAACGATTTTTCAAATTCATCAGGCAGGCAGTGTTTTTTCTCCTAACTTGAACTAGATTTTAAAAAATATTCCAATTGTTTTAAGCACTTAGAAGCTACAAGTTTTATATAATATAAATGTATCCTCCAAACACTATTTGTATGCACTATTTAGCAATTGACTAAGGGTTATTCTCCTTAAATATCAAAATTTAATTTTGCTTATCATTAACAAAATTATTAAACTATTAAATGTTAATACAGCCAATAGTAAAAATTGTTCATTAATGAAATGGCTTTAAAAAAAGTTAAGCAAAACTAAAATATTTTGTCGGCTGGCTGCCTAACTGCTGAGCACATTCCTGTGAGTGTGTGTGTGCCTGTGCGTGTGTGTGTGTGTGTGTGCCTGGTTGTCTTTGTGTTGTCATCGTCTTTTGAGATTTAACAGCTTACGTTTTGGTCTCGAGCCTTGGGTCGTCTCATCTGATTGCTGTTGTTGTTGCTGCTGCTGTTGTTGCTATTCCTGTTGTTGTTGTTGTTGTTGCTGCGGGCGCGCTTTCCTTAAACAAAAAAAAAACAACTTGTGTAGTTGAGCCTGTACAGTTGAGTAGAGTCCGAGTAAATTGTGTATGTAAATAAGCATATGTACGAGTATTTCATAGATACAATACAAATGGAATAGCGCAGCGCAGCGCGACAACAACAACAACAACAACAACAATAAAAGCGATTCCTTTTTTTCCACAAAAACTGGGCGAACAACTTTTTTTTTATTGCTACCCCAGCAAAGTTTAATATAATGTTGCTGCCAAATGTGCAACGCAATAAAGAAGCTTTATTTCTATTTTTATTTAAATATTTCTATAAAGTTTTAGAGTCTAATATCTAATGTAAATACTGAAACTTACAACCGTCTTATGTAAATAATTCTCGGGAGTAAAAGCTTGAGCTCCGTTTTTTTTTGTTTTTTTTTTCATTAGCGACCGTTTTTTACTTCATTTGCTTTGCGTCTTTTCATTTTTCTTGCCATGAAAATTTTTGTGCGCACCAAAAAGTTGCATAGAGGTGGCATCAGCAGCAGCAAAAGCGGCAGCAGCAGCCGTGGCAGCGCCCGAAACTTTGCGGCGCTCTCGTTTGTGACGCGTTCATGCATCCGCCAGATACATTTCAGCATTGTTGCCATGCTGGCTGCTCTCGCTATTGTATCTAACAGATGTACGGCTACTAAATATTATAAAGCAAAAAAAAAAAAATCAATAAACGCGAAACGTCTGAGCCAAAAACCTTCTTTGATATTTTTTTTTTTTTTTGGTTTTATTTCATTTGAAATTAAAAAAGGCGAGAGATGCATAACGAAAAGTGGCCAAAACGACGGAATACAACAATACGGCTGCTGCGGGGGCGCTGCTTGCAGGAACAGGAATGGATTCTTTAAGTTGTTGTTGTTGTCGTTGTTGTTGCTGCTCTCATGCCTACGAGTTCACTTTTTGCTTGAGTTTTTTCTTTTTCATTTTTTTTTTTTGTTAGCTGTTTGTTTTTTTCTGTTTTTTACTCCACCAGCTCTTTCATTTGTTGCTCTGCACTTTTGTATTTCAGTTTACTGCTTCTTTTTGTGTCCACGATTTCGCCTTTTGTTTTAAGTATGCTTGTTGCCGTTGTTGTACTCGAATCTTTTTGCGCTCATGGGCAGCCATAATTGCTCAAGTCTCGGAAGATTCTGGTGCGTAATGACCGGGCAATCCGCGTGCTGCCCCTTTCCCGCTCGCTTTTGGCTCAATGCTCTCTCTCTCTCTCTATCTATATATATATATATATATATATATATATATATATATCTCTCTCTCTCTCTCGTTTTCTCTCTGTCTCTCGGTCACTCGCAACCCGTTCGAGTAACTTCGAGCTGAATTTATCGGGCATGTATGTGTGTGTATAGCTAAAAGGTGTGACCAAAGCTGTTGACAAATTCAGATATTATAATCTGGCACATTTCGATAATGTTCGATAGTCCGGTTTTTAGCTACGCTCATCGATTCACAAGTTAGTTGTGATCGATAAGTTTTGTGTCGATCATAATGCAATTTATGACTTACATTTGATCAAAAAACATTAAACATTTAATTAGGTACATCAAGTTTTGCTATTTCAGTTTTTAATATTCAGCACTAAATTACTTAGTTATCGATAGCTGATTGTTGCTGTTGCTGTCGTTGCAATCGACTATATTTTCATTACATTGTGCCTAATACCTTTTAAGCTGCTCTTAGACACCTTGTTAGTGAGAAACAACTGTAATTGGTTATTTGTCAGCGCAATCGTAACTCAATAAGCTGTCGATTCTTGTAGTTTGCCCTTGTTGTCTTCATTAATGTGAATTCTATTTGTAGACGAACACATGATTATGGAACTTTGATTTCATAACGTTTACGTCATTAAACTTGTGCAACGACGACAACAGCAATATACTTGCATAATGGAAATATCCAATAACTGAACCCAGTTAGCCAAATGCCAGCAGCTAATTTGATTTATTTATAATTGAATTCATACGCACACCCATGTGTGTGTGTGGGTTATATGTATGAAAATATTCAATTACAGTTACAGTTAGCCAAGCTTACGACAGGATACAAGCTACCTTGCACAGTTAGTTGCGTTTCAATTATGAAATCAAATCATTGTCACAATTACCAGTTCGAGATTATCTGTTTTATGTACGGCTTTATTAGGTCACACTCTTGGCAAGAATATTAGTTTCTATAATTGAAAAAAGACTTGCAATTTTCTAGTTAATGAAAGTAAATAATAGCTCGTGGGTAATTTGACGATAAGAAATTACCACAATCGGCACACATTGTTAATAGGAAGATAACAAAACACAATGTATGTCAACTTAAACATAAATTTTGACAGGACTATTCGTAAAATACCAACTACATTTTCAACTAACTTTATTTAAAAAAAATTACAACTTTGACAAGAACTTATGTTGATATTAATATGAATTCTGGAAGCACTGATATCAACATCAATATTAAACCATAGAATAATTGTTACAATGCCATTAATAATAATATTGACATTGACATGACCACTAACATCACTACATACATTCCCATCACTTTTAGCATGAACATATGCATTGAAAATATAATTACTAAGCAAAAACCATTAAACTTAACATTACTATTAACACTAACAACATCTAGCAATCTATTTGCCAACTTTTTTTACATACAGGGTAGCTGATAGTCGTGCCAATCAGTGCCGCCATATGCCGTGAGGGTAATTTTTATGTTAAATTTTGTTTTTAGCTCTGGTATAACATTTTTGCTTGCACGTTCCGTTAAGCGGATCAACACGAGCGACTAACCGACCTCAGACCCCAGTCGCAGTACCAACCCCAAACCCCCGCAGCCCCTCAACGCCCAACCCCTCTCAACTCTTTGTAGTTGTATGCATAAAGTAAATGTATTTATTTAGCGCTTATCAGTTTACTTTGCTCAATGTGTTCATAGCGGTTTCTATTTATAAGGCAACAAACAACGAGAGATACTCGTCTATATACAAACGAGTACATATATATATATATATGTATGTATTGTGCATGCATATATATATATATATTTATATATTCATGTGTATGTACCTAAATAATTCGTTTAGTTGTCGTCAGCAAAGAGAACTGTGAACTGAACAAAATAAAAAGAAAAAAAAACTCATAAACAAATTTCAATTCTAATTGGTATTATAGCCACAACTATAGCTATAGTTATAGCTATAGCTTTGGCTAGTTTTTTTTTTTTTTTTTGTCGTTTGCAATATTGTAAATTACTCATACGCCACGTTTTGCAATTGTGACCCAATTGAAAAACATTTGTTTGCATTTTTGTTTTGCATTTTGTTAATTATTGCATGGAGCCAACAAAAAGATACAAATATGCGCATTGTTATTGCTCATGTGTGTGCGTGTGTTTTTATGTGTGTGTGTGTGTGTGTGTGTGTATCTTTCTAAAATGTAACTGCGTTTATTGTTTTGTCTCGATCTTTTGCATTCGAATGCGAATCAAAAGCTAAATAGCACAAAGACTGCAATCCAGCGCTTGACAAGTGCAAAACTGGTTTTTTGTTGCAAATGTTTTAATTTTAACTTTTAAATGTTTCCTTTTACATTGCGTTCATATTGTTTTGCAATCAGCAGAAATAGAGGGCATGCATATTTTATATGTAGAGTAATTAAATCAAAATGTTTTATATTTTACGACAACTTTTGCAATCAATGAAAGGTCTACCTTTATAAATATATATATATATATATATATAAATATAAATATATTTAAATATAAAATATAAATAATATTTATATTATTATAATTAATTATAACCAGTTACAAAATTTGGTAATTTGTGCTTAACTATAAATTGAGCAAATTCAGTTTGTAAAATGTATATTATTCCTTTAAAATATTTAAATAAATATAAATGTGAACCACTTTTTAAACTGGTTCAATAAAGTTATCATAAAATCAACAGCCAACAAATTAAATACAGCTTAAGTTCTATTTTTCAAGATTTTATATTTCTATTATATTTGTATAATTTAAAGAATAAGAATAATATAAATCATGTGCTTCGTAGCAAAAGTTCAATATGAATAAACTACACTTAAAATTTCTAATTGCTTTTTTAATTTAACTAGTCAGATAATTAAATTCAATTTGCTAATTTTGTGCAATGCCGCATTACCCAACACATTGTTGTCAATTTCAAACAGTTGTGGACACAATTATTGCAACATTTTGCATTGCATGCGCCCTAGTCCCCACCGTGGCACCCCCGCCCCAACAACATAACTTTGCAACCATTTGTATATTGATACAATTGCATTGAAGTATCTGCTTAAATGTGCGATTGTGTCGACCCTTAAATACAGTTTTACAGTTCACAGTTTTCTCATCTATGACATTTTTGTTTACAATTTCAATTGCAGGCACATATTTATATATATAAATGTGCTTTCCGTGTATGTGTATATATCCATATGTGCAGCTATAGGCCCACATTTCTATTCTACACGCTCTCTCTTTGGTTTATTCTCACACTACTTCTCTCTCTCTCTCTCTTTCTCTCTTTTGTTGTCTCCTACATTCTTCTCTCTCTCTCTCTTCTATGTTTGCTGCGCTTAATCCAACATTTGCAATCACAGTCGAAGCTTTTTGATTTTAATTGTTTTCTCGTTTCTTTTTGTATTTTTTTTTTGTTGTTGTTTTCTTTCGCGTATTTTGCACTTGAACGACTTTCAATTGAATTTCGTATTTATATAATCCGAGGCGCGTACATATACTTATATTGTATTGTATATTTGTATATATATATATATATATATATATATAGCACACATATGTATATATATACCATATAATATATATTTATATACTTGTTTATTTATGTGCATGCATTATTATATACACTGTCGCCCGTTTAGCCACAAAGAAATTCACATATGTACGTATGTCTGGCAAATACATACACATGCACACACACATTGCACTCTTTATTGAATTGTTGTTGTTGTTGTTGTTGTTGTTGTTGTTGTTGTCCCATTTATCATGCCATGCAATCAATGACCAACGCAAAAATGCAGTGCGCAAATTTTTTATGCACAACAAATAATACCAAAAATTAACGAAAAGCGTGCTAGACTAAAAAATACCTCGCGTCGTGCTTCCAATAATAATACATGAAAACAGCTTTTAAATAAACAATTTTATAGATTCTTTATTTTATTTCTTTTTTTAATTTAAATACTTATTGCACGTTCTTTCGATTATTGGAAAACATCTATTTGTTGTTTTTTTTATTTTTCAATAAAGTTAAAAACAACAATATTGATAATGATAATAATTTAATAATAGTCAAAATCATAATATTAATCATAATGTTTATCCTATTCAGAATTATATTTCATATTCCTAAACATAATCCTTATGCTAATAATAATCCTAATCATAATTGAAATCAAAACCATATTCATACCATTACAATTATCATAATCACGATAGTAATACTGATAAATAAATAGTAAAATAAATAAATTGAAAATATACAAAATAGAGATACAATTATGTGCATAAATTATTATACAATAGTTAAGCAAAATAAATTAGTTCTTTAGGTAACTCAATTCAATCTAAAAATAAATAGTTTACTTAATAAGTGATATATGTATGTGTCTAATTCAAATTTCTTTTTGTTCTTTTCTCTTTTCTAGGTAAGTTTCTTGTTCCGAATCCATTGAAAACGTATAAAATATCGCAGTGAGTGAATCAATTGACTGAATCATTTTGGTGTTTACAAACGTTCGAAGGCTAAAAGAATTAGTTCTTAAGTGTTTCCAAATGCAGCCCAAAATATGCACCAAAAATTTGATCTTTTTTTGTGTATCGGTGTATATCAGCAAGGTTTCGATCGAATAACTGTTTTTGAAAGGTTGTTTTCAACGATTTTAAAAAAAAAAGGCTTAGAGAATTGTAAAGCATTTAAAGCTCTCGGATTCATAGCTCCCATATTTCAAACTCCCATAACTTTTTAAAATGCATATTTAAAATTTGTTTGTTTTTTTTTAATTTTAAAAAATATACATACTTACTGTAAATATATGTAATAAAAAAAATGTTCTCCAGATTGTTAGTACAAAACGGTACGCACTTTATCCGACTAGCATCCAGATTTAGAACAATGTTTTTCTCTGAGTGCGTTTTCTTTGTTGTTGTTTTTTGTTTTAAGGACCCTTCGCTTCCAAGAACTGACAGTCAGGAACAAATTGTTTGTTATTGTCAAGTTAAGTTGAACTCTGAACTTTCAAAAGTTTTGCGTGCTACTTGCAACTCATATGAGCTTTGATTGAAGTGCATAAGCTAAGTACACAGTTAACCTTCAATGGGGCTAGGTCAATTCAATGGCTAAAAGAAGAAAACCAATCGTAACTAAACCGAATTGGAACATTGTGGAGCAAAGAGTTTCAGTTTCGAAAAGCTTGCGCAAAATCGACGATGACGACGGCGACAATAAATAAACAGAGTCAGTCCGAGAGCTGCCTTTAAGTATGTATATGTATGTATATCTATACTTAAATCTATATGTATGTGAATGTATGTATTATATATATATATATATATATATATACTTATGTATTCATAAAAGACGCGACAGTTGTTGCCAGGTGCTTTGCTCTTTAGGCTCTATTAGTGGTACTCGTACTGCTTGGTGCCTATGGCCTACGGTTGTGTATGCGATTTAATTTAATTTTGTTTTTATACTCCGTTGCCCAAATATAGAGAGAGGGCATATTGGTTCTACAAAGTCCATCTTGCCACCTTGAGCATTTAAATATTGCACCCTTTTTAATCTATAATCAACAAATTTGTCAGATACATAACTGATGATGTTCGCTAAACAACCTGCAGGGTATCTGTTAGTCAAGCACGTGCCAATCGCACTCTTGCTCATTTTTGCTAACGTGTCATAATCACTTGAATGGAATTTCATAAGCAAGCAGCCATTTATTACTAATTGTTAATGAGAAAACAAGAAAGGCAGAGAGAGAGAGAGAGAGAGAGAGAGAGAGAGAGAGAGAGAGAGAGACACAGACAGACAAAGAAAGATTCGAATTGAGCCAAAGATACCGAAAAGAGCACAAAACTGTATTTTTTGTCAGTGAATATTACTCATACGCAGTGTGCGCCAAATATTTGCATATTTTCAAAACTGCTGCTCATAGCCCAATGTTGTTATTATTTTTAATATTTCTGTTCGTTGATCTCTCAACAATTTGCCCGTTCTTTCCTCCACATTCGTGACTGTTCGTGAAATGATTTCATCATCGCAAACATCATCATTGAATTTGTCACATGCCTTATGCTCATAAATATCCAACAATGAATTACGCGTTTAGTCGACAGCTTTAAGTAGTTTTGCACTTAACAATTGTTCGCCTGAGTGGGCTGACCTATTTATAGAATTAGCACAGTTCGAAGTCCCCTTCTCGCCATCAAAGCTCTCGGGTTTGGCACAGTTATGGGCATTATTCGTAGGCCCAAGCGACAAGTAAAATATTTCCTATCCAGTCTATCTGTCTATTTATCAGATTGTATGTTTGTAAGAATTTTTTCATTTTACACTGCCGCCCAAAATTGAGTGCAAGGAAAAAACTTTTTTTATGAAGATTTGCTCTTGGGTATAAACACACACATTTAGAAAACATTTTTTAAGTCCTGAAAACAAAATTTTGTACAAGTTAAATCAATTTTGATAACTTTTGGTCGTGAGTTTGCCTGTAGATTTATTTTGGGAACACCATTTTTGGCCAAACTTCATTTTGAGTGATATAAGAATAGTGTGATAATAAGGAAAGAAATACTGATGTATTAAGAGTAGATAGTATATCATAGTCGCACTTAGCATTCATACTTGTTTTTATTTTTTATAAACTATGAACTTGTTTATTTTAAATAAATTTAAAAAGTATATATTTTCTTAGTATTTTTAGATTTTCTTCCAAATAAATTAGTTTATATTAATTTTGTAATTTTTGCTATATTAAATATACAATATATTAATTTAAATTAAATTCCTTTTCGGTCTTGTGTTTGCTCTTGTTCAATAAAAGGAAATATTTGCCCTGATTCTTGCTGTCAAATCAGTCATTTAATGTTGTGTAGTATTTTATTTTATTTGTTTGACTGCATGTACACAAATCAATAAGTTAGCCTTGTTGCTATTCTGTTATCCAACACTTAAGGGCAACAACAAGGACGGGGCAAATATGCCTCATTTGTGAGTCGCGCTGGTGCCAAAAAGAACGACTTTATAAAAATACACATGTATACGTATATATGTTATGTATATAACGGTTATATAGCATATAGGGTGTATGTGTGTGTGTGTGGGTGTTTGTCTGAGCTTGGCGTTTATTGCGATGGGTGGGTGTTGGGATAGGGTACCCAAAGCAAAATGCAGAAGGTTTTAACAGCCGACCTACGTGTCATGCATAAAAGGCAAATCGTTTTTCTGTCTGCTTGTGCCTGAGTATGTGTGTTTGTGTGTGTGTGTGTTGGCTGTTACACATGCCAACATATGTACATGCTCACATATTTATGTATGTATGCATGTATGTCTTTTTGGCCATTTCTTTCATGGCCCGAACTGACATTTGTACTATTGGCATTTACAGGCTGGCAAAGCAGCCCTTAACCCACCATCAAACCACCCAACCACCCAATGCTCACATCCCTTAACAAACTACTTAAATATTTAAGCATCCGTTTGCATATATGAATATGTACTCACTGCCGGTTTGGGTGTGTAAGTGTGTGTATGTGTGTGTCTTTTGACATTATTGATTTAGCATTTAGCATTCATAACTTGAACGTTTATGGCAACCAACAAGAACAACAAAACACGAGGCTGACAAACAGCATTCAAGTCTTTCAATTCTCTTCATTTTCTCTACACTCATTTTTCTACGCTGCGTATACGTTATATGTATATACGCATACTTGCATAATATGTCACACATACGCAGCGTTGTCCTTGACTTAACTAAATCAACTAAGTCAAATGAAATCAATAATAAATAATTCCCAAAATATTTATCAGCAGACCGCAAACAACACCAACAACAAATTCAATCATTTTGATGCCATTGAAAAAGTTTTCAATTACTTTGGTATTTTAAGGAATTCAAAGAAAGTGTGACGACAAATTTAAACTTTAAACTATTTGCAAATAGGCTTTCAATTAATATTTGATTATGCAAACGAATTATGACACAGAAAACAATTGTGATACAAAGCATCAACTTTGCTGTTTTGATTTTATTCATGACCCTGAAACAGAAAGTGATTATAAAACATTTTTGTATGGTTTCATTATTGTTTTTTAATGAACTTCTGTTTATATGCCTCCCATTGGGTTTTGCAAGGTTATTAGCGACAGTCAATTTAATATGTAAATTATTCAACCTTTCTTTTTTCACTTATTTTTAATTGTTTTGACGTTGTATTTTTATTCACAACATATATGGAAAAATTGAAAACAAATTTTGTTTTGTTGGCTTAATCAGTTGTACAAATTCGAAAGTAACAAATAATTAAAGTATTGTTTGATTATATTTAATTTTTGAAATGTATTATTATCTTATTGTTTATAATTTTAAAAAACTTTTCAATAACATTTTAAAGATCCTTTTTAACAAAGTGTACAAATATGTAATTTTAAAGTATGAATAAATATAACATTTAAATTCATGAACTTTTAATTTCATGTATAGAAATTGGGACTTTTAGAATAAGAATACTTTTTGTATTTTTGTTTTTTTGCCAATTTGATTTTAGATATTTTTTTCGATTATTTTAGACTTTTACAGCCAATTTCGATAAAGCCCATTACGAAGGTGCAAGTCACAAGCGATTGGAATTATATAGTAAAATTACAAGTCTGCTGTAAGCTGCTTTTGGCAGCCGTTTGCTGTAAATGGTGAAACAACAACTTTGGCAAGCAAATTTACTTACATTTTATGTGTGTGTGTATATATATATATATATATATATATATATAGATGTGTGTGTTGGCTCGTGTCCTCTGTTTAAGTTTCAACTATTATATGATTCGACCCTGGCAGTAGCCAAACACGTTGCCTAATCCAACCTTATATACACACACACTGCTCCCACATAAGCTCATTAATTATTTCCCTGCTTATGTGCGTGTGTCTCTGTGTGTTTGTGTGCTTGTGTGTATTGCCGCCCATCGCTGAACGCCCACTGCAGCTTCCCAGAGACGCGTGCGCCCCTGCTGCTGCTATTTGGGTATTCACCTGGCGAAACCCAACGGCCCGACCCACTTCAGCTGCCCTGGGGAATGCAGTTGCTGCTCTCGTTCTCTATCTCCATCTCGCTTGCTCTCTATCTTTCTCAATTTGTCATCGTTGGTGAATGCGCCTTTTGCTCTCTCTCTCTCTAAATCTCTGTCGCCAACTCTCGCGACAAAATGCAGCGTCTGCTTCTAAGCTCGCTTTGAGCTCAACCCTCACGACCCAAATGCCTTAAAGTGGAATGCATCGGCAGCGGCCTGGTTACTAAGGGTTGAAAGTGTTATTTGGAACTAGTAATTATTACCCAAAAAACAACCCGAAGTGTGTTCAACAACTTGGCTGGAGCACCTAAGTATATCTTTCTTAATTGCATGACTAAGCTGGGTCCATTTGCCACAACAAGTTGGCTCTGGTTTTTTTTTTTTTTTTTAATCCATCAAACTTTTGGTGTTTCTACTTTTTTTTTGCGATAAATAGAAAACTTTCTACAACTTTCAACTTTTCTTGTACTGGAATTCTTGTACTCAATATCTGTGCTCAATACTTGAACTCAATACTTACAATAGCAGCTTTATTTGAAATTTGATATACTTGACGACCCTTTTTCTCTTTAAGAGGAAATCCGTATTAAATCTTTAACATTTTTCAGCCATTTGATTATTTTATATTTCAACACATTTAACATACGTAAATGTAAAGTTTTTTTTAAATACTCTGCCGATATTAAAATGTAAAGGGACTATCTGTTAAATTAAAGCAATAAATAAATATAAATAAAATAAATCGTAGCAAAAGTCAGTTCGATATAAAAAAAAAAGATATATACTTTCTTTACTTAAAAATGCTATTTTAAAAATATGTTTTTAAAAATTTAAATAACATAATAATAAATGTTTAAGTTTAATATGCCTGCTTACTGTTATAGTGCTCTTTGATTTTCTTTTAATGATAAAAAACACATTTTCAAAAATTTTTTAAAAATTGTTCTTACTTGTTTTAAGTACTAAATGGATTTTTTCTTTAAGTGTATGATTTGTTTAACTTGAGCAACTGGACCTCTCTTTCGCTCCCTCTCTCTCTCTCTCTCTGTCTTTGGTTTTTAGATTGTGGCAACTCAATATTTGTTTAAGCCATGTTATCCATTTAAACAGCCAAAGCAGCAGCAGCCGCAAACAAAATTTATGAGTGCCGCTAACAGAAGCTAATAAGGCGCGTGCATACACACACGCTCACACACACACACACACGCACACACACACAGAGGAAAAACCCACCCGCTTACCAACTAAAGCAGCCCCGCCTCCCCGCTGCACCTCTCTCTTTTACACCCTTCAGCCCACTTCACTGGCAATGGCCTAAACAAACTCAATCAGTTGTTTGCTTTATGACAGAGCTTTTGGTAACGCGGCCATGTCCTTTTAGTCCTTGCCTAGGCACTAGCTGCACGTGTGTATGTATGTGTAGCTGTATGTGTGTGTGTGTGTGTGTGTATGTGTTTGTATTGCTTTTTTTTATCAGCGCAACTTGGAAATTGATGCTGTCGCTGTCGACGTCGCAGCTGGCGCTTGTCTTTCTCCATAGGTGTGTGTGTTTGTTGGTATATGTGTGTGTGTGTGTGTGTGTGTGTGTACTGGTATTGAGTATTTGGTGGCGTTGTTGCCAGTTGCCACTTGCCACTTGCCACTTTTCGCCTTGTTTGTTGTTGTTGGGCTGGCCTCTGCGTGCGAAGGACATTTCAGTCTATTTGGAACTTTTGAGTTGGGGAGTTGAAAATCGCGCGTGTTTCGTGTTTGTGAACGTTATTTTTTTTGTTTTTGTTGGCCACTGTTTACATTTAGACACACACATAGCGTGAGTGTGTGTGCGTGTGCGTGTGTGTGCAATACATAGCAGACAACAGCAGGACAGCCCGCAAACCTCCCACCTAAGCCGAACCGAAGTCTTCTTTTTGTATATTAGATGCGCTTTTGGCATTTAACATGTGCTCCTTATAAATATATTCATATATATATATATATATGTATGTATGTATGTATATAAATGTACATGTATATACATATACATTTTCTTGTTCTCTTCTCGACTCATTTGTTGTTGCTTTAATTGGAAATGTCATACATACCGTTATTTTTCTTTTGCTCCTTTTATGGCTCCAGCATTGCGTGCGCCCCGGCGTATACTTAATACGTTACGCATAAGGCGCATTGGCCGCACCAAAAAAAAAAAAAAAAAAAAAAAAAAAAAACTTCCTGCTGTTGTCTGCCACCCATGTTTCACACACCCTTACCCCACACCCCATCGCCCAGCTACACCCCCATGCTGTAACGCGCGCGTTTACTTTTTTTATGTTTTTTGGTTGGGCGTGGCCAGGTCGCCAGGTCCTTGGCAAAATTAAATATCTCGGCTCTTATTTATTTTTCAACTTTTTTTCTTGTTTGAAGTGCAAAAAAAAAATTAAATAAAAACTAAACTAAACGAAGCGAAGAAAAATTAAAGCTGCACATGCAAAAAAAAGAATAATCATAATACCAAAAAAAAAAAAAAACGTTAAAAAAGTTATATATGCAATAGCTGTGCTGCTTTCCCAACTGTTTAACAAATGAGCCCATGTATTTGATAATGTTTGAGAAAAAGTAAGTAAATCTTGAAGATTTCTTAAAAGTCTTTTATTTTTATTTTATATATGATTTAAAGCAAAATTTCTTTGAATCAATTATATATTAAAGTTTTTATTCCGTGTTAAATCTTCATTTAAGTTCACGGTATAAACAAAATGTATGGAGTTTTTATTAATAAAATTGCTTAAAAATCTACTGTCTAGCTACAAATGATTTAAATTAATTTAATATGGAGTTAAATTGTTTTTTACATACACCAATAACTAACAATAAACTAAGCATATCCTCATTTACATGTACAACAATATTTACATACAATTTATTTGGCTTACAACTGAAAAAATTCAAGAATTGTGAAAATCGAGCCAAGATAAATATTTCAATTCCAAAATTTCGAACAACCGATTTCAAGTTCGAAAATTCTAGTAATGAGTATTTTATGCTTAACTCAAGAGTTTTGTCCTCATTTCTGCATTTCTAAAAGAAAAAAAAATGTTGTGCAATAACGCACGTAGAGAAATTGATAAATTATATAATATCCTGACAGTTATTGCATGGTGAGAAAGCAAAAAATAGAGAAACATCAAGAGAGAGAACAGACATTTTATACGAGCATGTTTCCATGGCTGGAAGTCAGGTAGTAGGGAAATGAGGAGGGAGGTCCTTGCAATGTACGCTAAGCCTTCTGTCAGTCTCATAAATTAGGCACTAAGCAGTTCTTTACGCTCGCTCTCTATCTCTCTCTCTCTCTCTCTCTCTCGCTCTCGCCTAAAGTCTACCACCAAAGCCCCTTGAATGCCCGCCCTCCTCAGCTTCTACTCACATTTCCAATGGTGGGCGTTAGGGCAATGATTGTCGTTGTTGTTTTTGTTGTTGTTGGTATCTGGGGCTGCTCTGAGGTTACGCCTCAAACTTCTTAAATCGCGTGACATGCCATGAAATAATTTCATAATTCCAGGCCACAACACACTCCAACACACATATATAAATAAATATATATATATATATCGTATATATATATAAATATATTTATATGTATATATATATATATAAATGTGTATAGATACACAAGCCAAATGGAGTTTGGGCCAACTTTCAGCGTGCGATGCCCCAACCACCCGACACTTTTGTACTTTTTCCCGTACTCGTAACTCTTTCCAACACTTTTTGCATATTTCTTTTTTCACTGTTTGACGCTCTTGCCAAGGGTATTATAAATTTCTCATGACATTTGTAACGCACAGATGGCGACATATTGGACATATTCCACAAATTATATATATTCTTGATATTAATTAAGTTTTTTTATAAGAAAACTTGTTGTTTTTTAAATTATCATTGCCAATAATATATAAGCAAAATCTTTTTAATCTTGGAACAGAATAGCATAATAAATAAGTTTTTGTATGACAATTTTTTTGCTCTTTAAAATATCTTGATCAAATTTGGGAATTATATATAGTTGCTAAAGAAAAAATCTATTTACTATTCTCCCAATATATGAGCAAAATCTTTACCACTTCGGATTCTATAATTCAAATTCCTTTGACCTGCAAGAGTATTTAATCTTCGGCTAACAGCAGAGAATTGTTCTTGTTTCAATTTCTTGTTGCTTTAAAAATATATATGTTTGCTCACTTTGCGCGTTGGACTTTGAAATGCTTAGAGCCCAGCAGCAGCAACAATAACAACAACAACAACAACGACGACAACACCTCAAAAGGGCGAAACTGCGAGCCCACGAGACAGCAGCAACAAGACCCAGAGACGACTCAACAACGACAAACGACAACCGACGACGACGACGACGACAACAACAACAACAACAACGACAACAGCAGCATTGACGTCCTTCCGTTTTGTCCATTCCGTCACTGGCAGCCCGCACTCCTTTCCCCATCTCTAACGCTGGCCTTCTGCAGGCCTTTCGTCCTGTTTTTCCGTTTGTCCCCCTGCCCGCCCTGTCGTGCTTCCGTTCGCGACGCCTGCGTGTATTCGCCCTTCGTACTGCGTGCAGCTTTTCTTTTACATTTCAGTTTTTCCTTTTTACGTTCTTTTTTTTTTGTTTCTTTCATTTTCTTTTACGTTTGTATTTGTTCTCTGCTTCGCTTTTGGTGGCTGCTTTTTTTTGCACCGTTACCTTTTAAACACTTATTACATGCTTTGTTTTACTCTTGGCTGCGTTCGGCTTTTGCACAACTTTAAATAATTTAGCGCCGCCCCTCGGCACGACGTCCCTGCCCTTCGCGTCTGTCCCACCGCCTCAGCTATCCTCTGGCTGAGCTGGTAGCTGCCACTTGTGGTGTGGTGAATATTAAATGGTCTCGGTTTTGGCCGAGCTGTGTGTGCGTGTGTGTGTGTGTGTGTGTGTGTGTGTGTGTTGAAATCAGTGGGCGCCAACAACCCCACTACCCCCTTGCCCCTCGACCCACCCCTAGAACTCAACCAGCGCATGTTGTTGGGTTGAGCTCTTGAGCTCGCGAGTCATTCGCTGGGTAACCAATTTTGTGTAGCATATTTTTTAGCGCCCGCCAAGTTTTTATTTTTTTTTTTGTTACCTAATATGAAAATGTTTTGCAGCTCAATTCATAATTCTAACAAATGAGAGAATATGTGTGTTTTTCTATGACTGAAGAGGAAAAGCGTTTTTTTGCTTTTTTCGTGTTTGTTTCAGATTGGAATATTGATAAATTGTCAGGACTTATAAAAATGTAATCATATATTTATTAAATTTTATTTATTTATTTATTTTATGTTTAAAATAATGTTTAGGAATTACTTTGTCGTCAATAAAAAAAAGTATTTAGCTGGATTTATACTGTAAAGTATATAGTTTTAGTTTTTTATTTATATTTATTTATTTACGTATTTTATTATACGTATTTAAATTAATATTTTCTAAACCATTAATGCTGATTTAAATATAGTTTTCGATTTCAATAATAGTTTTATTATAATAATTAAAATCTGCAACGTATAAATATTTTTTTACTTAGACATTCAAAATATTTACATTTTAATTTCATATAATTATTTTTTGCAGCTACTCCTTTGCTATTTTATTTAGTATCAGAAATTTGTCAACTTCGTGTTAATATTTTAAACTTAAACTCAAATATCAAATTGTTTGCAAAACTTATTCTCTTTCAATTCCATATATCGATTTCAATTGTTTCATGTGGTGTTGCACACGCCAACCGCCAGATGGCGCCTGCGTATGTCTCCCTGATTTCTATAAGTTGATGACTTTAGCTAGCGCATTTATGCTTTCCAGCGGGGCTAGCGGCAAATGGGCAGGTGGTAGCTGGCAGTTCAAGCACACACAGCTGGCATACAACACACATACACACACGCACACACACCGACCTATTTACAAGCCCGCCAGGCAATGCATCTCGTGGCTTAACTTTAATGGCATCCACAGCAAAAAAATGTGTAGAAATGAGATATTATTTTGTTTATTTTCTAAGATACCCAAAATTTTATAAGTATATACAAAACATAAGTTTTAGTATTTTTAATACTCAGGCGGATTAACTTAAAGATTACTGTGTTTAAAACTCAGGAGGATTAATTTAAAGATTTAAGTACAAATTTAAAATAGTACAAATAAATTGATTTGGTTTTCGTTATACTTAAGGAAAATTGCGATTTAAATTCTTTTAAATAAAATTTCAGTGTATTGGGGAAATATAAAAACTCTATTCTATTCTTAAAATGAGAATTTCGCTGTCAAGTTAAGAAATGTTCACTTTGACAAAGATCTGCGCTTTTTCGCAGAGTGTGTTGATTCTTGGTGAGTCTAGCTGTTGCCAGCTTGTTATACCCAGTTTTGAGGAGTTGAACAGGATATATAGTGAATAAGGTTGAGGGAATTGAATCCAGCGCTCGCATAATTATTTTCACTTATGCTCCTTACTCACTCGTAAACCCCTTTTAACTCTCGCTCTGCTGCTCTCTCTCTCTCTCTCTCTCACTCGCTCTCTGTCTTCTGCTTATTGCAGGTAAGGCTGCTGTTTGCTTTATGTGTGTGGAAATGCTCATTCTTTATTTTATGGCAGCGCTGAATGTATCTTACGGATGTGCAAGTCAAAGCGGAGCATGTACCCCCCCCCCCTACACCACCCGCCACCCCTCTCCTTTGCTGCATGCCACTCCCTTTGGCCCAGCACAATGCGTTAACAGCGCTACGAAGTGCATAAAGCAAATTCAGAATGGTTGTGCACAGTTTTTCAGTTTTTCTGGTTTTTGTCCGTTGTTGCCGCAAATAAAATCGATTGTCTGCACGGGCGGGGGAGGGAGGGGGGCGGTCAGAGAGGGGGTTTATATGAAAGGGAGCTTGCAGAAGCGAAATTCTGTAGCCGGTTTGTAGGCTCTTTGCTTTGCATTTTCGGCAGCTGGAAAAGCTATTACACACACACACACACACACACACACACACACGAACGTAACTGGAAAATGTCAAGTTTTCTGCGTTTCTTTTTTGTTGTCGTTTCTTGCCGCCATTTTGTCTCCATGCGCTGCTGCCACGGTCCGTTGTTAACCAATAAGTTTTTTGACTGCCGCCAAATAGCGCGAGTAAGGCACACACACACACACACACACACACACACACTTATACACACATCCATTGACTTTCCAGGCTGCTGCGTCTCCGCCATTTTGAAATTGATACACAGCAGGCGGGCATGCACAGCTTTTGGCCAAGTTTGTGCGAGTGAGTGAGTGAGTGTGTGCGTGTGTGTGTGTGTGTGTGTGTGTGTGTGTGTAGCAGGTGCTGCCTCTGCATTTGCCATATGCAATTGGGCTACGGGTCAGTCACACACCCACAAGCACACACACGCAGAACAGGCAGCTCTCTGTGTTTGCCTAGGCTGCTGTTCCGGCCATAACCACACACACACACACATACGCACTGACGGCCTTTCCATATTTCCAGCTGAAATATTGTGCTGCCTTTGTTGTTGTTGTTGTTTAGTTAGTTTTGCACTTGCTGCCAGTTTGCAGTTGTTGTTGGTTGTTGCCAGCCAAAATGCGCGTGCGAGCGAGTGAGCCAACCATTTTGTGTCGTGCCCGAAAGACACAGAAATAGTAGTAGTTGTTGGTGGTACACCCACACCCACACCCACACCCACACACAGACACCACCGCCTGGTGCGAACAGACAGAGGAGCAGCTGGCGCAGCGTCAGGCGCCTCCTTAACAACCCCTACTAATCCAGCCAAGTGGCGACGTTCTCCTCAACGCATTGCCAACAGCAGCAACAAAATTACACACTCACACACACACACATACTTCAATCAGCCGCAGTGACCAGATGAAAGCTGGTAGGCGTTAACGGAAATTGTTGAAATGTGTGTGCACATATAAAGGAAACAGGCAATCCACCAACTAACTCACACATCCAATCCAATCCAATCCAAACAACCAACCAAGCAACCAACCAACCAACCAACCTAACAAACTAACTGACAGTCAGAAGATAGCTGATATCTTGAGCACTTGATGCACTTTTATTCGCTGTTTGATTTGCATTTATTTCTTGATCTATTTTTTAAAGCCATTATTTAATGTATATTTTCTATGTATATATATATTATATAATTTTAAATTGTCGTAGAAGATTTTAAAACTTTTTCAATTGCTTTAAACTTGCTTGAAATTGTTTTAAAAGTGATTTAATCTTCGACCCTATTGAAACGAGTCAATCTATATAGCCATGTTTATTTGACAGATAAACTTCCTGTGAGCTTGATTTAATTGATTTATTAATCAACATCGCATAGCTCTCATTATATAGCATCTAAAAGTACAATTTGTCGGCATTTGAATATTTTGTTAAAAAAAAACTAAAAAAAAAATGCTTCAAAAGTTTGCTTGACAAAGCTAAAACAATAACTACTTTGGTTTAAAAACAAAAACAAAGTAGTTTTTATTTTATTAACCAGTGCAACTTAGTTCTGACTAACAGCCTTACATATAAATCTTTTTTGGTCCATATTTAAAGCATTTTTTTTAAAACTATTTTCAATGTAGTACGTTAAATACCAAGTTTTGTTATGTTATGCAAAATTGATAAAATTCACCTTAAAATTAGTTTAAAATTTAAGCTGAAGGGAAATTGCCATTTAAAAATTGAGCTCTAGGCATAAAAGGGGTTTACAATATGTCTTACAGGTTTCCAGTTATAGGTATAGTTTAATGCTATTTAATTGATTTAGAAAAACTTTAAAGTATATACCATAAATTATAAACTATTTATACGTAAACTGATTCGTCTAATTGTTTTGGTAAATTTATAGACAGCATATATAGTGTTTATTTGTTAAGTTAAGCTATTAAATCCCAAATAAAAACATTTATATGTGTGTTTTATATGCAATCGTAATACGATTATCGTATATTTCGATCAGGCGGCTAAACTGTTCCAGTTCATTTAAAAATTGTTTATAATTACGTAGTTCTCGTTTGATACAAGTCTTGGGAATTTTATCTATGCTTTTCAATTGACGTTCAAGATAAAAGATTATAAAGATGATTATGGTAATGATACTGATGATAGTAGTATGATAATAGCGATAATGATGATTAGATCGATTGTTGACTGAAATTTGCCCTTGTGCAACTGCAACAACAACAAAAACAGCAAACGAGTCGCACAAAGCAAATACCAAAATGAACAGAGAAGAAAGAAAAAATAAAAGAAAAAGAAAGAGAAAGAGAAAGAGAAAACACAAGCAAA
Source organism: Drosophila colorata (assembly GCA_035041545.1). Lineage (NCBI taxonomy): Eukaryota > Metazoa > Arthropoda > Insecta > Diptera > Drosophilidae > Drosophila > Drosophila colorata. The sequence continues at coordinate 12,603,640 of JAWNLD010000490.1, read as the reverse complement.
CAATAAACGAATCAAAGTGTAAAGTAGACGTCGACAGAAAGCAGCAAAAAACGAACAGCGAAAAACGAAAAACCAAATAACGCAAATGAAAAGAAACAGAATCGAATCAAAAGCAATGTTGATGATGATGATGATGAAGAACAACATGGAGAAGAAGCGAAGGAAGAGGCACAGATACGAGGAACAAAAAAAAATTCCAATGAAATTACGTATGAGTGATTTTTATTAAAGTGCGCATTGCTTTTGTTCTGCATGTGCGTCGCTCTGTGTGTAAGTGTGTGTGTGTGTGTGTGTGAGTGTGTAATTATATATGTATATGTACTTGTACATATATATACATGCATATATGTATATGGTATATTTATATAGCACCCTGAATCGGCCAAGCAGCAGCAGGGGCTGATAAATATTTACGAGCAGGGCGACAAATGTTTTATTCGATTACGTTTTTATACCCTATACCCATTGAAAATGCGTTAGAAAGGGTATTTAAAAGAGTGCAAATGTGTGTAACAAACAGAAGGAGACATTCCCGACTCCATTAATTATATATATTCTTGATCGGGAAAGCGATACTTAAATATAGTCCTTCCTCTCCATATATATGCATATATTTAAATGCAAACCCAACAAGGATCGTACAATGAAGAAAAGAGGTTTTTACCAGGGAATCAGAGTGGCTGCAGGGTATCTTCAAGTCGCCCATTCACCTTCTAACTCTTGTTTATTTACTTTTCCATTTCGAATTACTAAGTTATATAGAATTACAATTACATATCACATTTAAATAAATACAAATCCACACTTTTTTGTTTGTATTTATTTTTATTATTATTTATATTTGTTAATTTTGTTTTTTGACTTACACACGCGCGTGGCGACATTTTTTTTTTAAATTGATTTTTTTTTTCTTTTTTTTTTCGTGCCAAACTTGAAATGCCGTTGGTTTTTTTTGTTTCTTTTTTTGTCTACAGATTTTAACAGTTTATTAATTTATTGAGCATAAAAATGGTTTGTTAATTGCCTAAACAAATACAAAGCTATTTGTCTTTGTTTGTTTGGGTTTGGTTGTTTTCTGTTTTTGTCTTTTTTGGGTCTTTTATTTTTCATTTTATTAATTTTCGTTCTCTTTGCTTTTGTGTATTATTTGTTTTTTCGCGGCTATTATTTCCGCTTGAGGGGCGTCAAAAGGCGTGCAAAATACGAATAATATAAAATAAAATTATAGATGCTATTTTATGACTCAAATATAAAATATTTTCTGTTTACAATAATTCTTATTTAATATCTGAAACCCAAGATAACATTTTAGAAAATAGAAATAGAAAATGCGTTCAAGATCAGCTCCCAGTTTGTTGTACAATATATGAATTAAGTACAAAATTTCTTAGTTTGAGGTTTGATATTAAAAATAAGAATTGGCAGAATTTGGCATTCACAGACCAAGAAGTCTGTTGTTGTTAAATTATAAGATATTTTGATGAAAAATGAAAGTAAGACGGAAGTGGTATCAAGAAAACGCCAATCATTTTTTTTATCCATTCCCTTTACACTATACAATACTTTGCTATTCTTACGATAAGTTTGCAATTAATTTTTCTACGCTTTTTTCCTTGTTTTCTTGTTTGATATTTTTTTGTGTGTCTGTTAGTTTGAAATGGGCGCATTGAGGGAGGTAACTTTGAAAATGTTTCAATTTAATTATTTGCATTTTTTCGCTTTTGTTCTTTTGTGAACTTCTCAAGTTAGCTGTTGTTCATTGAAACTTGTCTAAACATTTTAAGTAGAATTGTTTTACGAGCAATAAAATAAAACAACAATTTGTACTATATACTATGTGTGAAAAACTTTTTTTATTTGTTAATTTCTTTATAACTTGTACTCACTGAATGGCTATAGGAAGTTAATCATATCTCAGAGTTGAAAAAAGCTAAATATATCTCAGCTAGTTCAATATTTATCAAATTTGACATAGTAACGGTAATAAATACAATTAACTTTAACCATTATTATCAAGATAATGGTTAATAGATTTAGTTATCGATTTCTAATTGTGTTTTATTCGATAACAATTGTGGTATAGCACAATAAAAAGATAGGTTCTCTAGTATACAATAAATCCTAAACTAAATACACAGCGTAAACTTTTGGTTTTTAAACAATTTTTATTGTTTTAAAATTGAAAGCAAAATTAATTCCAAAATTAAGTAACAATTGCATCAGCAACAATTTTAATGCTCAAGCTCTTTCAATTTTAATTTATAACTAGTTCAAAAACTTAAACAAATATTAATTAATAATATACTTGTTTTATTTTATTTTTTGCGAAGAAAACCAACAACATTTTTTTAATTTAAGACCAATTTAAAAATTGTTTTATATAAGCACAAAGTTGTTTTTAAATTAAAACAAAAAAATGTTTAACTTTTAGCAAACAGCCTTGTTTTGTGTTTTGGTTTTTTTAATAATGTTGATTGTAGGGGCATATATATAGATATACATAGACAACAGCCCGACTACGTTGCTCGCTACTACAACTGAAAATAAAAAGCAAAATCAATACAACAAATAGGTTTTGCCCTATGTTGCTCGGAAGCGGCTAAATGTACTGCTCAGATATTATCATAATACTTATATACATTTGGCTGCGTATACTATATGAAAAGTATATAGGCAGTATGTACTAAATCCACAATACGCTTATTCTCTCCGTTTTGTATAACTTATAACTGAATGCGAGCTGTGTGAAGCGAAATAATCAAAGGTCAACTCACTAGTTATTCAAAATCAACAATGCTGATAAAATCGTATACGATATATAATCAGAAATTTTCACTGATTTTGAATCGAACGAAAAGTACAATGACAAAATCCTTGAAAAGGCAATGTATAAAGGTTATTTCTCAACAACCCAAAACATTTTTATTTTTATAAATAAACATTTGTAAATGTTTTATGTAATAGTAAGAAAATGTCCTAAAAACATTTTAAGGATTCCTAATAAAGTAAAAGAATACAACTTTTGAAAAACTGGAGGAAAAATTAGAACTGAAATTCGATTAAAGTATTATTTATTAAACAACAAAATGTTTCACGTTTAAACGACGTATAAAAATAATGAAAATTCGAATGGTTATTCAAAGTAAATGATAATGCAGTGAGTCATGATCTGAGTTTTACTAAAGTTAAGCAGCGCAAAAAGTAAATACGTATACTTTTTAAAGTATTTAATAATATAGGATATATTAAAATAAAATTAAATAAATTATTATATTATAATAACTGTGTCAACTATATTAATATTGTGTTAATTGCAAATTCTGGTTGCTGAATATTTGTATAGCTTAGGCTAGGTTTTTACGGTATTCTTAAGAAATCGGCACCCAAGTGCTCTCTACCTAAAACTCCCTCTCAACGAACTTTTCATTAAGGCCAACTATTTAAAGCTGCACTCCCGCATCAGGGCTTTGTGTATCTAAACTTCACTCTGATTCCAACAAAAAAAAAAAACAACGTACATATTTATGCATATCTTTAATTTCCGGTAAACCCAACAAAAAACCCATTGACTAAATCACATTCCATGTAGAATATTCTAAAACTGAACTTTGGATGTATTTGGTTCTTATCTCTACATACATACATGTATATGTATTTAGTAGGTATATATGCTGGTACCTATGTACACACAGATATTTCTACTTACAAAGTATGTACACATTTCACATGGCTTGGTTCTTTTTTTATACAATTGTGCACAACTCTCACTCTCTCTCACACACACACACGTACACAGTCCGTCCGTCTGTTTGGGCACCTCTCCCCCGCCGCCAGCCCCCCCTTAACAGTTGCCTCTCTGCCTTTTGGGGTTAGTCTAGTCTCTAGTTCATAAACTCGCCGGCACAGTGATCCGTTACTTATGTGTGGCTCTATCCCCCACCCCCGCCCCCACCCATCTACACCCTTCCTGCCCCTTCCGTTTAACTTGTCAGACGCTGGCGCTTTCTCTTTCTAACCTGCCCCGTGTATCGCTATCTTTGTCTTGCAATCTATAAATAAATGTTGGCTGCATTTTGCGTTGCTGTTTTTGTGACTGTTCATAAAAATTCCATTTGCTTTATACAAACATACAAACATACATACATACATCCGAAGGCAGATATTCTCGAACAAAAACATTTATATATGTATATGTGCATACATGCATACATACATATTTATTTATGTGTAGTATTTAGTATGTATGTTTGCCAGATGCGGTAATGTTTACTGTTGTCGCTGTTGTTGTTGCTGCTGTCTTTGATTTCTGACTTTTCTGCCAATTTGGCAATTTTAGCTTTTTTTTTTTTTAATTTTCGCTGAAAATGTAAAAAAAATATTCGTGCCAATAGTTGTTGTTTGATTTTTGATAAACAAACTGCCCACGATTACCTCATATGAATATTTTTTGCTGTTGTTGTTGATGTTGCTGTTCTTCATCTCCTTCTTCATGCCTTATGCTTGATTTGTTGACAGCGCAGCAAAAGCAACAACAAGAGCTGATGTACGCACATACACACACAACTTGCAGCTCAGCCGCCCACAACAGCTGCCACGCCCATCACACTTTGCACTTGGCAACGGCGGCGCCAACGTCGCGACTTCGTCGCTGTCCAGTCGGCTAAGCTTTAGTTGTTTTTTTTTGCGTTATTTTTTCCTTTTGTGCGCTTTTTTCATTTCCCACCACCAGACACTCACACATCTACATACATAGCATACATTCATACGTACATACATACATACATACATACATACATACATTTAATTTCATTCCCCCCTTGCGTTCTTTGGGCTTTTACTTTTGTACATTTGTTTGCCTTTATTTCAAAATGTGACTGAGACGCTGACGTCGCTGCCGGCGTCAGCGGCACGAACGCGACGCTTGCGCTTACTCACAATCAAATCTCACGCCGCATTTTTAGTCTCAATTTGTTTGTGCTTCAATAATAACTGAAACGAAAAACTCACGCGGCTAAAGCGACGATTCCGTCAACGTCAGTTTACTTTACCTTACTTTACTTTTACACACATTTTATTTGCTATTTCTCTGCGCTGCTGTCGCTGTATCTGTATGTGTGTGTTGTTATTTTTGCCTTTGCATTTTAATGTGTGTGTGTGTGTGTGTGTGTGTTTGTTTCGCTCAATAGTAAACTCAAATCCACCAATTCGCTGCTGCTACTGTTGTTGCAGTGGGCGAGTGCTGGCGATATTGAGAGAGTGAGCAACAACAGCAGGCAGGCAGGCAGCGCTGCCGCAACTCGTTCGTTTCCACTCGCTGCGCTTACATTTTGTGTTGTCGTGGGTCGCCGTCGTCGTCGATGCGTTCGTCGCTCGGTCGCCTCGGTGAGTGGGTCGTGTGCGCTCGTCGTTGATTTTGTTGTTGCTGCTGCTGCAGCAGCATAATTAGACGTCGGCGTCGTCGTCGTCGCCGTCGTCATTCAACTCTTGCTGCCGCTGCTGTCAATCTGCGTATGCGTAACGCGGCGCATTGCAGTTGTTGTTGTTTGCCCGATGCTCGTTTCATTTTATTTTATTTATTTATTTATTGTCTTTTTTTTTTGGCAATGTTTTTGTTCGCGTGCACTTATACATGGATACATGCATGCATATTTAGATATGTTAATTTTATTTTTTTCTCCCTTGGCTCTTTAGCATTTTGTAGGCAGGCATTTTGTTTGCACTGTATGTGTATAACTTTTAAATTTAATTAGTTGATTTACGTTAAACATTTTTTTTTTTGTTTAACTAATACAATGGGCAGCTAACACGTATACGCATACGTATGTATGTGTGTGTGTGTACGTGACGAACTAAATGCCTGAAATTTCTAATTTTGATAACATTTTTTATATTTTGCTATTCGACTGTTACAATTTGTATACATATGTACATGTGTATGTATGTATGCATGTATGTATGCATGTATGTATGCGTTTGTTTCATATACATATGTACATAGATTAGCACTTGTTGTCGCGCTTGGTGGGCTCTCTCACACTTCGGGGCACCTACATAAGGCCGATTAGCACCCGCCCAAGAACAGATATTCAATTGAATTGGCAAGTCCAAACAATTTTTATGCACACATACATGCATATGTATGTGCATATGCATGTACATAGTTGCCAGACATGTAGACTTGTGCGTTTCATATATCAGTGTATGTACAGTGGTCGCTCGGTGATTAAAACCTAATTGGTTATTTTTTGTATCAAACCAATATATTGCCATATGATTTAATCATGTTTAATATTTACTTTAAACAAATTTTAAAAAAATTTTATAAAAAAGTACTGTTTGTTATTTAATTAATTTTAATATGGCAATCTAAACTTATTAACTTAATTTGCTTGAAATCAAATGTCTCTAATATATATATAGATATTTATATATGATATAGACATATTGTCTTATGTATCAATATTGTCTGTATGTTATACATTATACTACTGGGAATCTTATTGCCCAGTTCTCAATTATTCCTCCCTGTATCTTTATCTCCCTCTCTCTTTCCCTGGTGCCCTATAATACGTACGTATGTATTAATGTATATACATATATATATATATATATGTATTTTGATCGAGTCAACTTGAGACATCGCAAAGTCGACTTAGTCGCGCCCAAACTGAAATTTTTCTCGTTTTTTTTGGTTTTATTCACTCTTGAACTTTTGTTTTTTTTTTTAATTTTTTTTTATGCTGCGATTACGTCAGCTGCGAGTCATTGGGACGAATGTCAATGTTAAAAAAATATAAATAAATTAAATTATATACGTATTGGTGTGCATTCGTGTGTGCATGTGTATGTATGTTTTTTATGTACATACATACAAACATAATTTGTAGTTAAACATTTTGCAGCATTTTTTTTTTAAATACATTTTGTTTGTTGTCTGTTCGGGTGAAAGTTGCGCAGTTTGAAGTCACATGGGCAACAAAAAAGTATATAATGAAATGGAATACATATTAACACACACACACACACACACATACACACATATGCACATATACAAAGAAGTGCAACACGAAATCAACTCATCCATAAAAAGCAGAAAGGCAAAAAAATTATAATAATGCATAAAACAAGCAACTAGAGGAGAGAAGATAAAAAAGAAAAACTTGTATGCGGCTTTGTCGACGAGTAAAAATCGCTCACTGATTGCAATTTGTTGTCTATACCCTGTAATCAAACAAAATGTTCATAAAACTGACCCGACCATTTCTGAGCAAGCGACGATTTTGCATTTGGGGAAGTGCGATTAGCTTGAGTAGCATTCTATGTAGCCAAAACTGATCGATTAAACAATAACGGGTATACATTTATCGATTTTAAAAAGTTTATTGCATGCAATTTTTTTTTGTCATTTTCAGTGGTTTTGGGCTATAAATAGTAGATCAATGATTATAGAAATTCTTTTTAATTAATATTTACATGTCTTATTGGTTTCAATTATTAGCATAAAGTCAGATAAAAGTGTATTCTGCACTCTGATTGGTTAATAAATATAAGTAAACAAAATAAGTAAAAATAATTATACTAGATTGCTTGTAGTTCCTGGGCATATTTATATTTTAAAGGGTATCTTATAATAAAACACTTGCCACTGAGAATATTTATTTTGTTTTTTTTTTAATTATTATTTTTAATTTTATTAATCTGCCCACAGTCATGCTAAATGTATGCCAGGCCAAATTGTACTATGTATGCCATGCATGTAGATACATACATACATATGTACATGTATGTGTATATATGCTTATATATCTGGCATATTTATTCGCATTCGCGTATTTATTGTGGCCCATTATTTTATGTTCATCTTGAATTTCATTTAATTTTTGCGCTAATTGATTTGCTTCATTTGCATATGTCAAAGTTAAATTTATTTAGTTTGTGCTTTGGCTTGGTTTATGTGTATGAACGCATACATACATATGCACATACATAAATACATATGTATGTGTATACACATTTGTTTGATTTTCGTGCCTTAAATTTTTTAATTACACACAAACATATATATTCATATTGTATGCATATCTATATGTATGCATATACATATGTGTTTGTAGTTATTTGCACTAATCTAAAGAGAACAGCATCGCAAATATAACGGGACACACGCTCCCTAGCTTCGTTTGCTGCTTCTATTGTGAATTGTACATACATACACATACATATAAAATGCCACACATGCATATAAAATGCCAGGTGCGTCAATAACAACACAGATACAAGACCATTTCTGCACCATTATCGGATAATATTAATGCCCATTACGAGCACATATGTATGTATCCATATGTGTGTATGTATCTATGTACCTGCCTAATTAAACGGCCGCACGAAAATTAAATGCGAGGTCGCTTTTTGGGGCTGGGCGAACAAGCATTTAAGCAAATAGCAAGGAGTCTCTTCTAGCTCTCTCTCAGGCAATGTTCTATTAAAATGCTTTCACCACACACACACACACACACACACGCACATATCTATCTATGTGCACTGTTCGCTGTGCTGTGCGCCTGCTAACAGTAAAAACTGAATTTGACGGCTGCGCAGCCGACTGCAATTCCCAGCTAACGGCAAATCTTCAGACTAAAGCTAAACGAAATTTTGTGCAAAGAGCTTTCTAACGCAACGCCAGCGGCAGCTGCGGCCTTGCGATCGCACTACACCAGAACAAACGAGAAACGCCAAGAAGCAGCGACAGCAGCAGCAGACAGAAAGAACTAAACAATTTAAGTTCACTCGGTTAACAGAGACACACACATGCATACAAATGTACACATGCATACATGCAAACATGTTCAGTCAGCGTCGCAGTCGCGTTTTTTTTTATTTGTTGTTGCTCCCTTGCCAACCAGCCTGTTGTCGCTTTTGTTGTAGACTTGCCAATTTTACCTTGCCGCTGCTCTCTAGCACAGCAGTGTCGAACTTAAAGAGCGAGTAACGTGACGTGTCGTTGTCGTTGTCGGCAACGCGCGCGGTTTAATATTTTTTCTGTGTGTATTATTTTTGCCAACTTCCTACTAAACACAACAACAACAACAGCAGCAGCCGCCGCAGCAGGCAACAGAAAAAGAAACAGCTAGTATAAAGGAAAGGAAAAAAACAGACAAGCGATACGAATACCAAAGTAAAGCGTGTGTGTAACATAAATGCAAAACGTGCAAATCAAGCAAAGTGTGCGAAACAAGCAAGACAAAATAAAAGAAAAGCAAAACACAAATACAAAACAAAAGGCAGACGATAATCGTCGTATCGGCAGACAACAGAGAACGTAAGAGAGCGCAAATAAGTGGAGAAAACGCCGGCCGAGCACTCTCTCATACAAACACACACGCACACAGAGAGAGAGCGCGAGAGAGTGGTAGCAACAACGCTGCGCCCCATGGGCAGCTGATTTATACGAATTTGCCGGTAAGCGTGTCAGCTGTTCAAGCGACGGCGACGTCAGCGTTAGCGTCAGCGTCGGCGTCGGCATCGACATTTTCTCACTGTTACGTTGCCATGTTAGCGACGGCAGCAACAACAGCTTCGGCAAGCAGCGCCGCACGCAAACGCAGCCGCAGCACCAGCAACAACAACAGCAATAACAGCAGCAAGCGTAGCGCCGGCAGCGGCAGCGGCGCCGCTGGTCGCAAATTAACTAAGAGCGTGAGTGTTGTTATTTTTTTTTCTTGCTTTTCGTTTTGTGTGTATATTTCTCTTTGTTTACATTGGCGGCGCTTCGTGCACGTGCTGATGCTGCTGCTGCGGCACTTTGCTGTGCGCCCAGCATACGTTTGCTTAACAGCGCTCTGTTAAGCAAATTTAGGGGGGCCACCAGCCATTGATTGCCCTTTTAAGGGGGTTAACAGAAAATTTACATTTTGCAAGAGAAATTAACACACAAACAATTTCCATTATTTATGAGCCATGATAAATGTTGCAAACACATTTGCAAAAGAGTTCAATTTTAAGTGCACAATAATGATAATGGATGCCTATAGCAAAGAACATAATATAAAGAATATTAATAGTTTAGCCCTTTAAATTTACATGTATAAAAAAGACCATGTTTAGAATTTTTTTCTAAATTATTAATGCATTATTTTGTAAGTTTTAAGACAACGATTAAAGCAGTTAAAAATAATAATAAAAAAAATTAAATATTTGATTTTAATATAACAAAAATGAATTAGTTTAACCCTTTAAATTTGCATACGTATAAAAGAGAGTGTTTAATTTTTAATTATTCAGTTATTATTAAACCAGTGACAACAATTAAAGCAGCAAAAAATAAATGCAAAAAAATGTACATAAATTAAATATTTGATTGTGGCTTTGCGTGCTGTTAAGAAAAACATTCGTTGCCGCTTCCCATTCATTCGTCGCTGCGCCTCGTGTTTGTTCGGCTTGCCGTCGTTAAAATACGACGTCGGCACTCGCACGCTAAAAATAAACGGACGTAGTTTTTTTTCTCTTCTTTTTTGTGTGTGTGTTGTGTTGTGGGTAAGCAATGAAAACGAAAATTTGCGTGACGTCTCTCGACCTTGACTCATCGATGTGAACTGTTAAACTGCGGCGACGACGGCGAGTGTTGTTGGCTGACTGGCGTTGCTGGCGACGGCGTTGCCAGACAGCTGCGACTGCTGTGCTGGATGGCAGCCCTAATGTCAACGTCTTGCCGCGATGGCGACAACCAGTTTTCACACACACACTTGCAAATATACACATACATACATATATATTTATATGTGCGTGTATTTGCAATAAAGCGTTATCACAACACGTTGCCAAAAGCAGAAAAAAAAATTTTTGTTGGTTGCATGCGCTGAGGCTGCGACTACATTGTCGTTGGTGTGAGTGAGGCAGAATGAATGAAAAAAAAAAAACCGCTGCCGCTCGAAAGCATTTGAAAAAGCACATAATATGCAACGGTTTTTCGAGCTGCAGTGGAATGCACTCGCAATACTCGCAGTACTCGCTCACTCTCTCGCACAAACACAATTACATCTGCTGCAGTCGCACACAGACACACGCACACATGGACGCAGGCACAGATGGTGCCAATAAGAGGTGCATACAAACGTTATGCATGTCACTGCCACACCCT